>LR990629.1:19040652-20284774 GCA_905147815.2 Phalera bucephala
GCAGAGGTGTACCGAGTACACCCACGTTTCGCCGACGATGTTCGTTCCCATGTAATAGGGGGCGAGCCTATTGCCATAAACCGGGCACAATTCCAGACTCCGGACTCATACTGGGAATTTTTCGTCAGAAAAACTACATTTGTCCGATCTAGGATTTGAACCCAGAATCTCGTGATCACAAAGCGATGCGCTTTGCCACCAGACCAACGAGGCAATCACACAGTCAGTCAGGATCTCCACCTCGCGGAAAATGACAAATTATCAATCAATCAGCCTATCGCAGTCCACTGTTGGACATAGGCCTCTCCTAACACGCGCTATTGCACCCGGTCCTCCGCCTTCCGCATCCAGTCCAGTTTGTCCATGACAAATTAAGTAATAGTAATACTTCTAAATTAAATATAACAAAAATAAAAGAAAGTAGTATTAATACAAAATCTGGAAACTGTTTAAATGAAAGAAAATTGCACGCACGCGCTTGTGTGTGTGCGTGTTCATGTGCGCGTGCGTGTGCGTGTTCGTGTGCGTGTGCGTGTGCGTGTGCGTGTGTGTGTATATATATATATATATATATATATATATATATATATATATATATATGTATGTATAAATGCGTGTGTATGTACAAACATCTTTATTCATCATAATATAAAATTAAAATATCATATAATAAATTCAGAAGAATGGTTTTAAAATGTTTTCAGTTTCCTAATAATCCAGATTAGCAGATTTAGCCATGCACTGACCCGTGTTTTCATTTACAGAATGGTGATATACGATAGAAATGTACATATACTAAGTACTACCGCCCTAGCTTGTGCAATGCAGGCGTGGTTTACTAATTTTAATTGGAATAGCAAAAAAAATCACTATTTGAAAGACTTCAAACTGCATTACATTTGTCTATGGGAGGTCTGTTCCCATTATGCTAAGGGTCAGTTCGAGTCATCAAAATGCAGCAAAAAAGGTTCACTTTTATAAATTCCATATACAACGACGTAATTTCTTGGTACGTTTGTGTAATGGTGTGGATGGGTTGGCGCGTAACACCTGCAACATGCCGTCGGTCGTCTAATACTAATAAAAATATGTTCTGAATTAAACTTATTTTCATGTTGTGTAGGAATGTAGTAAAAATAATTTATAACTGTTGGAACTCTGTTCTCTCTGCCTACCCCGCAAGGGATCCGGCGTGATGATATAGATAGAATAATTTATCTACTAAAGTGGAGTATGTGGAAGGCTTTCAGCTTAGAAATTGATTATATTTATAATCCAGAAGCCGCGGGTGCACATCAAATTGAAGCAATTACTACCTGCAAAGCAAGTAGTCACACGTTCACGCGAGTAGTCACTCTGTGACTGTCGTGCGAAATAACGTGCTCTGCGCGTTTCAAAATAAATTAAATTATGCCTTCTTGTGTCGTTCCCGCTTATAAAAATGCTGTTGAGCTCAAAAAGAAACATGGTAGGATCACATCTCATACGTAACTAGCGCATTCAGGTGCCGTATTATTTAAATATCCAATTAATTCTTCCGTCTGTAATTGTCATAGTAAAGTACCCAGTTTTCCTACTTTTATTTGCTGAGGGCTTTATAAGTTGTAGTATAAAATAGTATTAATATAGTTAACTACTAAATCACGGTTTTAATACTTAGTTAAGATGATGAAAATATATTTTCCCTACGTTAAGTTACTACAAACCTCAATATATATTTATTTCTTCAGTTTAATATGCATTTAAATACACGTTACCGTAACAATGATTTTATTATCATCTACTCTAATGTCATCAACATTCACCCTAAAAAGTGGTTATCTTTCTGGGCTGCCAACATTACGCGGGTGGGAAGTGCGATGAGTGCGGGGCGTTTGTAAAATTTTTGGCTTCACTGCGCGACGTGCAATTACGACTGGACGCGGCTTCTGGATATATTTATTCTAAGGCTTACAGCTAACATGACAAAGTTAATTGACGAAATTTGATGAAATATCTCAAACATTTAAGTGGTGGATATTTACATACAAATTACGACGGGCGTCTGAGGGAATATAAAGTTTACTACTATAATACTATATCATCACGCCAGCTCCCTCGCGGGGTAGACAGAGAGTACAGAGTTCCAACAGTTTCTTTCCTTACATACCTCTCTGGCTTCCTCCACTCTCATAGTTCGTCTCATACACACTCGCCGGTTACGGAGACTCTTGACTTGCCCTTCAGCTAAGACACGGTCTATTTGGTCATGGTAAGATAGTCTAGGTCTTCCCCGGCACCTACATCCTTCCACTTTCGCATTGTATATCTGTTTTGTCATTCTTTCTTCTGGCATCCTTTCTATATGCCCGAACCAACGGAGCATACCCTTTCTCATCTTTACACCGATACTATCTTTCATACCTACTCGCTTTCTTACTACGCTGTTGCGAATACGGTCGGTCAGCGTGACTCCGCACATCTTCCGCAGAGATCGCATTTCGACCGCATTTATCCTGCTTTCGTTCTCCTTCTTACATACCCAACTCTCACTGCCATATAACAGCGTTGGGACAAGCTCTCCGTTATGCATGGCCAGCTGCGCCTTTTGGCTTAAGTGCCGGCTCCCAAGTAGCCTTCCCATCGCACCATTGACTCTATTACCTGCATTCACTCTTCTCTCTATATCAGCGGTGTATTTCCCATCCTTACTGAAGGCGCATCCAAGATATACAAACTCATTCACTTGCTCCAGCACATCGTTACCAACCACAATCCATGCATTCGTTCTGGTTTCTTCCCGTTCAAAAACCATAATTTTGGTTTTCTTCACATTCAAATGTAAGCCATTGTTCATGCAGTCGTCTCTCATAACTGTGACTAGTGTTTGCAGATCAGTGGCTGTTGGCGCTATCAAAACCGCGTCATCTGCATACAATAGGTGGTTTATCACTAGGTCACCCATTTTTACCCCTTCAGTCATCGCATTCAGTCTTTGAAGACTTTTATCCAGATACACTATAAACAGTCTAGCGGACAACACGCAACCCTGCTTGACGCCGATTTTAACGTCAAACCAAGGTGACATGTTACCACCCACCCGTACGCATGCCTTGCTGTCCACGTAGGTGGACTGGACGGCTCGCAACAGGGTGCCGTTTATACCATACTCTGGCAAAATGTCCCAAAGTCTCTTTCGCATGACTCTATCAAACGCCTTCTCCAGGTCCACAAAACCGCAGATAACCTTCCGGCCTACTGCCAGATGCTTTTCTACGATGTTGCGGAGGGAGAAAACTTGATCCGAACATCCTCTTCCAGACCTGAAACCTCCCTGTGCCTCACACAACACTCCATCGGACTTCTCGCGCATTCTCCGTTCAATAATTTTACCATACACCTTAGCTGCCAAGCTGATTAAACTGATGGCCCTGTAATTGGCGCAGTCATATTGTGAGCCCTTGCCTTTATACAAGGGTACTATGACTGCGCGGCGCCAATCTGTAGGGACTCTACCGGTCTTCCAGCAAAGATTTGCGAGGACCCAAAAAGCGTCCTGGACGCAAGTTCCACCATATTTAATCATCTCGGCAGATATCATGTCTATTCCCGCAGCTTTACCATTTTTCATACTTCGTATCGCACATTCAACTTCTTCCATAGTGATGTCCTCTGTGGATTCTGGTGCCGCAAACTCGCCTTTGGGCTCGTCTGTGGCACCAGCATCCGGGGCATTCTCATACATTTCTCCAAAGTATTCACTCCACCGGTTTAGCACAGCTTGTGTGTCTGCAAGAATGTCACCATCCTTAGATATTATCTTTTCCATTCTGGAGCCTGACGAATCACCTCGAGCCTTTCTCACCTTGCTCCAAAAGAGTTTGGTGTTATTCTTGAAGTTCTTCGTCAGCCTCTCCTCCTCAATCACACTAGCTCTTTCACGCTTTTCTTTCACTAAGGTTTTGGTGGCATTCTTGCATTGCCGGTATATTTCTTTCTTCATCTCCGTCATACTGTCATTTAGATTCAAAGAAGAGACATAGGCCTGCCACGCTTTCTTCTTACTTTCTACAGAGCTTTTTAACTCTGTGTCCCACCATGCATCCCCTTTTGCTGTGCTATGCTTCTTTGAGCAGCCACATACTTCTTTCGCTGATTCTACCAAACTCTCTTTCAGACAATTCCAGCATTCATCTATGTTAGAGTCCGAAGAACCAGCTGTCAAAAGCTTGTCCCGGACTCTGTCCTCATACGTTCTCCTCACGCTCTCATCTTGCAACCTTTCAACCTTGATTCTTTCAAGGCCTCTGATACGCTCTCGCTAGTGCCTCCACTTCCTGAACAAACCACTAAACCGCGCAATTACGAGATAGTGATCCATTCTATCAATTCTTTCTATGTATCTACATCATCACGCCAAATCCCTTGCGACATAAGCAGAAACAACCGATTCCCAACAAGTTCTTTCCTCACAGCCATCCCCGGCTAGCTCCACTCTCATAGTTCGTCTCATACACGCTCGCCGGTTACGGAGACGTTGACTTACCCTTCAGATAAGACCCGGACGCAATTCTTAAACAATATACCTCCTTGCTAGGAATTATTTCCGGTAGGTGCGTTTACGAATATGAAATTCACATACACACCCAAATGGTAAAAAATAGACTTCATGGTATCCCGCAAGGGATCTGGTGTGATGATATAGATATGATGATATATAAAATTGTCAGCACCCAGAAATAGGAGAGTAATGCTTTTATTTCTCGCTGGTCGTAATGGTTGGAATCCAAAAACAACTGCAGGTAACGTGTTGACTGAATATTTAAGCAAACAGCTGTTTGATGCGATCATTTAACTGCGTTCCAATGAGTCGATTGAGGTTAAGTTTTTTCGTAATTGCCCGGCTACAGCGAAGAATGCAGAAGTATCGAATAGTTCCATATTATTTTGTAGTTTATATTGAGTACCTATTCAATTTCCATTTTTTCATATTACTCATTTCTTTATGTGTGGTGTAGGAATTGTTAAGCTGTTGAGTAGTAGAGTAACGACATTAATATGGCTTTTGATTAAAGTAAAAGGGAACTAATGGTTAATTTTTTTAAATATGTACATTGGCATTTCACATTAGGAATAATGATCAAAATTTCTGTATTATGGGTGCCTTTATAAACATTTTCAAATGGTGCTAGTCTACACGCAAATTAAAAACCTAGATCGGAACAAATGTTTGTTGGTCACTTAAAGACTGGAAAAATCCCATTGGGACATCGAATCCACACATACTCGATCTGGCGAGCGGAGCGGCCACGTAGTGATTATATTCTCTTTGGGAGCGGCCTACGTTCTAACTACTAAACCAAACCGTCGTCACGGAATAGGTTCACTGTATTGAGTTAGAATTACGATTCAGGCAATACTGAGTAAAGACTTTTTCTGATTGTGAATAAATAGGTCATAAGACATCCAACTTAGCTTAACGACTAGCAGATAGGGTGGTAAACGGCACCAACGCCTTAAGGTGCCTTCCGAAGCACGGAATTTTCCCGAACACGGATATTTTCTTCTACATCTGGTTAGTAAAGTTAGAAAATGACAATCATTGCCGGTATACTCACATACTATCTATTTTTTACAGTATCCTGTTTAATCCTAAAAGTTCCTCTTACCTCAAAGAACGATTTCAGTTCTTTCAGGAAACACATTCGAGGTTCCTAAAGTCGTTGGAGAATCTAAGGCTGAAAACACCAATGCATTCCACAAACTTCTTTCACAAATTCTTTACTAATCAAGCTATTCGCTCTTGAAATGCATTGCCTGTCACAGTCCGACGTGCAAAGTCACTGGCTGCCTTTAAAATTATGATTAAGGATCACTTTCTGTCTGCTGGTTAATATGTAATGCTGTCATCATTTAGCTAATTTGTATATTTGTGTTAATATGTATTGTGTGTATATTATAGTAGTTATATAAACATTTAGAGTACGCCACCAACTTCCCTATATTATTCCATCTATTTGTTCTTCCAACGCACTGGTTGTCTGGAAGAAATTGCTTTTAACAATAAGACCGCCAATTGTACCTACCGCCATAAATTAATTGTATTTTTTTACTGTAATTATGCTGGTGCACAATAAAGAGTACTCTATCTATCTATCATTCTTACTTTAGCTTACAGTGACCTTCCTTTTAAAAGTTAAACAAATAACGTTCAAAATAAAAAATAAGCTTTGACAAATTATAGACAAACCAAATGTTCGTGTTAGGCAGTCACCCCATCGCATTAGGCATAATGGCTGATGCGTTTTCGCCTAGTTAAAAAAAAGAAAATAAAACATGGCGTCCGAAATAGACAGCTCGTTAACTGGTTGACACCGGTATTTTTCATTTTTCATCAACTTTCCGCGTTGGATGATTACCTTATGCTGTTGGTATTTGTATTTTTTTTTCAATAGTGCTGGGTTTTGAAATCGATTTATTGTGTTATGAGAATGGCAGCAATCTAAAAATAACACTTTCTTATAGGTATTTGAGAATCTTACGAAAAGCTAGATAATTGGAGTTTTAGCGTGAAGTCGTAAGAGTGATGTTGTCAATTTGTCTTAAATTTCAAAACTTGTGGTATTTTGAATTATAATGTATAATGTTGGTGGAATATTAACCATTATGTATTCTTATATATGCATGAGTGAAGGCAATTGAAACAAAGTGATAAAACGTGCCTTCTCGATTTCCCTCTAAACGGCCGTCGCAATTGGTATGTAAAGTATCCATCGCTTTAGTATCCAGGCATAGTATCCAGGATGGCGTACTTCATTAATTTCATTATCATCGTTGTCATCAAGTCCATCAGGGAGTCGAAATAATTTATGCTTGAAACACGATTATGCATCTCACTGGACACTGGCAAAATACACTTAAAATAAGTGTGAAGCCATAACTTAAAGAAGAAGAAGAGAAGCTAGATTATTGGTCACTCTGTATCTTAGCTCGGTATTTTATTGCGTTTATGGGTTGTAATATAGAATTTTTGTACAATTATGGATCTTACGGCTCGATAAATAATAAAAGAGGAACTTTTCCCTCCAGGCTAGTACTAATGATAGTTAATTAGAAAAAAAAGTAACCGTCGAATAGTAAATATTTATTATTTAAATTTTGTCAGCATTGAATGCAGTGAAATAATGCCTCCTGAAGAATGGCGACAGATGCATCAGTTGTCATATTAAAACTAAAATACTGGGCACACTTTGTACACCTCTGCCGCTTCAGTGGTAGCGGTTATGAGAAGTACAGTGAAAATAGAAATAATTTAAGTAGGTAGGTATAAAAAAGATTCCATTTTATCGAATTATTTCTCGATACCGTGACACTACGTCGAAATGAGCAGCGCCCCCTGCCAGCAGTTACGGCAAAGATTCACGTCATTATCCAAGCGTGGGCACACGCAAACTGTGTCCCATTATTAGTTGGTTATACGATAGTTACGACAAGATGCAATAAAGATTTAAGCTAGAAAATATTTTCCTCAAATTTGAATTCTATTAATTTGTTGTTAAGGTAGAATAACGAATATTTCCTTAATCAAGATTGATAGGTTTTTGCTTATTCGTTTCTAGATAGGAGGTTCTTTTTTACGAAAAAAAATGTTTATTACGTGTCCTTTATCGTCTCTATTAGTTAATTTTATTGCTTCGGTTTTGTTTTTACTATTTTTTTTTGGTTGTATAGTTATGGTTTGTTGTAATTTTACAATTTTTAACCCCCTACGTAACCTCACGAACGCATCGCTAAACGTGAGACATATTGGATTTCCTCTAGTTTCATCTATCAAACAGCTGGCGTAATGAGGAGTGGACTAAGATCATTTTTTTCTAATGTTAGATGATTTATTCCACTCTAGACCAAATTTGTGGACAAAATAAAGCAGAGCAAATTGGTTCTAAAGCTAAATATGGCCTATTGCTCAGGAGTGGGACAGCCAACAGGTTAAAGAAAGGTTAGCTAAATGTAATTTGTACCTACGCCCATGTCCCGTTCAATCTAGTGTTGTAAAAACGCTTGAGTCGGCGCTGAAACGCTTTAGACTTCAACGTGCTTTAACGCTCGTAAGCGTCAACTCAGCGCTAAACACTCGAAGTTCAGCGCTCATTTATAGAACACTAGTCCGATCTATCTGGAAACAACACATTCCAAAATGACATCAAATACAAAAATATCCACAACAATTCTCTTCCGACAGCACTCCAAAGTGTTCACTTTATAAGTAAAACAAATGCCCCAACCCACCCGTGTTTATTTACAAACAATACCACACGTCACGTCCGAACGAATACACATAAATTATTCGATAATCGTATAGAATCGGACATTAATCGAATCGATATCGAATCGGCCATTATTGCGCCCACCGGCCCATTATACTGATACAATTGCATTCGACAATCGAATGGCCTGGACATTAGGATGGGACGATCTAATTGTGTTAAAGGCGCTAAAGGTTGATAGCTAGTGAGGTGCGTAGATCGAACGATTGGAATTTAAAAGGTTATGTAGGGTCGCCATGTACTGTGGTGTGTTTTGAGATCAGAAAGACTTCAGACATCCCGGAGCTTTTATCATGACTAGAAGGTCACCATGGGTTTTAGTGCGATAAAAGTTTCGTATTCCCCGTCACCTTAGTTTCCCGCAAGGGAAAGAAATTTTATTATAAGCTACGAATACTGTTGCCCAAAATCAGTCTCGGTCTTGCGGTCTTGCTGATTTTTTATTACCATTGAACAGTAGGCATTGCATACGTCACGTGGGCTTATGGTCCAAGACAACTAAAATTACACCGTGTATGAATTATTTTTATTTTAGGTCCAATCATTTTCTTTCTAGCAAACATTAAAGTTGCCTTGTTATGGGTGCGTTTACAACTTTAAATTTTACATTTGTGGATTACACCAAGATTTGTTCGGAGGTTTTTGGCGGGAAGTCGAAGAGTGATGTTGTCAATTTGTCTTAATTTCCAAAACTTGTGTTATTTTGAATAATAATGTCAAATGTTGATAGAATATTAACCATTATGTATTGGAACCTGTATCTGTTGGAACTCTGTACTCTCTGCCTAGCCCGCAGGGGATCTGGCGTGATGATATATCTATATCATCACGCTAGATCTCTTGCGGGCTATCTATCTAGATAGATGTATTCTTGTGAGTGAAGGTAATTGAAACAGAGTGATAAAACGTACCTTTTCGGTTTCCCTCCAAACAGCCATCGCAATTGGTATGTAAAATATCCATCGCTTTACTATCTACGTATCTCACTGGACACTGGCAAAATACACTTAAAATAAGTGTGAAGTCATAACTTAAAGAAGAAGAAGAAAGATTTGTTTCGTGCGGGGAACGCAACCAAAACAATTCGATACTGTGAGCTGGATGGCCTGCGCGCAGAGAGCTACGAGACATGTAAGGGTGAGTCACAGAAGAATTTGCAAATTTTGCCGAATGTGCTCTTGTAAATGACATTATTTTGTCCATCACGAATGATAGTCACAGCACCGCATATTGAGTGCATTCGACTAGAAACATGGTGTGTCGGAGGCAACCCGTCAGTGGCGGGTGTCATGCTGTTATGGCGAACTGTCACGACACACCCTGTGACCGGGGCTGTCGAGTACAACGCATTACACGCGGGGTGTATTGGACTTCCCACGGACTGAAGCGGTAAGCCAAGTCAGAGAGTAAGAGTGTGTGAAGAAGAAATAGAAGAAGATAAGAAACATTTTGCCTTCTTTACATCACTCGTACATAGAACGTATATAGTGCGATAAGGATGTTTTGGCCTGTAGATGACTTTGACAGTGGGGCGTTGGTGTGAAATTAGGGTTATCATTTAGTAAAATATTCCTAATTCCAGGAAAATATATCAACAAGTGGCACCGTACTGATGATGAACCCATCTCAGCCTATACTTGTCCACTGCTGAACATAGGCTTCCCGAATCGCTTTCCAGGGTAACCGGTCCGGTACCTGCATCGACCACGACCACGGTTACTAATTAAAAAACGAATTTGGTCAAAATTTCGTAGCAAACAACGACTCGGACTTTTTGGCGGGAATTCGAAAAGTGCTGTTGTCAATTTGTTTTCATTCCCAAACCTTGTGTTATTTCGAACTATAATGTGTAATGTTGGTGGAATATTAACCATTATGTATTCCTATATGTGCATGAGTGAAGGTAATTGTAACAAAGTGATAAAACGTGCCTTTTCGATTTCCCTCAAAACGGCCGTCGCAATTGGTATGTAAAGTATCCATCACTTTAGTATCCAGGGTGGGGCACTTCATGAATTTCTTTATCATCTTTGTCATCAAGTTCATTGGAGAGTTGAATTAATTTAGAAATGAATATTCGTAAACTTTGTACGATGGCATAATGTAAACGCAATTGCCACGAAAAAAGAAACAACAACTCTGCGACTGTCATTAAGTGACATTCACTTCATGACAGCGTTAGTTCCGATTTTGGCGGCGGGCCACATGATCTTTGTCTGACTATAGGACATACATTCGTCAATCATAATTTAATTTAATTTAGCGCATGTATGCGCCGAAACTTTTAACGAATCACCTAAAAATAAATTGTCTGTGGTAGTTTCACAAGTCCCTTTTAAGTACTCACCAACTTTATAGGGATAAGGCCTCGACGGACGATTTAGCGCAGTGGTTAAGAGCTTGAGCTGCTCCGCTCACTGTGTCTAATAGTCGCGGGTTCGATTCCCGCACGGGACAAATCTTTGTGTCATCCACAATTATTTGTTCCGGTTTGGGTATTTGTGTTTGTGAATCTTCATGGTTGTAAACGCACTCACGACACAAGAATAAATCCTAGTGTGGGGCTACGTTTTCTTTAAAAAAAAATATGCTTCTTCGACGACAAATATGATTATAATCATAAGGATGCGGCCCAGAAGATGGCCACGCTCATTGAATTGTAGGTAGCAGACATGAAATGTTGCTGTGTGCAGGTGTTAGGGCACGCAGAGCATGATATAAGGCGGGACATCGTTTGGATTGCACCGCACAAACACCCCAGATTAGTACTGTCTGTCACTATCTTTTTCTTCTTCAAGTGCTTCTCCATTACTGGAGGTTGGTCGTCAGCTTTGTGTATGTGCTCCTTTCTCGAGCCGTACAGAACAACTGCTCAACGCTTGCAATTCCGGTCCAATCTCTAATGTTCCGCAGCCATGATTTCTTCCGTCGTCCAACTCGTCTGCTGCCCTCAATTTTGCTTATCATATTCAATTGAATCCGGTGATATCTATCGTAGCGCAGCACGTTTGCGAAATATCCGATTTTTCGCTTTTTGATGGTTTGCATCAATATTCGGGTCATACCAATACGCTGGAGAACTCTATCATTGCTGACCTAACACAGAATTTTCCTCATTTTGTTAAACGATGCTCCAGCAATTTCTATTCGGGTCTTTATCTCTTGATCAGAGTCTCATGCTTCATTCACCCATGCATCGAGATATTTGTCTGTCACAATAAAACATGCATTTTATGCATAATTTGATACTTACGTGGATCAATTAGGAACATCAATAGTTATGTGTTAGTTTTATTAAGTAGATAAAACGTACTTAAAAAACTACAACATACATGGTAGTTTTACAGGTACACGTAAATAATTGACACTTACAATTTCATTTATTGTCCTAAAGTGTATACTGGACATCGGTGCTGGCCAGTACACAGCTGTTTAAGAGTATTAAGGGATGTTAAGGCGCTGTTATAGCAATACCTATTACTGTAATCACCTACTAGCACCTTCTAAGAGTAAGGTTACATGTCTTTTAATCATTTATTGAAGAGCTTTTGTTTAAAGACAAGTGTGTTAAATAAAACGTTGCTCCACACTAGGATTTATTTCTGTATCGTGGGTGCGTTTACCAACATGTAAATTCATATACACCAATACCCAGACCGAAACAAATAATTGTGGGTCACACAAAGATTTGTCCCTTGCGGGAATCGAAACCGTGACTATTGGACCCAGTGGGCGGAGCGGCTAAAGCTCTTAACAAATTGTCCGTCTATTTGTCATCCGTTTTGTTGAATGAATCGGTTTATGTCTCACTCTGATCTGACTTCTTTCACAAATCGAGGGATTGAGGGGAGACTGAGTAGGTCAAACTTCTCTGAGGCGGATTGATGGAGGCAGATTTGTGGCCAACTGCAGCTGGAAATTGACATGCCACCTATAAAGATCCTAATGTACTCGACATTAAGTCGCAGCTGGGACGTAAAGGCATGTTTGGAAGGAGATATAGCTAAATCACCATTTTATGAACTTAGTAGGAAGGGGGCTTAAAGGTATTTTACAAAAAAATCATGACTATCATATAACAAAATATGGTATTTTTTTGATGAAATCCTAAATGAAACAAGACTATAGCCCTTGTATACTTTTTCCATAATATTGCTTTAACACTGTCACGTTTAAGATGTCGAAATAAAATAATAATTCAACCTTTATTTAAAGATCATATACGTAGGTAGGTCCGTGTTTTTTCACAAATAAGCCATGTAAGCCGAGCGCCGATCACTCGCAGTCACCAGGTGTTATTGCACCATTAATAACAATTGAACGTTGACCGCCTGTCCCCAGGATATCTCGACCTTCCCCACCCCTCCACAACTCTTTATAACAGAGGGCACCGACGAACTTCTAAGGTACAATTCAGGTCAAATTATGTTGGTCGAGTAATATTTTATGAGTCGTTTCCGTCGGTGGAAGAATAATGTGATTTTGATACTAATGCGCTTTCCGTCTGTATGGACACAGCTTATTGAAACAGCTAACATAGTTATGATTCGCCAATAAATATTTTTGATTAGTTACCAGTAATGAAAAGGTGTATTATAATCTTATTTCGTAGCCAGGGATATTTGATAGTGGAAAATTATTAAATCATCATTTTTCATATAATATTAGAATAAGGTTTAAAGTACTTTAACAAAAAAGGTCATAAATTTCCTAAAGGTATTTCATGAAAATCAGAAGTATTTACCGTTATATTGCGGAAGTATTCTTGCGATTTATGAATGCGTATATATTGTTGTTAGAACGAAGTGAGTCAGCTTTTTACACACGCTGTGCCATGGGTATTGAGTAGGAAGCTATACATTTCGCATTGACACCAATATTGGGTTATTAGGGTAAAAGACAGATGTCAATTGCTTTACTTTTTGAGTTTTATTTTGTTGTCTTTTGAATTTACACTCTAATATTTAAGTAAATAAAAATTGTTTCGCTCGCCTTTTCACACAATCTGATAAAAATGCTTTTGGAAATGTGTGTACGTATCCCTGTGGAAAAGCCGAGAGAACTTTTTTGTGGGTTTGTGAGTTATCTAGGCTATTGGTCACTCACTCACACACACACACACACACACACAAAAAGTACTCTCGTCTCCTTTTACGCCTACTGTAAGCATGACAATTTGCACTCCCTCGGATCGTATAAGTATATCCGATCCAAACGATTGACGTGATGGAAAGTTTATGTTTGTATGAGGCCCAATCCCTTAAGCAATAGTATTCTAAAGATCTACTGAAGAATGCTATTGCTTTGAATATATATCTGATCGTTTCTTCAAAGTCAAACTTAAAACCTTTCCATCATCAGTTGACTCTATCCTTTCTCCATTAAGCTATTGGTACTTTTGTTTCCATTACTTCAATTAGTTCCGACATAATTTGAACCTACTCCCCACACACAAATAAGTAGAGTCGATACCCACTGCGCTATCACACTTCACCCCAAAACTGGGGTAAAAAAAATAATTAACAAGGCAACTCCGCATCGTCAGTTCCAAATTTGAAGTGTTCCATCACTTTACCGCGCTGTCACAACCGGAGGCTACGATCACTGTTCATTCCATGTTCATTCAGAGTAGTGTTGCCATATAAAAGCGTTGGGATATTTTTTTAATTAGCCCTGTTGTGGTTTGGTTGCTGAAATTTTTCTAGCTTGTTCTTCTTAGTCAAGGAAATAAGTAAGTTTTGTCTATTGAACAGCTATTTAAATCGTTGGACATAAGTTATATGCTAATAAGGATGAGTTATTCCATTTCTCGCAATCAGTTACCAATGGGAAATACATGCAAAATACTTAGGTTGTGTAGCATATCAGTCAAAAACATTTCGGTGTAAATATCTTCCGTCATCATTTTTAAGAAAATTAACACACTCAAAAACAATTTTTGTGCGATATTGACACCTCACTTTAAATATGCACTATGAACCCGTCTGCAATATCTTTCGAGACAATTCGAGAGAACACGGAAATTGTTCACATATACAACGTAAAGAAAACTACTATCAAACAATATTATTTTCAATATGGCAATACGGATCTAGTTAGCGAAGCGAGTGTGTCAATAGGGGCTAAGGGCGAGTGTGTCCAGGGAAATTTGGCGGGTGTCCGGGGGTGTCCGGCGGGTGTCCGGCGGGTGTCCAGGGGTGTCGGAGACTCGTATTTGCGGGAGTGATCCGTCTACACGCGATCATGTTAAGATTACTTATTTATCTCTGTAGTTGGACCGATTTCTTATAGGGGCTGTGTGAGCGGAGGAATGTTCTAGAGTTGTTTATACTTGGGTATAAAACATTTTCGAAAAATATTCAAGAACATTTACATTGGATCTAACTTACAAATTGTCATGCTTACATTTCTTAACTTACTAATCTATCACTGCATCAAAACGTGGCTTTCACTACGAAGATCCAGCGAGAAACTTACCGGCTTGTCTTTTTAACAGACTTCAAAAAGGAGGAGGTTCTATGTTCGGTTCTATGTATGCTTTTTTTTCTTTTATGTATGTTCAGCGATATTTCCGTCAATTGTGGACCGATTTTGATGATTTTTTTGCATTGGGTTCAGTATAGCTCCAAGGTGGTCTCATTTTAATTTCATTGATATTGGACCTTCGACTTAGAAGATAACTTAGTAACCGACTGCACCAACCAGCACTGACTTCAAATATTTATTTTTTGCTTTTGGAAGTCGGTTTACCTTTTTTTTAAAATATTTTTATTTGTCTAATTTAGTTAATATAGTACTAATAATACTTTGTAAGTATAGTTTCAAGCACAGAAATCGTAATAATAATTGAGTTAATATCTACTAGAGAAGTTACTTTAAACAAAAATGACGCGTAACTTGATGACCGCGGAGTAGTTACCAGGGATGTTTGTGTTTTCATGATTAATAAAATTTTATGTTTCTCGAGTTGTTTAAATAGTATCTCACGTGCAGATGAAGGCATATTTTTGAGATGAAACGTAGCACTCCAACGTGTCACGTTGCGACAAGCACCAAACTGAGCTAGAGTGTATGCACTCTAACTTAAGCTTCAAAAAACATAGTTGAGGTGTCTTCTTTAGACGCAGTACATAATAACCCAATGATATAAGGACACAACCCAATGAGGCGCTCGTAGCGCTGTGCGACCGCGGTATTCTTACCGATTAAGCTAAAGGTTAAGCAGCGTTCGACTTGGTTGGCCTGAGATGGGTGACCGTATGTGGCATTTACATATTCGAGCGTGCTTTGGACGGCACGTTAAGCCGTTGGTCCCGGTGGTAGTCGTTAAGCCGAGTTGGAAGCCTTAAAGGCGACTTGATAAGTTCCAACAGCAGGTGGCCACACACCTGCCTCCACCAATCCGCACTGGGTCCGCGTGGTGGAGTATGACCTAATCTCTCTCACCTGGATTTGTGAGAGAAGGCCTTTGTCCAGCAGTGGGCAGTATAGGCTGATAATATTACATATAATATTTATTATTATAAGGACACAATTACGATTTTTGTGGTTTCAAAGGTGGTATTATCATCTCTATATCTATCGTTACTTGATCCTCAATATTGATTCTAAAGCTTAGCCGTGTCCGTATCATTGTCTTGCCCCGGACCCCGGCTAGTGCGTCACACTGGATCACGGGCCGACAATTTGATTTAGTGGTTCATCCCCGATTTGGTAGATCACCGTGTAATAACATATGGGGATTTTGGGGATTACCGTCATAATGCAGCGTTAGTCCAATGTGTTTTTAATAAAATGCTTACTTTAAAAAAAAAATGCGTGATTTTGTCGTATCTCTTTAAAAAGTGACAATATCTTAAAATAACTCTTCAGTTGTACCCATCCATCCTTATACAACTGTAAAGTTACGACCTGCAGACGAACGGCCAAGAGAACCTTCTCTTGGCCGCGGCCACAATCTGAACGTCATTAGGTAAAATGTCACTTCATGGCAGTCGGAGAGTTCTCATTTGCTATGAAATTAACCCAAGTTGATTTTTTAATTAGTAACGTGCGGACTCGCCCTTTGAAATATTTTCTTTAAAATAGGAAAATTGTACTAAATGTTAACGCTAATTTCACACTAACCCTGTCAATGTCATCCATGGGCCAAAAGATCCTTGTCGCACTATAGCTATGTTAAAATTTTGTCATTTCTCTTTCGAAAATTCGTAAAGTCCTCTCGGGCGTAAAAGTTTTTCTACGATGTTTTATTTTTACAAATAGCAAGCGGCAATCACACTTCTAGATAAAACGAACTTTTTCAAAGTCAAACAAGTTATCTAATACTAATATTATAAAGATGTAAAATTTGTGAGTTTGGCTGTTTAGGGTAATCTCCGGTACTACTGATCCGATTTTGATGATTCTTTCACCATTGGAAAGCTGCCACCACCATTATCCAAAAGTAACATAGACTATATAACATAGACCCGGTAGGTGGCGCTGTTGTCGACCGGGTACAAAGTCGCGGGAATCTTCTAGTTTTGTATAAGCCCTGCGGGGGCGCTTACGAATAGTCAATATTCATTTTTTACTACTAATCTACCACCGGATAAGAACGCGGCCTCCATTGAGAAGATTCGGCGAAGAAACTCAGTGGGCTTGTCTTATTTTATTTAATCCTCTTTCTCTTTTTACCTTTGTATTATTACACCAATAATTTACATAAAAACAAATACAAAAAGAAATTGCTAACAGTGTAACCAGCTTCGTCATCCTCAGATAGGTTATTCAATCATATTGTCTGGATACAATGTTAAGGTTACAGTTAAACAGTTTACGATCTAGCTCCAGTGTGATGCCGTACGACCGAGATATGAGACTAAGGATGTTATATAAAGAGTGTCTAAAGGATTTCAGATGGACCAGTCCCCACAAGCAGCACCCGTTCACGTTCACCCGTTCACCCGTTGACTACTGGAACAGCCATTACTCGCCGCGACCATATGAGTGGGAACGGATTGACCCGCGCCAGACAGCCAGCGCAAGCAAAGACATTTTCATACTTACTACTAATTATATAACGAAATAAAAGGAAATAAACCGAGTCTTATCTGATGGAAAAGTCAAGAGTCTCCGTAACCGGCGAGCGTGTATGAGACGAACTATGAGAGTCGAGGAAGCCAGAGAGGTATGTAAGGAAAGAATCTGTTGGAACTCTGTACTCTCTGCCTACCCCGCAAGGGATCTGGCGTGAGGTTATAGATAGATAGATAGAAATAAAAGGAATAAAAGATACCAATTTATTTTCATTGCTGCATTGTTAATAAGAAATGAGAAATCGCAACTAATATTCAATTGTAGACTGAAAATCTTGGATGTGCGAAAGAGGCAACTTTACAGGAAGAATAAAATACTGATACCTTCTCCCTTTTAAATATTGATTACTACGGGTTATTCAATTATCTATCTTTTATTGTTTGATTAAGATATGTTTTCAAATGTATGTATATGGGACAATTCAGCACATTTCTTGGTACAAACTTGATAAAATTATAAACATGATGTGCAACCTTTCAAAGGCGAACACCGCATGCATTAATAGGAGCGTAAATCACAATAAAAATAGAAAAAAATAATTAAAAATACTTAAAACTAAACTTCAAACTTAACTTTTAATGACATAACTGAGTCGTTAAAAGATATAACAATAAATCAAACACCTAACTTATGACACGGAGCCACCACGAGTGCTATCATAAATGAAATTATTTAGGTACTTTCTCATCTCGCAACACTTGAAGCTGGAAGAGAACTTATTTATTTAATTGTATGTGAATGATCTACGCTGTTGGCCGCGGGGCCTTTACAGAATCACCGGACAAGAGAGCGAGCGTGCAACCACTACACTTGAGCTAGAAGGGCACGGGGGTAACCAGCTCAAGGGCACCTCAAGAAGGAAAGGCCTCGGCTTGGGCAGACCCCCAATAGCGGGGGAAGGCGTATATGCTAGGTGTCTCGCCGTGGTACTTTGCACCGGCCGGCGGGCAACGGATTCTTCGACCTCACCGGCGAGGTCGGTGTCTGATCCTGTACATTTTTTGAGTTAAGCTTGCCTTTGTATTTCACTTGTGAATTTTAGAATTACTTCTGTACTGTATACAATAAATAATCTATACTAATAAAATAAAGCTTAAGACTTTTTTTGTTTGTTTGAACGAGATTTTCTTTGGAACTACCAGTCGGATTTGAAAAACTTTTTGCATTTGATGGCCAAATTCGTAAAATAGGTTGTAGGATACAAAATGACGCTACGACCCGAGTAGAACGGAAGACGAGCTTTGTGGTAGCCAGTGATACCGTGGGGCACAGCTGGTATATAAATAATAATGTTTAAAATTGAGTCAAGCAAGCAAGCAATATGCAACGGGTTTTAGCGCTAATATGTACAAAATAAAACGCAGTAGTTACGAACCCCGTTAGCGTGATAACACTCAGTATCATTAGCGAGAACACCCACGTCCTCCTGGTTTCTCATCGAATTAATAAAACCCACTGTTTGCTATTCAACACGCGTGTTAGTACCTACGACCACAACAGGGTTGTTAAACTGCTATAATTTAATTTACAATTCTGTTTTATTTTTTCTGTAAAAAAACGCAGCCCCTTACTAAGATTAATTCTTTAGGGATTAGGCAAAAATCTTTGTGTGATCCACAATTATTTGTTACGGTCTGGGTATGTGAATATTCATGTTTGTAAACGCACCCACGACACAGGAATAAATACAAGAGTGGGGGTTATTTTTAAAAAAATAATTCTTTTTAAACAAAGATGCATAATCGATTTATCTATATTATTGCGGCACGTCTATTGCGGGGTAAGCAGAGAGTATAGAGTTCTAACAGTTTCTTTCCTTACAGAACTCTTGCTTCCTCAACTATTATAGTTCGTTTTATACACGCTGGCCGGTTACGGAGACTCTTGGCTTGCCCATCAGATAAGACACGGTCTTGGAGCGGACACGTCAATTTCTACAAATAAGTTAAATTCACGCCTTCATTCTCCTTGCGAAGGTATCAGTGGTGTACTGTGTACTCCTACATTTTGCTGACGATGTACGGTAAGAATGTAATAGGGCGCGAGTTCTTAGCCATTGTACCGAACTCAATTCAAGACGCCGGAATGTTTTCGTTATGAAAACGTTTTCTGACCCATATTTGAACACGGGACCTTGTGATCGCCAGGCGTACTAAATTAAGTTTTTATATGTGAATATACTCAATAAATTTATTTGTATAAGCCCTGTGGGGCCGCTTACAAATAGTCAATATACATTTTTTTTTAATCTACCACCGGAACGGAACGCTGCTTCCACTGAGAAGATCCGGCGAAGAAATTCAGCCGGCTTGTTATTTTTATTTTCTTCTCTTTCTATTTTTACTTTTCTTATTTTTCAATCATATTATGTGGATACAATGTTTAGGTTACAATTTAACAGTTTACGATCTAGCTCTAGCCGATCTAGCCTCCATATCTCGATCGTAAGGCATCACGCCTTACGATCGAGATATGATCGAGATGAATAAATGGAACATGACGACGACGGCTTAGTAGTCTAAAAGCAGGCCTGTCTCAATATACCGAGTAGTCATGGGTTATATCGTGCACGTTAGAAACCCCTATAAATATTTGAACCGTTTCAATAATTGGTAAAAACCGTTTGTTTGTAGTCGATAAGCGAATATATAGTTTAGCTACTGAAACGATTGTAATCATTCTTTCAGTAGCTACTTAAGTTAGTTACTTTATGCGGAAGTAACATAGACCATTTAGGTGGCGCTGCTGTCGACCGAATGTGAAACCGCGGGCAATTGCTAGTGATTTAAACTTTTGTAGTATTTTTACTTTGTTGCTCCGTGTACCTTAGACTGCAATGAGAATTAACCAGTTCATACAAAAAGAACTTAAAATAAACTTAACACAGCTCTCCACGATCTGCCGACAAAGAGCCCTCAGCTTCTTCGGACACATTATGCGGTCTTCAAAGCATTGTCTGGAGAAGCAGATTATTTTAGGCAAACGGTAAACGTACTCAGGGAAGGGCACCTGCAAGATGGTCTGACGCAATAAAGAAGGCGGTGGGTCACAGCATGCATCAGGCGGACACACACACCTCGCACATGACCGCACCCAATGGAGACTATTTGTGCGTTGTCGCGATCTTCAGCAATGAGGGAACGAGAAAGAAGAAGTATTTTACTGGTACTGTGACAGATGTAAGTGTCAAAGAAAATTATACTTTATACCTCTTATTGCCATTGAGGCAATAAGAGGCATGACCTGTTTCTATACTTACGGTGGCATGCCTTAATATCATTGATTTAAATATTAACTTCGTTTGGCACTTAAAAATGTCACTACCCATCCTAGGTGAAAACTATTATAGTGATTTTTATCATTAACTTTATTTATATGCCTTAATCATCCCGTCACATTTTGTTTGAAGACAATTTATGTAAAATTATTTATTGTTCCGCATATCAAAAGACACGCGCGACAGCCCTGCTATAGAAACGTTTTTGTCCTAACACTGTAATGACGTGTTAAAATACAACTTCTATGTAAAACTAACTATTGGCTGCGTGAACATGGCAAATTGCTCCGCTATCAGTTTCCAATGATCAAGTGTTTTCACATGGTTTTGCTCGTAATTATCCACTTTAATACCGCATAATTGTTCATAAAAAACATTGACAACTGATGTCTGACATATTAAAGAGTATAATTAATAAGAGTAGAGCTTGAACTGCCTCTGTCTAGTAGCGGATAATGTGCTCTGCGATCTCGAGGTCCTGGGTTCAAATCCTAGGTCGGATAATTGTAGTGTTTTTAATGAAAAATTCCCAGAATTAGTCCGAAGTCTGGAATTGTGCTCGGTATATGGCAATGAACTTGCCCCCTATTACATAGGAAAAACACGGTCGGCGAAAATTGGGTGTACACAATACACTTCTGCCACCCCCGCTTGGGGAATATAGGCGTGGCGGTATTTATTTGTTTAATTTATTTTTTAGAGATTGGAATTGTAGTCATACCGGCCATCATCCAAAAGGAGAGCACAATATAATCCTTTGGGACTATCGATATAATATTCGTTCTCGAGGATCACTGAAATGATTGACAGCCAAAAAAACAGCCGCATTTCGATATACTTACACATCTATACCAGGTGTATCGTAAATAACGCAAGACCTCAGACACCCTGATTAGATAATTGCTTTATAAATTCAGCACGATAACCAATTTTCCAACCAACTAATATTTTGAGGCACTTCTTCTTCTTCTTTAAGTTATGGCGTCACACTAATTCTAAGGACACTGGCAAAATATTGCCAGTGTCCAGTGAGATATGTAATCGCGTTTGTTTAAATTAATTCGACTCCCCGATGAACTTGATGATAACGATGATAATGAAATTAATGAAGTACCCCACCCTGGATAGTAAAGCGGTGGACACTTTACATACCAATTGCGATGGCCGTTTTGAGGGAAGTCGATAAGGCACGTTTTATCACTTTGTTTCAATTACCTTCACTCGTGCACATATGGAAGAAAGTAAGAAAACCAGGCCCCTAATCCCCGGCGGTCCTGTTCGTTCTGGCCACGGTAGCAGCCATGGTAACGACAGGACGAAGGGTGCGAAGAATCTCCGGCAGAGATTCGGCTACCACCAACAACGAAAATTGGCCCTGGTGACATACAACGCACGCACATTGAGGACAGATGAGAGGCTAGTTGAGCTGGAAGAAGAGCTAAACAAGTTGCGGTGGAGTATTGTTGGTTTATCGGAGGTCGGAAGACAAAGCGAGGACACGATAACCTTAAAATCTGGCAACTTGTTTTACTACCGGGAGGGCGAACAGCAGTCCCAAGGTGGTGTCGGATTTATCGTCTACAAGAGACTCATAGACAACGTTGTGTCCACTAGTGTGTCGAGCAGGGTAGCGTACCTGATACTCAGAATATCCAAAAGATATTCGCTGAAGGTCATACAGGTCTACGCACCGACCTCGGCATACTCAGATGATGAGGTCGAAGCTATGTATGAGGACATTAGTAGAGCCATACATACTTCCAAAGCACACTTTACAGTGGTTATGGGTGAATTCAATGCGCGACTGGGCAAACGGGGCGATGATGAGTTGAGAGTGGGGCAATTTGGATATGGGCAGCGCAACCCCAGGGGTCAGAGGCTGGCCGAATTTCTGCAGAAGGAGGGACTTTTTATGATGAACTCTTTCTTCCAGAAGCTGCCTCATAGGAAATGGACCTAGATGAGCCCTCATGGTTTCACAAAAAATGAGATAGACTTCATCATGAGCACCAAGCGACAAATATTTAATGATGTCTCCGTGATTCATAGGGTAAAAACCGGCAGTGATCACCGAATGGTCAGAGGCACATTAAATATTAATGTCAAAATAGAAAGATCGCGTCTGATGAAGTCTACGCTCCGACCTTCTTTTGCACATCTCCAAAACCCCGAGAACTTTCAACTCGAATTGTCAAACCGTTTCGAATTGCTAGACAGCAGCGCATCAGTAGACAAAATCAACAACAGGCTGGTAGAGACTGTTTATACGGTAGGGTGCAAGTATTTTAAGTCCCACCGTAAAAATAGGCCTCAAAAGCTATCTGACTATACCCGAAACCTCATGGCTGAGCGACGTACCATGACACTCCAAACCTCCGATGATGCTAAGTCCTATAGGCAGCTCAATGGACAGATATTCAAGTCCTTGCAACACGATTGACGGTCCTTCAATACAAGACGTATTGAGGAGACCATAGAGCAGAACGAGGGCTCCAAAGTGTTCGCAAGAGACGCGTCTATTGGGCAAAGCCAGTTAACGAAGCTGAAGACGGAGGACGGAAACGTAACGTCGAATAGGTCAGTGGTGCTCAGGGAGATAGAGAGGTTCTATGGGCAGTTGTATACCTCAGTAGCTGAACCTGTTGTTGACTTGGTAAAAGACCCAAGAGCCGAGCTAACCCGACACTACACTGAAGATATACCGGACATCAGCCTGTACGAGATTAGGATGGCTCTTAAACAACTTAAAAACAACAAAGCGCCGTGTGAAGACGGAATTACCGCAGAGCTTCTGAAAGCGGGCGGCTCGCCGGCACTTAAAGTCCTTTAGAGGCTGTTTAATTTCGTCTTGCTAGAAGGGAAAACGCCGGAAGCATGGAACAGAGGTGTGGTGATGCTGTTTTTCAAGAAAGGTGATACTTCATCAAAGAACTATAGGCCAAGCACACTGCTGAGCCATGTTTATAAGTTGTTTTCGAGAGTCATCACGAATCGTCTCGACGCAGGCTTGATGACTTCCAGCCTCCCGAACAAGCCGGTTTCCTGAAAGGCTTTAGTACCATAGACCACATACATACGCTGCGGCAGATTACACAGAAGACCGAGGAGTATAATCGGACACTATGCTTGGCGTTCGTGGACTATGAGAAAGCCTTCGATTCGATCGAGACTTGGGCGGTTCTTAGATCTCTCCAGCGATGCCGCATTGACTATCGGTACATCGAAGTGTTGAAGTGCTTGTATAATAACGCCACCATGTCAGTCCGAGTACAGGGGCAGTGCACGATGGCGATCTCCATAAAAAGAGGAGTAAGGGAGACGTCATTTCTCCGAAACTGTTTACGGCCACCTTAGAGGACGCCTTCAAGCTCTTGGGATGGCGAGGACTTGGCATCAACATCAATGGCGAATACATCACTCAGAGTATCTCAACAAGTGGGTCTTAAAATGAACATGGACAAAACGAAAATAATGTTTAACGTCCATGTCGTACCCACGGCACTCACCGTTGGGAACTCTACTCTTGAAGTTGTTGACGATTACATCTACCTGGGACAGGTAGTCCGGTTAGGTAGGTTCAACTTTGAGAGAGAGGTCAATCGACGAATCCAACTCGGCTGGGCAGCATTCGGAAAAATGCGCAACATCTTCTCATCCAAAATACCTCAGTGCCTAAAGACTAAAGTTTTTAGTCAATGTTTGTTACCAGTGATGATATATGGATCAGAGACGTGGTCTCTTACTATAGGTCTCATAAAAAAGCTCAGAGTTGCTCAGCGAGCTATGGAGAGAGCTATGCTCGGCGTTTCCCTACGTGATTGAATCAGGAATGAGGAGATTCGTAGAAGAACCAAGGTCACCGACATAGCCCTTAAGATTAGCAAGCTGAAGTGACAATGGGCGGGCCACATAGCGCGAAGATCGGACGGGCGTTGGGGCAGAAAGCTTTTAGAGTGGAGACCACGTATTGGCAAGCGCAGCGTGGGACGACCACCTGCCAGATGGACCGACGATCTTGTGAAAATCGCAGGAAGTCGTTGGATGCAGGTGGCATCGGACCGGTTACGCTGGAAAGCGATTGGGGACAAGTAGTAGTTCAGCAGTGGACAAGTATAGGCTGAGATGATGATGATGATGTGCACATATAAGAACACATAATGGTTAATATTCCACCAACATTACACATTATTAGTCGAAATAACACAAGTTTTGGATATTAAAACAAATTGACAACATCACTCTTGTAAATTGTAGCAGTTTGCGTTTTAGAGACTGACATAATGAAAACGATATGTTGTTTTTACAAAGTCGATTGCCAAATTTTTTTAACGAATACATAGTATTCTCATGGTAAATAAATTAATATAAACGTGGATGCGAAAACTGAGAGTTTTAAAGATTTGACGGACGATTTAGCGCAGTGGTTAAGAGCTTAAGTCGCTCCGCCCACTGTGTCTAATAGTCGCGGGTTCGATTCCCGCACGGAACAAATCTTTGTGTGATCCACAATTATTTGTTTCGGTCTGGGTATTTGTGTGTGTGTGAACTTTCATGTTTGTAAACGCACCCACGACACAGGAATAAATCCTAGTGTGGGGCTACGATTTTTAAAAAGAAAAAAAAAAAGAAAGAATTTTTTGATATAAATACACGTAAGCGACGAATCAAGCGATTTGTCAGACCAATGGCTTGAATCGTAATTAATAATGACACTATTTTATTTTGTTCTCTTTTTGTTCCAAAACTATTTGCATTAATATCAATTCATTCTTCGTTATAATTATCTCGATACGATATTCAATAGATTATATTTCACACACACCACATTTCTAGAAACGTCAAATTGTAAATGTCAGCTTACCCATGACTGGTGAAAAGGACTATAGTGTCTGTTTTATACATATAATTTCGGTGCGAGTGTTCGTAATTCTTTTCCCCCTAAACGGCTTGAAAGATTTTGATTTATTTTTGTCTTTGTTTTTGGACCAGCTGGCGCTGTTGTCGACTGCGTTAACTGCCCAAGCCGAGTTCGTTTCTCCTTGAGGCGCCCTTAAGCTAGTTGCCCCCTTGCCCATCGGGCTCTCGCTCTGTTCTCTGATGAAGCTGTAAAGGCCCCACGGTCAACAGCGTTGATTATTCACACACATACATACAAAATTGACCGCGTGAAAACACGCAGGAAACTGCTACCTTTTTTAAATATAACCATAAAACTAATGTTGACTACTAACAAATTAATTCTATCATTCCCTTATAGTGTTAGCGTGACCTTTCAGCGTGTAATTACAATCAGCTAATTTGTAATCATTCAGTGTTGCCAGTTAATGAGGTGTAGGTACAACAGCATCTTGTTTTGTTAGACGTTTGCTGCGTGTAAGAACTGCATCATGAATTTTTATTGGGTTGCCATACTAAGCTTATGTTAGTACAACTTCAGGTAGAGTTAAGGCCAATATACCTATATGCTAGTCTAAATAAATTCTTTGACTATCGGTTATATCTGGTGACTTTAAGAAATATTAAAATTTGTTATCTGATATTAGTCAGATAGTTAAATAATATTTATGACAATAGATTATATTACAATTTGTTATTTATTATAGTAGGTACATACATACACCGCAAACATGCCTCATTAGGTTTTGTTTTTGATTACAAGTTAACTCCTGCCGGTACAACATATGATAAATAAATAAATTAGGTAAGTAGTTTTCATAAAATGGTTGTACAATACTATGTTTTAATGATACCTAAGGAGGTTTAAAAACCATTGTACAAACCATAAAATAAAAATCTCTTATAAAAGAAAGGTAAACCGACTTCAAAAAGCAAAAAAATAAATATTTGAAGTCGGTGCTGGTTGGTGCAGTCGGTTACTTGGCACCGACTTCAAATATTTATTTTTTTGCTTTTTGAAGTCGGTTTACCTTTTTTTTTATAAAAGATTTTTATTTTACAATTTTAAGTGACCAGTGAATTATTCTATAGTAGGGCACCTATAGGATTGACGTAATACCCATAATATCTCAATTTACACATGCCTATTGTTTGTCGTTAAGGAGTTCCCTGGTGTATCTTCTAAGTCCAAGGTCCAATGTCAATAAAATTAATATGGGATTACCTTGGAGATATACTGAACCCAATGCAAAAAAAATTTCAAAATCAGTCTACAATTAACGGAAATATCGCTGAACATACATAAAAAAAAGCATACATACAACCGAACATAGAACCTCCTCCTTTTTGAAGTCGGTTAAAAACTAAGTAATATTTGTTCTATTTACACGTTACCTTACCTGGTTAATAATAATGGGAATAGAGGCTTATACGAAATAGAACAAATAAAAGTTTACAGCTCCATTATTTAAGTTAGTAACCTTTTGATACCGGTATATCAATACTCATAGGCTCCCCCCCCCCCCTCCTGAAGGCGGGCTCTTCGGAGTACGACACAGAGGGGCACCGGTGTGTTCCTAGCGGAGATCCCGCAGCCCCTCCCCGTAATGTCGATGCCGGCCGTCGTGGGGTTTTAGTCGGTAAGAGTCCGACATGCCCCGCCAGCTTTCCCGAGGCTAGCGGAAGTCCATGAGGATTTCCCCACGTAAATATCCCTCTTCGTGACTGCTGGGTTATTTCTAATAACATAAGCTCAGCATGTTTTAATTAAGTCAATGGATATATTTAATTACTTAGAAACAAATAATTAAAGTATTATAGCAACGGATATTCGCGAACTGTTGTCTTTTTCTGTTAATTATATTATATTTATTAATATCTTGAAGTATTAACAGTTTCCGGTACAAATTATTTAATATTAATTAGCCATGAGCTTAGTGCGGGGAGCCATTAATTATAAGAATATTTAAATAAATTACTTTTAATTAGTTATAATGTGTTTTATATTAATAATAAATATTTTTAATATATCTTTTTAAATATAGGCACCTGGTGTGATGATATAAATAATTAGACATAGCTTTCGCTTAAGCTTTGTGTCACCCACAAACGTATTTAAATGGGGATCAAATCTACAACTACTTTATCCAGGGAGCTGAGTAGCCTATAATGTAAACCACTGGATCGAGTTGACATTGAGTGGGTGTGAATGATCTAAAATTGTGGAATAGGATAGCACGGGACCGGAAAGAATGGCGTAATAGAGGTGAGGCCTACAGTCAACGTTGGGTGGACTGAGTGATGCAGTCAGGCACAGGCTGAGTGATGATGATACATGATCTACGCTGTTGGCCGCGGGTTCTTTGCAGCTTCACCAGATACTCAGACGAATGATTAAGCACAGTGGTTAAGAGCTTAATCCGCTCCGCTTTTTGTGTCTAATACGCGACTATTTTGCAGACTATGATGCGGTTCGTTTCTCGCACGGGCCAAATCTTTGTGTGATCCACAATTATTTGTGCCGGTCTGGGTATTTGTGTATATGAATTTACATGTTTGTAAACGCACCCACGACACAGGAATAAATCCTAGTGTGGGGCTATGTTTAAAAAAAAAAACTTGACATATTCTCAAGTTATCTCGCCCCCTCACTAGAGGCTGAAAAAACATTAACACCGTCACACCAATATGCCCAAGCAGGGGTGGCAGAGGTGTACACCTATACTCCCATTTTTTTGCCAACGATCTTAGGTCCCATGTAATAGGGACCGAGCCTATTGCCACATACCGGGCACAATCCCAGTCTTCGGACTTATACTGGAAATTTTCCGATAGATTTACTAATTTTTTTTTGACCTAGGATTTAAACCCAGGACATTGTCATCGCAAAGCGCATTCGCAATTACACAAACGAGGCAATATCCTCAAAAAATGAGGCTGAATAAAATGTTCTCGTATATGGCTTAGAATCCGACAAAGATCTTCTAGGACGTGGCCAAAATCTGAACTAACGCGGTTATCAAGTGAAATGTCACTACATGATAGTAAGCCAGAGTTGCCGTTTGCTATTAAATTTACCCACGTTCTTGTTAATTCGTAGGAATGTTTCAAAATACTTTTTTATTTTGTTCTTTAATTAATAGAGGTATGTAAGGAAATAACCTGTTGAAACTCTGTAATATTTGCCTATAAGGATCTGGCGTGATAATATAGATAGATAGATTCTTTAATTTAATTCGGTGAATGAACTACGCTGTTGGACGCGGGGCCTCTACAGGATTTTCGCCAGATAAGGATTCAGTTTGGTTTACATGCTGCAGCTTGATTCAGTTTGCTGGACAAGTGCGTCAGCTCTCTGGAGTTTGTTACACCGTGCGAGCGTAGGCATGAAAGTTAGTACCGGTGTAAAGATGAGAAAGGGTATGCTCCGTTGGTTCGGGCATAAAGAAAGAATGTCGGAAGAAAGAATGACAAAACAGATATATAATGCGAAAGTGGAAGGATGTAGGTACCGGGGAAGACCTAGACTATCTTACCATGACTAAATAGACCGTGTCTTATATGAAGGGCATATCAAGGATCTCCGTAACCGGTGACCGTGAATGAGACAAACTATGAGAGTGGAGGAAGCCAGAGAGGTATGTAAGGAAAGGAGCTGTTGGAACTCTGTTCTCTCTGCCTAACCCGCAAGGGAACTGGCGTGATGATATAGATATCTATCTATATCGTCATCTATCTAGATAGATAGATGATAAACCCTAATTTCACACCCACTCCCACTGTCAATGTCATCCACAGTTCAAAAGATTAATGTCGCACTATTATTTTAACAGGTGGGCAGGGAACCTAATTAAAAAAAGAAAAAGTAAATTTCATAGCAAACGGCAACTCTGCGACATGAAGTGACATTTCACTTGATGAGAGCGTTAGTTCAGATTTAGCGCACCTGCCAAAAGATCCTTGTCGCACTATATGTTTTAGTTTTTATCGACCTCTGGTTTGCACAACACCACCAAAAGCAACGACGTGGTTCCAGAGACGGTATGCGCGTTGTATTGGACAAAATTATGGTTATAATGTTGCCACACCATAAAGCTTTTTTTTTAATTGCCACGCATACGCCACGTACTCAGAGGTTGAGGTTAGGAAAACTGAATATCATAAATGTCACTGTCATTATGATGTCACTTGCTTTTTTAACTTTTTATGGCTAGGGGTTTGCACCTATTAATTGTTACTCTGTAAGATTTTATGATTTTTTATATACCCTATTTAATTTCAGTTCCTTATTTAACTTTTTTGTTTTGTTTCTTATCTCACTTTTTGCTAACGTCCATGATGTCAGTAAACGACTCAACGGAAGACCAGCGCTGGTCGCAAAAGCAGCCAGCATTATGCTGTGTTGGGTTCGTTTTTGTAGCGAGGTCATGTACTGTACATGTACGTTTGTATTGTACCTACTCTTTGCAAAATAAATTAAATTTTCTTTCTTTGCTTCTTTCTTTTTGTGTGTGTGTGTGTGAGTGTGTGTGTGTGTGTGTGTCTGTGTGTGTGACCTACTCATTTACTCAAAGAGCCAAACAGGCTTACAAACGGGCAATAAACATAGACAATTAGAGGTTGTAAAACGCCATGTCCTGTCAGTTAGCGTTAAATGTTATTACAAAAAATGGCGTCTGTATTCTAGAGGCACTGGAACGAAACGCCGTTAAACGATTTTTTATAACCGGCCATTGCGATGATTAGATGTTTATTATGTTGAGGGTCACATTTTTAGTACAGGGAACGATGTGTGTTGCATACGTGGGTACTATTGTGTTAAGGTTTAAGAACCACACTTATGTTCTAGTGAGTTGAGGTTCAGGACCCACAAGTTTTATTAGACAATTGTTGATTATCAAAGTAGGTGAATAATCGTGGGAAAAAACTAAACACTGACATATTCAGCCGTGTGGCGCCAGTCCCACGTGGGTCAGCCAGTGGGCCAAACAGTACTAAAAAAAGTCAGCCATAGATATTTGATTATCAAATATCTAGGGGTCACCCTAAACAATCCCATGATCTTCGGACCGCACATCAAGCGAGTCCGTAACCAAGCAGCCTTTGTGCTTGGTCGTCTTTACCCGATGATCTGCAAGCGGAATAAAATGTCCCTTAGGAATAAAGTGACACTTTACAAAACTTGTATACGGCCCATCATGACGTACGCTTGTGAGGTGTTCGGGCACGCTGCCCGCTCTCACATCGATAAACTCCAAACGGTTCAATCTCGTTTCCTCCGCAAAGCTGTTGGAGCCCCGTGGTTCATACGGAATGTAGTTCTCCATTCCGATCTCGGTCTCGAACCTATTCGCACCTCTATTAAAAAGCTGACCCCCGTCTATCAGCGGCTTCCGCCGTCCGCGGCATGTTCTCACCGACCCTCCCGATGCCCTTACATCCCTTCTTTCGGATAAAGATACCGAACACAGGATCGAACACCGACCTCGCCGGCGAGGTCGAAGAATCCCTTGCACGCCGGCCGGTGAAGAGCACCACGGCGAGACACCTAGTATACGCCCTCCCTCATAGCGACTGCCGAAGCCGAGGCCGTCCCTCCTTGAGGCGCCCTTGAGCTAGTTGCCCCCTTGCCCTTCTGGCTCCAGCGTAGTTGTTGCACGCCAGCCCTCTTGTCCGGTGAAGCTATAAAGGCCCCGCGGCCAACAGCGTAGATCATTCACACACACACACACACACACACACACGCACACACACGTACACGCACGCACACACACGCACGCACACGCACGCACACACACACACACACACACACACACACACACACACACACACACATACACACACACGTCATTATCCAAGGAACGATTCCGGTTCCGAACTTTTATAAATAATTATCCAAAAGGAAAATTACTCCTAGGATTTTAATTCAATTTACGTATTCTAATTCACGTATTTATTTAATACTGAAATTGAACATTGACTGAACTGAGATTTAATTACGAACTGACTCACACTCGGTATTCTGCTACACTAAAATATCGATCCGATTTCAGTATCATCGTAATCTAATTTCGATAATAGTTTTTTAAATTATAATATAACGTTGATCACATGTTATTTATTCTCAGCTGCCACTGTCTAAATAAAAATATCTATAACTGAAATCTTCAATTTGACGTTAGTTCTGTATATTTGTTGTTCATGTCAGTTCAAAATTTTATCGGAATAACGTTTTTTTCAACTGTCGGTCCGATCTTATGCGGTCAATGTCGATATTTAACGAGAATAACATTTTAATTACGAGAGCTGGCCTGCTGGACTTAACATCAGCCGCACCATACGCCATTATACCCATAAGCCAGTCAAATTAACACTAACTTCAATATAATTCAAAACATAAAATAAAATAATACCCCTATTATGAGAAAATACGAGCGCATGTGAATCCTAGCATATTAGGGTGTGTCCATGGGCGAGTGGCGACAGATCGCGGCAATTTAAATATTAATAGTCGCAGCGGCGCGTGAAAACTGACGCTGCTTCTACACCGAGGCTTGTCGCTAGATATGACTCAACTTTTGTCATTATCTGAGTGTCCATATTTTGGTGGGTCACCTACATATTTAATGGTTTCTGCATCACCGTAAGGTAGACTGAAAGGAAATGGCTCTGGCATTCAGTCCGCATTTATATTAATAGTGCATAAAGAATAGGTAATAAATAACTAACCGTCTAGATTTGTCCCATGCGGAGATCCAATCCGTTACTACTGTCAGTTCAAAAAAAGTTCAAATTGCTATATAAATGTTATTTCAAAATTCTTGTAACCTAAGAAAAATGAAATTCTTTTTCCCGAAAAAAATATACTACTGTACCAACGACTTTTTGATGTTTTTAATGAAGGAATGATATTTTTTTGGCCTGCTGTTGAAAATTATTACGTCTTTCATAAAATTTACAACTTGAATTAACGACTACTACATAAAGTGGTAACCGGGACCAACGCTTAACGTGCCATTCGAAGCGCGAAGACGCTCGGAAATAGAAATCTCACAAGCGGTCACCGCTTTCAGATCTAAATTTGATGATCACTGCAAACATCGTATGGTAGTAACCATGTACTAGAACGCTACGAAGGTCGTTCTTCCTTGAGGAGCTCTTGAGCTAGTTTCCTCCTACTCTATCGGCTGGACCATAGTTGTTGCACGCTTGACCCCGTGGTCGGTAAAGGTGTAAAGGCCCCTCGGCCAACAGCGTAGATCATTCACACACATAAAATATTATATTAATACATAATTTATCACCAGTAGACCGTGTCTTATCTGAAAGAAAAGTTGAGAGCCGAGCGTGTATAGAAAGAACTATGAGAGTGGAGGAAGCTAACGAGGTCTGTAAGGAAAGATCCTGTGGGTTTCTGTACTTTCTGCCTACCCCGCAAGGGATCTGATATTTTGATTTGATTCTAATAAAAAAGGTAGTCCCACACTAGGATTTATTCCTGTGTCGTGGGTGCGTTTACAAACATGAAAATTCACATACACAAATACCCAGATCCGAACAAATAATTGTGGATCACACAAAGATTTGTCCCGTGCGGCAATCGAACCCGCAACTATTAAACATAGACACTTAACCACTGCGCAGATTCATCACCCAAAACATGGTAGCTATTCCAGTAACTTTACGATCTACGAGCGGCGAACCGCATCGCCTCACCCATCGGCGGCCGATGCATAAATCAAGTACCAATAAATAAATATCAGTCCAGGTCGCTTCCTGCGCGTCACGCCGGCTGTCCCGCTAAGTGTCCCGCGACCTGCGCCATTGTCGCTCGCTGTCCCGTGACCTGTCATTACGTGCATCGTGTGAGAATTATAATAACGATGCTGGAAGGAAGTGGAGCAAGGAACAGTTATGACTTGGATTGGTACGTTTTTTACCTGGTAAATATTCTGCACAGAACTTTCAGGAGCTTTGGAGAAAGCTCATCTAAAAATTCCAAAGCGGTCGGCATCCACACTTCGAAGAAGGTCTTCGCGCAGTCGCAGCGGTGCCTCTCGTTATCGTGCTCCCAATAACCAGCCATCGAGAGAGGAGGGAGAGGAAGACTGGACTCCCTGGCACTGTTCGAAGCGGCTGTTAGTCGCCTCGCAAGTGTTAAGCGAAGAGCGTGTGTATGTGTGCGTCATTCTTATTCGGACGGCAACTACTAGAATATTCAATTTTTCTGTGTGTGTCTGTGTGAATGATCTACGCTGTTGGCCGCAGAGCCTTTACAGCTTCACCGGACAAGAGGGCGAGCGTGCAACTACTACGCTCGAGGCAGAAGGGCAAGGGCGCCTCAAGGAGGAACGGTCTCGGCTTGGGAAGTCGCTATGGGGGAGGGTGTGTACTAGGCGTTTCGTTGTGGTGCTTTGCATCGGCCGGCAGGCAAGGGATTCTTCGACCTCGCTGCGAGGTCGGTGTCTGACCCTGTGTGCGGTATCTGTATCCGAAAGAAGGGATGTAAGGGCGTCGGAAGGGTCGGTGAGAACATGCCGCGGACGGCGGTAGCGGCTGATAGATGGGGAGTTCGGTTCGTAGTCGGCGGCAGCTACGCTTAGCGGATTTCTATGATTGAACCCGTTCGCGACATATCGGGTTGTCGTCTTTCTAATAAAGGCGCGAATAGGTTCGTGATCGAGATCGGAATGGAGATCTACATTCCGAATGAACCACGGGGCTCCAACGGCTTTGCGGAGGAAACAGGATTGAACCGTTTGGAGTCTATCGGTGTGGAAGCCTAAAATATTCAACTGTTCACAAAGGTTAATAATAACTGTGTCTGTTTTAGCTGTTGTCATGATGAAGTTAAATACCTCAGGCACTCATTGGCCATTAATATCTGGAGACTGAAAAAATTGTCTCCGCTCAATGTCTGTGTGTTTTATATCATAACGCCAGGCTCCTTGTAGGGTAGGTATCGTTAAATATAGTCCTGAATCGAGAATGTGCTCAATGTCCCATCGAATAATCTATCAATAGCAATATTTTTAATGTCAGTGCGATGACAATAAGCGAAGTGTTCAGTCGGACGCGTCTACATCATTACCATGTAGGGTTGACAACATTCCTTTTATAAAAAAGAAAGAAAGAAAGAAACTTCATTTGATACAGCTCAAGAAAGGCTTTTGCTCGCAAATTGAAAGTGAATAAGTCATACTTTACAATGCGTGTACAGTGCGTATTGGTAGAGGCAGGGTTGTGGCGACCTGACTATCCTACAAATATAATAAACGTGAAAGTTTGTATGTTCAGATGTTTGTTACTTAAACACGCAAAAACGGTTGAACGGATTTGGATAAAATTTGACAAAAACTAGTTGTCAATATTAATAATTAGTTTCTGCCTGAGACTTTGTCCGCGTTGACTTTAGACAGCAACCTTACATTTTCCGGGATAAAAAGTCCTATGTGTTAATCCAGGTAATAAACTATTTGTGTGCCAAATGTCATCTAAATCTGCTCAGCCGTTTTGGCGTGATTGAGTTACAAACATCCAAACATACAAACTTTCACACTTATAATTTAGCATGATAGATGTTTTAATAATACCTTTATGAGGCGCTCGTAGCGCTGTGCGACCGCGGTGTTCTTACCGATTACCAAGGTTAAGCAGCGTTCGACTCGGTCGGCCCGAGATGGGTGACCGTTTGGCATTTTCATATTCGAGCGTCTTCGTGCTTCGGAAGGCACGTTAAGCCGTTGGTCCCGGCTACCACTTAATGTGGTAGTCGTTAAGCCGAGTTGAAAGCCTTAAAGGCTGCTTGATAAGTTGCAACAGCAGGTGGCCACAAACCTGTCTCCATCAATCCGCACTGGGTCCGCGTGATGGAGCATGACCTAATCTCTCTCACCTCGATTTGTGAGAGAAGGCCTTTGTCCAGCAGTGGGCAGTATAGGCTGATATCATTAACCTACTTATTATTACGATTCCTGTTGTCATCATCCAGTTGGCAGCCCTACAAGTTTGGGAGGTGCGACTCGTCGCGGCGTCGCGTCGTCGCGCGTCATTGACGCGTGAATATTGTCGCATTGTCGCGCGGCGCGCGGCGTGACGGTGGCCGCGCCTTGTGGCCGCCGCGGCCAGCGGCTCTTTGTCATCAAATCACGAGTTGGGTACATGGGCAGATAGGAATAGTAACTATTTGTACCTTGGCCATGATACATACTTGGCCATACATTCAGCTCGTAAAGGTAGTGTATAAGGAAGTGGTCTTGAAAATGAACGAGCGCATAAAGTTTACATAACTACTTTATGTGAACCCAGGATTGGTGGAGGCAGATTTGTGTGGCAACTTGGTTTGACATCTGTCATCTGAAGTGGTAACCGGGATTAACGGTTTAATATGCGCCCAAGCCTGGTGAGAGTAAAATGGAAAAATGGTCACCAATTTCAGACTGCCTGAGCCGAACGCTGCTTAACCTAGCTGATCGCTATGAAAACCAGGGTACCATAGCCCTACGAGCATATTTCCAAAACTGGTTACATTCTTTCGAATATCGGTTTCCTTACGGTGTTCTACCTACCTATTGTAACCAAAAGACAGCCATAATTAAAATTATAATCAACTTGTTTCTGCCGGCAACTTCGTCTGCGTTGACTCTAGACATGATCCTAACATTTTTCCGGGATAAAAAGGATCCTATGTGTTAATCCAGATAATTAACTATCTGGATTAACACATAAAATTTCATCCAAATCCGTTCAGCCGTTTTTGCGTGATTGAGTAACAAACATCTAAACATATAAACTTTCATTCACATATATAATACTGGCAGTTTCCCGCGACTTCGTACCAGGTCGACAACAGCGCCATCTACCGGGTCTATGTTATATAGCCTATGTTACTTATGGATAAGGTAGCTTTCTAATGATGAAAGAATTTTAGAAATCGGTCCAGTAGTTTTCGAGATTATTCGTTACAAACATACAAAAATACAAATCTTTCCTCTTTATAATATTTGTATAGATTAGTAGTATAGTAGGATTAGTAGGATCAGACTGTACTATTCCTGCTTCTAGGCAAAGACGGCTTAGTCCAGTCGTTAAAAGCTTAAGCTGCTCCGACCACTGAATCAAGTAATCGCGGGTTCAATTCCTGAACGGAACAAATCTCTGTGTGATCCACATTTGTTTCGGTCTGGGTGTTTGTGTATGTAAATTTCGTGTTTGTAAGCTCACCCACGACATAGGAATAAATCCTAGTGTGGGGCTACGTCTTTTAAAAGAAATAAGGCCCTCTTTTACAACTCGAGGTAAGAGATTGATGGAGGCAGGTTTCTGGTCACCTGCTGTTGGAGCTTTTCCGCTTAGAAAGTATCCGACTCGGCATAACCACTCCCACATTAAGTTATGTCGTTATTTATGTAATTAATTCTGGCAGCCAGGACCAACGGCTTAAGATAGATAAGGCTTTAGATAAGAAGAATCGCGATCGAACACTTTTCGACCGCGAGAGTGACAGTGATGCCATTACTATAGAAATGGAGCGGATATGTTGTTAAGCTGCACTCAGTTGTTATACAAAAAAAAACAACTGGATTGCTAGACTTTATTGTTTGTTTCACAATGATTATAACCGACTATACTTGTAACGCGGTACTTTAATCGCTAACACGCGAGACCTCTTGGAGGTCTTTGTCGAATTTAGACCCCTTTGGTACCTTAGTTTTAACTACTGAGCCAACCGGCAGGCAGTAACCAGGTCCGTAGTTGGGCAGCAATTAGACTAATTACCAAATGAATAGTGACAGACCTTTGTTAAAAACCCGGGGCTTATAAAGGCATATATTGCTGATGAGAGGCGCTCGTAGCGCTGTGCGACCGTAGTGTTCTTACTGATTACCAAGGTTTAGCAGCGTTCGACTCGGTCGGCCCGAGATGGGTGACCGTTTGTGGCATTTTCATATTCGAGCGTCTCCTTGGTTCGGAAGGCACGTTAAGCCGTTGGTCCCGGCTACCACTTAGTGTGGTAGTCTTTAAGCCTAGTCGGAACCCTTAAAGGCGGCTTGATAAGTTCCAACAGCAGGTGGCCACCAACCTGCCTCCATCAATCCGCACTGGGCCCGCGTGGTGGGGTCTGACCTAATCTCTCTTACCTCGATTTGTAAGTGAAGGCCTTTGTCCAGCAGTGGGCAGTATAGGCTGATATAATACATTGCTGATTTGCTTTAACAGAAATGGAATATTGGGAACTGCAATTCAGCAATATAGCCGTGGCAGTTAGGCATGTAACAGCGCGCTCGGAAGTGAACAACGCAAATGTGCAAACACTATTCTATATAATAAAAAACTGGTTTACAAGAACTTTCCACCAATTATTCTCTGTTTTGAAGTAAATTCTGTTGGAATAAGAAAATGTAAAGCAATGACATTAGATTTTTTCTATAGAGAAAATTTTGTTCAATCGTGTATTCCTTTTACACCGTCACGCCTATATTCCCCAAGCGGGGGTGGCTCAGTACACACTGAGTACACCCACGTTTCGCCGACGATGTGAGGTCCCATGTAATAGGGGGCGAGCCTATTGCCATATACCGGGCACAATCCAGACTGCGGACTCGTACTGGGAAGTTTTCGTTAGAAAAACTACACTTGTCCGACCTAGGATTTAAACCCAGGACCTCGTGATCACAAAGCGATGCGCTTTGCCACTAGACCAACGAGGTAGTCAGACCAACAAGGCAGTCCTATTACCAGATTCTAAAATCATATTTCGAAATAATAAGTGTGTGTGAGTGATGTACGCTGTTGGCCGCGAGGCCTTTACAGCTTCACCGGACTTAAGGGCGAGCGTGCAACCACTACGCTCGAGCCAGAAGGGCAAGAGGCGACATACTCGAGGGCGCCTTCAAGAGGCGGCTTCGGTTGGGACAATCGCTGCGGGGTGAGGGGGTGCACTGCTAAGTGCACCGGTCAACCGCCGGCTAGGGGAGGGGATCTACGACTTCGTCGTCGTCGTCGCCCGTATTCGGAGCGGAAAGAAGGGATGACAAAGCATCGGGGGGATCGGTGAGAACATGTCGCGGCCGGCGGTAGCGGGGGCGGCAGGGGTCGGGAGGATCGTATTCGGCGGCGGCTACGATTAATGGATTCGCATGGGTAGATGCGAATTGTCGAGTTGTCGCCTTTTTAATATAGGCGCGAATAGGTTCGAGACCGAGATCGGAGTCGAGTTCGACATTCCGTAAAAACCATGGGGCTCCTACGGCTTTACGGAGGAAGATAAGTCTTTAATTCATATATACTTGAAGTACATGGAGTGTATAAACACGTTTTTTCGCGGAAGCTCCTTAACGTGTCTCTCAAGTACGGGGACGCTCGAAAATTGCCACAATCGTTCAAATCTTTGACTGACCGAGTAGAACGCCACTTAACTTTGGTGATCGCTAGAAGACCACAGTCCCGCTGGGCTGCGAGTTGGGTTGCCACCTTTTATTTAAGCAAATAAAGTACAAGTTTTAAAAGGTGCGTAAAAAAGTACGTTTATCAAAATAAAGTAATATTTATTTCACTGTACTAGTGTATTATTTCATACAAAGATATTTTTTTTATTACTTTTATAAATTTTCAATCACTATGGCTTCACAGCATGCAGCTGACAGCAGTCTATGATAATTTGAATAGATTGGAGAAAGATAGTAGCAATATGGAAGTGTTTATATTTTCTTTACGTAAGAGAGGTTAGATGTAACAATGATTTTTTTCTTAAATCTAGCTTACCTTAGATTTGGATTTAAACACCAGACATCATCCACTTTGCGCATCCTCCATTTAAATCACTCAGCCGTTATACCTAAAATTACGATATTTTTTTTTCTTTTTAATGATTAATGTATCATGAATCTTATAAAATTAAACTATGCGGAATAAAGTATTTTTGCGTACTTTACAGTCCTCATAAAGTACAAAGTATACTTACCTAAATAACTTACTTTATAATAAAATACGGGTGGCAACCCTGGCTACGAGTGCCATACTAAAGAAAATATACTCAAAGTAATTCCATTACCGCCCAAATATATTTTAACAGAAAAGTGATTCCCGATCATTTCAATCACTGATCAATCTCGTGGAAATACATCCACCGCCGGAGTGGCCCGATAAGATCCATCTGAAACCGTATTAGCATCCTGAAAGACAGTATATCTGGTTGAGGACATTAATCTTGAGTATCGCAGTGGACGATCAGCTCGGCAGTTCTCGGTAATACTCGGAAATAGATCCAACGGCGTGTGGGCACGCCTGCGCATGTCGGGCATACAGGATGACCCGGAATTAGCAATGACGTAATTTTATTTATTTATTTATTATCAGGTTTATCTACGGCTAATACAATATTTCGTATATACATAGTGATCTCCTTAAAATTAACTTATTAATTGCTTAACCAATTACAGATAAACACCTCATGCCTTAATATAAATGAAAATGAGTAACATAAGGGAAGATCTTAATAAGAAAAATATAATGTGAATGTGAATGTAAAAAAAGAAAAAACTAAGGAATATAAAATCAAAACCTAAATAAGGTCAGTTTAGCAGGTGTTTATATAAATACATGCTGAATCCATTTATCGAGGTTGTGAAGATGTCAATAGAGTCAATGGCATTTAAAGATCTACAGAGCCTAGGTATAGGTGAATTTCTACCTAAGACTGTGGCTCGCACAGGTGGAATAAGTAAAGATATCGGGTATCTAGGAGCCACACGAGGAACCCTGAAACAGAATCTACTTAAAAGTTGTGGGCAATCTATAAGACCATTAAGAATTTTGTACAGGAAAGTTAAGTCTAACTGCGTCCTACGTTTTTCTAAAGATAATATTCGAAAATGTTGTAGTCTTTCAGCCCGGACACAGTTCTGGCCCGGACGCAGGACACAGTTCTTCGTCCAATTTTAGTTGCATAGGATAGATGCCATATAAATCTTTTCTGTATTTTCTCTATCCTTAATATATGGGATGCATAGTGGGGTCTCCAGGCTACAGGACAATATTCTAAAATGCTGCGGACCATGGTATTGTAGAGTAAAATTTTAGTCTGCGGTTTCCTGAACATTCTACCACTTCTAATAATAAATCCCAACATGTTAGATGCCTTTTTAACAATGCTTTCGATGTGGTGAAGAAACGTTAACTTGGTATCTAGTATAACTCCCAGATCCCGAATATGGTCCACTTCGCAAATGTATGTACCCCCAATATTGTATCTGGATTGAATGACATTGCGCCGCCGTGTGAATTTTATATGAAAGCATTTATCAGTATTCAGACTCATTTTGTTAGTGCAACACCATTCGCATAGTCGATCCAAATTACTTTGCAACAGTAAAACATCAAGATTAGAATTGAAGCTCCGTGCGATTTTTAGGTCATCAGCAAATAAGAAGGGCCTAGAGTAAGTGAAACACACTGTTATATCATTCACAAATATGTTAAAGAGGATAGGGCCCAGATGTGATCCCTGTGGTACACCAGAATTAATTTTAAACAATTGAGAATGATAACCATTAACGACGACAAAGAAAGAACGATTTGATAGATACGACTCAATCCAATTAGTAAAATGGTCAGAAAATCCATAAAACGACAGCTTCTTGACAAGTAATGAATGACTAACTCTATCAAAGGCCTTGCTGAAGTCCGTGTAGATAACATCCACTTCTTCATACTTATCTATGGCCATGGCAAGATCCTCGACAAAGCTGACTAAGTTTGTGGATGTGGATCTGGATTTCACAAAGCCGTGCTGATGGTCTGATATATATTGCTGAAAGTGAGCTTGAATTAGTGGACAAACAAGAGATTCAAAGATTTTTCCAAAAACAGAAAGAATCGAAATGGGCCTATAGTTAGAGACTATTTTTCGAATCTGACTTGTGAATAGGTACCACTTTAGCGGTTTTCCAGTCATGTGGGAATACTCCAGACGTTAAAGACTGATTAAAAATACGGTGAAGCGGAGTAGCTAAATTCTCGGAACATCTCTTGATAAAGATTGGCGGGATGCCATCGGGGCCGGCACCTTTTGAGATATCGATTTCATTCAGCCTTCTCAAAATTACGTCTTGTGCAATCTGCACCTTGTGAAAGCAGGAACCAGTCTGAACAGCTACATTTAGATAAGGTGATGTTGGATCAACCGCAGAGTCATCAACATCATAAACTTTAGAGAAGGAGGTTCCAAAGAGATTGCAGATACCAAATCCATCAGATTTACATATTGTACCGTCAGTCATGGCACTAGGGTAAACATTAGTCTCACTTCTTTTAGACTTAATAAACGACCAAAAGTATTTCGGGTTTCTTTTAATTCTCGATTCGATTTCCTCTAAATAGCTGTCATAACTTGACAATGACAGTTTATCACACCTATCACTAAGTCTTCGATATGCCAACTTATCCATAGGGTTATTATATTTCCTAAGTCTGCATTGTAAGTTATATTTTTCACGTAACAACCTGATCAATTTCTTATTGAACCATGGTGGATATTTATTTCTTGACCGCTCGCCAATCAGTGGGACATGGTTTTGTGATATCTCTGTAAGAATTGCATAGAACTTGTTTAGCATACTATTCACATCTTCACAATCCGATAAATATAGATTCCAATCGATTTCAGCCAAACGTTTGTTAATCTTATCATAGTCCGCTTTGTAGAAATTAAATTTATGATGATTAGGGTTCCTTGTAAGACTACTCCCACCATCGAGACTTATAGCTATATTTAGGGAGGGATGCAAGGGGTCTATGGGGCATAGATTATCTATAGAAGGAGTGACCGTACAATTGGGTAAGTCCGTAAAAACTAGATCTAGGACTTTATTTTTGATGTTTAACACTGTATTGCATTGTTTAAGATTCGACACATGACTAAAGTCTATGAGCATTTGACACAACGATGATGTCCCATAGTTTGAAGCCCTATTAATTAAGTCCCAATTGATATTGCTTAAGTTAAAATCTCCCAAGATACAAGTTTGACCATCGAAGTGTTCAAACACTGAGTTACATCGTTCAATAAAAAGTTCTAGCATGGTTTTTTGTGTTGGAGGGGGAAGATATATAGCACAAATTGCTAACTGACTAGTTGATCCCGAGTGCGAGACATCGACTACAACCCACAAATCCTCACACATGCTCTCCCAGGTTGTCATACGTTTGGCAGATGCTTTGAAATAGCAATTAAAACTCCACCACCTTCCTTGTCACTATGAAATCCCGAAGTGCATCTATCTCTTCTAAAGACAAGATATCTATTATCAAATAATTCAGCATGAAAGACACTATTATTTAACCAGGTTTCAGTCAAGATTATAATATCGTAATTGTTCAAAGCTAGATTACGACAGATAATACGTAATATATGTGGACATGCCATAACAACGAACACAATGTGCTAGTTTTAGGATATTAAAATGGCGGATGGTCATAGAGCAGCTTACAATATCCATATCATTTTTGAAATTAAAATGGAACATTAAAATTGCGAACCAGCTGCAAATCGATTATTTCATATATAATTAGAGAAACATTCATATATAATTGGGATTTAGGGGTTCATGCTGAAAGTTGATGCATTTATATCCTACGTCAGTTTAAGCGACTACTATTTTATACATAAAAAACTATTTAAAAAACTAGGAATAAATCTGGTCTTGTGTGCGTTTACGAACATGATATTCGCATGTAGAAACACCCAGACTAAAACAAATATTTGTGGGTCACACAAAGATTTGTGTAGTCCGAACTCGCGACTACGCGTTGCAGTGGGCGAAGCGGCAAGTCTCCATAACCAGCGACAGCGATGAACAAAAGAGAGGATCAGTAGGAACTCTGCATTTCCTGCCTACACTGCGGACGGTATGGATATAGAAGGACTTAATAAAATTTAATAACTTATTACAAAACATGTCAAAATGATATTTGCGAATCTCTTCTTCAATGTCAATACTCTCTCAAAACTAACCGATGTAGGCAGAAGTAACAAAAACTGTGATAATAGAAGACTGTAATTTTTTTATTCGTAATTTTAAATGTAAACCTCCAAGCTCTATTTCTCAAGGTCATTGGCGTTACGGATGGCTTTTAGCACTAGTTCAAGCTATTTGTATTGATCTAATATTTTTTATTTATATGTTCATTTTCCTCACAAGTTTAATTCATCAGCTGATCAAATCAAACTAAAAAAAAAATTGCATAAATACATACATATATATAACAACTCTTGGCTTTACTTCCCAATTCTGGGTCACCCTGTGTATGTGCGTAGGTAGAGTGAGAATTCTCGTTATACATTGTATTTCTCTATCACCTCGATTTATGAGAGAAGGCAAAGGGACAGAAATAGTATAGACAGATTTATTTATGTACTGTATTGGGGAAGTCATGTGCCGACAATTCGGACACACAGGTACTCTGTAGCCCAAAACAGCAATCAATTGGCAGCTGTGGACGTATAAATGGGATGATGAATCATCATTATCATCATCATCTCAGCCTATACTTGCCCACTGCTGAACATAGGCCTCCACAATCGCTCTCCAGCAGAGCCGGTCCGATGTCACCTGCATCCAACGACTTTTTGCGATCCTCACAAAATCGTCGTTCCATCTGGAAGGAGGCCGTCCCACGCTGCGCTTGCACATACGTTGTCTCCACTCTAGAATCTTGCTGCCCCAATGCCCGTCCGATCTTCGCGCTATATGGCCCGCCCATTGCCACTTCAGCTTACTTATCCTATGGGCCATGTCGGTGACTTTGATTCGTCTACGAATCTCCTAAATCCTGATTCGATCACGTAGAGATACGCCGAGCATAGCTCTTTCCATAGCTCGCTGAGCAACTCTGAGGTTTTTTATGAGACCTATTGTGAGAGACTACGTGTCTGATCCGTATGACATCAGGAGTAGAATAGTCAAATAGGCTAGAGAAAATGTAAGGGTTAACGTGACCTCATGTTCCCAAAATATTGAACAGGCGAAAGCATTGATATATTATTTTTTTATCGATGGGCGAAAGAGTTCTATAAGAAAAGGCTTTAAATATATTGTACACTTTACATAACCCACTGGAGATCTGGCATGCAAATATAGATTTATTGGGTGTATCTTAAAGCTTTTGTATTTGGATGATTCCTGTAGGTATTTGTATTGCTTAGACCGCAACAAATGTTCAATTCATGTTATACAAAGTACTTTCTATACAGTAATAATTATACACACTAGGAATTAGTTACCGTTCTATATAAGGAATACAAAAATCAAATACTTTACTCAACATCACACCGATCGATTTCATAGTAAATTTTTGACAGAAGAAAGGACGTTATGGAACTTAAAAATAGTATCGATTACCCCTGAAACGTGCAACGTTCGATCATGCGTTTTAAAATAAATGTTACTGCAGTTAACCTATAATATTTATTTTTTAAACGTAGCCCCACACTCGGATTAATTCCTGTGTTATGAGTGCGTTCACAAACATGAAAATTTACATACACAAATACCCAGACCGGAACAAATAATTTTGGATCACACAAAGATTTGTCCCGTGCGGGAATCGGACCCGCGACTATTAGGCACAGTGGGCGGAGGGACTTAAGCTCTTAACCACTGCGTTAAATCGTCCGTCAATTAAAAGTAATATTTGTTTTATGTTTAATACGCGTATTTATCATACCGAATTATTTGTCGATCGCTAACAATTTATTGTAAATTATTACCATACACAAAAAAATACAAACCGCAATTTCGTAGTCACAATAAGTAAATGTCACCGCTGGCCGCCGAGACGCGCCGAAAAACAATAAAATAAAAAACAAAAATAATTTTTACTCCAATCAATCAGTGGAAAAAACGAGGCTTGCCCAAAGGTAATTCTCTACAATTCCAAGGGAGATTTAGTGGCGGGAGCCGTGCTAAACCGGGACGATATAATGAGCCGGCCTCATTGTCCCAGACTAAAAAGAACAGATAAATAACCAAATGAGATTGGGAAACCGGCAAAAATGGTAAAATAAAGGGCCAATTGGACAAAGGCGCCGAATGGGGATAATTCGTCGGGGTTATGCACACATTGTCACCGTTTTGCTCGATTTTTTTGAGACTGATGGGTAGTGTGGCGTGATTTGGGATTTAATCTGGGACTGTCCTGTTTATTTTCTAGTCTTAGATATAATATTAGCCCTGTTATGTAACTGTGCATCCGTTGCGCACGGGCCTCCTCTCAAACTGAGAGGGTTTAGGCCATAGTCCACCACGCTGGCCCAGTGTGGGTTGGCAAACTTCACACACCTTAAAGAAACAATCGGGTATGCAGGTTTTTTCCAAAAAAAATTAACTACCACTTGGAATACTTTTTGGCGGGAAATCGAAGAGTGATGTTGTCAATTTGTTTTAATTTCCAAAACTTGGGTTATTTCGAATTATAATGTGTAATGTTGGTGGAATATTAACCATTATGTGTTCCTATATGTGCATGAGTAAAGGTAATTGTAACAAAGTGATAAAACGTGCCATTTCGATTTCCCTCAAAACGGCCGTCGCAATTGGTATGTAAAGTATCCATCACTTTACTATCCAGGGTGGGGCACTTCATCAATTTCATTATCATCTTCGTCATCCAGTTCATTGGGTAGTTGAATTAATTTAGAAATGAATATTCGTAAACTTTGTACAATGGCATAATGTAAACGCAATTGCCACGAAAAAAAAAACTGTCACTTGATTTAACGGTGACGGAAAACACCGTGAGGACACCTGCATGCCTGAGTCTTATATGCAGTGCATAGCCTTCTCCATTTTACGCCACATATCCCTATCCTAAGCCAATTTTGGCCAGGCCTGGATATAATGAGTAATGATTATATATGACTGCCTCGTTGGTCTAGTGACAAAGCGCATCGCTTTGTTATCACGAGGTCCTGGGTTCAAATCCTAGGTCGGACAAGTGTAGTTTCTCTAACAAAAACTTCTCAGTACTACTTCACAGTCCGGAGTCTGGAATTGTGCCCGGTATATGGCAATTGACTCGCCCCCTATTACAAGGGACCTAACATCGTCGACGAAACGTCGATATACTCAGTACACCTCTGCCACCCTCGCTTGGGGAATATAGGCGTGACGGTGTGACTATATAAAAAAATCCATCTTCGTACTGTTGGAACTTATGAAGTCGGCCGGCTTTCAATTTTGGTTTACCATGTGAAATGGTAAGTGGGGCCAACAGTTTCACCTGCCTTCTAAATACATCGACTGAAGACATTGGAAATGTTGAAAACAGTCATGCATTCTCTACTGATGCTATAAAGAAGAAAGAAAGAAGAGTCAAATAGCTTAAGAGCTACAGTATAGTTTGTTAATATAAATATAAGTATCATTTAACAATGAGCTATTTTGTTATTTTTTATATTTTATAGTAGGTACTATATAAATATAATATGGAATGAGCCTATTATGATTATAATTTCTTCATTCGCTTCTTTAAAAAAGACGTAGTCTCACACTAGGAATTATACCTATGTTGTGGGCGCATTTACAAACATGAATTTCACATACTCAAATACCCAGACCGAAACAAGTATTTGTGGGTCACTCAAACTTTTGTAATTGCGGGAATCGAACCCGCAACCTCTCGTTCCAGTGGGCGGAGCGACTCAAGCTCTTAACCACTGGATCAAGCCGTCCGTCGTAATATAATGGGCATAATTCACACAGAACCACTACTATTTTTTTTGATAGACAAAAAGCTACAATACACTGGTCTAATCTAAGTTCTGTATTACAGAACGTAAATCAGTCGTGAATCTAGTTCTGAAAACAGATTTTTGTACTAAAACGTTAGTTTTAAAACTAAATTCACGACTGATTTTCGTTCCGTAATACGGGCCTAAGATTCAAATCCTTCTTTCATCCTTTATAAGACAAACTAGTTATTACAAGCGAACAACGATAGAGTCTGATTAACGATAGAAGATCCAGAAATTGAGGAAACCTTCAAAACATCTGTAGCTTAACATTTGGTCATACTCTAGTATACAGCCACAGGAGGTATAATAATATGTAAACTGGTTGTTTGGAAGAGATTGCTCTTAGCAATAAGACCGCCAAATTTACTCTGTATCTTAACATAATACATTGTATTTCTCTGCTGTATTTTGCTGGTGTGCAATTAAAAGTACTGTACATATTAATGTAAACATCTCAGTGATTATATTTATAATTACAATGAATTATAATTTTATTCGGATACAGATATCGCACACAGGATCAGACACCGACCTCGCCGCGAGGTCGAAGAAGAGGCCTTGCCCGCCGGCTGGTGCAGAGCACCACGGCGAGACACCTAGTATACGCCCTCCTCTATAAGAGCTGCCCAAACAGAGGCAGTTCCTCGTTCAGGCGCCCTTGAGCTAGTTGCCCCCTAGCCCTTCTGGCTCGAGCGTAGTGGTTGCACACTCGCCGTCTTGTCTCACACACATACAAGCGCGCGTGTGTGCGCGTAATTTTCACTCGGACCTCTACCACTAAGATGTCCTACTGTTTACATATTATATTTACTATAATACTTTCAAGACTCATCCAGTGTTGCCATGACGGTTGGGTACCCCATTGACAGGCGACAAGCGAAAGGGCTGGCGATAAAATTGTCACCCTTGAGCGCTGCGTCGCTAGCGACGCTTGTGGCTTTATTTAAATGATAGTTTGTTTACCGTTCCGTCCGCGCCATTTGCATACCGTGGGAAACGAGGAATAAACGTTCTTTCTTAGTAAGAAGGTACGGTCGTGCAAGGATCTTGTGGTTCGCCTCCAAAATCGGAACTAACGCTGTCATCAAGCGAAATGTCACTTCATGACAGTCGCAGAGTTGCCGTTTGCTATGAAATTTACACCAGTTCCTTTTTTTTTAAAAAACGTAGCCCAACACTAGGATTTACTCCTGTGTTGTGGGTGCGTTTACAAACATAAAAATTCATATAAACAAATACCCAGACCGGAACAAATAATTGTTGATCACACAAAGATTTGTCCCGTGCGGGAATCGAACCCGCGACTATTAGACACAGTGGGCGGAGCGGCTTAAGCTCTTAACCACTGCGCTAAATCGTCCGTCTTCTTTCTTCTTTTAAGTTCTTTTTTTAATTAGTTACTGTCCGGGCCCACCTTTGAATATTTCTCTGGAAGTAGGAAATTTTACTAAACGAATCCTAATTTCACACCAACACCAATGGGTCATTATCATCTACAGGCCAAAATATCCTTGTCGAACTAAAGGTATTAGGATTTGTCTTGACGAGTACTTAGACCCGTATTTTGCCCAAGGTCTGATGATGGGAGCCGGAAGGAAGCCATAGGAACTTATGCTATAAAATTATAATATTAAGTGCAGCGTGTCCTGCCTAGCGAGCGTTCATTGATTTTAAATATTATTCTCGAACGATGTCGACAGGGTCGTGGATTGGTCATGCTCACTAAAATGTCTTTGCTAGTTGCGGCTCTGTGGAGCGGGTCATTCTTTTCCCTCTAAAATGGTTGAGGAGAGTGATGGCTGCTTCTCAGGTCATACTCGTGAACGGGTGCTGCTGGTGGGGACTGGTCCGTCCCCTGCCCTTTGTCTGACTGAACGTGTACCATAATGCTGTTGAATTTTGTCTCGTTCGGCATCACACTGGAGCTATGACCAGTTGTTTTGTACGCGCTCTTTACAAATTTTATAGTAACACTTTCTCTTACTATTATTATTATGCTTTTTATTATATACCTCTACAACATCTCTATTTTGTAAATGAGAGGACTATGTAGACACTGACCAATATCATGAATCTAAGTACACTTATGATTAATCTATACTTAAGCACATCTATTTAGCTCGTTTTGCATTGTTCTCCCATACTCCATAAATGCAATGTATACAAAAAGAATTGTAAAACTCATTTTTAAAAAAGAGTAACCGTGGAGTTAATTGCCCTTCTTCTCCACAGGAATGACTTTCCGAACGGGTGGTAGAGTCTTAAGTAATTAATAATTTTCTCTTTTTGACTATTCATAAGTGCCTTTTGGTCTACATGAATAAAAAACTTTTGATTTTGATTTTTTGTTTTCCTGTTTTTAAAAGGCCTTTCTTAATTAATATTATTTATACGTAATCGCCGTATTTCCCACACAAGGGAATATTCCTGTGTCGGGTGCGTTTACGAACATGAATCTTACATACACAAACATCCAGCCGGAAAACAATATTTGTGGGTCACAAAGATTTGTCCTTTGCGGGAACCTAACTCACAATTGCTGGATCCAGTGGGGTGCAGTTGATTACCCGCTGCCTGACAAGTGAGCATAATGTAAGCTCGGTATTACACAAAACAAATGCTCCCGCCATCATTTAATTAAATGTAGCGTCAATAATAATAACTGAACGTATGAATAAAAACATTCCAACACGAACCTCCGTCCCCTAAAGCAGATATTTAATTTTGATATGAGAACCACCGTGACCGCGTCGCGGCCAAATAAATCTTATCCACCAACTATCTCCTAGCCAATATCGCCGCAAAATATTAGCCGTTTCGAATCCTAAGGATTCGACCAATATCAATATCTATTCAAGCATTTTCAACCTTAATAACTAACAAGTAGAGTTGATTATAGTTTGATGTAGATTTATTTATTGCAGAAGAAACCGTTGGACGAAATTGTCCTGTGGTTGGTCAAGACAAGTTTGAAATTCGAACGACCGATTCGAAATTTAACGTTTTAAGCAATACGCAAGCTGAATTATACTCTATAATATTGAAATAAGATTGTGTTTCGCATGTGAGTAGAATTTTGACCGATCTCCTGGGATTACAAGGGCCTTTAGTTACGCTTTTATTTGAATTCGCGAAATGTCCCGCGACAAATATTTGGACATTTATTGTGGAAGGACCGGCGCGGAATATTAAACGTTGGTTTTGGACGTGTGTCATAGACGGCGATTGGTCACGGGTGATTGTGGCGGATTGCGGGGGAGGGGGGACCGTGAAAGATCGAGGTACCGTGTCGATTTTCGTTTATAATAGACTTTATCCTTATAGTCTTTTTCACGAGACTTGAGTACGAACGAGACGAACTATGAGAGTGGAGGAAGCCAGAGAGGTCTGTTAGGAAAGAGCCTGTTGGAACTCTGTACTCTCTGCCTACCCTGCGAAGGAGCTGGTGTGATGATATAGATAGATAGATGAGTACGGTGACGTTTGATCTTATTCCATTTCACGCATATTGTTTTTTTCTAAAGCCTCTGAATTGGCTTGACGAGTGTTCTGGTGACAACAGCCAGGAGCAACGTTCTAGTGTGCCCTTTAAAGCAGGAAGGCGCTCTATTTCTTATAATGGTCATCCATCTAAACTATGACCGCGTCCAAACTTGCCTAACATTGTTGATAGTTACCGATGTGCTTTAAAAGTCTTGTCTAGGAACATCTAAGAGGCTTAAGAGGTCGCCAATAAACAAGTCACCCCTCGTTCGGGCTTTCAACGCGCGCTAATAAAGCGCTATAGCTATCAGTATTTTTTATTGAAAAGCGTTTACATCGCTTTAGCATCTCGCTCGTGCGCAATACCAGGGATTTTATTAATCCCACCGCTGCCACCAAATATTATGAGTCTCGAAGAAAAAGGATTTTTAAAAAGATTAGACACAGATTTGGTTAAACACAATCGCCTAGTTGGATAGATGGGATGAGACTGACTGGTTCTGAGTGGGATGCAAATGTACTGAGATGGAAATGCTGACGGGATAGGAAAGGTGTCTGGTGCGTCGTATTGGGTACATACAACATATATAGGCGCTCGTAACGCTGTGCGACCGCGGTGTTCTTACCCATCACCAGGGTTAAGCAGCGTTCGACTCGGTCGGCCTGAGATGGGTGACCGTTTGTGGCATTTTCATGTTCGAGCGTCTTCGTGCTTCGGAAGGCACGCCAAGCCGTTAGTCCCGGTTACCACTTAATGTGGTGGTCGTTAAGCCGAGTTGGAAGCCTTAAAGGCGTCTTGATAAGTTCCAACAGCAGGTGGCCACAAACCTGCCTCCACCAATCCGCACTGGGTCCGCGTGGTGGAGTATGACCCAATCTCTCTCACCTCGATTTGTGAGAGAAGGCCTTTGCCCAGCAGTGGGCAGTATAGGCTGATATTATTAATATATATATATAACAGAACGTTGGCTTTCTTCTTCGTTCTTCTCATCTCGTATAGTTTTCTGCCACCTGTCATTAGAAGGATATAAAATCGTAATAGCCTATGCACCACGATAACCGACATTTTATTTCGCATTCATTTCCAAAAACTGCATCCATTATGCATTATGCATCTAAACTATTGTTTCAAAATGGTCAAACAACTGTCTAAATTGCTGGCCGATTAGATTCTTAGTAAATGTTAGGTATTCGTATGCAACGAGTATTGTTCAGAACAATCGGACGCTGTAAAAAATCGGATGCAATAAATTAATACATTGTTAAAGTTTTTTTGGGTTGGAAATACATGCATGCTTGCAATACGCCTAAAGTCTGATACCTACTTAGATAGACTGACAAGTCTTAATAAAACCCAAATAGCAGTTCTGCATCTGAGGACCAGGTTGAATTTTTACCACCTGCTGTTGGAACTTATCAAGCCGCCTTTAAGGCTTCCAACTCGGCTTAACGACTACCACATTAAGTGGTAGCTGGGGCCAACGGCTTAACGTGCCTTCCTTTGCCCCAGAACCAACAGCAATGAAAAATACTTGTATGTTTTCAAATCATCCATTAATTCTCTTAAGGCATTAATTATTAAACGGACTAGCGGGGGAATTGCAATATTGCACAAAAAGTCTTAGATTTTGAAGTTATAATTTAGTAGCCAATAATACATATGAGGTTATATTGTGTAGTCAAAAATATATTGAGTGGATTTAAAGTTTAATTATATTTTTATAGATGCCTATCACTAAAGACCTATCTATATAAGTATTTAGTCTAACAAGACAAGCAATCTAGATAGCTAATAGTAGGATTGACATCTCTAATCGTAATTCGATGAGAACGTTGACATTGAGTAAAGATGGCTTCGATATGAGTACTTACAATAGGTACTTTAAATATTCATTTTAGATTGCAAAGTGTCCGTTAGATACGGATATTTGCCATTATTTTAATAAAATACAAAAATAATGATGGTATGGGTTAAATGTTTGTTGGTTCTGGGGCAATTTTCGACAATGTCCTTTGATCAATAAATTTTATACGCATAGAAGCGAATGCGTAGATGCATCTGTAGGTAAACAAGGTCAAATCAAAAATTGAGGGCGTAAATTTCAATTACTAAACCGAAGACACTATTTTACTATCTATCAAATCATCATGCCATATTTTTTACGTAGTAAGCAAAAAGTACAGAGTTCCAACAGGTTCTTTCTTACAAACCTTTCTGGCTTCAGAGATATTTCTACCTACCTATATACAAGATGTTTCGTAAATAACGCGTGACCACAGACACCCCGATTAGATAATTGATCACAAACTCAATACAAAAACCAATTTTCCAAATTGAAAACTGCCTCGTTGGTCTGGTGGCAAAGTGCATCGCTTTGTGATCACGAGGTCTTGGGTTCAAATCCTAGGTAGGACAAATGTAGTTTTTCTAACTAAAAATTCCCAGTATGAGTCCGGAGTCTGGAATTGTGCCCGGTATATGGCAATAGGCTCGCCCCCTATTATATGGGACCTAACATCGTCGGCGAAACGTGGGTGTAGTCAGTACACCTTTGCCACCCCCTCTGGGAAATATAGGCGTGACGGTTTTTTTTTTAATTGTTACCACTTTTTTAAGCACTTTTATACCCTAATTAATAATGAAACTTGTACATGTATGCGTATTAAGGAATACGTTTTAGAAATGCAATTGGAATCTTCGTATTGTTTTGAATCAAGAATAAATTTAGTTTATTATAGCGCACTTTTTTTTTAATTTATTTATATTTATTCATTTTATGAAATCCACATTTAAATATACATTATAATCTAAAGGAGTAACGGCAATATTTGCAAATTAATATACAATAAAAATTGTAAGAATCAATTCAGTTATCGATATAGAACAAACTACTTTCAGGTTTTGCGTTCATTATGTTACAGCTTGTATATCATACATCACAGAGCAGGCAGCAGGGTAGGCAGAGAATACAGTTCCAGCAAGTTCTTTCCTCACAGACCTATCAGGCTTCAGAGATAATATTTTTAAGTAAAATTACACAACCATGTTAAAATACCGTGTAAATAAAGGGATTGTGTCTCAACATGGGCGCTTCGTGACCATCGTGATGGTAATCTCACGACCCGTCAGCGGCGTCCTCTCGATCACAGAGTGACGTGTGATCTCGTGTGCTGATATCCACAACATCCTTTCACTTATTATCCATCCATGTTATTGTTGGGCTGGTAAAACAGTGCCAGTCTTTTTTCCAGTAGATACACGTAAAAGATTCCTGTCCATCTATATGTTCGAGCCAGAGAATCTACAAAGTTCCAACAGGTTACTGAACTCTTTCTTACACCAATTGATTAGTCCTTTGCCTAGCATACGGTATACAGGAGATATACTGTAGCGTCTAGGACAGACTAGACTAAATTATCTTACCACGCCGAAATACGGTTTATTTCGTCGTGATAAGATAATTTAAATTATCTGAAGGGCAAGTCAAGAGTCTACGTAATCGGCGAGCGTGTATGTGACGAACTATGAGAGTGGAGAACGCCAGAGAGGTTACAGACCTCTCTGGAAAGAATCTGTTGGAGCTCTGTACTCTCTAACCTAACCCGTCAGGTATCTGACGTGATGATATAGACCTCTTCTGGCTCGAGCGGAGTGGTTGTACGCTCGCCCTCATGTACGGTGAAGCTGTAAAGGCGGTGCGGCCAACAGCGTAGATCACACACATATACACATACACACACCAAGATATAGGTCTAAGACAGTATAGGCGGGTGCATAAAATCTTCCAAAAACCATTAATACCTAAATAAATCAATAATTCAACACCGACGCAGTAATAAATCTCGTTAAAAGTAGCAAAAACGGGTATATACGAACAGGCTAACATTAGTTAGCGGTGGCGCCTGCGCGAACGCCGCTGCGCGCCACCGTCGTCGGACACGACCGAAAGTAAGCGGGTTTTTGTGCGCGGGCGCTGACTTGAGACGTACGAAATAGTCTGATGGGTGGGTAAAGACGCGTGTATATGCATCCCTGAGAACAGAGGGCTGAGCTCGGAAATTTCGATGTCAAGCTAGTGTCACCCTGATACTAGCTTGTTGTCACACTCATGTTTATGTAGTAAATTTGTAGATGGACAAGAATGACATATTAACTCGCTATCGTGGCGTTAACGTCAAGTTTTTCTTGAGAAAATGACGTTGTCATACTATAATTTATTGAATAAACATGAATGTTGTACTTGTTAGCGTCACGCTAAAGTCAATATTTTCGAGCTCAGCCCTCAGTAATGTAACTGCAAAAAAGGGAACTTTACAACACCGTCACAGCTATATTAGCCACGAGGAGATGGTCGAGGTCTAATATGCAGTTACAACCTAATGTCACTAACGATGTTAAGTCGCAATGTATTAGTGAGTAAATCTTTTGCTGTACTGGACTTCCTCTGTAGTTTTTTTAAGAAAAACACGCGTCTTCTGACTCTGGATTTGAACCTACGCTTCGGCTACGTCGACAATGATATATCAATACTCTTAAATAAGTCCACTGCAAGGCATATACCTCCTTCAAAGTATGGCGTCAAAACAACCAGCTTAGAATTACTTCCTTCTAAGCCGGTCGTTGTGACGTCAATCATCCAGCTTTTGCCTACCTTCATCAGGTCATGGTCGACTCCATGTCTTCTAGTAACTGGTCGTCGCTTGAGAATCTTTCTGGACTGTGCCTGTAGCCAAATAGACTTTTCACAAACGTTAACATTAATAGAATATGATGAAATTTATAGCAACGACGAAAAAAAATGATTGAACGGAGAATGCGCGAGAAGTCCGATGGAATGTTGTGCGAGGCACAGGGAGATTTCAGGTCTAGAAGAGGATGTTGGGATTAAGTTTTCTCCCTCCGCAAAATCGTAGAAAAGCATCTGGCAGTAAGCCGGAAGGTTTTCTGCGGTTTTGTGGATCTAAAGAAGGCGTTTGATAGAGTCGTGCGAAAGAGACTTTGGGACATTTTGCCAGAGTATGGTATAAACAGCACTCTGTTGCGAGCCGTTCAGTCCACCTATGTTGCCAGCAACGCGAGCGTACGGGTGGGTGGTAACATGTCCCCCTGGTTTGACGTTAAAATCGGTGTCAACCAGGGTTGCGTGTTGTCCGCTAGACTGTTCATAATATATCTGGATAAAAGTCTTCAAAGATTGAATGCGATGAATGAAGAGGTAAAAATGGGTGATCTAGTGGTAAACCACATGACGCGGTTATAATTCATATGCAAATGACGCGGTTCTAATACGTAGCGCCAACTACCACTGATCTGCAAACACTAGTCATAGTTATAAAAGACGACTGCATGAACAATGGCTTACATTTGAATGTGAAAAAACCAAAATTATGGTTTTTGAGCGGAAAGAAACCCGAACGAATTCAAGGATTATGATTGGTAACGATGTGCTGGAGCAGGTGAACGAGTTCAGTAAGGATGCTATTCCGCTGATATAGAGAGAAGAGTGAATGCAGGGAATAGAGTGAATGGTGCGATGGTAAAGCTACTTAGGAGCAGGTACTTAAGCCAAAGGCGCAGCTGGCCATGCATAACGGAGTGTTTGTCCCAACGCTGTTATATGGCAGTGAGAGTGGGGTATGTAAGAAGGAGAATGAAAGCAGGATAAATGAGGTCGAAATGCGAGCTCTGCGGAAGATATGCGGAGTAAGCTGATCGACCATATTCGCAACAGCGTAGTAAGAAAGCGTGTAGGTAGGAAAGATAATATTGGTGTAATGATGAGTAAGGGTATGCTCCGTTGGTTCGGGCATATAGAAAGAATGTCCAGAGAAATAATGACAAAACAGATAAACAATGCCAAAGTGGAAGGATGCAGGTACCGGGGAAGACCTAGATTATCGTCACGTAATTAGAACAATGCGCTTGCGTTTGCGGCGAGAGAAGAGAAACAAAACGTCTGCGATTTATCTAGGTTTTTTTGGTTTGTCTACTATGAGTTTGCATATAAGCAAACTCAGAGTTGGGCAAAAATAATAGTGAAAACATTAAATTGCAATTTCGACGGACGAATGACGCAGTGGTAAAGAGCTTAAGCCGCTCCACCCACTAGGTCGAATAGTCGCATATTCAATCTCGCGGACAAATCTTTGTTAACCCCACCATGATTTGTCTCGGTCTGGGTAGTTATGTATGTGAATTTTCATGTTTGTAAACGCACCAGCGATACAGGAATAAATTCTGGCGCGGGGCCTGCGAGAGGCTGTTTAAAAAAAAATATTTCTCATTTTATTTTTGGTTTTAATGTTCCCGACGTTTAAGTGGCACATGATCAAGGGAGTGATGGAGGCGTTTGACGTCCAAAGTTTATTATTATTTTGGAGTATCTTCGGGATATTACTTGCAATTGAAATTTGAATTGATTGATCCTACAAGTAAAAAAAATATTGAATAATGCCTAACACTGCATGTACTATGAACAAGCCTTACGTCCTCCCTTTTTTCCAGTGACAGGGACATTTCGGAGTTCCCGAGTTGTCGCAGAAAAACGTAACTTACGAGTGGGCCCTGATATATTTGATGGTACCTCAGTTACTGCCATCGGTTACATTCCGTTTTTTTCACTTACCGATTTTACAACCGATCTTTCTATAATCGATACTCAATCGTGAGTTTTTGTGTTGGCATTGTGGTTTTAACAACTCTGTGTATTATTTGTATGCGTGTGTGTAAATGATCAACGCTGTTGGCCGCGGGGCCTTAACAGTTTCATAGGACAAGGAAGCGAGCGTGCAATCACTACGCTCGAGCCTGAAGGGCAAGGGGGCAACTAGCTCAAGGGCGCCTTAAGGAGAAACGGCCTCGGCTTGGGCAGTCAGGAGGGCTATATACTAGGTATACTAGGTGTCACGCCGTTAGGTATACTAGGTGTCAGGCGGGCAAGGGATTTTTTGATCGCGCCGACGAGGTCGGTACAGACCTTATATATATATATATATATATAAGGTCATAGGCATTATTCAATTTTTTTTTACTTGTAGGCTCAATCAATTAAAATTTCAATTGCAACTAATATCCCGAAGATACTCCAAAATAATAATAAACTTTGGACGTCAAACGCCTCCATCACTCACATGATCATGTGCCACTTAAACGTCGGGAACATTAAAACCAAAAATAAAATGAGAAATATTTTTTTTTTTAAACAACCTCTCGCAAGCCCCGCGCCAGAATTTATTCCTGTATCGCTGGTGCGTTTACAAAAATCATTGTGGGGCTCACAAAGATTTGTCCGCGAGATTGAATCTGCGACTATTCGACCTAGTGGGCGGAGCGGCTTAAGCTTAAAATAAAAAAGCCTTATATTTCTCCCAAATTGTAAAGAGACAGACAACATTATGAAAAGTATTAGTGTTTAGGCAAGAACCCTTCTACAGGTGAAGGCCTCCTCCAGAGATAGCCATATCTCTCGGTCTTGAGCTACTTGTAACCAGTTATGCCCCGCCACCATTCTAATATCGTCTTGCCAGCGTGTGTACGGTCTCCCTACGCACTTCTGGCCCTGTGGTCCTCTCCATGATGTTACCCTTAAAGTCCATCTCTGATCTTTAAGTCGTGCTAGGTGGCCCGCCCACTTCCATTTTTGTTTTTGCGCGTACTGGACTGCATCTGTTACATTGGTTATCGGTCTTATTTTTGAGTGCCTTATCTTTTGGATTTTCTTTATACTTAGCATGCTACGCTCCATTCCTCCTTGACAAGTACTTATTATATTTTTTGTTTTGTTAGTAAATTTCCACGTCTGGCAGGCGTACGTCAAACACGGTAAGAGACAAGTTCCATCACTTTGGTTTTTAGTTTTGTTGGCAAATTACTCTTAAATATTTCTTTGTAACTCCAGTATTTGTTCCGCGTGATTTGTTTTCTTCGTTCTACTTCTAATTCATTGTTTTGTCTGTCGAATCTGATTTGTTTTCCTAGATACATATATATATATATATAGTTTTCTGTATATTTCAGTACTTCGTCATTTACGAATATTGGTCTCTTTATGCTGTTAGTCATTGTCATTGTTTGTGTACGGTTCACTTCTAAGCCCACCTGTTTGCTAGCTTTATGTAAGGTCTCGATCATATTTTGTAGTTCAGAGCTCCGTTCTGACAATAGTACCAAGTCATCTGCAAATCTCAGATGAGTTAGATATTTACCTTGTATATTTAATCCATAATTCTTCCAGTCTAGTTTGTTAATTACTGATTCTAATACGGCAATAAATAATTTTCGGGATATGGGGTCGCCCTGCCTCACTCCTCTTTTGATGGGTAATCTTGGGCCAGTTGTTTCTAGTTTAATTTGACCTGTACTTTTGTTATAAATGTTTTTTATAATTTTTATATAATCCTGCTCCACCTTTTGTTCTCTTAGCATTTCCCATATGCTAGTGTGTGATATCGTGTCAAAGGCTTTTTGGTAATCGAAAAAGGCAACATATAAGGGCTTTTGCTGCTCTTGACATTTTTCGATCAATAATTGTATTGTATGTATGTGATCGACTGTTGAAAAACCCTTTCTAAAACCAGCTTGCTCTATAGGTTGTCTAGTTTCAAGTGTAGTGTTTATCCTCTTGTTTATTATTGAGGAAAAAAGTTTATACAGAGTTGGTAGTAATCTTATAGGTCGATAGTTTCCAATGTATTTTCGGTTCCCTTTTTTGTAAATAAGTATAATATTTGACTCTGACCATTGCGAGGGGGTTTCCGCATTTGTCATAATTAAATTAAACAATTTCGTTATAGGTATACATAGGATTTCGTAAGCTGATTTCAATGCTTCATTTGTAATATTATCAGAACCCGGGCTTTTGTCTAACTTTAGTCTCTTTATTGCTTCTGTAACTTCTTCTTCATCAATTGGTTTTAAATTTGCTTTAAAGTATTCGTCTGTATTTTCTGTGGTCGCTATTTGGGCTTCAGAACTATATAAGGTTTTGTAAAATTGGGTGGCAATATTAAGAATATCTCTGCGATTATGCAGTGTTTTTCCTAAGCAGTTCAATCCTTCTATCCAAGTTTTATTTGTTTTCATTTCTTTATAAGCTTTTTTTGTGCTGCCTGCTTTGTTAAGATGTTTTTCTATTGTGTTTAGCCTATAATTAGCGTAGTCTTTTTTATATACCGACTTATTAGCTTGTACAGAGCCGAAACTTCATTTTTAATAGATCGAGTTTTGTTCTTGTAGTGTTGCAGACATTGTCTTCTCTTTATGAGTGACTTTTGTGATTTAGAAGTTGAGTTGGTTGTTTGAGCATTTTCAAGACTACTTGTGATAGCATTTACCAGTTTGTCATGGTAATTTTGTAATGATGTAAATCCTGTCTCGTAGGTTAAATCTGGCAAACATTCTTCTAGGGATTCTTTAAATTTGCTTACTTCGTTATCGTTCTTTAACATGTTATTTAATTTATTCGTGTACTTAGCTCTACATTTTTGTGGTTTTGACAGCATTATCGTTGTTCTGACAGGTCTGTGATCTGAAGAGTAATTTATGTTAAGCGTTTCAATATTTTGGAATAAGCCTGGTCTGTTTGACAATATATAATCTATTTCATTCTTGTATTGCCCGTTTGGGGACTGCAATGTCCATCTCTTTTTGAGCTTTTTCTTGAAAAAAGTATCAATGATAGAAAGTCTATTTTCGAGAGCGTAGTCGAATAATCTCTACCCTCTGTCGTTTCTATTACCGTATCCATTTCTTTTCATTATCAGGTATTCATCAAGTCTAGGCATACATATTTTGGCATTAAAGTCACCCATTATTATAAAATTCCTATATGCTTTTTCAATAGCCTTATTTATCATTGAATAAAATAGGTCGATTTCCTCTAGTTCTGTGGCTTCGGTAGGAGCATATACTTGAATTATGCTTAAATAAAATCCTTGAAAGTTTAAGTTAAGCAGAGCAACTCGTTCTGAGATACCGGTGAAACTTTCCACATTTCTTTTTAAAAGTTCAAAGTATAATGTCCTTATATTCCTCTATTTTGTAACCTAGTGTTCTGGTTTCTGATAATCCAATGACATTGTATTTTACTGTCGCGAGGGCTTCTCTTAGTTCGATTTATCTTTCATAAGATGATAGTGTTCTCACGGTATACGTTATTATACTGAGCTGCTTGTATTTTTTACGGGAGTCTGTGTGTAATGTAGTTAATTTCTCTGGAGGGTTTTGGTCGTAATCTTCCACGGTGACCAACCGGATTGGAAGATGTATTTTATTTCTTTTTTTTTTTGTTGTGTTATACTATCTGTGTTTATTTTGAGAGGGGCTGGAATTAATTTCTATGCACCTTTTTTATATTTTTATATATTTATATATATAAACAGGTTTTATTAGTTTATTTACTGGATAAATAAAAGAAACAAATTATTAATTAACACTTTGTTTTATTGTGTGACATATAAATTACTTTTTTATTCTAGATGTAATCACTATTTATTTAATTTAACTTTTTTTAATGAGCTGGTCTGCTTTCATCTATCAGAGACGAAGATGACAATTCTGACACTTTGTTAAATTGAGCCACAGGGGGTGAGACTTGAACAGATATAAGCGGTTGTTCGATCTGGTGTTGTAACGTTTCCGGTAAAGGTCTTTATAATTGAAGGAGCATACGCATCTTTGGGTATTGCATCAGGATCAAGAGCGTATAAGCCAGTGGCTTTGAATCCATTTGATATATTGGTTTGAGTTATACACTTCTACCATGTTCGCGAGAAATTGGTTTGAGTTTCACTTCGGCAATATTCGCGAGGAAATTTTATTTTTTTTCAAGTCCCTATTGTTTGTTAATGAGAAAATCATGTCGCCATGTTCATGGTATTTAGTACTGACCTACAATTAAGGGATGACTTTTCGAAAGTTTGGCAACATCTTGGTTCAGTGGATAAGAGCTTATCGAACCGCTCCGTTAGGAAACCGCTCCGTCCGCTGGATCGAGTCTCGGGGTCAGTCCCCGCACGGGATTAATCTTTGTCTATTCATCTATCTATCTATGTCTCGACACTAGATCCCTTGATAAATCTTTGTGTAACACATAAATATTAGCTTTGGTCTAGGTGTTTGTGAATGTGAGGTTAGGTTTTTTTATATCTATTTATTTATATCATCACGGGCAGATCCTTTGCAGGGTAGGCAGAGACTACAGAGTTCCAACAGGTTCTCTCCTCACATACCTTCTCCTCCTCCTCACATACGTCTTCTACTCTAATAATTCGCCGGTTACGGAGACTCTTGACTTGCACTTCAGTTAAGACACGGTCTATTTGGTCATGGTAAGAGTCTAGGTCTTTCCCGGTACCTACATCCTTCCACTTTCGCATTGTAGGTATATCTGATTTGTCATTCTTTCTTTGACTTTCTTTTTATATTCCCGAACCAATGGAGCATACCTTTTCTGATCTTTACACCAATACTATCTTTCATGCCTACAAGCCTAAAATAAATTCAAATTAATGTTTTATTATATGACATCATAGAGACGCTCGTAGCGCTGTGCGACCGCGGTGTTCTACTAATCACCAAGGTTAAGCAGCGTTCGACATGGTTGTCCTGAGATGGGTGACCGATTGTGGCATTTTCCATATTCGAGCGTCTCCGGGCTTCGGAAGGCACGTTAAGCCGTTGGTCCCGGCTACCTCTTAATGAGGTAGTCGTTAAGCCGAGTTGGAAGCCTTAAAAGCGGTTTGATAAGTTCCAACAGCAGATGGCTACAAACCTGCCTTCACCAATCCGCACTGGGTCCGCGTGGTGGAGTATGTTCTGATCTCTTACACCTTTAATTGTGAGAGAGAAAGAGCCCTTACACAACAGTGGGCAGTATAACCAGACAAATGGCGATTAATAGCCAACAATTACGAGCGAGTAGGTAAGTAGTTTGTTTTTTTTGCAAATAAGTAAGGTAGTCTAACAAAGTAGCGTAATTACGTTAGAAATTAACAGCTGGAGCGATTAGCAAATCAATTGTTACTATGAACGCTGCACCAATTATAACCAATTACGCACTACAGTTTAACTTCATGGTTTAGGGTTGACACGGGGAGAAATTGATGTTTCATACTATAGTATAATCCCATTAAACTTCACGCGACATTTCTTGCTAACAAAGTCGATTTCTTGCTAACAGCATTCCGTTGTCTTCGAAAATATAGTCGCCTTCATATTACACTTGTTTTTTTTTTCGTGGCAATTGTGTTTACATTATGCCATTGTACAAAGTTTACGAATATTCATTTCTAAATTAATTCAACACCTAAATGAACTTGATGACAAAGATGATAATGAAATTGATGAAGTGCCCTACCCTGGATAGTAAAGTGATGTATACATACCAATTGCGACGGCCGTTTTGTGGGAAATCGAAAAGGCACGTTTTATCATTTTGTTACAATTACCTTCACTCACATTACATTTCTAATATTAGTAAGATGCCAAACTTTTTAAACAAACCACCACCATTTTTTTGGATGTTTTAGTTGTAATTGCAATCTATAACAAGTGCAATAGGTTTTTTTTTTGTCGGAAAATCGAAGTTTGGTGTAGTCAATTTGTTTTTAATTTCCAAAACTTGTGTTATTTCGAATTATAATGTGTAATGTTGGTGGAATATTAACAATTATGTATTCCTATATGTACATGAGTGAAGGTAAATAAATAATAATATATTATTATTATTTATTATGTATGTTTAAATGTTTGTTTCTCATTCATGCAAAAATGGCTGGACGGATTTGGATGAAATTTGGCACACAGGTACTTTATTACCTGAATCAACACTGATTGCCATGTTGGTCTAATGGCAAAGCTCATCGCTTGGTGGTCACGAGCTTCTGAGTTTAAATCCTAGGTCGGACAAATGAAGTTTTACTAACGAAAAACTTCCCAATATGAGTCTGGTATTGTGCCCGGTATATGGCAATAGGTTCACCCCTATTAGATGAGACATAACATCGTCGGCGAAAAGTGAGTGAACTCAGTACACCTCTGCCACCCCCGCTTGGGGAATATAGGTGTGACGGTGATACTTTTTAACCCGGAAAAATGTAAGGTTACTGTCTGAAATCAAGTCGCAGGCAGAAACTAGTACGTAATAAAAAGGTCTTTCCACTGCTGGACAAAGGCCTTCTCTCACAAATCGAGGTGAGAGTGATTAGGTCATACTCCACCACGCGGACCCAGTGCGGATTGATGGAGGCACGTTTCTGGCCACCTGCTGTTGGAACGTATCAAGCCGCTTTTAAGGCTTCTAACTCGGCTTAACGACTACCACATTAACACAGAGTCAAATATTATACATATTTGACTCTGACCATTGCGAGGGGGTTTCCGCATTTGTCATAATTAAATTAAACAATTTCGTTATAGGTATACATAGGATTTCGTAAGCTGATTTCAATGCTTCATTTGTAATATTATCAGAACCCGGGCTTTTGTCTAACTTTAGTCTCTTTATTGCTTCTGTAACTTCTTCTTCATCAATTGGTTTTAAATTTGCTTTAAAGTATTCGTCTGTATTTTCTGTGGTCGCTATTTGGGCTTCAGAACTATATAAGGTTTTGTAAAATTGGGTGGCAATATTAAGAATATCTCTGCGATTATGCAGTGTTTTTCCTAAGCAGTTCAATCCTTCTATCCAAGTTTTATTTGTTTTCATTTCTTTATAAGCTTTTTTTGTGCTGCCTGCTTTGTTAAGATGTTTTTCTATTGTGTTTAGCCTATAATTAGCGTAGTCTTTTTTATATACCGACTTATTAGCTTGTACAGAGCCGAAACTTCATTTTTAATAGATCGAGTTTTGTTCTTGTAGTGTTGCAGACATTGTCTTCTCTTTATGAGTGACTTTTGTGATTTAGAAGTTGAGTTGGTTGTTTGAGCATTTTCAAGACTACTTGTGATAGCATTTACCAGTTTGTCATGGTAATTTTGTAATGATGTAAATCCTGTCTCGTAGGTTAAATCTGGCAAACATTCTTCTAGGGATTCTTTAAATTTGCTTACTTCGTTATCGTTCTTTAACATGTTATTTAATTTATTCGTGTACTTAGCTCTACATTTTTGTGGTTTTGACAGCATTATCGTTGTTCTGACAGGTCTGTGATCTGAAGAGTAATTTATGTTAAGCGTTTCAATATTTTGGAATAAGCCTGGTCTGTTTGACAATATATAATCTATTTCATTCTTGTATTGCCCGTTTGGGGACTGCAATGTCCATCTCTTTTTGAGCTTTTTCTTGAAAAAAGTATCAATGATAGAAAGTCTATTTTCGAGAGCGTAGTCGAATAATCTCTACCCTCTGTCGTTTCTATTACCGTATCCATTTCTTTTCATTATCAGGTATTCATCAAGTCTAGGCATACATATTTTGGCATTAAAGTCACCCATTATTATAAAATTCCTATATGCTTTTTCAATAGCCTTATTTATCATTGAATAAAATAGGTCGATTTCCTCTAGTTCTGTGGCTTCGGTAGGAGCATATACTTGAATTATGCTTAAATAAAATCCTTGAAAGTTTAAGTTAAGCAGAGCAACTCGTTCTGAGATACCGGTGAAACTTTCCACATTTCTTTTTAAAAGTTCAAAGTATAATGTCCTTATATTCCTCTATTTTGTAACCTAGTGTTCTGGTTTCTGATAATCCAATGACATTGTATTTTACTGTCGCGAGGGCTTCTCTTAGTTCGATTTATCTTTCATAAGATGATAGTGTTCTCACGGTATACGTTATTATACTGAGCTGCTTGTATTTTTTACGGGAGTCTGTGTGTAATGTAGTTAATTTCTCTGGAGGGTTTTGGTCGTAATCTTCCACGGTGACCAACCGGATTGGAAGATGTATTTTATTTCTTTTTTTTTTTGTTGTGTTATACTATCTGTGTTTATTTTGAGAGGGGCTGGAATTAATTTCTATGCACCTTTTTTATATTTTTATATATTTATATATATAAACAGGTTTTATTAGTTTATTTACTGGATAAATAAAAGAAACAAATTATTAATTAACACTTTGTTTTATTGTGTGACATATAAATTACTTTTTTATTCTAGATGTAATCACTATTTATTTAATTTAACTTTTTTTAATGAGCTGGTCTGCTTTCATCTATCAGAGACGAAGATGACAATTCTGACACTTTGTTAAATTGAGCCACAGGGGGTGAGACTTGAACAGATATAAGCGGTTGTTCGATCTGGTGTTGTAACGTTTCCGGTAAAGGTCTTTATAATTGAAGGAGCATACGCATCTTTGGGTATTGCATCAGGATCAAGAGCGTATAAGCCAGTGGCTTTGAATCCATTTGATATATTGGTTTGAGTTATACACTTCTACCATGTTCGCGAGAAATTGGTTTGAGTTTCACTTCGGCAATATTCGCGAGGAAATTTTATTTTTTTTCAAGTCCCTATTGTTTGTTAATGAGAAAATCATGTCGCCATGTTCATGGTATTTAGTACTGACCTACAATTAAGGGATGACTTTTCGAAAGTTTGGCAACATCTTGGTTCAGTGGATAAGAGCTTATCGAACCGCTCCGTTAGGAAACCGCTCCGTCCGCTGGATCGAGTCTCGGGGTCAGTCCCCGCACGGGATTAATCTTTGTCTATTCATCTATCTATCTATGTCTCGACACTAGATCCCTTGATAAATCTTTGTGTAACACATAAATATTAGCTTTGGTCTAGGTGTTTGTGAATGTGAGGTTAGGTTTTTTTATATCTATTTATTTATATCATCACGGGCAGATCCTTTGCAGGGTAGGCAGAGACTACAGAGTTCCAACAGGTTCTCTCCTCACATACCTTCTCCTCCTCCTCACATACGTCTTCTACTCTAATAATTCGCCGGTTACGGAGACTCTTGACTTGCACTTCAGTTAAGACACGGTCTATTTGGTCATGGTAAGAGTCTAGGTCTTTCCCGGTACCTACATCCTTCCACTTTCGCATTGTAGGTATATCTGATTTGTCATTCTTTCTTTGACTTTCTTTTTATATTCCCGAACCAATGGAGCATACCTTTTCTGATCTTTACACCAATACTATCTTTCATGCCTACAAGCCTAAAATAAATTCAAATTAATGTTTTATTATATGACATCATAGAGACGCTCGTAGCGCTGTGCGACCGCGGTGTTCTACTAATCACCAAGGTTAAGCAGCGTTCGACATGGTTGTCCTGAGATGGGTGACCGATTGTGGCATTTTCCATATTCGAGCGTCTCCGGGCTTCGGAAGGCACGTTAAGCCGTTGGTCCCGGCTACCTCTTAATGAGGTAGTCGTTAAGCCGAGTTGGAAGCCTTAAAAGCGGTTTGATAAGTTCCAACAGCAGATGGCTACAAACCTGCCTTCACCAATCCGCACTGGGTCCGCGTGGTGGAGTATGTTCTGATCTCTTACACCTTTAATTGTGAGAGAGAAAGAGCCCTTACACAACAGTGGGCAGTATAACCAGACAAATGGCGATTAATAGCCAACAATTACGAGCGAGTAGGTAAGTAGTTTGTTTTTTTTGCAAATAAGTAAGGTAGTCTAACAAAGTAGCGTAATTACGTTAGAAATTAACAGCTGGAGCGATTAGCAAATCAATTGTTACTATGAACGCTGCACCAATTATAACCAATTACGCACTACAGTTTAACTTCATGGTTTAGGGTTGACACGGGGAGAAATTGATGTTTCATACTATAGTATAATCCCATTAAACTTCACGCGACATTTCTTGCTAACAAAGTCGATTTCTTGCTAACAGCATTCCGTTGTCTTCGAAAATATAGTCGCCTTCATATTACACTTGTTTTTTTTTTCGTGGCAATTGTGTTTACATTATGCCATTGTACAAAGTTTACGAATATTCATTTCTAAATTAATTCAACACCTAAATGAACTTGATGACAAAGATGATAATGAAATTGATGAAGTGCCCTACCCTGGATAGTAAAGTGATGTATACATACCAATTGCGACGGCCGTTTTGTGGGAAATCGAAAAGGCACGTTTTATCATTTTGTTACAATTACCTTCACTCACATTACATTTCTAATATTAGTAAGATGCCAAACTTTTTAAACAAACCACCACCATTTTTTTGGATGTTTTAGTTGTAATTGCAATCTATAACAAGTGCAATAGGTTTTTTTTTTGTCGGAAAATCGAAGTTTGGTGTAGTCAATTTGTTTTTAATTTCCAAAACTTGTGTTATTTCGAATTATAATGTGTAATGTTGGTGGAATATTAACAATTATGTATTCCTATATGTACATGAGTGAAGGTAAATAAATAATAATATATTATTATTATTTATTATGTATGTTTAAATGTTTGTTTCTCATTCATGCAAAAATGGCTGGACGGATTTGGATGAAATTTGGCACACAGGTACTTTATTACCTGAATCAACACTGATTGCCATGTTGGTCTAATGGCAAAGCTCATCGCTTGGTGGTCACGAGCTTCTGAGTTTAAATCCTAGGTCGGACAAATGAAGTTTTACTAACGAAAAACTTCCCAATATGAGTCTGGTATTGTGCCCGGTATATGGCAATAGGTTCACCCCTATTAGATGAGACATAACATCGTCGGCGAAAAGTGAGTGAACTCAGTACACCTCTGCCACCCCCGCTTGGGGAATATAGGTGTGACGGTGATACTTTTTAACCCGGAAAAATGTAAGGTTACTGTCTGAAATCAAGTCGCAGGCAGAAACTAGTACGTAATAAAAAGGTCTTTCCACTGCTGGACAAAGGCCTTCTCTCACAAATCGAGGTGAGAGTGATTAGGTCATACTCCACCACGCGGACCCAGTGCGGATTGGTGGAGGCACGTTTCTGGCCACCTGCTGTTGGAACGTATCAAGCCGCTTTTAAGGCTTCTAACTCGGCTTAACGACTACCACATTAAGAGGTACTCGGGACCAACGGCTTAACGTGCCTTCCAAAGCACGGAGACGCTCGAATATGAAAATGCCACAAACGATCACCCATCTCAGGCCGACCGAGTCGAACGCTGCTTAACCTTGGTGATCGGTAAGAACACCGCGGTCGCACAGCGCTACGAGAGCCTCCGAGTGATTGAGTTACAAACATACAAATTGTCACATTTGTTATATTAGTAGGAAAGGATGACAGTTTTTAGCGCGTCTTTCGTTAAGTATGGTTAGTTTGGATTAATTCAAAATAAGACCACACCTATAGATGTCAAATACACATACACATCTTCAGATACAGATGCAAATCTTTGTGTGATCCACAATTATTTGTTCCAGTCTGGGTATTTGTGTGTGAATTTTCATGTTTGTAAACGCACCCACGATACAGGAATAAATCATACAGTGGGGCTACGTTTAAAAATAAGATGTGCTTTTATTTTTCGGGTCGTTTTTCGAACTACTTATATAGTATAGTAGAAATATTATATTGAGGATGGAGTTAGTTTGAGGTTTGATCAGTGTCGGAATAATGTAAATAGCCTTCAGTATTGTTCCTAAAGAGATAGGTGTATGTACAAAGTACACCATAATTTCATCGAGGTAATTTTGGTGCTATATTGAAAGGAGAACGAAAGCTCGAAGAAACTCAAAAATTGAAATGTTCAACGTTTATCTGCCTCAGACTGACCGAGCCCAGGGCTGCACATGGTTAGTGATCGCTCGAAGTGTCACAACTCTACGAACGTCTTATTTTTAAAAGATTTTATTTAGCTTTCACTGGTCGTATGTGTATCTGTTAGTCTTTCCAGTTCAAATTATATGGTACCATGGAGCTGCTCTGATGATGGAGTCGGAAGGTGGCTATAGGAACATGTGAACTATACAACGTACCCCTCTCGTATTTAGGCTTGTTAAATTAGTATTGACGAGTGCTTTACACCCAGATAGTGTTCAGGTAGGTATCCACATATCCAATGAATCTGAAAATAAATGTAAGTTCAAATTGCAAATAAAATGTAAGTTCGGTGACAATGCAATTATATGGTACTATGGCTTTGATGATGAAGCCGGAAGGTGGCCATAGGAACATGTACCACAGCCTAACTTCCTAGTTTTGAGGCTCGTTGGGTTGGTATTGATAAGTATTATATATTTAGATAGTGCCCAGAGTCTGGAGATGAAGCCTGAAGGAATCCAAAGGAACTTCTTAACTCGTGAAGAAAGAACTTAACTATCAACAATATAGTCTCGTCGTGTTTGAGGTTATTGAATAAATCTTGACAAGGACCCACTATAGCTCTAGGTGGTGTCTGACGGTAAAGACGAAAGGCAACTGCAAGAACTATATGTGATAACATCATCGTGTTTGGGCTCATTGGATTTAAATTGATAAGATATATATATCCTGGCTACTACTGTTTGTAGCGAGGGTCTGATGAAGCTGGAATGAGGCGGTATCAACACTTGAACTACACAATAAAGGTGTATGTTTGGGTTCGATGGATTTTTGGCAAGGAACTATACTATAGGTCTACTAAGACCTAGATGGTAAACCAGGTCTGATGATGGAGTCGAAAGGAGTTCATAGGAACTCCTCTACTAACAACATTTTTTTTTTAATTTAAATAAAGAATATATTTTGTCTCTAAGAATCCACGTGGTCTCCACTACGTGCCCTAATTCATTATAATCTAATCGCTCTCACCTCGATTTGTAACAGGCCTTTGGACATTGGGACAGTATAGGCTACTTTATTATATGCAATAAATTCGTCATAGTCATGGTGACCCTAAATCTGTCCGATGATTGATCGCTTACAATATTAATGATGAGAATTATTCCATACCAACTCGTTATTAGTCCGGTGGTAATCGTTATTGTCTATTAAGTAGTTTGTACTGGTCCGACGATCCAATTTTTCTATGGAGAGAGTGACAGGTTCACCCACAAGTGGCTCGGCAAAATTTGGGTGTTTTATTTACACCGCTTGCAGCGAACGCCAGATTCGTAGTTTTATATCTAATCTATTAAAAATTATCTTACCTGTATCTTCTATCCATCTTTCAACATAAGTAAACAACAATTTTACTGATGAAACCCACAAATACAACAAAACACTTCCACCAATACACACTCTTACATCACAACATAACTCAGAAAAGACCACCACGATATTTTGAGTTCGACAACTCAACAAGGAATGAGCTGAAATGCCGCCACACTCCTCTTTTATAAATTTTATGAAAAATCTGTAGCGCTAGTTTAGCATAAGTCTTTTCGTAAACTATTTCAAAGTTATATTTATAATCTATCTATCTATCTATATCATCACGCCAGCTCCCTCGCGGGGTAGGCAGAGAGTACAGAGTTCCAACAGGTTCTTTCCTTACATACCTCTCTGGCTTCCTCCACTCTCATAGTTCGTCTCATACACACTCGCTGGTTACGGAGACTCTTGACTTGCCCTTCAGCTAAGACACGGTCTATTTGGTCATGGTAAGATAGTCTAGGTCTTCCCCGGCACCTACATCCTTCCACTTTCGCATTGTATATCTGTTTTGTCATTCTATATTTATAATAATAATAATAATAATTTATTGTTTTCAACACAAAGGCATGTTACAATTTGTGATATAGCAAAATAATTCCTTAAATACAATTTCTACCTTTGTGAGTGACTGGTGTCCGAATTAGGGCTAACCTGTGCGACGGACGTGAAAAATTTATTGAATGATTAATATCGGTTCTATAGTTTCAAAATTTATTTATGGAAATATTACGGCATACTAATAATTAGAAGTAAGGGTGACATTAATTTAAGTATTTTATTTTGGAATAAATAGGCATGGGTTAGCATATTCAATTCGGATAGGGTGTAAATTTTCATTCCCATACATTTTTTGTTTTTTTCTTAACGTTGGCGATTGTAGAAAGTACACTTAGCTACAGGTTATGGTTGTGCTAAGCATTTTGGTCACGGGGAAATTTCACTTTCTGTGACTACTGTTTGAGACTATTTCTACTGTGACCATGACAGATATTGTTTTACTTATTATAGTACTGAAAGTATTACAGGAAAGTTTCTTATAGCAGGACTGAAAGCTAAGTGGCAAGCGTTTGGTTTTCATTCTCTCTCCCCTATTGATAGTGAATTGTCCAGACCTATGGTCGCGAACTCTATGCGAGGGGTCGTCCTTGAGTCTCTGCGATGGATCGTTACGGAGTCGCTCGTGATCTTCCAGGAAATATCCACTGGCTACAGGTTTCTCGTGGCGCAATACATCAGCATCTCTCGTCGGCGGCGGAACCGTTAACTCCATAAAATACTTCTCGTGGTCCGACACGGGAACATTTTTTCCGAAATAGTCAAATTCGTCGTCGGTTTTATACTCCTCTTTTTCGTCAGTAGACCGGGTTCTTCCGCCTAATGGGACGCTCTGTGAGCGGATAATACGAAGTGACTTCGCCGTCTGTATCCTCTCTGCTGCTTTCTCCATAATTATTGAATGTTTCGTTGTCCTCGTCATCCCGGTCAGGTTCATAATAATCGCGGTGAAGTTTTCTTGGTCGCTTTTCTTTATATAATGGCGGCACACGTACCGTAATCGTGTCTATTTTATTCGGATTCTGCTCGGTGGGTGGTAGAACGCGCGGCTTCAGGGACTTTCGTGGGTCTTCCGTAGTGGTTGTCGCCTCGGCGTCATCATCTTCGCGACCGACTTGCTTTCGCTACGCGACCGCGACGGAAATTTCATTCCCATATTTTTTTTGTTTTCTATTAGCGTTGACAACTGTAGAAAGTTTTCTTGGCTACAGGCACTGGTTCTGTTAAGCATTTGTATCGCAGGAAGATTAAATTTTCTGTGACTATACTGTTATCACAGTAGTCTTGTGGCCATGAGAGATGTTGTTTTACTTATAACAGTATTGATCGTATCACAAGAAAGTTTCTTATAGCAGGACTAAACGCCAAGAGGCAAGCGTTTTGTTTCCATTCTCGCTCCCCAATTGATGATAGCGCATTGTTCTGACCACATGACTTTTCCTTGCAAGATGACATTCCCATTACATTTTTACAACCTTTAATCAAAATCTTATAAGTTGAATTAGAACCACTTTCTCTTATCCTATGAAGTTGAAATTTGACATGTTGGCTCAGTTCCGATAGTAATGCATGCAATGCCTATGCCGCAAGGGATCTGGCGTGATGATATAGATAGAAAGATTATATCATTAAGCTTGACCTGCTTCTCCACCGAGAATTGGCTCCAGCCCAGGGGAATCCTCAACGGTCAACAGTATAGACTCGAAATTATATATACACATTCAATTTTGATTGGTCGTTTTAGATCAGTCGTTAGAGCATCATTACTTGGCTGCATGGAAGCTTGTTTCTAAAAGACTTTTCAAAATAAAAATGATTTGGTTTTCTAATTGGATTTATTAATGCATAATAAATTACCTATCACTATTAACTATCACTTGCTTTAACGGTGAAGGAAAACATCGTGAGGAAACCTGCATGCCTAAGAGTTTTTCGAAGATGTGTGAAGTTCACCAACCCGCACTGGGCCAGCTTTTGAGAGCAGGCCCGTGCGGTGGGACAGTTTCTTAACAGAGATAGTAATGAAATAAAACTATTTTACGGATTTTATCGCGGTTTATTTTTGATTTTTAGTTCCCGACGTTTCGAGTGCTTTGCAGCACCCATGGTCACGGGAGGCACTGGGTGCTGCAAAGCACCACAATCACACCGCGATAAAATCCGTAAAATAGTTTTATTTCATGTGTAATATTCGCGTAAATCTAAGAACTCAGTAGGGATAATAATATTATTATTTTATTTTTCTAAATGCGATTTGACGATTGTGGAAAGTCCACTTGGCTAAAGGCAATGGTTGTGCTAAGTATTTGTGTCACGCAGGATTAACGACAGTATGCTGTCTAGAGGCCGCGTTCTATCACGGTGAAGTATAAAAGAAAGATAAATAACTGGCAGATTTAGTGGGTCGACAGAAGTGTCAGTATTAATTGCGACGCCTTCTGAGGAATGGCGAATGCATCGCGCGCCTTTCAAAGTGCTGATTGTTCTGGATTAAAGAAACGTTGGATAACCAACCCACCGCTTCGATAGGATGTGTTCCGCTCTGGTGGTAAATGTAAAAAATGTAGTAATTTTCACGTTTGTCGGTGTTTTTTGTTGGTCTACACGTATAAAAGATTTTTCATTTTGACTATTACAGTGTTTACACCTTTGCCACCTCCGCTTAGGGTATACATTGTTATGTATAGTTCCTAGGGCTTTACGGGCGAACCTATTGACGTTTTATCCAGCACCATACCGACTGCAGGCTGCTACTCATATTTTGTACATAGAAAAACCGAAGTTTTAACTTTGTCCGAGCTAGGATTCGAACTCAGGACTATTGAACGCCAGCCGCACCATGGGTAACGAAGCAGTCAGAAACTTGAGAAATGTTATCATTGATTTTTATTTAATGAATACGTAGCCCCCACACTAGAAATTATCCCTGTGTCGTGGGTGCATTTACAAACAATGAAATACACACGCACAAATAACCAGACTAATACAAATATTTGTAAGTAACACAAATATTTGTCCCGTGCGGGAATAGAACCCGCAACTGCTTAATCCAATGGGCGGAGCGCCTCAAGGTCTTAACCACTGGACCAAGCCGTCCGTCATTAATCCAAATTAAAACCTTAATAGCAATTTGTAGGCCCTAGGATTCAAACTTAGGCCTACGTGACTGCCAGTCATGTATCATAGTGAGAACTATTAGAACTCATATCCAAATTTATTTAATCCAGAATCAGGCTACCGACTGTCCTCTCATTGTCTCAAGTGATTTGTGTGAACCCTCTCCCAAGATAGAGAAGGAAATACATAAGATCCTCAGGATAGAGAAGGATAGAAACATGCCAGCAATTAATTATAATGATCCAGATCGCCTAGCTTTCCTTCGTAGGACCTTTTATCAATTTATTTTTGGAGCTGAGTTCCGAAATTCCGGAAATTCCGCTTCACACCAAATTTATAATTGACATCTGAGTTTTCGGGATTTAAGAATTTAAGGTACGTATCAAAAATAATAATAAATAAAAGCAATGATAGCCTAGTGGTTAGACCGTTGGACTGCAAAGTCAGAGGTCTCGGCATCAAACCCAGGCACGCACCTCTGTCTTTTCGAAAGCATGTGCGTATTAAAAATTAACTATCACTTGCTTTAACGGTGAAGCAAAACATCGTGAGGAAACCTGCATGCCTAAGAGTTTCTCGAAGGTGTGTGATGTTCGCCAACCCACACTGGGCCAGCGTGGTGCACTATAGACTAAACCCTCTCAGATTGAGAGGAGGCCCAACGGTGGGACAGTTTCTTAACAGGGCTATTATTTTTTATTATATATCAAAAATATACTGAGTCAGGCTATACTACCCACTGCTGGGCAAGGGCCTTCTCTCGCAAATCGAGGTGAGTGGGATTACATCATACTCCACCACGCGGTCCCAATGTGGATTCGTAAAGGCATGTTCGTGGACACCTAGCTGGCGGAACTTATCAAACCGTCCATGTTCCGAGGTAAACGGGATCAATGGCTGACCGTGCCTTTCAAATCACGGAGACGCTCAAATATGGAAATTCCATAAGCGGTCACGCATCTTAGACTGACCAGGCCGAACTTGACCTAAGAACCTAAGGTAAGACTTCTTTACTAAGTTCTATCTAAGGTTCGACCTCTTGCATGGTAGGCAAGATAGTACAGAGTCCCAACAGGTATTTTTTGACATACCTCTCTCCTCCTCCACTCTCATTAAGTTATGTATAAAGATTATACACGGCAAAAACTCGCGATATCTATTATTAGGCTTTGGACACACTGGCCGCGCCCGAGTCACGCCTCGACGTGCGCGCGATATCGTGTTATCGCGCGATCATCGCGACGCGAGTGCCTACTCCCCGACGGTAATAAAACGTGAGTGTAAAAACGTGGTCCGCCTGCAAATCATTGATATTTAATTTTTTTTATAGTTTACGGTCAATGTACGCCATACACATTGTTGAATTCTCGCGGAATTTGAGGAATACGGAATAGAATAGAAAACTTAAGAGGATATGCCCTTGACAAGACATTCCAGAAATAGGTTTTCACAGAATCTATTGTCCTATCGCTGTGTGTCCAAACTTCTTCGAAGAAACCCGAGACAACTGCAGCTCGGACTGATTTTACCCATGTAATGGACGAAATCACGATACCGTATTACCATTTTTCCTCGTCTAAAACTGAACCGATTTTAATGATTTTTTCAAGAATAATATTAGGTGTTTATGTTATTTAAATATGTCTAAAGGATGTTTGAATACGGCGGTAAAAATTGGGCAAGTTATGTGATTTTAGAAGGCTCCTAGTTTCTAAAATAATTATATTTTGGAAAAAATCAAAACATAAGGGCATGGCAGTGATAGATATAAATTGGATGATACAAAAATATTTGTTCTAGTATTATTATCTAGGGATAGAACGTGGAAATACGTTTGTAAAGACTAAACGCCACTGGATTTAATTTTTCAAGTCCGTTATGTTCATTTTATACTATATTTTTACTATACTCACTTATTAGACAGTAAAAGAGAATAACCATTAGTCGACACAGTGAGATTAAATATCTCATTGTTTTGACTAATAATTGTTATCAGTGTTTGTAGTGTTCTTCCATATTAGCAGCACTCTTGTAAAATCGTAATGTATCGTAGGGTAATCGTAATGCATGTAAATTAATGATCTGTAGGTATACAGGTTGTAATGTGATGGTGCTCAAACCTTAAGCAGGTTGTCGGATCACTATTACCATGACGACATTCACCAAAAAATAAGCGGATTCACATCTATTGTTGCCATACCACCAGTGTATAAATGTATAAATATGAACATTCAACCTTTTACATATTATTGCAACCCACGGTAGATGCACATCTGTGACGGAGAAAGATTTTGTGCCATAAGAGCTGCAATACTTATCTTTAAATAGTCATTAGACTGTCATCCTTACAATTAGTGCAGTAACTGGGACAACAGAAGAATACCCCTAAACACAATCCAAAAATTTGATACATAACTATGAGAGTGGAGGAAGTCAGAGAGGTATGTAAGGAAAGAACCTGTTGGAACTCTGTACTATTTGCCTACCCCGCAAGGGATCTGGCGTGATGACATAGATAGATAGATAGGAAATCCAAATAGTCCAGATCTAGATAGTCTCAATACAACAAAACAAATGAACCACAAAATTAAAATCCTTCCACATTCCTAACATTCTACTAACGCATGAATGGACGCAACCCAGCTCACAATCTGCCTCGTTTATCAATCTAACACCACGACATTTCTGACACTGGTGCTCACTCGCGGCATATCGCCGCTCCATCGCCACAGCGTTTCGCGTTGCACCTCATTCGAGTTATCGCCCAGTCATAACAGAAACTAGTTTAGCATACAGATCCCCTAAGTGGGCGAATAACGCGATCTGATAGCGCGCGGGCAATTACGTACGTGACACCTTGCGAGGCGAGGCCGGGGTTGCTAGCTTTGCAGAAAAAAATCGCAGGTGTATTAATAACCTAATTTAAACTTCATTATTGGAATCTTAACTGGTGACTTCGCTGTCATTTTCCCCTTAAATCATTTATTTTGTAAAAAACCATACACAAAAAAATTGTAAGTACACACTTATAAATTGCCAATATTTTTGATCGGATTTGGATAGAATTTGGCATATAGATAGTTCATTACCTGAGTTAACACATAGGGTACTTTTTATCCCGTAAAATGTTTAGGTCCAATTTAAAGACAACGCGGACGAAGCCGTGGGTAAGAGCTAGTATCTAATATATTCCATTTTACCACTGGATTGCCGCGAGACACTCAACGGGCGGGTCTTTTTTTTAATTCTCTTCTTTTTTAGTTTAGGCAATTACCTATCTTTTTTTATTCTTGTTGTGCACTAACACATAAGTATTAATTATCAGCAGGAATTGAATTTCGTCGACCTATATGCGTAAATGCAATTTACTCATATAAGTTTTATCGTGAAAATGTATTGTTGCCCACATAAAAAAAACACAACAAAATGAAAAATCAAAACAGTCAAATTCACTGGTACACCTCCCAAGTTGGTAATCCTCGGCGAAGCGAGACGAGATGGTATCGGTGTGTCCCCGGCCTAGTGTTGGGAGCGTCTCCAATTATTGCCGAGTGAAATTACGACTCTTGTTACCGTGTAATTGTTACAAAAAATCTTTATGACGACTCTAAAGATGTTAGATTCGGACATTTTATTGTCATTGCGATGCTTGATATCTGCGGGTCGTGTTTATGAGACGTAAGTGTTTGAAGACCGTTACGAGTTAAGTACTGAAATGAAAAAAAAAAACTTCGTCATGGCTAAATTCGCTAAACGGGGGTGATAGAGGTGCGCTAAGTGAGCCCACATATCGCCAACGATGCTACATGCCAGTGTAACAGGAGGCTTATTTACCATTATATCGCGCACAATTGTAGATTTTGAACGGGTGTTAAAAAATTTTAGATAGATAATTAAGCACACTTTCTCCGATCTAGGATTCGAACATAAGACCTCGTGATTGTCACTCGCACAAAGTACCATTCCGACGAGGCAGTTAAGTATATCTAAGCATTTATTTACTTAAGAATCTAGACTAGACTTGCTAAACTCCAGACTAGATCCGCTATATTCTAGAGGATCGGACGCACGTGATTCGAGGGCAAATCAGTCATATGAAGTCGTCACTTGCGCTGTTCCATTCCTTTCCCTCATCATCACTACGTGGTACTATAATAGTATGAGCACGTCTACCTACTTACATTTCCCTCACTTGTTCAGTCAGTATAGCCAGTTTGGAGTATTTTGTGCAATCTTGGGGAAAAAATATTATTGAAGGAAAAATTGAGAATAAATTGGTATGTAAACTACATAAAAATAGGATGCATCAAAAGAAGCCTAGGAAAGCTAGCATAAAATTCGTTTAAATGATTGAAATGATTTTGTCCTACTTATATTATAAATGTGAAAGTTTGTATGTTTAGATGTTTGGATGTGTGGATGTTTAGATGTTTGTATGTGTGGATGTTTGGATATTTAGATTTTTGGATGTCTGGATATGTATGTATGGAGATGTTTGGATGTGAGGACATTTGGATGTTTAGATGTTTGTAACTCAATGACGCAAGAACGGCTGAATGGATTTGAATGAAAATCAGCACACAACAATTTGAACTTGAGTTTAAGTTATCGGGATATTTTTGTCTGGGAAACCGCTTCGGTTTCGCGTGTGTAACGCGGACAAATATTACAATAGGAATATATTATGCACAAAATATATACGTTAACCTTTCTACCAAAAACCAAATAAAAATCCATTTAGTTTTTGAGATTCGATAGACGAAATAGCGAAGTGATTAAGAGTTAAAGCCGCTCCGCCCACTGTGTCGAATCGTTGCGTGTTCAATTATTTATTTCGGTCTGGGTAGTTGTGTGTGTGAATTTTCATTTTTGTAAACGCACCCCAGGAATAAATCCTGGTGTGGGGATACGTTTTTGATAAAAATTGAAAGGCGCAGTTGCGGCGCCTGACTTCGATTTGTTGTTGTTACCACAATAGATAGCTGTGCTGGGTGCACAGCGTGTGTTGTCGTCCATTCTTTCCGCTCAGAATACGGGCGACGACGACGTAGTCGTAGATCCCCTCCTATAGCCGGCGGTTGACCGGTGCACTTAGTAGTGCACCCCGTCCCCCCACAGCGACTGTCCCAACCGAGGGCGCCTCTTCAAGGCGCCCTCGAGTATGTCGCCCCTTGCCCTTCTGGCTCGAGCGTAGTGGTTGCACGCTCGCCCTTAAGTCCGGTGGAGCTGTAAAGGCCTCGCGGCCAACAGCGTACATCACTCACACACACGCACAGCGTATGTAAGATACAATAGATGTCTGATTAGTTTTCATGTCTGACAATAATGTGACAACGTGCAGTTATTAGCTGCATACGAATTGATCTGCAATCAGATTCGTCCAACAGTCTTTCTAAATGAGTTCAAATTTCTGGTGGGACAGTTGCGAATAAACGAATCGGGTTAAATTGAAGACATCAGCACTAGAGTGGCCAAAATAAAATTTAAAAACATCAAGGACTGGTGTGATATGTATTACGGTAGGGTTTTTACCAAATGAACAACGTAAAAAAAAACGTAATTATTTTTATAATGGCCCTCGATTGTGAAAGCCCAAAATTTTAAAGGTTAAACAAAAACAATCATATTTTTTGTCAATAGATTTATCTATATATTTTAATGAATAATTTTTAATTACAACTGCTTGCAAAATTACAGTCTCCCTCCATTTCACGAAGCTTAAATTTTTCTTTGTTTTATGTAGAAAAATGGCAAAACAATTCATATTGCAATTCACTTGTTAATTATTATTAAATATTGCATAATAACATGTCAACCACGTGATATTCAAATTTAAACCTTATCATCGTATCGTAGTACATAAATTAACATGAGAAACATATGTCACTAACCGAATGTATTAATGACACAACTCAAAATATGAGAAACAGCATTCTAATTTCAAAACCATAAAGCTTCGTTTCTTGTTTTTTTATTGTGTCGCTATTTCATAGAGCCAGCGACATAACATTCTTCACAAAATTAACCATTATTCAAATTATACTTAGTAAATTGGATTGAATACTTTTCTGTGTTGTTCAATAATGTTTCAATATTACTATAACTCTAATTACTATCATCATCACCTCAGCCTTTACTCGTCCACTGCTGAACATGTGAGCTAATTAATAATTATATTCAAATAAACAGAATTACCATCAAAATCGGTATTTTGGTCAAGAACCGTAAATATTATACAAGTGTTAGGTATGAATTAGTAAGATCTCTTTGTAATTTTTACACTTCAAGGTGTTTTCATTATTCATGCTATAAATTTCAATTACATTGTTATCAGTGTAATCATTTTTTAAAGGAACAATATTATCATAATATGTACTGAGCAAAGGGTCTTATACATTATGACTAAACGCGTCGCGGTACAATAATTTCGTAAAATGATCGCGTATGTTAAGAGTACTATTAAACGATCATTTCACGATATTATCGTAACGCGTCGTGTTACCTATTCGATTGATCATTGCAAATAAGGGCTTAGTTGCGTAACACCTGAATACTAGTGTGACCCTCATTGAAAATGAAAAAAAAACAGAAGTTCCACCAAAACGTGGATAATAGATAAATTAATTAAGGTATAATAGATAAATTAACACATAAAATTTGTATGAAACAGATTGTTCTTTTTTTTCATTTATTAGCATCGTCATACTGATAGTTGATCACTGATAGGTGTTGTTACTACCACAGTTAACAAGAATAAGAATCACTCTCTACACAGCTTCTCGAAAGGGTTCAGCGGGTAGTACTCTATGAGAGCTGCCGAGAAGCTGCGTACAGCATTCCTCTGGACGTGATTCTTAACATTTGGTCATATAGCCGACGGAGCGCTCGGGTGGCCCTCGGCTGATGCTCGGCCGGCGGTCGGCAACGCGGCGCGTACGTCACACTACGGGCGCGACATCGCGGCCGCGCGGACGCTCAGCATATAGCATACGCTAACTAAGGGATGTCCAACACGAGCATCCCGTTCGCACCCGTATTGGCGTCTCGCTTCCGCTGTGCTTTGTAATCGCTTGTTGGGTACGACTGCGGCGAGTCGTGTCGTTTGTCGTCATGCCGAGCGTAGCCGTGCTGTGACGTCTCCCGTACATTTCAGTACACTATAACTCCCCAGGACGAGCTCGCTCCTCATGCTGCCTCGGCTATGTGGCGAAACTTTATTTCGATACAGTTCAGAACGCGGCCACAAGACCGCATTGTTGGCAGCAGACATCAAATCTTGGTGAGAAATAGTTTGGGTATTCGGTATAACATTATTGGTCAGGTAGTATAATAGGCTGCGAGCTAATTTAGCGAGCTAGCGAGCTAACTAGACAGACTTAAGTTTCATTTCACATAAACCGTTAAGAACCTACTCAGGGTACAGAATACCTCCTTAGGTAGTTTGGCAAAAAATGATTCATCTTACATCATCAGATTTCATCGCGCTTTTTAAGTTCCCGGCATTTCGAGGGCACGAGGAACTGAGGCATTTGACGTCCAAAAGTTATAGTTATCCCGGAGTACCTTAGGGGACTTAATTTAATTTTTTTATAATTGCAATTAATAATTAATTGTATTGAACAATTCCCAACACTGTCCTCGGGTACCTATGGTTGACATGTTATTACAGACTTGTTATTAAAAAAAAACAATAATAAGTTTTACATCTATTTCCGAAAGGAAAGAACCTGTTGGAACTCTGTACTCTCTGCCTACCCCGCAAGGGATCTGGCGTGAGGTTATAGATAGATAGAGATAGATAGATCTATTTCCGAATTAAAAACATATATATATTTTTTAATGCGCTTAAACTGTAATTGAATTCCATGGAAAATTATATTCATTTTATAATTATATATTTTGTATTTTTAACTACAATATTAACTATATATTACAGACTTTTAACTTACAGTTAGATTTTTATCAATCGTTTTTTTTTTTGCGTGCGCCTGAATGTTGGTTTCTTGGTACAATGGGTTTTAGCCAATTGAAGGTATAACTTATGGAGGGCGAGTCTTGGCGGGAAGTCGAAGAGTGATGTTGTCATATTGTCTTAATTTCCAAAACTTGTGTTATTTAGAATAATAATGTGTAATGTCGGTGGAATATTAACCATTATGTATTCTTATATGTGCATGAGTGAAGGTAATTAAAACAAAGTGATAAAAAGTGCCTTTTCGATTTCCTTCAAAACGGCTGTTCCAATTAGTATGTAAAGTATACATTGTTTTACTACCCAGGAGGGGGTACTTCATCAGTTTAATTCTCATCGTTATCATCAAGTCCATCGGAGAGTTTAATTAATTTAAACAAACATGACTATGCATCTCACTGGACACTGGCAAAAAACACTTAAAATTAGTGTGAAGCCATAAATTAAAGAAAAAGAACTTATGGAGGCAGATAAAAGTTATAGAAATTTGGGCTCCATTTTATAGGCGCATAACTTTTTATGTAATTCTTAGCGCTGGAAATCTTTCCAAGTTTATTTCGAGATTAAATTAAGTAACCTTGTGACTTTTTCAATCATATGTAGGTAAAGTAAAATTATTAAAAAAAATATTTATTATTATGTGAGTAAAAATGAACATTTAATCTATGGTTACATCGACGGTGAAAAGTGGGGGCACACAGTACACTTCTGCCACCCTGCTTGGGAATTTATATAGTGTTTTAGTTAAAGCAAAAATTACATCTTTATAGCATGGCGCGCCAAAATTCTTATTTCTTTCGTTTCATTGTTCAAAGTTAGGGAAACGAAGTGATCAAAATTCATTACATGTTTAGATTATTTCATTTTCATTTTTGCTAACCATATTTTAAACACCGTACAGAAAAATAAAGAATAATATCGGCAGTTACAATTTTGTAGCCGTTTGTTTAAAAAGTTATTTTCTTTTTTATAAATCAACAATCAAGCGCACTTACCTCACAGCACAATTGACAAAACATATTTTCCAAATATGTCTATTTATTTATTAGTAAACACGTAAATATACCTTATATTATGTATTTACAAAATAAAGCGATATTAATTAATTAATATATAATTATATAGTAGTGGGAAATTAAAACTGCTCGTTCCGACTGCGGTTTGTACTGGTGACGTCATAGATTTATAAAATGTTGCCATTTCATAATAATATGTATAGAAAAAGAAATGACAATAGAGAAAAACTGCAACAACATAATTCAACAGCAAATAAAGTAAACGATGTTGAATAAAATATGTGTTACCACGTATTTATGCCATAGTAGATTGTTGATAATAGGATGCGGTTATTATATTCCTAAAAAAAGAATTACAAGTAAATAAATTTTCCATTAAAATATTTTTTACTGGCAACATTCGTAAAAGTATGACATCATCGAAACAATATGGCGTCTAGTCGAAAGGTGATTTATAATTTAACACTATTTCTATTGCCGTGTCGGTATCTATGTGATTACTAATATGTGGGTTTACTACGCGTGGTGGATCGGCGAGTCGTGTCGCTGAAGATTTATTATAATTTATTTAAAGATTTTATCACACGAGCTATTTCCAAATGTAGACAATAATAACTTAACTATTGCCGCTTTAAATAGCCAACTCTTTGTACAATAGCCGTCACAAGTCTAAAACGCGAGTTACGCATGCACATTTTATAAGCGAATGACAAACAAATGTCCTCTTTGAGGTCAACATTATTCAAAATAAGCGAATTTAAAAAAAAACGTATTAAAAAAGAACCAAAGGTTAGTCAAAAAGATAAAATTTAAAGTTCTGGGCAGATGAAGTTTGGCCTCACGACTTGTGCCGGCTATTATAGGAACGTTGCTTTATTCAATGTACCAATGACATGTCATTTTGTCAGGGCCATAAGGTACCTTAGAAGTCAACGATATAATTGGAATATTGTGTATAAGATATTGCCTTCGCTGGAAAAAACACTTGTCAAGTTACCAATCATCATATCAGTGAATTGCCAATGTTTATAAATATAATTACTGGCCGTTTTGTGGCACTATCCTTCCAGAATTGTCGGTTATTGACACTTGGGGATATCCCTTCAGCTTGGCAAATAATAAACTCGTGACACTCCACCCGCCGAATCCTCAGTGACCCCTAATACAAGCTTAACTATTTACAATCAGTATACGAATCGACCCGATTAGAACTCGAAAGAAAAAACAAAAATAGGAACGATACAAAACGCCGCGCGCCGCCCACGGAGGCGGCGGGGTACGGTATAAATACACGCTATTTACACTTCGATCAGTCCTGTGTCTCAACGTCTAAGCCGTTGACCATGCGCTCAATGCTTTTGAGGTCGGACGCGGGGGGCGTCGCTGGGGTGGTGGAGGTAGGCGCGTCAGGAGGAGGGTCGGCAGACGCCGCACGAGTCGGCGGTGACCCAGCCCTCGGCCGTGCCGGAGACGAACTCAAACTTCTCGCTCTTGGCGCCACCTGCTCAAACGCTGACCCCAACCCAGGAAGCGCATACGGCGTGAACCTGTGCGCTTTGCCGATAGACGGCGCTGAAGCCGAGTGCGGCGCGGGCAGCGCAGGCGGCGGCGGCAGCGAATACTGCTGCAGCAGCGGATGCAGATTAAAGAGTAGTCCTGGCGGCATTTGGTGCGGCGGGAAGAACGGCGGAGGATATAATGATGGCGGGTAAAGGTAGGGGAGTAAGGGTGGCTGGACGGGAGGGCCGAGGGAGACGTCGGGGGCAGGAGAGGGGCGCGAAGGCCCTGCGGGGGGAGAGGAGGCGCGGGCGCCGCCTGAGCATGAGGAGTCGGAGCCGTGTTCGATGCCTTCCTCCGCGCCGGAATCGCCGCCGCCCCCACTCGAGCTGAACCATGCTGTGGGGGAAACCGAATGTTAGAATCTTAATAGAGATTACCTAGAGGGTCAGGAAGAAGCTACAGTATTTATCAGTCCGTAAACTAGAATGTGTTCACACGTAGATGAACTTTAGTCCATCTACCTTCGCTTAAGTTCTTCATTAACATTTAGTCCTTGTAACCTGCAAGATACATACATAGGTGCAACCCACAGGCAAAAGCCTTTTGATATAATAAAGTGGTAGAGATTAGTTAGGTCGTACTCCATCACAACCCACTGCGGAATTGATGGAGCAGGTTTGTTTGCAAGCCTCCTGCTGTTGGAACCTCTAAACCCGCTTACTTCCAACTTGGCTTATCGATTAGCTGGTAACCAGGAACTTTCCTTTGAAAATAGAGATGCACAAAAGGTCACCTCGATTTCTGAGATTTATTTATTTGGTCTTACTTATTTATTACTCTGTCTCGTTGGTGTGTGTGGCAAAGCGCATCGCTTGGTGATCACGAGGTCCTGGGTTTAAATCCTAGGTCGGACAAATGAAGTTTGTCTAACGAAAACTTCCCAGTATGAATCCGGAGTCTGAAATTGTGCCCGATATATGGGAATAGGCTCGCCCCCTATAACATGGAAAGTAACATCATCGGCGAAATGTGGGTGTACTCAGTACACCTCTGCCACCCGCGATTGGGGAATATAGGCGTCACTTTTTCATTATCGGACTGAAATCATAGCGATCTAGAGTGGTTGATGTCAATCTGATAGTGATCCTAAGCTCACAGCTTCATTATATACTTACAGCTGGTATGTGAGGGCTGCGGTGGTGGTGGGCTGGAAGGTCCTCCTACATCTAAAGGCCTCTCGTCATCCTCGTCTCTGGCATCCGCCCGCGCCGTCAGCAGCGCCTGCCTGCGGTACACGGACAGACTACTCGTGTTATCATCAGACCGGAGACAATGTTGGGGTAGGTAGGTTATGACGGAGAGCTTACTAGATCAGGCATGGCTAACCAAAGGCACGTGTATGCCAAAAAACTGGGCATGGTACGACTAAGGAGTTTAAATAGGTTTTCTTTAAAGAGAAGACATTAGGCAGGTCCAAAAATGTTTAGAGTATCTGGTAATGTTATGATTTTCTAATATAAATGAATATTGGTCGTTCCAAATAATGATTGGGGCTTAGGTGGCTGTTCATTTTTTTTTTTCATCCGTCATTAAGATTGTTTGCCGACAGGATTTCATGCACTTGCAGCGTTTTCTGCCAATAGTGCCAGTCTACCATATGAAGGTGTGGAGACAAGTGCAGTATTTGCGAAACAGCACTAGGCTAAGAAATAATATAAATAATGAACATTAAGAGTTAACTAGGGTTTTAATAATTATTTTTTTAAAGAGACCTCCAATCACTAAATACTGTAAGGGTCATCGCAGACCTACTGATTGGCAGTGAAAAGAGTTATTCGATTGAAAATCAGCTATATTCAATTTGACATTACGGTTAAACATAAAATATCAATATTTTTCGGATTTTATCGCGGTTTATATCTTAATTTTTAAGCACCCGACGTTTCGAGTGCTTTGCAGCACCCATGGTCACGGGAAGGAAAAATAACCAGAGATCGGAAGATCCGAAATATAGTTTTATTTCATGTGTAATGTTCGTGTAAATCTTAAAATTAGTGTAACTAAATAATATCATACTAGGGCTAGGGAACTAGTTTCTTACAGTCGTACAAGGATGTTTCGGCACGGTACTACAACCGATTTTATTAAAAGGCGATCTGTGGCTAAAAATAAAACTCTTTCAAACTGACCGCATAGTCCACATACAAAATCAAGGACCTCACACGTACCAACATAAAAGTGTATAATGTCATTATTTTTCTATAGATTTGCTACCTTAGAATCGGTATTTCAACTAAATATAGCCGGCTTTAATCTAAAATAAACTAAGTGTAAACACAAATAGTCAAGCGTCGAAGTTTCCGTAACCTGCGAGCATGTATGAGGTGAACTAAGTGAGAGGAGGAAGCCGAGCTATCTGTAAGGAAAGAAGCTGTCGGAGCTGTGTTCTGTCTCTCTCTCTGCCTACCTTGCAAGGTATATAGAACCTAGAAAAGAACTATATTTTCGCTTTTCCTTGGCCCTATTTTTAAATCGTTTTTATAAACACTTCGTTTAAATGACAAACTCGGTGTAGGGTGTGAAACGATTGACATTTGAGGCAATGAGCCAGCCACCCCGAGTAAAGGTTAATAGTGTCTTAATGACGGCGGCGGATTGAACCCACGACCCGACGCCAGCCGTCGCGACGCCTCACTTAGTAAACAGAACTTCAAAACTTTTCTGGCAAATATTTTAAGATTTGGTTAGAAGTAATACTAACAATATAATCAGAAATAAGCCACTGCGCCCACTGGGTCAAGTATTCGCGGGTTTGATCTCGGCACGGGACGAATTTTTGTGTGGTCACACAAAAATTCGTCCCGTGCCGTTTGTGTCGGTCCACGTGTTTCTGTATGTATGTTTGTATACGACGACGACCCACGACATATAAATATTAACTAGTGTGGGGGCTGCGTTTTTTAAACGCAAAAACGATGAAGAGAAAACGATATCGAAAAACCTTTTTCCGGCAATTATTGGAAGAATGCTGTGCGGCTGTGATTACTAACGTTGAAGAAAAAAATCGTAAACCTTCGCCTCCGAGAGAAAATCTTTGTAGAACTTCTTTGGCATACATTTCAGTAAGTTAGTAGTAAGGAAGTTATACACCAAAGTTCTTGATCCTCGTCATGGATGAAAGAAAAAAAAATAAAGAACATCGTAAACGCTAACCTAAGCATAAAAATATTGTACCCAATAAAATTATAACCCTTCCAAAAATAAACAACCTTGTCATTCTTTAAAAAATTAAATTACCGTGGCAAAGGAAACGCACCCACGCACTGCCCTCCTGCCTAAATGTTAATCGCCAACAATATTCTAAAACGCATCCGGAAAAAAGGATAAAGGTTCACTTTAAACGGTTCGGGGTCGTCGCCCAAAACAAAAAATAAAACAAAAAAGTTAAAAAGCGCGGGCAATTATTTGCCTTCTGTCGCCCAGAGAACAAACAACTCTTTATCACAGCTTTTTTGGAACAGCTCGTTCACTCGGTGTTAGAAGTAAGTGTCTCATACATAACGTTTGTACATGCAAGTTTAGTTTGCTTTAAAAATGTGATCGCACTTTCAATCCCTTTAAGGGCCGTACGTCATTTTTGCACTGCCATCTAACTAAATGGTTTTTAAATTGACTACTTATGCGAAACAGAATAATGTCATAACAGTTCTACGTTTTATTTAACGTTTAACCGTATATTTACGTACATTCACTTCTGAAATATAACTCAAATATACCTATACTTAATTTGGCTTGCATACAGATTCGCACGCATGCACTATTCTTGTTGAGAGACACAATGTATATGACTGATCAAATACAATAGACACAACACAATAATTGGATTAGGTGACGGTTGCAGTGCAATTTCAAAATTACAAACATGATATCTCCTCTTCGAGATAATGTTTTTACTTGGGTCCCTATTCCATTCGACCAGTTCGTTATTAGAGTGTGAGCCAGCTGTTCTTATACGCTTGTGTTTCCCTCGCATTGTTCTACGGGTCCCCAAAATAAGGCGGCCGCGTCTTGTGTCCCTCTGATTACTGGGTTCAGTACTAAATTCATTTTATTAACTCGTCTCATCGTTGGCTGATAGAATTTAATTTGTGGCACCCCTTGGTCGGTAGGGCTGTGTTTTGCGCTTTGTTTAAAGTTTGTTTGTGCTTTGTTTAAAGTTAACAGATGGATAATTTTGAAAGTGATTCCAAGTTGTATGTTGAGAAATATTGCTATTTTTCCGAGTGCAGTTTCCGAGATAGTAGAATATCGACAGTCGTGGATTTGTAGACGAAAGAAGTAAATCGTAAACTACAGCGTAACTATCTCTGATCAGCCAGAAGACACGAACGCAAGATGATGGTACTGATGTGAAATTACCATTATTCTGTCTTCTTTATTCACAAAAATCATTCATTTTGGTAGTGGGTAATTACCGGATCATTTATAGGCCGTAAAATCTGGTAAATTGTTTAAAAAATATGACATCAGATTTGGGACGTATACATTTAAAAAAACAACGTGGCTGATTCAGACAACTGATGAAATGTTGATCTTTAGAATATTAGTGATCTTAATGTTGCCGACCATTCCGTCAACGTTCTACTCATAATAATAGTAGCATAAGTCTGTTAGACGTAGTCTGCTAGTGGTACCTAGTCATACAACGGTAATATAAGACGTAACTTTCTTACTTCTATTAAATAAACAAAAAAATAGCTCCGAAAATGTCTTACTCCCATCAAATAATCCAGAAACATAGCCCCAATAATGTCTTATCAATTTTAAAAGCGTGCCGTTCACCCCTAACTTAAACTGCTAACATTAGGGTGTTCCCGTTACTGTGTCAACTTCGCCCGCAGGGGTGCCTCGCCTTGTAATTTTGCCAAATTTTTACCCCCAACTCGGCGGTTAGTTGGGGATGATTTTAAAGCTATTGATGCAGAGAGACAAGGGTAGTATATTAAGTAGGTGGCTTTTATTCTTGTGTTGTTTTGTTGAAGATAAACGTTGGTTTACACTAGGACTTATTATTACAGGCTTTTATTGAACTAAAAACAGTATTAATAGCCTAGTGCTTAGACCGTTGGACTGTAAAGTCAGAGGTCTCGGGTTCAAACCCAGGCACGCACCTCTGTCTTTTCGAAAGCATATGCGTATTAAAAATAAATTATCACTTGCTTTAACGACGAAGGAAAACATCGTGAGAAAACCTGCATGTCTAAGAGTTTCCCGAAGGTGTGTGGAGTTCGCCAATCCGCACTGGGCCAGCGTGGTGGACTATGGGCTAAGCCCTCTGTTTGAGAAGAGGCAAGTGCCCAACGGTGGGACAGTTTCTTAACAGGGCTAATATTATTATTGTTATATTTATTGAACTTGCTTCGATCGTATGTCTGTTTTTCCGATCTGATTGAGCTGGAATTTGGCATACGTGTGTGACTTCGGTGACAAAACAATATTATGGTACCACGGAATAAAGAAGTATCCAGTACTTCTTTGTTCAGTGTATGGTACCATGCAACAAGTTGTGTTTCCACTATAAAAGTTTGTTTAAAAACAAAATAGATTAATTTTTTTTTTCTTTGCCTATCTATCTTTCTATCTATATCATCACGCCAGATCCCTCGCGGGGTAGGCAGAGAGTACAGAGTTCCAACAGGTTCTCTCCCTCTGGTTTCGTCCACTCTCATAGTTCATCTCATAAATGCCCGCCATAGACTCTTGACTTGCCATCTATAACTTGAGTAGTCGCGATTATGTAAGAGAACTGTTCAAAGAAGCTAATATCATGACGGTCCCATGTCAATATATTTATGAAAACATTATGTATACTAGAAAAATTTAGCTCCACTTGAGCATGACAACTTATTCAACTGTTATTAGTTAACATTCCCTCTCTTCCTTGTATTAATTTAACATAATGCCATTTTTTTGTGTACCTTTTTTTTGTAAATGAGGGAACCATGTAGCCATTCTCATAAATAGTATAGTTTAACTTAGACTCACCTGATGACCAACCTACATTGTTCTCCCATTCCCCACAACAGAATGTAGATGAAAAAGTTTGTAAATTTTTAATTTACAAGAGTAAGCGTGGAGTTTATTGCCCTTCTTATCCACAGGAATGACATTCCGAAGTGGTGGTAGAGTCTTTGTTACTTTTCTGACGATTCATAAATACTGTAATGATTTACATAAATAAGAACTATTCTGATTCTACCCTTGAGATAAGACACGGTCTATTTGGTCATGGTAAGATATCTAGTCCTTGTTTATATCAGTTAGTCTTTGCCTAACTGATATAAACAAGGTGGTATAAATATTAATTAATGGTTAAACAAATTTTTATCTCACAACTCGTTGGTTAGTTGGGGATGATTTAAAAGCTCCTGATGTGGAGAGACAAGGGTAGTATATTGAGTAGATGTTTCTATTCATGTTGTTACTTTGTTGTTTTGTTGGAGGAAAACGTTGGTTCATTCTAGGACTTCGCCTTTTTCGTATGCAAGTGCTACTTTTTAAGTGCATGAATTGGGTAACAATTTTATTTTAAGTACAGTGTAACACTAAAACACAATTACCTACCTGTTTAGGTGTAGGTGTGTAGTACATGTTAAATTTGTGTCAGCTAATCGCATCTACTGGGTAAACAATAATAGTTCCTAGCCTGGGGCGACGTGTTTCAAAAGAATGCTCTCCGATCCTTCGTTGTTATTAAATACCAAGATATTAAAAGTACTTTGTTAGGGAATTAACCCCGTACTCACGTAGGTAGATGCAGGCAAAATCTGTGCACATGAGGAACAGAGATTCAAATTCAACAGCCTATGATTGTGTTGCGCACTTACAGACCATGTCTTGCTGGTCTGCTCACCACAAATGAAGAGTTGCGCGCGGCCACGGACGGCGCGATTGCGCTAGCCACTTAGCGTGACAAATATGAACCAATGACACGAAAAAAGAAAAAAGGAAATAAAGGACGGAATAGGTATTCACTTAATAAACCAATAACAGGAGAAATCGCAACGGCGTAGTAAGAATGCGAGTAGGTATGACAGATAGTATTGGTGTAAAGATGTGAAAGGGTTATGCTCCGTTGGGTCGGGCATATAGGATGTCAGAAGAAAGAATGACAAAACAGATATACAATGCGAAAGTGGAAGGATGTAGATACCGGGGAAGACCTAGACTATCTAATCATGATCAAATAGACCGCGTCTTAACTTCAGTTAACGTCGTCTTAACTTCGGTTGTCCTGAAGGACAAGTAAAGAGTCTCCGCAACCGGCGAGCGTATATGAGACGAATTATGAGAGTGGAGGAAGTCAGAGAGCACTCTCTGCCTACCCCGCAAGGGATCTGGCATGATGATATAGATAGAACAGGAGAAGTCAAGCTTTATCAATCTCTATCAATATCATCACGCCAGATTCCTTGCGGGGTAGATAGAGAGTACAGAGTTCCAATAGATTATTTCCTTCCAGACCTCTATCCCTTATCTCATAGACGCTCGGCGGTTACCGAGATTTTTGACTTGCTCTTAAGATAAGACACGGTCTATTTGGTAATGGTAAGATAGTTTAGGTCTTCCCTTACATCCTTGACATTCGTGTTGTCATTCTTACTTCCGACATACTTTAGTGGATCCTCTTTCATATTTATACCGATACTTTCTTTCATAATTACACATCTTCTTGCCACGCTGTTGCGGATGCGGTAAGTTAGCTTGAATCCGCACATCTTCTGCAGAACTCACATGAAGCTTTATAGTTTCGAAATTATATTTGGGGGCGTCCATTAATTACGTGAGGTGTTCAAGGGGGGAGGGGGTCGAGTCGAATCTCATATAATCTTACTTTGGGGAGATGAAATACTTAAATCGTTAAACGATTTAAGTATTTCATTGTGTGTTTACTTTTCACTGTAATTCTAGTCTACTTTCTCAGAAATCTCAAATGGTAGTATTAATTAGTCTTAATTGAAAATATTAAGCATTTTTTTTCTTTTAGAATAAATCCGATTCATTTACGAGATACATGCACTTTGAAAAATCTCACGTGAGATTGGGGGATGGGGGAGAGTGGATGACCCAAATCTCACCATCCAAAAATCTCTCACGCAATTAATGGACCCCCTTTGAGTTATGCCACTATTGGCCAGCTTCATATGGAACCGAGTCTACAAAGAAAATGGCAGTCGTGTCTCAATTAAATCGCATCCTTGGAGATAAAAGGCATTTCACACTACAGTGGGCTTTACTATCAAAGAGTGTGTGAACCGGACTCATAGGAGAATCGACCAAAGGGTGTAACATGCAGCAAGTTAAAAATTGTTCTATAAATAACTTCCTTCTATATTGATATGTGGACTTGGGGTCTTAAAATAAGGCCATATGTAGGTCACTGTATGGGTGACAAAAACTCAAACTCATATAGTTTATTTTGCATAAACCCTGCGGGTTTGTTTACACCGTCACGCCTATATTCCCCAAGCGGGGGTGGAAGAGGTGTACTGAGTACACCTACGTTTCGCCGACGATGTTAGGACCCATGTAATAGGGGGCGAAACTATTGCCATATACCGGGCACAATTCCAAACTCCGGACTCGTACTGGGAAGCTTTCGTCAGAAAAACTACACTTGTCCGACCTAGGATTTGAACCCAGGACCTCGTGATCACAAAGCGATGCGCTTTGCCTCGAGACCAACGAGGCAGTCAAGGCAGTCAACGAGGTGTTTACAAAGTGTAATATTTACATATTTTAATTTACAAATCTACCACCGGATCGTAACGCGGCCTCCACTGAGAAGATCCGGCGAGAAACTCATCGGGTTTGAAAGGCCGGCAGACTATTCAAAATGTATCCCCCACATTTTAAATTGTCTGCCGGCGGCCGTAAGGGGCGAGACTAATACATTTTTTTTTGCAAGAACAGTGAAAAAGTTTTACCTAACTTTGTGCTAAGTTAGTATTACCATAATATTCAGTTTGTTGGCTCACCTGACCCCACAGTCACAGATTTAACACTATGCATTATGTTGTTTCCCTAGATGAATAAATAAAAATAACTATCAACGAAGTAGTTTTTGAGATGATGATTTAGGATTACGACGTTATAATTGCAAGTTATTCCATATTATTGGAATTCGGCCGGCCGCGACCTCTGTCTTTTCGAAAACATGTGCGTATTAAAAATTAACTATCACTTGCTTTAACGGTGAAGGACGATTTAGCGCTGTGGTTAAGAGCTTAAGCCGCTCCACACACCGTGTCTAATAGTCGCGGGTTCGATTCCCGCACGGGACAAATCTTTGTGTGATCCACAATTATTTGTTCCGGTCTGGGTATTTGTGTATGTGACTTTTCATGTTTGTAAACGCACCCACGATACAGGAATAAATGCTAGTGTGAGCTATGTTTAAAAAAAAAAAAAAAAAAACGGTGAAGGAAAACATCGTGACGAAACCTGCATGCCTGAGAGTTTCTCGAAGGTGTGTGAAGTTCGCCAACCCGCACTGGGCCAGCGTGGTGGGCTATGGCCTAAGCCTATCCCAGTTTGAGAGGAGGCCCGTGCCCAACGGTGGGACAGTTTCTTAACAGGGCTAATATTATATTAGTATTATTATGTATGTAATATTTAACCTACTGTTAGGATTGTGTCTTTTAATAAGGCCCTACTCCTAGGTACATTTACCATAGCACGGTTTTAGGTATTTTAGATGTTATAATTTAATAAAGTATTCGTTAGAAAATACCAATAACATTTAATCCGAACCCAGGACCGTGACCATTTATCAGACCCACTAAACCAACGAAGCAGAAAACGAAAACATGTATTATTTATTGAAGAGACGCCGCGTCACACAATAATACACGTATCTTCCAAAAACTAAAGCCGTAATTACCAAAAAAACAAGTTACAAATGGTTTCCGACTTATTAAGTCGCAGCCCTAAAGCCGGACGCGAAATATCCGCAGCATGTGTCTCCACAGCTTTTCCGAGCGCGGCGTTTGTCAAAACACTCACGTCCGGACGCATCCGGCGGCCATTTTGTGAAGACGACCGCCGCGTCCGGCGCCGTCCGGCCCGTTCCGGCTTTCGTCCGGTGCAAAATGTTGCGTAAGCGAATTTTAAGGTACATCCCGTGTCCGGATACGCATTAAATAATACATACCAGGCCCTTACTATGACTGGTTTAACACTTAAAGCAGCGCGTTATGATGATTGAAAAATCGTCGTTTAAACTTATGTTTTTTTTCTCTGTTTAGAAAATAATATAGCACCACAACAAGAATAACTCCTGTGTCTTGCGTTTTGAAACATGAAATTCACATTCACCCAGACCGAAAAAAATATTTGTCGATCACAAGATTTGTCTCGTGCCGAGATAGAACCTGTGGCAACTCGATTGAGTGGGCGGAGCGGCTTAAGCTCTTAACCACCTGACCAAGCCGTCCGTCGAAATGTACTCCAGTGGCATAATAAATAAGATCATTTCATGAAGTTATCATAACGCGCCGCGCTTAGTCGTAGCGAATAAGGGCCTGGGTTTCAATATTTGATTCAGGTGTGTTGGTGTTGGGGATTTCAGCCCAAATTGTACTAACAAAACTACGCTGTAACAACGGCGTTCAGCAATAATAAAAAATAAACACCGTCACGCCTATATTCCCCAAGCGAGGTTGCAGAGGTGTACTGAGTACAACTTTTCGCCGACGATGTTAGGTCCCATGTAGGGGGCGAGCCTATTGCCATATACCGGGCACAATTCCAGACTCCGGACTCATACTGGGAAGTTTTCGTTAGAAAAGCTTCATTTGTCCGACCTAGGATTTGAACCCAGAACCTCGTGATTACCAAGCGATGCGCTTTGCCATCGGCGTTCAGCTGTTGTCGTATACTACTGGAATACGAAAACTGACTTGTAGTCGTTAAGATTCGGTATAAATTCAGACTGCTACTAATATCTTCGCTCATGCATGATTTGCCCCAGGACCAACAGCAATGAAAAAATACTTGTATGATTTCAAATAACCCATAAATTCTCTTAAAACATTTATTACTAAACGGACAAGCGGGGGATTCGCAATATTGCGCAAAAAGTATTAGATTTTGAGGTTGTAATTCAATAGCCATTAATACATATGAGGTTATATTGTGTTGACATTCAGTAAAGATGTCGGCGACTGCGATATAAGTACTCACAATACTTTGAAATATACGTTTTAGATTGCGAATTGTCCGTTAGATACGGATATTTGCCATTATTTTAATAAAATAGATAAATAATGTTGGCATAGGTCAAATATTTGTTGGTTCTGGGGCAATTTTCTACAATGTCCTTTCTGATAGAAGATCCTCAACCAGTTTTTGAGACTTTAAATTCAAACCCAGGAACTCTTTTTTTTGCATTGTGTGCCACTAGAGCAACAAGTCACAGGAAAAATAAAAAAATATGTACACATTCACCTTAAATGAATAATAATATTATTATGTTAAAATACTGAAATGAAACTATCTGACTATAAGTGAGCGAGTCACCCAGATCAATCAGTACGCTAAAGGCATACTCTGACTAGAAGATTTTGATCTTCTAGTCCGAGTATGCCTTGAATTCTTTGTTCTACGGTATGTTTTATTTTTCTTTGATATTAGATAATAATATTAGCCCTGTTAAGAAACTGTCCCACCGTTGGGCTCGGGCCTCCTCTCAAACCGACAGAGCTTAGGCTTTGTCCACCACGCTGACCCAGTGCGGGTTGGCGAACTTCACACAGCTTCGAGAAATTCTTAGGCATGCAGATTGTCTCACGATATTTTCCTTCACAGTTAAAGCAAGTGATAGTAATTTTTTTATACGCACATGTTTTCGAAAAGACAGAGGTGCGTGCCTGGGTTTGAACCGTAAACCTCTGACTTTGCAGTCCAACGGTCTAACCACTAGGCTATCACTGCTAGATATTAGATAGGTACTCAATTATTTTGTTAGACGTAGCTCCACACTTGTATCTGTTCCTAATCCACATACATTAACTCCCAGACCGAAACCAATATTTTTGAGCCACACAAAGATTTGTCCCATGCAGGAATCGAACCCGCGATTATACGATCCAGACAGTGAAGCGGCTTAGGATCTTAACCAATGCACCAAATCATCTGTCCAAAGTAGCTAGATAACACTTTATTGTGCCAACAAAGATTATAAGGTGCAAGCTAGTGTAACAATGGGCGGCCTTATGACTAATAGTGACTTCTTGCAGGCAACCTTTGGATGGAAAGAATTTGAAGAAATCGTTAGATATTAGTATTGTTATCAGACGAACGCATATCACGCAGAAAGCGATGCAGTTATGGTTTGGAAAGAGGGAATGAGGGAGGAAGAGGGAACTTTAAAACGATATATTTCGGTAACTGCGTTGCCCTTCATGGATTGTGTGTGTGTGAGTGATCCTTAGTAGCCTTAACAGCTACAACGGACAAGAGGGCGAGCGTGCAACCACTACGCTCGAGCTAAAAGGCCCTTCTTGACATCCAAATCGTGCGTTCAAAGAAGTTGTGGAGTGATTTTAAGCTAATCATGTCACTTTAACTACGAAAGTAACAACCTTATAATCTTACTACAAACTTAAAGCAACTAATGTTTGTTATACTATGGTAAATAATCAGTCATAATCATGTTTCAAACTAACCTAACGCCTTCTAAGTAACACCAACAAAAACCGGATACCTATAAACTACTAATTGTGTTCTCGCTCGAAATCCCCACAGCCGGCAAATTACACCCTTACAAAAAAATCCAAGCTGATTTTATCGCGGAAATCCAATTTTCTCCCTTGCACGCTAAAGACGCTAGAAAAAAGCGGGAAGGCGTATGACTCCACCATTTTGAGCCGTTAAGCGCCATGTTGGAAAGCAGAACACGAATGAGGAGGCGCCGGATTGGTTTAATTTGAATTTCGAACGGCGCCAAAAGCTAGCACTGGATTTGGGACGACTCGGTTCCTTAATTAATTCGTTTTAAGTTTAGATTCGGAGATAGTAAATTACAAAATGCAATTAATTATAAATAATATAGCACGACGTATTAGTTAAAGCCGGGACATAATTTTATTCCTAGTCTAAACTAATATTACAAAGAGAAAAGTTAGTTTTTTTATATGCTTGTTTGTAAGAAATAAACTCAAAAATGACTTAATAATATTAGCCCTGTTAAAAAACTGTCCCACTATTGGGCACGGGCCTCCTCTCGAACTGAGAGGGTTTAGGCCATAGTCCACCAAGCTGGCCCAGTGCGGGTTGGTGAACTTCACACAGTCAATCAATCAAATCAGCCTATTGCAGTCCACTACTGGACATAGGCCTCTCCCGATTTGCGCCACAATACACGGTCCTCCGCCTTCCGCATCCAGTCCCACCCTGCGACCTTCTTCAGATCATCGGTCCACCTAGCTGGGGGGCGCCCTACCTTACGTTTGCCGAGTCGTGGTCTCCACTCTAAAACTCGTCTGCTCCATCGGCCATCGGTTCTTCGACAGACATGGCCAGCCCACTGCCACTTTAGCGAGCTCACTCTGCAGGCTATGTCAACTACTTTGGTTCTTTGACGGATAACTTCATTTCGGAGTTTATCCCTCAAAGAGACTCCAAGCATAGCCCGCTCCTACTGTAAGTGTCCACGTCTCGGCACCGTATGTCATGACTGGTAGAACGCACTGGTTGTAGACTTTCGTCTTCAGGCATTGCGGTAAAGGCGAAGAGAAAACCCGACGTAGTTTGCTGGATACCGCCCAGCCCAACTGGATCCTTCTGTCGACTTCTTCCTCAAAGTTGTTCCTACCAAGCTGGATAATCTGCCCAAGGTAGGCGTATTCTCGAACAACTTCGAGCATCGATTCTTCAACGTAGACTGGCTTCGGCGTGACATGTTCAGTGAACATGATCTTGGTTTTATCCAAATTCATGCCGAGACCAACACGTCGAGAGGCTACATTTAGGCTGTGAAGCATCTCGCTTAACTGTTCCAGCGTCTCTGCTATTATGACGATGTCGTCGGCAAACCGAAGATGCGAGATGCACTCACCGTCTATATTCACGCCCCGTCCCGCCCAGTTTAGCGTCTTAAAGACGTCTTCAAGCGCGTTGGTGAAAAGCTTAGGGGATATTACATCCCCCTGTCTCACCCCTCTGCGCAGCTCAATGGGGTTGGTTTTTTGTTCCTGGAGCTGAACGGTCATAGTGGCGGTATCATATAAACACCTCAGCACTTCGATATAACGCCAGTCAATACGACATCGTTGCAGAGCATCCAGAACTGCCCAGGTTTCGATGGAGTCGAAGGCTTTTTCGTAGGCCACGAAAGCCATACACAGCGGCTGATTGTACTCTTCAGTTTTCTGTACAATCTGCCGAACAGTATGGATGTGGTCTACGGTGCTGAAGCCTTTTCGAAACCCGGCTTGCTCTGGTGGCTGAAACTCGTCGAGTTTTCTGGCGAGGCGGTTTGTGACTACTCTCGAGAACAGCTTGTATACATGGCTCAGAAGTGAGATGGGTCTGTAGTTCTTCAGCAAGGATTTATCGCCTTTTTTGAAGAACAGAGCCACCGCACTCCCGCTCCACGCTTTAGGTGTTAGGCCCTGGTGAATGATGGTATTGAAAAGGCTTGCCAGCTCTTTGAGAACCGGAGTCCCACCAGCTTTGAGGAGCTCGGTAGTAATTCCATCATCACTAGGAGATTTATTGTTCTTAAGTTGCTCGAGAGCCGCCTTGACCTCGCCCTGATCAACATCTCGGATGTCTTTCGTGTAATGGCGCGTAAGTGGGGCTCTGTGGTCATCATCGCTGGATCTCGTAGGCTTACCTGTCCGTGATGCAAACAGTTCTCCATAGAAGCCCTCGATTTCCTCGAGAATCTCGAACTTAGAGGTCACGGTTTTGCCATCCGCAGTTTTGAGTTTCGTCAGACGGGGACGTCCGAGCTGTTGGGCGAAGACCTTAGTGCCCTTATTCTGCTCGATCGCAGCCTCGACGATACGAATGTTGAAGCGTCTGAGGTCGCGCCGAATCAGCTTTCGGATTCTAAGGTTTAAGTTCTTCCGATCTGACGAAGATATCTGCGTACGTGGCATTTCTCGTCTACCTCTCATAAGTTCGAGAGTCTCGGCCGAGAGTTTAGAGTCCCTGTTTTTGCTTTTTCCGTACAGAAACTTTCGAGACACGTCCTGTAGCATTCTGACCACTGTGTCGGTTTTCTCGTCAATATCGCCAATGGTTTCCAGCAAGTCAAAACGGTTTTGAAGTTTCAATTGGAACTTTTCGGAACCCAAGGCTGTTTGGAGCGCGGTAGGTCGGAGAGTAGGCTTCACCGTTCGGGCCCTTTCGGCTTGAAAGTCTATATTTAGGGTGCCTCGGACGAGTCGGTGATCGTGGCCAGTATTGAACCTGTTGATCACAGAGACGTCCCTAAATATATACTTCTTATCCGTCATGATGAAGTCTATCTCGTTCTTTGTCACGTTGTCGGGGCTTTACCAAGTCCACTTTCTATGGGGCTTCTTCTTAAAGAAGGAGTTCATTAAGAAGAGCCCCTGCGACTCGAGAAAGTTTACTAGCATTTGCCCCCTGTTATTTCTGCGCCCCACACCGAAGGGTCCGATTTTCGTTTCGCCGCGTTCTTGTACTCCCACTTTGGCGTTGAAGTCCCCCATAACAACGCTGTAGTGAGCCTTTGGAGTGCCGTGTAGTGCTTTCGCAATGTCTTCGTACACGGCTTCGGCTATTTCGTCAGCGTATGTCGAGGTCGGCGCATATACCTGTACCACCTTAAGGGAGTACCTATCGCTCAGCTTCAGTATAAGGTACGCTACCCGTGTCGACACACTGCTGACTTCTACAACGCTGCTAACGAGGTCCTTATTGATCAGAAAACCGACACCACCCTGGGAGAGCTGATCACCTTCTCGGAAGTAGAACAAGTTACCTGACTCAAGGGTTATCGCGTCCTCCCCCTTTCTTCGGACCTCACATAACCCCAAAATATGCCATTTTATGCGACCCAGTTCTACCTCGAGTTCGGTGAGGTGGTGGTCCAGCCGTAGTGTGCCTCCATTATACGTCGCGAGGGTCAGTTTTTTATGGTAGCCTCTCGTAGCCCGGAGATTCTTAGCACCCCCTCTCCCGCTGTCGCCCCGACCGCTACCGTGATCGGGAACAGCGGGAGTACCGGGAACTGGGGGCCGGTTAAATTGTTGTGCTTTCATGGGAGGTAGATTAGCCTACTATACCACGCTGGTCAGACGGGTTGGTATAGGGTTTGATTTCAAGTTTTCCTTCTCTACGCACTGGGTCGTTTGCGCGAGTGTGTTCCCTTTGTCGGCTTTTACGACACCCACGGGATGATAGGGAGTAATGACACATGTATTCTTTCCCGTCACTACACGGGAGACTTAGCACTATTGAATTACTTTTTTTTTTTTTGACAATTAGTGACGGACGATTTGGAGCAGTGGTTAAGAGCGTAAGCCGCTCCGTACACTGTGTCTAATAGTCGCGGGTTCGATTCCCGCACGGGGCAAATCTTTGTGTGATCCACAATTATTTGTTTCGGTCTGGGTATTTGTGTATGTGATTTTTTTTTTTTAAACGTAGCCCCAGACTAGAATTTATTCCTGTGTCGTGGGTGCGTTTACAAACATGAAAATTCACATACACAAATACCCAGACCGGAACCAATAATTGTGGATCACACAAAGATTTGTCCCGTGCGGGGCTCGAACCCGCGACTATTAGACGCAGTGGGCAGAGCGGCTTAAGCTGCTTATCTAGTAATATAGCTATATCCCTAAACTAATCTAGTGGGATAGTTACTAACGGAAGGATAAAATAATGTCTCACACAATTTATTTTGTTGGAATTCGTATAACCTTTCATTTTGGTTGTTTCATGACTATATCATTAGAGATATAACAACTTAAACACTATCTCCGTCTAGTAATGTAGTTATACCCCTTAACTAATCTAGTTAATAATAATAATATTGGCCCTGTTAAGAAAATGTCCCACCGTTGGGTACGGGCTCCTCTCAAACTGAGAGGGTTTAGGCCATAATCAACCACGCTGGCCCAGTCCGGGTTGGCGAACTTCACACACCTTCGAGAAACTCTTAGAAATCCCTACTCTTTTCCTTGACCGTTAAAGCAAGTGATAGTTAATTTTAATTCATACCGAGGTGCGTGCCTGGGTACCGCAAATACCGAGGTGCCTGCCTGGGTTGGAACCCGAGACTCTGTCTTTGCAGTCTAACGGTCTAACCACTAGGCTATCACTGCTCTATATATATTATAACTAATCTAGTAGTAGAGTAAAAAACTCACAACACAATTCAACAATCAAGTATGATATAAGGCGTCTTATTAAAGTTTTTATCGCAATTCGTGTAATCCACGGAGTATGGTTAAATCGAAGATTTAGCACGAACAGATTCATGTTAGCGTAACACTATAAAGTTGGTATGCCACCCTTTTGACACTAAACACATTATAATATAATAATAACATTACTAAATAACATTGAAAGTGACAGCACGCTTTCTGGATGACGTTACGATAAAGTCATATAGTTTGTGCACAGCCTCAGATTTCGCTTTGGTGTTTTTCATGTTGTTCTTCTACCTATCTATATCATCACGTCAGATTCCTCGCGGCGTAGGCAGAGAGAACCGAGTTCCAACCAATTGGCGTGTTGCTATTCCCCAGTCTCAGTTTTTTTTTCAAATTGTGTATGTTTTTATGGACATGGGGGGTGTCCAAGCGATATTTCACCATTGAATCGGCACGTATTGTCTCTACTGGGTGAAAGCCTTCTCTCACAAATCGAAGTGAGATATTTTACCATTATGTCGAAATAAACTCAAATATGTTTTAATATTAGTAACTATTGAAAAAAAAAACCCATAGATGCTGGGGGATGAATGCAAGCCTAGCATTCGAGGAACTAACACTGTTTTAAGATTAGTTATCTATAAAGTCATAGTTAATCTAAGTATATGTAAGAAATTAATGGCCTCCCATTTTCGTAGCCAATCGCCCGCCTCCTAGAAGCGCTAGTATGGAATAAACTTTCAATGATAATAGTAGATATTTTAAGAAAATTACCTTTAAACTCCTAGACATAAAGCTCAATTTCTATTAGATATCAACTGTATTATTAATTGGCTATTGCAACCAAGCTCAGTTATGAAGGCCACACAGGCTTTTTATAATCTGTATTTCTTTATTACAATAAAAAAGTTTTACAAGGCAATAAATTGAGCAATTAAGCATTAAAAAAGGTTGTAAATATAGAAATGGTAGTATTATGGTAACGAAACAGTTGGTAAGTTCTTGTACTTAATATAAATTATAGATGAACTTGTTATGGGTTTTTTGATTGTTTTAATTCGTAGAAGTTGGTAGAACCTTTTTTAATTATGTCCAACTGAACCAACTAGATTATTAGATTGTGCTTATGGTAATGAAACATTATTATTTATCTATCTATCTATCTATATCGTCACGCCAGATCCCGTGCGGGGTAGGCAGAGAGTAGGTTATTTACTTACATACCTCTCTGGCTTCCTCCACTCTCATAGTTCGTCTCATACACGCTCGCCGGTTACGGAGACTCTTGACTTTTCCTTCAGATAAGACTTGGTTTATTTGGTCGTGGTAAGATAGTCTAGGTCTTCCCCAGTACCTGCATTATAATAAGCTTTTGCCTGCGTGCCTGCCTGCCGGAATCAGTACATTTTTAATGACCCTACATTCGCGGTAGGCGAACTATCTAACATCAAATCCTCTTACGGCCGGTTTCAATATATAACTCAAGGTTAGATTTAATAATAATATCAACCTATACTGCCCACTGCTGGACAAAGGCCTTCTCTCACAAATCGAGGTGAGAGAGATTAGGTCACACTCCACAACGCGGCCCCAGTGCGGATTGGTGGAGGCAGGTTTGTGGCCACGTGCTGTTGGAACTTATCAAGCCGCCTTTAAGGCTTCCAACTCGGCTTAACGACTACTACATTAATTGCCCGGACCCGGACGGTTAAAGCCTGGGTCTTTGAGGGGATACTTAATTTATCGCTTTGGTGCAATAAGTTATTAAGTACTAATTATTAAACATAATTTTGATGTCAACTGTCTAAGAGACCTACCTAAGTCTGTTTGCACAGTTCTAAAAAAGGATTTGATGGAAATAACACGTTAGCATCATATGGGATTCAAACAAGTTATTTTCAAGATAGGACATAAATATTATAAAAAAGAAAGATTTGTTCGTAATAAAATAAACTCTGAAACTACTGGACCTATTTTAATTATTCTTTCTGCGTTAGAAAGTTACCAAGAAGTCACATTAGCCCTATAGGTGGCGCTGCTGTCGACCGAGTGTGAAACCGCGGAAAACTGCTAATTGAAAATATATTTTATAGAAATAATCAATTATCAGTTTATTCCAAAAAAGTGTTATTTTTTTAGAATGAAAATTATGTATATACCAGAAAAATGTAGCTTTGAATTTGAATGAAATTAACCAGATCGCCAGTTCATTCAATAATGGTTTCATTTGAAAATGTTCTATTCCATATTTGAAATTCAAATCGTTCGTTAGCGGTCGCGATTGGAGGTCCCCAATTAGTTCCAAGGGTTAGGTACTTACTTCTTCTCCCGTTTGCCGGCGCCCGTATCTCGGAAACCCTTCGCAAAAGGGTTATTGTCTATCTTCAGTTGGGTTATCTGTGGAATAATTTCGTTGGTTAGATTCTTCAATATAAAAAATCAAAATCAAATTTTATTGTGCATAAATAAAATTAACATATTGGGAGATATAGCATCTTGAGAGTCAGAGTTTCACTTTAGTATTATGCACTAAACTTAAAACAAATATTCTATTAAATAATTTCGTTTGTTAGATTGTGTGGAACTGCGGAATAATTTCGTTGGTTAGACTTTTCGAGGCAAAAATATGATTTTATACTGTGGGAATTATACAGTAAATCTCTATACTTTCTGCCTACCCAGCAAGAGAGAAAGAGCGACAGAGATAGAATTAAAATATTGAATAATTAGAAATATCAGATTAGAGCGTAGGCCGCTTAGATCATTGGTAGAAATAGTAGCGGGTTTGCATGCCGCAAAAGACAAATCTTTGTGCGAGCCACCCCCACCAGGGTGCGGGCACAATTCAGACTCCTAACTGCTACTCATGATTATTCGATCCGACCGGGATTCGAACCTAGAACTTGGTATTCACCAGTAATATAATGCGACATTATACCAACAGGGTAGTCTGACGCAGATTTACTTAATGCGACGACCTCGACCCGTATCATTAGCAATCATTAGCCAATAGGGAATATGCGTGTATTTTTTTATATTTTTTACGATAGATTACATCAATATATAACTGCAAAAAAATTTTAGCGTCAAAAACAAAATGTAAAGGGCAAAAAAAAATGTTGAAGATAGCAAACAGATAAGAGCATTTTAAACGCCCGCCATTTTGGCGCGCTTGGCGTGACGTCAAAATCTATTATAACAATCAATTAGTGAACAGCTGTAGAAGTATTTTATTCTGTAATTTATTTTTATTTTGTATTTTGCGACTATTATACAATGGAACAACACTGTGTTGTGCCTAGGTGTAAAAATACAATAAGAAATGCACCCGATAGGTGCGGACATAAGTAGAAAGTGGTGTAAAATCAGAAAAAGAGACATGGTATCTCCATCAACTTGTTTATATTGCTGTGAAGATCACTTTAACGTAAGAATTAACTTAAATAATTTAAACTAAAATTTTGTTTTTGTGTAACACGACAACAAAAATAACAATAAAACTAACTCAATAGTAAACATCCAACAAATATGCACTTGTATTGTAACATTTGTATTGTAGAATTTGACGTCATATTCGATCTGGTGGCGTTCCCGCTACTTTGAATTTCCCTCTCATTTTTTGTACTTTCAATAATTATTTTCTTAATAAAAAAGTAATGTTATTAAAAAAATATTGGTATAGACATTATTCTAATGCGATAAAGCTTGTAAAAAAAATATTTGACCCTTATTTGAATTACACGCATATTCCCTATTATATAATTTATGTAAGGAGAAGGGAGACCTCTGTCTAGCTGTGGGACACACTAGATTAGTAGAACACATATTGAGGTTAAGATGTGCGGAGTGAAGCTGACCGACCGTATTCGCAACAGCGTAGTGAGAAAGCGAGTAGGTATAAAAGATAGTATCGGTGTAAAGTTGAGAAAGCGTATGCTCCGTTGGTTCGGGCATATAGAAAAAATGTCGGAAGAAAGAATGACAGGACAGATACACAATGAGAAAGTGGAAGGATGTAGGTACCGGGGAATACCTAGACTATCTTACCATTACCAAATAGACCGAGTCTTATCTGAAGGACAGGGACAAGGAAGTAAAGTCTCCGTAACCGGTGAGCGTGTATGAGATGAACTATGAGAGTGGTGGAAGACAGAGAGGTATGTGAGGAAATAACCTGTTGGAAATCTATACTCTTTGCCTACCTCGCAAGGGGTCTGGCGTGATGGTATAGATAGATAGAATACTAACCTTTTCGTTCTGGTAAGCGGTGACCGCGATGAACTCTGTCTCCTTAAACACGTAGGTTCTGAACGTGGAGTAGGGCAGCTTCAGGATGTCGTTGGCGCGCACGAGGTGGAACCGCGGCTGGTACTTGTGCATTGAGTTCAGGATCGTCTGTGTGACACACTTCAAACAGCTTAGGAACTTGGCCGGAGGGGTTACTATTCCTTATGATACGAGGGGTTCAGAGCTGAGGCTGTTGGCCGCAATGCCAAACAGCTTTACCAGACAAGAGGGGCCCTTCTGGCTCGAGCGTGGAACCACTACGCTCGAGCCAGAAGGGCAAGGGGGCAACTAGCTCAAGGGCGCCTCAAGGAGGACCGGCCTCGACTTGGGCAGTCGCTATGTGGTTTTAGTAATTTAATAAGTAACGAAACATCGCTACGCTTTCCCCAAGCGAGAGTGGCAGGTGTGTTGGTAAATTCACATATCGCTGATAATGTTAAATCCTAATGTAATAGAGAGCAAGCCTATAGCCCCAAGCGGGGATGGCAGAGGTGTACAGTGTACACCCATATTACGCCGATAATGTTAGGTCTATAGTTGGAATCAATTCAGTTATCAATTTAGAACAAACTACTTTCAGGTCTTGCGTTTATTATGCTCCACATTGTAAAAACATATATTATCTTATTGAAAAACTTACAACATTTTTAGATTTTAGTAACAGTTCGGAGTCCGGGCATTATTGCCACGAGTTTATGCTCGCCCCCCTTTTTTACACTGTGACCCAACTTCTTCAGCAAAATGTGAGTGTATATAGGAGTACTACTGCCCAAGCAGGGGTGGGACAGGTGTACACCTTAACCATCCCCGCCTGTGCAATCTAGGCGTGACGGTGTTTTGTTTACCAATCTTTATCAGTTTCTGGCAGTAAATTCCGTCTATTTCCATCTATCGTTCAAACCCAGGCACGCACCTCTGTCTTTTCGAAAGCATGTGCGTATTAAAAATTAATTATAAATTGATTTAACAGTGAAGGAAAACATCGTGAGGAAACCTGCAAGCCTAAGAGTTTCTCAAAGGTGTGTGAAGTTCGCCAACCCGCACTGGGCCAGCGTGGTGGACTATGACCTAAACCCTCTCAGTTTGAGAGGGGGCCCGTGCCCAACAGTGGGACAGTTTCTTAACAAGGCTAATATTATATATAATATGATGTTAGGTTAAGTCTTAATATAAAAAGGGAGCGAGCCGACTGCCATAATAGCGGTCTTTATTCCGTTCGACTTCAATTTCAATAGAAAAACACCCAATACCACTTTATTTTGAATAGGATTCGAACCCAGAACTTAATGACAGTAATGCGACTCGAGTAGGATTTTGTGACTCGAGTCTTCTAGTAACTCGAGTTCACTATTTACAGTCCCGACAACTCGACTAAAAGATATCACTCGAGTCGAGAGTTTCAATTACTGTAGTTAAAGCATTATTAAATAGGTACCTTTATTAAATTAATATTACGAACAAACAATTGTAGCACAACCGCTTCACAAATAAAACTGGATATCCAAGTTTGTACGTGTTTATAACCTGGTGACGTAGTGAACGAGCAAAGTCACATCTATTTAGCGCTCACCGAATCTACTCGGTGCGCCGAGTTGACTCGGTAACTCGATTGCAAGCGGACTTGAGTAAAATTTATTTTTACTCATGTATCGAGTTAGACAAATTCACTCGAGTGAAAACATGGCTCGAGTCGCATCACTACTTCATCATCACTAGCCGCACATTGCGGCACAACCAACAAGGAATTAAAGAAAAGTTCCATGCAAAAATACCGTTTTCTTTTACATTTCTTTAACTAAAAACTTTGTAGAAAGCTCTACAATTCTGTCTTGTGTTTAAAAAATCAATGTCTAGTTACGCGGGGCGGGCGTTCAATAAGTCACCCCGTTGTCATTAGCGGTCATTATTGCCTGCCCCCATGAATGATGCATGGTCCGCGAGCGGTTAGCCGCGGCGGGCGGGCTTCAAGGGAAATCAGACCTAAATTGCTAACATAATTGCTCGATCGATGTAACGGAATATTGTATGGTGGCTTTTTAATAGCATTATTAAGTGTTTTATAATTGACGAGTTTTTGACAGGACCTGACATTTTTCTGGGACAAAAAGTATCTTATGTGCCAAATTTCATCCAAATCCGTTCAGCTGTTTTGCGTGACTGAGTAACAAACATCCAACATCTAAACAAACCAACTCTCACATTTATAATATAAGTAGAATTAAATATATTAGAGGGATTGGCGGTTCTCTTTAGTCAAGATAGTGAAGAACGTAGGGAGGTGTACTCAAACTCTAAGGGCTTCTATCACCATCCTCGAGTAAAGTCTGAAGTAGACTTATCGCCAATTAAAGTTGCAAGTAAGTCAATGTACGAATTTCACAATTTCTAAGTAACCCTATCGAACAGTTTAACTAACTAGTGTTAATTGTAGAGTAATGATAATCGATCGTTAATTTATTTATAATTTTTGTTGAATTTAAATATAGTTCCGTCCATTAATTTAGATATAACCAAAACCGTTTACTCACACGCAAAAAAAGCAGCTCCACCCCCTATTTAAATATGACACGACCCCCGAACTTGCCTCATGCAGAAAGTACGAGGCAAGTTCGGGGGAGTTCTATGAAGTGACGTGAACTTGATGACATGTCATTCGACTACACTATGACATTATGAAGTAATATTACATTAACTTTTTCTGTAGTCTATAGGGTTGTGCTGTGTAAAATACTTCACAACAGACTAAAAATTTCCCGCAAAGGATGTGGCGGGATGATATAAATAGTTAGACTATAGGTTTCTCGCAGTTTCGCAATAGGTAGATAACAGCGCCATCTTCTGGGTTCTTCTATGACTAAATACCATCCAGATAACCCCATAAGTACGAATAAAGATTAGTCACGCCATTAAGGAGGAGAATACACGCACACTGGAATTCTACTAAACCTGCTAAGATTTTAAATGTGAACGTTTGTGAATTTGAATGTTAACGGCTGAACGGATTTGGATAAAATTTGGCACAAAGTTAATGTATTACCCGGATTAAGATATGGGATTTTTTATCCCGGAAAAATGTAAGATTCCTGTCCAAAGTGAATGCGGACGAACTCGCCGGCAAAGACGAGTTTTATATAAATAAATATATTGTCTCATATTATACCTGGGATTCGTGAATTTACAAAATTTACAACGCCAGATTTTATTTTCGGAAAAAAATTGGCAATGAAAGGGGCACATCGCTAGAACTAGCAGCTGCTGGGGCAGAAAATTTTTCGACTGCGGACCACGTACAGGATTTCGTAGAATAAATAGACCGATGGACCAATGATCTAGTAAAAGTCGCTGATAAAGACGATCCAAGGGGTGAAAAACATCTATTAATGAAAGTATTTATGCCCGCAATAAGCTAACGTGTTAATGAGAGATGAGAGTGAAGAAAGCCAGGGCCGTCTGTAAAGAAAGAACCTGTAGGAACTCTGTACCCTCTGCCTGCTCTACAAAGGTTCTGACGTATTATATTAATAGATACATAGATATTTATTTGTAAATGCACCCCAAGGTTTGAACCTGAGTAAGGTGTACACCGGACCGCTGTGACTCTCATAAAACCCACAAAGACATAGTGCTACAAGGGTATTTTGGCTTGTGGATGACATTGACAGGGGGCCGTTGGCCAAATTTTCTTACATTGGTGGGTCCTCGCGGTTAATAATTAAAAAAGGAATTTGGGTAAATTTCATTGCGAACGGCAGCTCCGCGATTGGCATGAAGTGACATCTTTCTTAGTGACAGCATTTGATCCGATTTTGGCCACGGGCCAAAATATGCTTGTGTGACCGTAATTCGAATTTGTATGATAGATTAAAAAAGAATTACTTTAGAAAAATCTATGACAGCCCTACGTAGATAGGTGGCAGTCGTGTTCGCATAATGACCGGGTAGTGTGACCCCGGCGTCGCGGTTACGAAATTACCCGTATTACCCGGGTGGTTTCTCCCCGGGCGATTGTCGCCGCAATTTTCTGGCTATCTCGTTATTTTTGTATGACTTGCTAGGTTTATAGGGGAATTAATTTTCTTAGAAAAACTATTCAATAGGAAATCTTCTATAGAGAAAATAAATAAAATATTAACATATTTTTTTTAAGAAACATCCTCGTTTTGTAAATTGCAGTATTATAATAAGTAATAAATGAGTTGTTTTGGCCGTAATCTTGCCGTAATGGTGACGAGAAGAAGATTTCTATAATTTAAGATTGATTGTGGAGCCATATACCTAAATATAATAAGAAAAATAAATTAGCGGTTTTTTGGCGGGAAGTTGAAGATGATATCTTCAATTTGCTTCAATTCACAAAACTTGGGCTTGTTCGAATAATTATGTGTAATGTTGGTGTGATAAAGCGTGTATTTTCAACTTAATTCCCTCAAAACGCTTGTCGCAATACGTATGTCAAGTATTAACCGCTTTACTGTCCAGGACGAGATTTTCATCAATTTCATTATCATCGTTATCATCAAATTCATCAGGAAGTTAAATTTACTTCGAACTTGTTAAATACATTATTCTCCCACCGGACATTGGCAATACATACTTAAAAATTGTGTGAAGCCATAACTTAAAAAAGAAGAATAAATTAGCTTATAGATTTTGTATATCGATGCTTATAGGCATTAGGTCGATTCCACAGGCAAAAAGCCTTTTCTCATATACTTAGGTAAGTAAAAGATTTAATAAATAAAAAAATAGTTTATCACGAAATATTTGCATTACGAACGCATACAATCGTCATCTAGATAGACACAGACTCACATAGCGTCCATTGTTGTCCTAGAGTATTGTAAAAATATGTGTTTGTATGCAAAACCCGACATTAATATTCAATGCTGGCTACCGACCGTGCTGTGCGATTGATAAATCAATATTCATGACAATGAATGCTGTTTATTTCGGAACAGTCCAGCTCGTTGCCGCTCTGTTTATTAGTTCATTTCGTTCATATTGTACATGCCATTAAACTGTATGTTTTTGAAAATGGAATATAACATTTTTAAATAATGGAATGTATAAAAAAATGTAATATACAGACGAATTAAACCTCGTTGGTCGGACTTGGTTAAAAATGGAATGTTATTTTGTTTTCACGAGGACTCAGGCACTGATTTTCGTCTGGACGGGTTAGATGAAAATCAGTGCCTCGCACTTGTGCCTGATATTAAACTGATCGGAATACCTTATTTGCTCAGCCGTGAGACACATACTCGTGTGTATTAATTACTTTGTTATGTTACTTTTATGTATTGTATTTTTTGAGACAATGTTAATCGTTCCTACTTTTTATAATTGTATGGTTAAATTGCTGATATGTATGTGTCATATCAGCTAAATATCATGTCTCCCATGCTGTGACAAATATAATTTATTTCTTTCTTTTCTTTCACGACACGGAAAATTAAAGTCATACACAACAATCTTTTGGCCCGCGGCCAAAATCGGAACTAACGCTGTCATCAAGTGGTACGTCACTTCATGATAGTCCCAGACTAGGATCAAGTCCCAGAATTGCTGTTTGTTTTTATAATTAGTAACCATGCGGACGCATCTGTTGAAATATTTCCGTGGAAGTAGAAATTTTACCAAATGATAACCATAATTTCATACCGACGCCCCCTTGTCAATGGCATCCACAGGCCAAAAGATCCTTGCCGCACTATAACAGTTGCCCTACGTTCACACGAGCGCTTTTTCAAAACGCGTTAGTAAAGCGCTGGAATAAAAAAAAATGGCTAACAGTACATTTTTTCGATAGCGCTGTACAGTGTAGCACCGTACGTTGAAAAGTGCCCGTGCGAACGAGGGCTTATTTTTTTTATTTTATTTAGTATTTGTTGTGTTGCTCATGTGAAAATAAAATCGATTTTAATTTTGTCAAATCGATTTATGTCATGGTGGTGGCAAAATGACTGCCTACCATTACCTACATAAAATATTAACTTGGCTTAAATATTACTTGGCACTATAGAAGTCGAAAGATTATTTATTTCTTTAAAATTACAACGGTCTCTAACGATATCTATGCTCTATCGACAGGCGATAGAGATCTATGGAGAAAAGACCTTTTCCCAGCAGTGGGACACTTAAGGTTAGTTAAAAAATATATAATGTTATGAAAAAATAACCAGTTCCTTGTAAACTGAGTACTTATAGGAATTGTTTTGCAGAAAGTTATATTATTATCTACTAGTTATATTACCAACGTTATGTTACCTACTACTAACTGACATAAAAAATAAAATTAAGCTACAAACTTTCTAGATCTCTATCAACTAAACCGCATATTGTCATTACACGCCATATTTATATTACCACAATCTCGTTTCAGAGTCACTTTGCATCGTAGCTAATGATTTTTATTAACTAATTGCTGTCTCCCCATGCGGTTCGCGCCGACTTATTGCGTCCAATTGCTTTAATTTGATTTGGTCAATTGATTGTGACAGCTTCCGTTTTAGCAGGAATCAGATTTCGTAAATAGTGCCAACATAATGATAGTTCAGTTCATATATTTGAAACATCAATGTTTTATGCCGTGTTTGGTTTAATAAAGAATGATAAAATTAATTGTATTTGTGTCAAATCAACTTTCTCTATTTCATCACACCAGATATCTTGATCTGGTATGGAAATAGAGAAAGAACAGTGTAGGCAATAAGTGCAGAGTTCCAACAAGGTCTTTCCTTATGACCTCTGTTGCTTCCTCCACTGTCATAGTTAGTATTATCTACGCTGGTTGGTTACGGAGACTCCTGACTTGCTTATCAGAAAAGACACGGTTTGTTTGGTCATGGTAATATATTGAGTTCTTAGATTTACGCGAATATTACACGTGAAATAAAACTATATTACGGATTTTATCGCGGTTTATTTTTGATTTTTAGTTCCCGACGTTTCGAGTGCTTTGCAGCACCCATGGTCCCTCCCATGACCATGGGTGCTGCAAAGCACTCGAAAGGTCGGAAACTAAAAATAAAAAAAAACCGCGATAAAATCCGTAAAATAGTTTTATTTCACATGGTAATATAGTTTAGATCTTCCCCGGTACCTAACTACATCTTTTGACTACTAACTACATCTTTTAAATACTTCTTTTGACTTTGAGATTTTAAAATAAAATTCCAACTGACGTCATTAAACTTAGTGAAAATAAGTTCAAGTCTTGTGTTAAACGAACACTTTGTAAGCAAACTCATGATTCAATAGAAGATTATATAAACGGTAAAAATGCTTGCAACAAAACAGCTACTAAAGCCACAATAATGATAACTTGTTCAACTCTTATTAGTTATTCTCTTCTCTCTCTTCTCTTCCTTATATTAATTTAGCACAATGACACGTTTTTTTATTTAATTTATTATTATTTCCATTTTTGTAAATGAGAGAACCATGTAGCCATTCTCATGAACACTTCAATTTGCTCAATTTAACTTAGACCCACCTACGTTTCTCTTTCTGTTCTCTCATACCCCACAACAAAATGTAGATGAAGAAATCGTAAAATTTTTATTTTAAAAGTGTAACCGTGGAGTTTCTTGCCCTTCTTCTCCACACGAATGACATTCCGAAGTGGTGGTAGAGTCTTTCTTATTTTTCAGACGATTCATAAATACTGTAATGGTTTACATGAATGAAAATATTCTACTTCTGATTTCCATATTATATGTGTTTATGTTCTTTCTGTTAATATAAGTTGGTTTATAAATACATTTTTTTTCTCGCATTTTTTTTATATTTCCGAACTTCGAAGCATATTTTTTGTCATCTTAACAGCCATACTTTCATACCGACATTCATACTAAGCTTTTGCTACCACGGTCGGGAAGCTTGACTCCGCAAATTCTCAGCAGAGCTTACGTCGACCACACTTATCCTGCTTTGATTTTCTTTCTTGCATACCTAACTCTCACTGCCATACAACAGTGTTAAAATAACCAGTTGCAAAATAAGGGTAAGTTCTCATACTGGAATAGGATACACTGTACGTACTTTCAAAGTATAGAGAGTGCTTTTTCATATTTACGCTTTTCAAAGTCGGAAATTGACTGGACGTTACTAGATTCGCTTTTAGACCCAAATCCAAGTTGCTTATTTTAATACTATGCAGCAGATTTACCAGCTGATTTCTTATAAGAGATTCTTATAAGATTTGCCAACTGCCTCGTTAGTCTACTGGCAAAGTGTATCGCTTTGTGATCACGAGGTCTGTTATATGGTAGCGAGAGCTGGGTATGTAAGAAGGAGAATGAAAGTAGGATAAATGCGGTAGAAATGCGAGCTCTGCGGAAGATGTGCGGAGTGAAGCTGACCGACCGCATTAGCAACAGCGTAGTAAGACAGCGAGTAGGTATGAAAGATAGTATCGGTGTAAAGATGAGAAAGGGCATGCTCCGTTGGTTCGGGCATATAGAAAGAATGCCAGTGGAAAGAATGACAAAACCGATATACAATGTGAAAGTGGAAGGATGCAGGTACCGGGGAAGACCTAGACTATCTTACCACGACCAAATAAACCGAGTCTTCTCTGATGGAAAAGTCAAGAGTCTCCGTAACCGGCGAGCGTGTATGAGACGAACTATGAGAGTCGAGGAAGCCAGAGAGGTATGTAAGGAAAGAACCTGTTGGAACTCTGTACTCTCTGCCTACCCCGCAAGGGATCTGGCGTGAGGTTATAGATAGATAGAGGTCCTGGGCTTAAATCCTAGGTCCGATGTAGTTTTTCGACGAAAACTTCCCCGTATGAGTCCGGAGTCTGGAAAAGTGTCCGGTATATGGCAATAGGCTCGCCTCATATAACATGAGACCTAACATCGTCGGCGAAAAGTGGGTGCACTCAGTACACCTTTGCCACCCTCGCTTGGGGAATATGGGCGTGACGGTGCTTTTTTATGGCGAGAGGCAATCTTGACAGAACACATGGATATCAATTATATCGAAATGACTGGCTGCTGAACCGATGTTTCAGATTTTAGATTATTATAAATGCCAACACAAATCTTGAACCAAATAAAATTAAGTTAAGAGCACAAAAAACTTAAAAATCCACTGAGAAAGTGCCGTAACCATATTACAATACAGGAATCTTTGTCATAAGAATTATGTCATTAAATTTTAGAAGGCATCGTTAACATAACATGGCGAGTTTAAAATATCTATTTTGACGCATAGAACACGTCATCGGCCTCTCAAATGACGACATAAACACAATCGTACCTTTTTTTTTCTTTTCAGCTAACGAAGCGGCCCGACTGAGGCAAGGCCATTCCGAAAACGATAACATTAAAATAAAATTATATCTTGCGTCGAGTTTAATTACTGGGCTTTTATTCGTCCGTCCAATTTCTTTATTTTACGGCTGGACAACAAATTTATATGTAAATCGGTTGGCGCGGTGGTCCGGTATCGATGCAACGTTAAACATATCGATTAAAAGTAATTGCTCCTCTCTAAGCTAGGATAACAGATGACGTATCCGAACTGACATGTGTTCGCTCGTTCATCATTCGTTCGTACGGCTTTATGAGTTTTGGCCATTTCGGCAAATAATGTTTAGTAATTTTTACTGTAGGTACAGTTTAGAGTTCATTCATTCTTTGCATATGTATGTTTTAGTAATTATGTTTGTGAAATTATTCACATACATCGTTCGTCGAATGAAATAGTGTAGAACTAATAAACAAGAAAAATCGAGCTCTCTATTTGTAAAATACGAGTGCCTGCAAACTTATCTGAATCACTACGTATACAACAGGTAAGTAAATAAGTCTATTATAAGCGTCAGACTTTATATTTCATAATTTCTATTTTAATGGTCATTTTACTGGCGAAAATAACGATTTAGAGTCGCTATAGTGGCGGCAATATATGCTTTAACTTCCGTAACTCCTAACGGAAATCCGAACCCTTTAAAGTTCACTCATGATTTTGTAAGTCGTTTGTCTCGGAATTGGTAAGAAGAAGAAGCTAAAACGGATGTGACAAGCAGACAGGAAAACAGACCGGAATGATGCGCGCATGTTAAATGCGCGAGTCTGAATCCGACGACCTGTTATTTATAATATATTAATAAAAAAAAATAAAAAATCGTCGTCACGCAGTTCGCCAACCCGCACTGGGCCAGCGTGGTGGACTATGGTCTAAATCCTCTCAGTTTGAGAGGAGGCCCGTGCCCAATAGTGGGACAGTTTCTTAACAGGGCTAATATTATTATTATTATTTAACACTCTGTACTCTCTGCCTACCGCACGAGGGAGCTGGCGTGATGATATAGATAGATTATTAGACACCGTCACGCCTATATTTCACATGCGGGGGTGGCACAGGTGTACTATGTATACCGACTTTTCGCCGACGACGTTAGGTCTCATGTAATAGGGGCAAGCCTATTGCCTATTGCCATAATACCGGGCACAATGCCAGACCCCGGACGCATAGTGAAAAGAAAGTCTATAAAAAATATTTTGGTCCACTCTAGGATTTATTATTCTTTATTTGTTTTTATAATCTAGTCAATTTGTATCACTCGTTATTAGCAGGAATTGTGTGAAGAAAAGAACTAGTGTGAAGCCATTGTTTAAAGCAGTTAAACGAAGTGCGAGCCGTTATTAAATACCTCTGTTTAAAAAAGTTAACGACGCAAGAGATTCATTGCGATTTGGAGGCAACATTAGGAGAGTCTGCTCCGCCGTATTCCACTGTCGCAAGGTGGGCTTCTCAATTTCGAGTAGGGAGAACGAGCACGGAAGACGAACATCGTTGCGGCCGTCCATCGACGTCAGTCACCCAAGAAAATGTTGCGAAAGTCGAGAAAATTGTATTGAGCGATCGCAGAGTTACCATCCGATACTTAATTCAAGAAACGGGCATTTCATATGGAAGTATTCAATCCATATTGAAACAATCTTTAAATATGAGAAATGTCTCCGCAAGATGGGTGCCGAGAATGTTAACCGACAGTCAGAAACAAAATCGACTTGACATTTCGAAGATATTGTTGGACAAGTTTCAAGAAGATTCTGAAAACTTTTTGTCTCGTTTCGTAACAATGGACGAAACATGGCTCCATCATTTTGATCCCGAGACAAAACAGCAATCTTCGCAATGGAAACGGCCATCATCACCGACCCCGAAGAAGTTTCGTGTCGTGGCATCGGCTGGCAAGGTAACGGCCTCAATATTTTGGGACTTAGAAGGAATATTGTTGATTGATTATCTGGAGCGTGGAACCACTATTACAGGCCAATATTATGCAGCTTTAATTTCCAAGTTGAGGAATGCCATCAAAGAGAAAAGGAGAGGGAAACTTCGAAGGAGCGTGCTGTTTCATCACGACAACGCACCCGCGCACAAGTCGGCAGTTGCGATGGCTGCCATTCAGCAAGCTGGCTTCGAATTGGTTGACCACCCCCCTTATTCACCAGATCTGGCGGCTAGTAATTTTTATCTGTTCCCCAGATTGAAAAAATACTTAAGGGGACACAGGTACGAAGGCGATAACGAGGTGATGGATGCCGTGGAGAGCTTTTTGCAGGACCAAGACAAAACTTTTTTTGTGAAAGGGATTGAAGCCTTGGAAAAGCGCCGGACTCGGTGTGTAAAGAGACTCGGAAACTAGATAGAAAAATAAATTATTAAGTTATCAATAATCATTATATTCTATCTCATTCTCACTACTTTTTCATCCCTCCTCGTAATAATTACTTTACTGAAAATCTTTTGAATGAGTATCAAATATTTTGAATATTATCGAAACATTCTTATTACATTTTTTTTTAACTAGTTCAAGATGGCGCCACGAGTCTGCCTTGAAATCTCTTCGCCACGGGCACAGTCCGTAAAACAATGATTCTCTCTATCGATCTTTAATTAACGATGATGTAAGACTGTTCATTGTTGAAACTAAAGCCCGGATTTTCAAAACCATAACGGATTAATAAATTTGGATTTCTTCTATGATGATATTTATGTAAACGGCGTCTAAGTGTCTACTCGTCATAGAAAATGTATTTGGTAGTCACTTAAGCCTAGGATATTTTAGAACAATTTTTATGAAGGTAATCAATGTATTTTTCTATGAATTAGAATAAATTTACTAAATCGCTATCGTTATTTAGTGTAGCGAAAATATCCTGATAGTTTCACATTTAGTATAGTTCAGCTATCCGCTACTAGGTGGCGCTGCAGGCCTTATAGTACTTAATTCTTGTAATATTGTTTTAAAAAATTATGCATACCTACACAGTAATAGTAAAGAATTTATTTATAGTTTATTATTGTGTACATTTTTTCGCAGCTAATAATTATTAATATATAATCACTACATTTACTTTATCATCAGTTTTATTGTGCACACGTGACTGAATAACATACCTATTTACCACCTATTTAGATGCGCAATGAATATGAAAAAGCGAATGTTTATTTATAATAATATAAAATAATATACGCATGACCTATCCCAATAAATTTGATTCCAACCGCATTTTATATTCTGTGCGACTAGTAGTCGGGCGTCACCCCACACGTTCGCGCCAAATGGCTAATTCGCGCGGTAAACACACGCGCCATAATTCATATCAACCGATACGGGACGGCGCGCACACAAATATCGCCGTCCCGCTCTATCAACCTAGAGAAACCCAAGCCGACTGTTTGTTTTTCCTTTTACTTCGTTTGAAATCTTATTTTGAATTTTATTCCTACAGGGGCGTGGATGTTGCATGTTGCCGCTCACTCCCACGTATGGCGGCGCTGCGATCGTCTCGGTCTTGCTTTTTGTAATTTTAATTCGAAGAACGGCTCCGAAACGTGATTCGAGTATAGAACTTTTTTATTGCAGATGTTGGGAATTCGATGAGGCAAAGACGGGATTTCGGCAAACCAGTGGGTCCTTATGCAGTATTGATTCCTTTCGAACAGCGCCGCAGCTCGCCGCTAATGTTTCACTTTGAAAATGGAACTTAAAATATATTTTTTAAATAAGTAGAATCGCTGTGCTCCCAAACTACAAATATTTTACGGAAAATCTTTTCCTTATAATAGACAACCTGATTATCGAAAATATTACACAAATGAAACCAAATGCGAGTACATGTCCGAATCTTTAAAAAAATAGCGACTTTAGAAATAGTGCCTAACTCCATTAGTCGCCTTTAGGAAGCTGCTCTGAAAATTTTGGTGCTCTTTATCTATTCAGGAGGCAGTTGGCTTAAGGACAGAAACAGTTAAATATGGAAATACCATAAATATTCATCCATCTAAGGGTGACCAAGCCGAGTGCTCCATAACCCTGGTGATCGCTAAGAACACCGCGGTATTTCAGTGGTACGAGTGCCATTAAGCAATCATCGTAATCACCATCATCACCATCGTCAATCAGCTTGTATCTATAATAATATTAGCCCCGTTAAAAAACTGTCCCACCGTTGGGCACGGGCCTCCTTTCAAACTGAGAGGGTTTAGGCCAAAGTCCACCACGCTGACCTAGTGAGAGTCCGAGAAACTCTAAGGCATGCAGGTTTCCTCACGATGTTTTCCTTCACAAAGCAAGTGATAGTTAATTTTTAATACGCACATGCTTTCGAAAATATAGAAGTGCGTGGTTAGACTTGAACCAGAAACCTCTGACTTTGCAGTCCAACGGGCTAACCACTATGCTATCACTGCTCGCCTACTGTTAAATGTAGGCCTCTTCTCTACCACGCCATTTATACGCGATTATGCCCTGTATTAATCTATTCCACAATATTCCGGCCACCTATATAATGCCATAGCTCCATCTGTTTAATGGCCTGCCATTAGGATTTTGTCTTTTTTAAAGCTACTACTTCCACTAAGCCATATAGTTCTGTATAGATTAGAACCTCGCAAACGTCACGAATGTATAGGCACCCAAGTTGTATATCTCGGAAATAGTATAATAATCTCCAACTTATAGACTATCTTACGATGACGAAATAGACCGTGTCTTACCTGAAGGGCAAGTCAAGAGTCTCTAAATCCAGCGAGCGTGTATGAGATGAACTATGAGAGTGGAGGAAGCCGGAGAGGTCTGTCGGGAAAAAACCTGATGGAACTCCGTACTCTCTCCCTGCCCCGCAACGGATCAGGCCTGTTGATATAGATAGATAGATCTCCAATTTAATAAAGAGCTTTTCTCTTTAAACACTACTCACACAATCCCTTAAAGGATAAGCTAGCGCTGGCCGGCAGGCGGTAAGTTTTCCTTTTAACCCTTCAAAGTTTACACTACGTGCGCGGTAGTATGCAGGGTATTAGAATACGGGCACGAGCACTAACCCTTTTCAAGTCTTACCTGCCCATTTCTCTGCTCGCTTCCCAGATAATGGTCTAAATGTTAGCCGAGAGCATCACTTCATGTAAAAAAGTGCATTGTTCAAGTAGCGGCTGAGCTGATCACAACCACACACATCCAGTTAAAACAAGAAACAAAACTTGAGTTTACCTCAGATTACGTTTGTCAGGCGCGCCGCCAAACTCAAATATTTGTTCCAACCGTTGACAGACAAACCGTCTTAGTCTTGTGTACACAGAAGGGTTCCACTAATGCCCTTTTTAACACAAAAAGCATCGGCAAATATTGGTCCAAACGCAGGAGCGGGTGTGTGGTAGGCCCGTTTATTGTTTTTAATAATATCGATGTGCTTCATATATCGAAATAAATCAGTCATCCATATAAAAAGCTTTTGATCCATTGCAACTTGACGACATGGCGAAAAATTATACAATGATAACTTTTCATATATTTGGGAAGATAGATCTTATATCAGGAGCAATGTCATCATCATCATCTCAGCCTATACTTGTCCACTGCTGAACATAGGCCTACCCAATCGCTTTCCAGCGTAACCGGTCCGATGCCACCTGCATCCAACGACTTTCTGCGATTTTCACAAGATCGTCGGTCCATCTGGCAGGTGGTCGTCCCACGCTGAGCTTGCCAAAGCAGGAGCAATGTAAAGAAGGAATATCACTTCAAAAAACTTCCAGTGCTCCGTGGGGTATACTGTGATATGTGGGATTTTTACAGCACAAAATCTCCCACCGTGGGCTTCGCCACTTCTAAATAGATGCAGTAACTTCAAAGTCGGAGTCAAATCAAGAAATCATCGAGACAAATTGTATTAAGACCATTTCTCCTTGATGACATGCCAAACATGTATTAAGTCGATCGCCTACATAAACTACAAGAATATCATTTCTAGCTGTAGATATGACTAAGAATGTTTGGGATTAAGGCAAATCTTGCTCAGAACATCCTATAAACGAAAGCTATCTAGATGAAAGATATCTATAGATATGATCCTATAAGAAAATATGGCAGAAATGAGTAGAAACATGAATTAGTTAATTATGTGGTTATACTCATCCAAAACTTTCATAAAAATAAATTCATTTATTCATGCTGTGTTATAAGTAAATCAATAAATAACAGCTACAAAATAGGGAAACAAGACTTCAAAATTGATGGAATGAATTTTGGCAAACTCTTAACAACTTTTTTTAAAGTAATTTGACAAAGTGCAGTGCCCACACTTTTGTCAATGACTTGAACTTTGACGTGTATAATGGAGCCGCAATTATGGACCGATGGCACACATTCTTGTCCTTTGGTTGCAAGCCTTTCGAAGACCATCAACTTAGCTTAGTAATGTATTAAAGTCGTGAGCTTATTCGTATGCGGTATACTACTTCCTGCTTCTTTTTTCTTTACTACTACCTAATGTAGTGCCATTTTTCAGTGCAAGTTATTCAATGCATGAATCGAAGTATGCATATTTTAATACTCGTTATATTTTTGTTCCTTTACATATATATCTCTTTAGATGTCCATATTAGCCTTACAAAAAAGCTATACTCCCTTCTCGAATTAACTTATAAACTGCACACGAAACGGCTATAGAGCGAAATCTAGAATTTATTCAAATTCGATTCGACCAATCAGCGTGCAGCTTTACCGATCAGGGACTTGCGCGGGAGCATAGCCATTAGCGATAAACGAGCGATCGGCGCGCGCACTAAATTAAAATAAATATTTGCCGGCAGCGCCTGCGCACAAAGGGACGCCGCTTTCATCTGCGCCGACACAGGTGCCGCGGGTTGAGTACTGTCGCGTACTGACCGTTGGTATTATTTTATTGGGTACTTGGCAAGTTTTAAGTAATGTATACTAGGATCAAAGCTTCACTTGAAGTCGTCGTGAGGCAACTGTGCGGGTTTCGTAGAGGGGCAAAACCACAAGAAACAAACAGGGAACATTGACAGTTCGTTACTAAAATCATCATCATCATCAGCCGAAAAATGTCCACTGCAGGCATCTATTAAATATAGGTAGATACACGCTCGCCACACGTAAAATGGCACGGTACTACAAAATTAACAGGCTTCCGCTTTTTTCCAAATACAACTAAGAACAAGTCAAGAGTCTCCGTAACCGGCGAGCGTGTATGAGACGAACTATGAGAGTGGAGGAAGCCAGAGAGGTATGTAAGGAAAGAACCTGTTGGAACTCTGTACTCTCTGCCAACCCCGCAAGGGATCTGGCGTGATGATTTAGATAGATAGATACAACTAAGTGATACGAGTAAGGTACAATATCCCCTAATTTATGTTTATATCATAACTATAACGGGACTGTGTATCTTGTTATGATATATATCGATGACTGCAGGTCAAGAGTTAGAGAGAGACTACTAGCCTCGTGCTGTGCGCATCCACCTTTTTTCCATGTCTACACTAAACCATATTCATCTATAAATGTTTAATCTTTCCGTATTTTTTTTGTTACGTGGACTTCTCAAAAGACGATTGAGGATTAAGATGCTATCCTTCAAATAGAGGCTCGATTTTATCTTTTACTTTCATTTGGAAACCTTCAACTGATAGCTGTATCATTAGCAATTGTCATCAAGATTATTATTTGTGTCACTTATCATAATAAATATACTAATGGTCAGACTTTTGAAACGCTATTCATATGCCGGCTGTTTCATTTGACCAAACTTTCACCAAAACATTTCCAATCTTTAAGTACTAAAACGGGATTTCACACAATCTGGTATATTGTATTTGTGTGTGGTTAAATAAATGTCTGTATTATGTTTTTATCTTCTATTGTTGTAAAAGTATTCTAAATCTGTATCGAGTCAAAATACAGAGCATTTATGAATTCAGGACAACTGATACAAGGATGATTTGTTATCCCCCAGTGTTTCGAGACCGCAGTGTCGCCACACGCACTATGCATCCCTAGACCAAGGAGATAGTTTAATTAGTATTCTAACATTTACATCGAGGACTGTACAGCTCAACTTACGAAGAGAATTCCCGAGACGCATTCTATTAAGATACTATAAAACTCATTTTATACTCTATAACATATCATGTACAGGTATTTATTACTAATCTGCAGTATTAATCCTTCGTAACTTTTTTGTGCGAAATGGTGCTATATACAATAAGGCGATTTATGGAAAAGGATGAAACTTGTAAAGGTGATTAGGCGAAACTAGCATAAAGGCTTTGACCAATGTGCGTGATGATTGATGATGATGACGGCATCAAGACATATTTGCTCAAGATGGACCTCATAAGGAAATTCAAGGCCATCCAACGAGTAATGAAGCGAGCGAGCTATGCTCGAAATTTCTTGGCGAGATCGTATAAGAAATTAGATGGTCCGGAGGAGAACCAAAGTCAATAACAGCATTCAGAATTTCCAAATGTAAGTGGTAGTGAGCGGGGCATATCGCTCGTAAAACTAACGTCCAAACCATGTACTGGAGAACCTGAAGTAGGTAGGCACCCCACACCGTGAGTCAATGACTTGTTGAAGGTTATGGGTAAAATATAGGTTCATTCATCGTGGTGATATATAAGGAAGACCTTCGGTCTGCAGTGGACGTTCCTTGGCTGGTGATGATGGAACTATGACAATAGGCATCTGACAATAGGACTTTTGACAGCTCATAACAATCAATATTTAAAAGACTTCGTGAGTTCTCTCTCACCAAGATAAGAGAAAGAAAGCCTTTACCCAGCAGTGGGACAGCAGAAAACAACAGTGGCTGTGGAATCTATAAACGTCAAAAGTAATCATATCTATCATGGTTGGATTGGCACCACTTCATATGTTGCCGTTACAGGTACATGCTTCATTGACTTTTCCTAGGTTCACTAATTGTGTCCAAGATGGACATGGGCAAATATATTCTTCGCTAGGTTAGTTGGTAGAACGGTTACCACGATGTCTTTTTGCTTTTTTTAATCCTTATACATTTTATGAATTCCACATTTAAACATGCATTCTAGTCTGCCATACTACTTATTCGGTTTTTTTTTGTGGCGGGAAATCGAAGAGTGACAACTGTCAATTTGTTTTAATTTCCAAAACTTGTGTTATTTCGAATTATAATGTGTAATGTTGGTAGAATATTAACCATTATGTGTTCCTATATGTGCATGAGTGAAGGTAATTGTAACAAAGTGATAAAACGTGCCTTTTCGATTTCCTTTAAAACGGCCGTGGCAATTGGTATGTAAAGTATCCATTACTTTACTATCCAGGGTGGGGTACTTCATCAATTTATTTATCATCTTTGTCATCAAGTTCATTGGAGAGTTAAATTAATTTAGAAATGAGTATTCGTAAACAATGGCATAATGTAAACGCAATTGCAACAAAAAAAAACTACTTTTTCGTTTATCAGCAGTAGTTCTTACGTTACAATGCTAATGCAGATTACATTCTCACCCGAAATGAATGTTTTTCTTTCTTTTTAGAATCACTATTCTATATCTAGGTATTCTTTTTAAAAGTCCAATAACAACAGGAAGCCAATACCACAAGTAGTAGTCAAAGATACCACAAACAACTTCCATAGAGCAAATAGAGAGGGCTATTAGATAATCTGTTTTTTCAGAGAATCGGAGTGAATGTGATATCACATGGGTCCGGAGTCGAGTCAACTGGTATGGGGTTTGTACAGGTGATGGTTGGTTGGGGATATGAAAGGCTTCTTATAACCTACAGGATTTTAATATACGGTATATTAAGAAGCGAGATAATGTTACTTAGGTAGGTACACACTTGTATCTATTTTACAATGACTGTATCTTACTATGACTAAATAGATCGTGTCATATCTGAAAAGCAAGTCAAGTGTCTCCGTAACCGAGGAGCTCGTATGAGACGAACTATGAGAGCGAAGGAAGCTAGAGAGTTCTGTAAGGAAAGAACCTATTGGAACTCAGTAATCTCTGCATACCCTGTGGTTTAGCGTGATGATTAAGATCGATAGACATACTTCTAAAGCCCGTTTTAAGTTCTTGATTTGTTAATAATATCTTCACCACTGCATGTTGCAAAATACGGTCAATATTCGGCTGATGCTTTCTCGTATCACGATCTTATTTTTCTATCTTACAAAATCCGTCCCCCTAAAGCTAAGCCTAAAATTATTCTTCAGCGCAATTTTGGTCGTATGAACCAGGAAGAATTTCTTAGCGATGCGAAAAAAATTGATTGGACGCCGGTTACTGATGCAGAATTAGTGGATGATCAAATAATGATCTTCAACATATTAATCACCCAACTGTACGACAGACATGCACCCTTGCGATCCATTAAACTTAAACACCTTCCAGCTCCTTGGATTACCGAAGAAATAAAACTGCTGATGCACAAAAAAAACAAAGCTAAACATAAGTTTAAGTGCTGTCCTAGTGATGAGAATAAATCCAAATATATTAAATCGCGAAATCGCTGCAATGTGGTATGTAGGGACGCCTTGCGCCGCCATATCCATGACTCTGTCGATAATAATGATCCAGCTAAAGTCTGGAAATTTCTTAAGTCTATTGGAGTTGGCAAATCACATCAAAATACTGTTTCAACTGATTTAAACATTAATTCGCTCAATCTTCATTTTTCTTCTTCGTCCAATATCGATGATTCAACAAGAGCAAATACTCTAAGCTATCTTTCAAACATACCAACTCCTGACTACTCTCCTTTTGTTTTTAGTCGTCTTACCGATTGTGATGTTAAAAAGAGCATACTGTCAATCTCCTCCAATGCTGTTGGTGGCGATGGTATAAGCCGCAATATGATAGTGCCAATAATCGACATCATCCTTCCCATCCTCTGTACCCTTTTTAACAATTCAATCGTAAAAGGCATTTTCCCTTCTAGTTGGAAAGATGCTCAAATTATTCCTTTACCTAAGAAACCAAATCCCAAATCTTTTTCTGACTACCGTCCGATATCCATCCTTCCTTTTCTTTCTAAAGTCTTTGAGCGCCTTATTCATAATCAGATCGCCAATTTCCTTTGCTGTCATAATCTCCTTAATCCTTTCCAATCTGGTTTCCGTCCTGGACATAGCACAGTAAGTACGCTTGTTAAAATCACTGATGACATCCGCTTTTATATGGAAAATGGCAACCTTACTGTGCTCACGTTGTTGGATTTTAGCAATGCTTTTAACACGGTCGATTTTGACATTCTCTTAGCTATACTTCGCTCTATTAACATATCTCCAACGGTGGTCGCTTGGTTTCACAGCTATCTGTATGGACGCCGGCAGCGGGTCCGCCTTGAAGAGAATTTCTCATCATGGTGTGATACGTCGGCCGGTGTACCACAAGGCGGGGTCCTATCTCCACTCCTCTTCGCAATTTTTATTAACTCTATTTCCCATAATATTTCTTCTTCATACCACTTATATGCAGATGACCTTCAAATTTATTCTCACTCTCCGCTGAACAAGTTAAACGACTGTATCAATGTTGTTAATAGTGATCTACTTCATATAACTGAGTGGAGCAAACATTTTGGCCTAAAAGTGAATCCTACTAAGACTCAAGTGATCATTATCGGCAGCTCACGTCTGCTATCTAAAGTGGACTGGAATCTAATTCCGCGAGTTAATTTCAATGGGGTCTCGATACCGTTCAGTGAAACTGTGACAAATTTGGGCTTGACCATGGATCGTTGTCTGAGTTGGGCTAGTCAACTGCAAGTCACCAGTAGTAAACTGTATGCCGCAGCAGGTTCACTTAAAAGACTGCGAAACTTCCTGCCGATTACTACTAAAATTGCTCTAGCACAGTCCCTATTACTTCCTATCCTCGACTACGCTGACATCTGCTATCTAGACCTCACTGAAGATCAGCTAAATAAACTTGAGCGTCTGCAAAACTTCTGTATAAGATTTATATTTGGTTTACGCAAATATGATCATGTATCTCAGTTTCGTACTAAGCTCAAGTGGCTCCCTATACGTCTTCGCCGGAATACTCATATCCTCTGCCTTCTTTACAATATATTGTTCAATCCGTCTTCTCCACATTATCTTAAGGTACGGTTCGATTTCCTTCACGATTCCAACTCATATTCCTTAAGGTCGTCCGAAAACTTAGCTCTCGTAATGCCTCCGCACTCGAGCACCTTTTATGATAATTCTTTTACAGTTAAAGCCGTTCGTTTGTGGAACTCATTACCTGCCTCTATAAGACGTGCTCCGTCCATTTATGTTTTTAGGAATCGGGTTAAACAATTTTACATGACTGAATAACCTGAATTATTTAATTTCTATTTGCTTGTCATTGTATGCTGTACATCCATTTCCAGTATTAATGTTATTATTTACACCATTTATATATGTTAAAGTTATATGTTTAAGTAATGTATGATAGATTCATTTGTGATTTATGTTAATTTGTTTATTTAGTACACCCCTAATCTTGCGATTCCTTTAAATTCTCTCCATCCAAAGGTTGCCTGGAAGAGATCACTATTAGTGATAAGGCCGCCCATTGTTACACTATCTTAGTAATTTATAAATTGTATTTCCATATTGTGTATCTTTGGTGGAACAATAAAGTGTTATCTATCTATCTATCTAATTTCAAAAATAAAGTTTTGTTACTTTACGTCCTCAAAGCAAAATCTATATCTCCATTCATAGACAACATTTTTTACGTCTATGATCCAAGGTTCAAAACCTGGCTATGACCTAGATTTTTCTAAATCTATGTTGAGAGCATAGAATCGTCACCCCACCCCACAAGGAAACTGGCGTGATGATATAGATAGATAGAAGAATCGTAACTTTCTGTCGTTGAAAGTTCTAACCTCATGCTATCTAAACAATTTTCCAGGAAGCATTTAGCATAATGAGCCCGATTTTCAACAAGATTATCTTCGAGTCAAAATATCTCAGTGAAACGAAGGTGTACAAGGTACACCCCGGTCCAACCCTGCAAGGATAACGTAATAAATACGTCGGCGGTGCCTTCAAAGCGGTGGCTTTCATTGCCAGTTAACAACAGAAGTGTTATGTTTGAGCTGGGCCAATGAGCAAACATCGAGAACAAACGCTCGGGCCCTTTCAAGGCAAACGTAATTGATATCTCGTTCAACTCAGCAGTATAGAGTAAATGGATCGATTCGGGATTTAAAATATTAAAAAAAGCTTTGTTCCTAGGAAAACTCTAGGAATTAGTATCGTGGATGCGGTACTATTTCTGTGTCGTGGATGCGTTGGCATAAAATGCAATCACACCCATAAATACTTAGACTGAGATAGAATTTGGTTCTATATTTAAAATATAATGCGACAAGGATATTTGGCCCATGGATGACAAGTGGGCATGAAGCCATCATCACCATCATCGTCTCACCCTGTACTTGTAAACTGCTGAACATAGGCCTCCCCAATCGTTTTCCAGCGTAACCGGTCCGATGCCACCTGCATCCACCGACTTCCCTTTCACAAGATCGTCGGTCCATCTGGCAGGAGGTAGTCCTACGTTGCGCTTGCCAATACGTGGTGTCCACTCTAGAATCTCTCTGCCCCAACGCCCGTCCGATCTTCGCGCTATGTGGCCCGCCCATTGCCACTTCAGCTTGCTAATCCTGAGTGCTATGTCGGTGAGCTTGGTTCTTTTACGAATCTCCTCATTTCTGATTCGATCACGTAAAGAAACGTCGAGCATAGCTCTTTCCATAGCTCGCTGAGCAACCCTGAGCTTTTTCATGAGACCTATTGTAAGAGACCATGAAGTAAGGATTATCATTTAGTAAAATTTTCCTATTTCCAGCGAAATAATTTTGAACAGGTGGGTTTTCTAATTAAAAAATGACTGGTTAATTTCATTGCAAACGGCAGCTCTGCGACTCCCATGAAGTGACATTTCACTTGACTCATCCTTGTATAACTCCAATCAGTTTCCTTTCTTTTTTTTATTATTTAGTTATCTCCACACAAGAAATTATCGCTGTCATGGGTGAGTTTACAAACACGAGTTTTACATAGGTACGTAAATACTAGGGCCGACAAAGCTAGGATTAAAAATAAATATATGATATGGTTTTTCTTGCTTTTTTCATAATCGTTGTTGTCAATACCAGATAAGCTTAACTCACCCAACATAACATCAGATAATTCATAGTGAGAGATTACGTTTTTAATAAAAGTGATTAACATACTTCAGACAATTCAAAATTATCAGAAATTGTCTAGAATATACGGTAGCCTAGCTAGCAGTACTGAATGCCTCAAAAGGCGCATCCAATTAAGATCTACCTACGGCCTATTGAGATGGTTAATTTGGTACTAATAGGCTTTCAATGGGGCATATTCTCTTGCTCTCCTCTATGCTCATAACTAAGACAATAAACAATCATATTTTTACTGTGTCTATCGGATCTGGTTTTATGTCTAGTGGTGCATGGTTTTCGCGGTTTATGATCGTGAGGTTCTGGGTTTTCGACTCGATTTGACGAGAACTCTTCGATAGAAAAACCGCAATATCACCTTATTCCGAACTAAGATGTCTTAAAAATTCTTAAAACTAATCCGGAGTCTGGAATTGATTTTGTGGGATTGCCGGTATAATGGCCAGATTCACTCCCTATTACTTTGACACCTAAAATCGCCAGCGAAACTTAGATATTCCACTTAAAATAAACACCGTCATGACTATATTCACCAAGCGGGGATGGCAGAAGTGTACTAAGTGCACCTACTTTTCGCCGTCGATGTTAGGTTCCATGTAATAGGGGCGAGCCTATTGCCATATACCGGGCACAATTCCATACTCCGGTCTCATACTAGGAAGTTTTCGTTAGAAAAACTACATTTGTCCGACCTAGGATTTGAACCCTGGACCTCGGGATCACAAAGCGATGGGCTTTGCCACTAGACCAATGAGCTACTACTTCTGAGGAGATATAGATGTGGGAGCCCATATTGAGCAAAGTGGAGGGATATAGGTACCGGGGAAGACCTAGACTATCTCACCACGACCAAATAGACCGTGTCTTATCTGAAGAACAAGTTAAGAGTCTCCGTAACCGGCGAGCGTGTACGAGACGAATTATGAAAGTGGAGAAAGCCAGAGAGGTATGTAAGGAAAGAACCTGTTGGAACTCTGTACTTTCTGCCTACCCCACAAGGAATCTGGCGTGATTATATAGATAGCCCATATTGTAACCAAAGTGTAGAATATCACCACTATTTCGTGAAAGGAGTCTCACTACACATCTTTAACGAAAGAGCGACGAACTTTCCCCATCTCACCTACTGGTTAGATACCATATCGATCAACTCTGCCATGGAAATAAACTCACTTCGATCACGTAAATTTCTAGAGACCATTTTACTGAAATATCTACATTTGAAATAGTTACTCATACCCAACATCTATCATCCATTTAGAGAAATAAGACACATTTGCAGAATACACTCCCGCTATCCAACCATCGTCATCATAATAACTTCTTCAAAACTAAACCATTTCTAACACTACATTTTCCACCTTCCTTTTACGCCATCAATTTTCTACGCATTAAAATATAATGCATTTCAAACGACAGTGACGCCGTCCGCCATTACGGAATTTATAAGAACTAAAATACTATTTGACAATGGACTCTCGACGGGTGCGGTCGTGTTTGAAATACAGCTCTAGATAAAACGGTAAGGGGTAAAGTCTAGTGATGATATACTTAAGCTGGGATGGTTAAGCGATCGTCGGCACGGATGAAAGGGTTTTTATAGCTTTATACGTCGATTCGAGTGGATAAAGCTTGTTTACAGATATTACGGCGACCCGTTAATGAAGGAGATCTTAGGGATGTGCGATGACGTTCATGATTGAAATATAATAAAGGACATCGTTCTGCGCCCATACATGATTTGCCCCAGACCCATCAACAATTAAAAACCCTTGTATCATTTCAAATCACCCATACATTCTCATAAGGCATTTATTTTTAAACGGACAAGCGGGGGAATCGCAATATTGCAAAAAAGTATTAGATTTTGAGGTTATAATTCAGTAGCCATTAATACATATGAGGTTATATTGTGTGTTGACATTCAGTAAATATGTCGACGACTTCGATATAAGTACTCACAATATTTAAAAATATTCGTTTTATATTGCAAATTGTCCGTTAGATAGGGATATTTTCCATTATTTTAATAAAATAGATAAATAGTGATGGCATTAGTCAAATGTTTGTTGGTTCTGGGGCAATTTTCGACAATATCCTTTATTGTGGAAAAAATGTCCTTTTCATTTATCCTTAGCGATACAAATGCTTAGCACAATTGATTGCTTTCAAACAGGTGGGTCCGCGCTATGAATTACTCCTGTGTCGTAGTTGTGTTTATGAACATAAAATTTATATACACAAATCTCCAGAGTCCGATATTGCAATTTTAATAAAATTGTTGATCATTGACGTCATAATTTTTAGTTTTGACTGATTTCAATCTACTAATTCAATGCTTTCTAATTCCTATGTTACTTATTAATAATTCTTATGGTTTTCCATAGTCGTTGGTACAGGTTCAAACAATTGCCGACTTTTCGCACATTTGTAATTGAACGGTTTCTGTAGCAAGTCATAATTACAAACACGTAAAAAATAGCAGACTTGGGGCACAGATCTTTACAAACACGTGTGGATCATACCAAGGTTTACTTTACTTTATATCACGGTGCAAATCATGCAAGTGTACTTTTTGAAGACTTTTTTATACCAAGGTGAATCGGCAACAGCGATATCTTAGTGGTTCAAACCCAGGCACGCACCTCTGTCTTTTCGAAAGCATGTGCGTATTATAAATTAACTATCACTTGCTTAAACGGTGAAGGATAACATCGTGAGGAAACCTGCATGCCTGAGAGTTTCTCGAAGGTGTGTGAAGTTCGTCAACCCGCACTGGGCCAGCGTGGTGGACTATGGCCTAAACTCTCTCAGTTTGAGAGGAGGCCCGTGCCCAACGGTGGGACAGTTTTAATACGCACATGCTTTCGAAAAGACAGAAATGCGTGCCTGGGTTCAAACTCGTGTGGGACTGCAAAGTCAGAGGTCTCGGGTTCAAACCCCAGACCTCTGCCTTTGCAGTCCAACGGTCTAACCACTAGGCTATCACTTCTCAAAATTAAATCTTTGTGTAATCTACAATTATTTATTTCGGTCTGGGTATAGTGTATATGAATTTTCATGTTTGTAAACGTACCCACGACACGAATAAATCCAAGCGTGGCGCTACGTTTTAAAAAATTAAATAATCATGGTTCCTGCTAATCAGCTGCTTGCTTAGCGGCATAGGATTTATGCCGTTTTTATGTGTGTTTTCCGATACACAAATAATTATAAAAATTATTTCATATTTACGAGTATAATAGCACCACAGATAAGTACCTAATTAAATTTAATGTATCTACTGATTTATTAACATTAATTATTTGATCTACACTAAAGATATGCCCATTCTACAGATAATGAAAGGCGATAACATTCTTAATATTTCAATAATTTCTACTTTTACCTCCCATGGCAAAAAGACACAGCAATCCACTAAAATAAGTTTTAGTTATGTAAGAATAAAGTTGATTTTTCATTTGGCGGATGATTTTTTGAATTGGGCAGTAATTATGCGCGAGCGCATAGTTGCGCGTCAGCGACGGCAGGTGGCGCCGCACCATTGATCATATAATTTTATAGTCCGAAGCTCATTTATAACTCGCTATAAATTATCTGCTTTTATATATGCTATGGCGACATTCCGAGTTTAATTCTCTTATATAAATTAATTAATTAAACTCAAACTCAAAATTCAATGTGCTTAGGATTAGAAGCTCTTGGGTTCAAATCGATTTAGCGCAGTGGTTAAGAGCTTAAGCTGCTCCACCCACTGTGTCTAATAGTCGCGGGTTTGATACCCGCACGAGACAAATCTTCGTGTGATCCACAATTATTTGTTCCGGTCTGGGTATTTGTGGATGTGAATTTTCATGTTTCTAAACGCACCCACGACACAGGAATAAAAGCTAGTGTGGGGCTACATTTTTAAAAAAAAAAAAACACCGTCACGCTTATATTCCCCAAGCGGGGGTGGCAGAGGTGTACTGAGTAGACCAACGTTTCGCAGACGATGTTAGGTTAAGTTAGCCACATACCGGGCACAATTCCAGACTCCGGACTCGTACTGGGAAGTGTTCGCTAGAAAAACTACACTTGTCCGGCCTGGGATTTGAACCTAGGACCTCGTGATCACAAAGCGATGCGCTTGGCCACTATTCCTACGATTTTTTTGTTAAAAAAAAAAAGATCCTGTCTGACACAAGGTGTATTTTTTAAATAGAAAAGTTCCTAATATCGGTTCAGAGTCTGGTATTGTGGCAATAGAGTCGCCCCCTATTAGATTGGGGCCAATCGTCGTTGGCGAAAAAGGGTGTACACAGTACACCTCTTCCACTCGCTTGGGGAACTAATAACCTAACGGTGTTTTATTATTACGTAATGTAAATACTTAATATGTAAGTATTTAAGATGGTCCACAGTCTGCTCTGGCTAATACCGCGGTTGCGCAAAAATCAATTTTATGTGCAGCGCGATTAAAGTGCAAAGTCGATTGAAAAAAATCATAGGAAGTATTGGAAGGTTACGGTCGAAATAAGGAACCCGACACATGTCATAACACAAAAACAAACAGACAAATTAACAGACGCCATCTGCCTAACAATGCGACCATTAAAACTAATCGCCTAAAACTTGTTAGTTTAGTTCGGAAACAAAACCCCTAATCATATTATAATTAAACTACATTTTTACGCCAATTCTCTGAGTCGATTTTTTATACATCGTTATGTTTAACGATGTTAGTATCCATAGAAAATTCAACCATATCATTATTGAAATAAAGTATGAATCCTATATTTTTGGGTTAGGACCATATAGTTAACGATCAATAGGTACATGTAAATATCAACTTTATGTAAGGTGAATTAGGTATAAATTCCAATGGTAATGGTATTATAAATATTTGAATTTTGTAGTGTGGAGTCATATAATTAGTCTGCAGACACCTTGCTCGATGGTGGATGGCGCCTCGGGCTGTCGGGCTTAGGGCGGCCTTAAATACATCATAAATCGTTAAATATGGTATGTTTGTTTATTAAAAATAGGGTACAGGTGTGCAAAAGACACCTATTTCTTATTTTATTATCATTATCAATACAGCAGTGATACCCTAGTGGTAAGACCGTTGGACTGCCAAAACAGAGGTCTCGGGTTCAAACCCAGGCACACACCTCTGTCTTTTCGAAAGCATGTACGTATTAAAAAATAATTATCACTTGCTTTAACGGTAAAGGAAAACATCGTGAGGAAACCTGCATGCCTAAGAGTTTCTCGAAGGTGTGTGAAGTTCGCCAACCCGCACTGGGTCAGCGTGGTGGACTATGGCCTAAGCCCTCTCAGTTTGGGAGCCCGTGCCCAACGGTGGGACAGTTTCTTAAAAGGGCTAATATTATTATTATCATTACCAATCAATAGCCACCAATGACGTAATATATATGGACATGCCACAATTGTGAAACCAATGTGCTAGTGCCTTAAATGGCGGTTGGTCATAGTGCAGCCCACGATATTGATATCGTTTGACAGAAGATATCCTAGCAACAGCAGCTGAACATGAAAATGGAGAACCGGCCGCAAATTGATTCTTCTTAGTGACACACATTGCATGTCCATACACATACATTACCTAACTGATAGCCACCCAATGTTAAGTGTATGTCTTTTCTATGGCACTCTCTTCCTTTCGGTCTTGCGGTCTCCGTATCCAGTCCCTTCCAGCCACCTTCGCCAGGGTTATCAACCCACCTTGCGGGTTGTCTCTCTACGTTTCGATGACCAGTTCGAGGTTTCCAATTAAGCAACTTTTTTCTCCATCTGTTATCAGATGTACGACCAATGTGTTCTACCTATCTCTACTTGCTTTCAGCTGTCGCTTGAGCTGTGACAGTAAAGGTTTTGCCAAGGCGCGGATTGAGGAGTCGGCGCGACGGCAAACGTCACGACCGAACGTAGCCTAGCGCTTGCGTCGCGCTCCCGTCGCGCTCTGTCGGCTATTTGACAAAACCAAGACAAACCCTTAAGTTTTGTTCTATAAATTTTGACAATTTCAACACGGTCTCTTAGCAATATATTCATATAGCTCGCACCGTCGCTCCTTGAAATATTTTGGGTTGATTGGTGGAGTTAATGCAAGCAAAAAGTAATTTATTTTAAATTTCACCATCCCGACTCGCGTAGGTTTTCACAAAAACCTTTCGCGGGTTCAGTTGAGGAAAGAATTAATTTAATAATATGAAGTTTAGCCAACTGACCCGCGTGAAGAAAAGAAAACAAAAAAAAACATCCAAAAGGATGTTTTTTTTTTGTTTTGTTTTCTTTCTTATATATTTGTTGCGAGTTCCAGACAAAGCCTTCCTGATATAGAGAGAGAGAGCGAGAGAGAGAGAGAGAAAGACATGCGTCGTCTCAAATTCGCAACTAGTGCCGAAAGCATTGAGATACATATTGTATTAGTGCGGACCAGGCTTTTTAGACATTAGCTGAGCACTGTCTCTGAAATCTTGGATGGGTCATGCTCATTGAGAAGTCTCTGCTTGCAGTGGCTATATTGTGCCGGTTACTTTCTTTTCTCAAAAATGGTTGTGGGAAGTGATTGCTGCTCTAATAATAATACTACTAGAAATAACTAAAGAAGGGTTACACTTTTGTAAACCTCATTATACGAATAATGGTAAATCACAGGTTATCATGATACGCAACGTTGCATCCTAAAAATATCGTAATGCATGCGACCTTTATCTAATCATTAATGCTTATAGAAACTACAAAAATTACACGCATCACTTACCACTATCACATCAGGCGGGGAAGCAGGAACCTTATTCGCTATGACCAAACACGTAACGCACCACGTTACGATACAACTCCGATAGCATACAGAATAGGGGTGTTAGAGAGGTGAGTTTACCGGAACTGGTTATTAAATTTGAGTTGTCGGAGTGATTAGAGTCTTTATAACCGGCGAGCGTGTATGAGACGAACTATGAGAGTGGAGGAAGCCAGAGAGGTCTGTAAGGAAAGAACCTGTTGGAACACTGTACTATCTGCCTACCCCGGAAGGAGTCGGGTTTGGAGCTGGAGTCGAAGTCGGAGCCGGTACCGAAGTCGAAGTGGCAAGCGGAGCACAACGCGCGTGGACTAATACAGACAAGAAAAAACAAAGCCAACAACTGAATAAAACACGCGAGCGGGGTTCCTGGTTTCGCGTCCCGCTAGGAGAGGAAGAATTCCGCGCCTGTAAGAGCAGCGAGACACGTCAAATCTATGCCTATACAATTCAATCTTCGTCATAACCCGACCCCCCCCCCCCCGACCCCTGCCGCCTCCGCCGGCCGCGACATGTTCTCTCCGATCCCCCCGATGCTTTGTAATCCATTCTTTTCGCTCAGAATACGGGCGATGACGACGTAGTCGAAGATCCCCTCCCATAGCCGGCGGTTGAAGGGTGCACTTAGTAGTGCACCCCGTCCCCCCACAGCGACTGTCCCAACCGAGGGCGCCTCTTCAAGGTGCCCTCGAGTATGTCGCCCGTTGCCCTTCTGGCTCGAGCGTAGTGGTTGCACGCTCGCCCTTAAGTCCGGTGAAGTTGTAAAGGCCTCGCGGCCAACAGGGTACATCACTCACACACACATAACCCGAGATGGGCAAAATGTAATCAGATTAATGATTAACCACCCCCGTTTGGGAAATATAGGCGTGATGGTGTATTAATGATTAACGATTACAATTACATATTGTCATCTTCAACGTTTACGATTACACTTGTAATCTTGAATCATGATTGAATATTGCAAAATGCAATTGTAATCATTAATCTGATTACATTTTTCCCATCTCTGGTCATAATTCTGATTTCAAATTATCGGAACCGAAGTCGAAGTCGGAGGTATGAAATTACAGTATAATTTCATAAAGATATCGTAACGCGTTGCGTTTGGTTAGCAAATTAGGACCCGTATTAAAAAATAAAGGGTCTAATACACAAGGGTGTGCCATAAATAATGCGATCATTAACATCTGCCTTAACGATCGTATCATCAATTTTTTGCCTCCAAAATTGTTTTAGTTCTCCGTTAGGGGGCGTCACCGGAAAACAAGTATTTGACGGTTATTTTTTTTTTAATTATTACGGTTTATTAGTTATGAGTGGAGAGAACATTGATGACTGCATATGGTGCGATTGTCGATTAGAAGGTTTTAAGTAAAATCTTTGTAAGTAAAGTATTATTAAGGTTTTTCTATTGGAGGAACTTGGTAGGCTCTTCATTCCGGTCTCGGTCTCGGACCTATTCGCGCGTTTATTAAAAAGGCGACAACGCGATATTTTGCGAACGCGTCCAATCATAGTAATCCGCTAATCGTATCCGCCGCCAACTACGAACCCAACTCCCCTCCTATCAACCGCTACCGCCGTCCGCGGCATGTACTCACCGACCCTCCCGATGCCCTTACATCCCTTCTTTCGGATACAGATACCGCACACAGGATCAGACTCGCCGGCGAGGTCGAAGAATCCCTTGCCCGCCGGCCGGTGCAGAGCACCACGGCGAGACACCTAGTATACGCCCTCCCCCATAGCGACTGCCCAAGCCGAGGCCGTTCCTCCTTGAGGCGCCCTTGAGCTAGTTGCCCCCTTGCCCTTCTGGATCGAGAGTAGTGGTTGCACACTCGCCCTCTTGTCCGGTGAAGCTGTAAAGGCCCCGCGGCCAACAGCGTAGATCATTCACACACACACACACACACACACACACACACATAAAAGATCTTGGTAGTAGGAGTCTGGGGTCTGGAATTGTGTCCGATATATTGGTAGTAATAGGCTTGCCTGTATTGCATTGGGGCCTAACATTGTCGACGATATATGGCGGTACACAGTATACTCTAAGACCCAGCTTAGGGAATATAAACGTGACAAATTGGTCAATAATTATTACACAGATACGTATAAATATTTGTAAAGATGACGTCAGATCCCATGCAGAGTAGCAAAGAGTTCCAACAGGTTCTATTCTTACAGTCTTCGCTACCCCCACTATCATAATTCGTCCAATATACGTTTGCCGGTTGCTTAGACTCTCGACTTGCCCTTCAGATAAGTCCCGGCCTATTCGATCATGGCAAGAGTCGCTTGCACGGTCTTCTTCTTATCGTTTCGCCTGCAAACATGCTATATCTCAGCAGGTGAAACAAAGGGATTTGGCTTTCACGGTAGCTACATCCTTTCAGTTCCACATTCTATATCTGTGTTGCCTATCTATCTTTATCATCTCGTCAAAACTCTTGCGGGGCAGAGAGTATAGAGTTCCAACAGGTTATTTCCTTACAAACCTCTCTGCTTTCCTCCACTCTCATAGTTCGTTACCGCACACAGGATCTGACACCGACCGCGCCGGCGAGGTCGAAGAATCCCTTGCCCGCCGGCCGGTGCAGAGCATCACGGCGAGACACCTAGTATATCCCCTATAGCGACTACCTAAGCCGAGGCCGTTCCTCCTTGAGGCGCTCTTGAGTGCCAGAGGGCCACTACCCTTTGGCACTTCTGGATCGAGCGTTGTGGTTGCACGCTCGCCCTCTTGTCCGGCGAAGTCGTAAAGGACCAGCGCAAACAGCGTATATCATTCACATACACACACAATCTCATAGTTCGCCTTATTATACGCTCGCCGGTTACGGAGACTGTTGTTTTGTCATTACATATTATGGAGGCGAAAGGATTACTTGATTTAGATTACACCTGTTGGCAGTGAATATCAATTAACCTATATCCCACCGATTTTAATTAGACTGATAAAGTAAATTCATGTGTATATGTTTCCGGAAATGTATACAAATTAAGTGTTCTTTATGTCAGCCCTTTCACTTCCGCTAAAGAATCGAGCGCTCATAGCTCTGTGGTATCGTGGCGTTTGTTTTCGTTTCGTTGTTCGCTCATCAAAGTTAAGCACCGTTCGTTTGGATCTGTCTGAGATGGGTGACCGTTTGGGCCATTTCGAGATTTAAGCGTCTCCGTGCTTCAGAGGGCACTATTAGTCCCGGCTGCGACTTAATGTGGTAGTCGTCAAGCGAAGTTAGATGCCTTAACCTATAGGGCATCTGGGTTTATTCCAATAGTGGGTGGCCACGAACCAGCCTCCACCAATTCGCAGTAGGTTGCATTAATCTCCTTCACCTAGATTTGTGGAAACCTTTGCATTTGCCCAGTAAGCTGATTTATAAAGAATCAAGAATGAAGGAAGTGCCGGGCAATGAGGAACAGCGAAGCAGTGCCAGTACCAGTTACGTGCTTCACACGGCGGTACTGTCTTTGCTTTCCACGCGAGTCAGTAGAATAAAAATATAAACCAGGTATTTATGAGTCTAATGGCCGGTTTCAATATTCCTACTCAACGATAGATTTGCTTACTGTCAACAGAATTTTGACAGATTTTCCTTATAAATTATGTCAAATTTCTATCCGCAGTAAGCAAATCTATCCTTCATTTAAATATTGGAACCGGCCTTAAACCGATGCTGGAGTGCTAAGAGAAAATCCTATTGACCTCATGTTAAACCTCATTGTATCTTTTTTAAAATATTGATTAATAATTGGTATTCCTTTGTCCTTGGCGCTCGTAGCGCTGTGCGACCGCGGTGTTCTTACCGATTACCAACGTTAAGCAGCGTTCAACTCGGTCGGCCCGAGATGGGTGAACGTTTGTGGCATTTTCATATTCGAGCGTCTTCGTGCTTCGGAAGGCACGTTAATCCGTTGGTCCCGGCCACCACTTAATGTGGTAGTCGTTAAGCCAAATTGGAAGCCTTAAAGGCGGCTTGATAAGTTCCAACAGCAGGTGGCCACGAACCTGTCTCCATCAATCCGCACTGGGTCCGCGTGGAGGAGTATGACCTAATCTCTCTCACCCCGATTTGTGAGAGAAGGCCTTTGTCCAGCAGTGGGCAGTATAGGCTGATATTATTATTCCTTTCTCTAAAACTGAATACGCAAGTAACTAAATGATTTGGTAGTTGACTATAATTATTTTATTATAATTAACATACAAATGCCGTTATTCTAACGTAATTAAGTTTTATTTAAGGGATTAAACAACAATTTTGACAGCTTAAAATGTTGCCATAAAAAATTGTAATATTTTTCAAATTCTACCAATAATAATAATTAAACGTGCGAAGCATAGAGTTAGTTTTTAAATAAAATGAAAAGTCTACTAACCAAATGGTCTGAATGTGGCTCTCTGGGCGCACTAGGGGCTGGGTTGGGCCACAGCAACTTTGACAACATCCGTTGGCTTTGGCAATAGATGAGCTCCTACGAATGGAGAGAAAAACTTACTTTAGTATGCTAAGAATAAAGGCACTTATCGCCTGACAAAACCTAATAAATAATCTTAATCGCCCATCGGAATTACTTGAGATTTTTATATAAGAAAGTGGAAATTCTTAGCTACCATTTTGGTATTTTGTGCAAAATATAACTGTCTTTTTTATCATTATTGAATATTTTATTTAATTAAGGTTTTCTTGCCACAATAATAAGATTTTAAGTTCTTATATTATTTATATAAATACATCAAAAGTAACTTCATGGTAACAGACGCTTAAAAATAACACAAATTATTATCAAATCTATCTACTAATGTAACTGTAAAGACATTTACCTGTATCCCACAGTTAGGTAGAGGTTTACCTAATATTATCTAGCTGCAGTTCTTGGCCATTTCGAATCCAACTCTTAAAGTATACCTATATTTCGCTAACAATGCTACACTTCCTAATGTAATACTGAAAACAAACACAGATGTTGGATTGTTACTGAGAAATGTTTTATAGTAAAAGAATACAAATTAACACTGTCTGACATATCATTGACATTCTAGGACCTCAAAAAATTCAGCCGCACTCAACTCACATATTCATAAGCACTGGACTGGCGTACATATTTTGACGGAAGGCTTGGTCCATGTTAAGAGTCCACTGGAACAAACGAAAACTAGAAGCGGGTTCGGCCCCCACAGGGGCAAAATCTTTGTGTGACGCATTGAGTCTGCTGGTCTAGGTGTTTCTGTATGTAAATTTCATGTTTGTGAACTTAAAAGAGAAAATAACAAAAATTATTCGGTTTTTTTATTAAATAAAGTCTCATAAGTGTAGGTTTATAGTGAATCTTTATTCTATAGTTCATCGTGGTAGGTCCCGCCCGTGGCTTTCTGAGAAGCAAGCTCTCATAGCGAAACGATGAGGTCCAACAGCTGAATGAACGAGATTATTAATAATAATAACACGTTTTTACGAAACGTGCGCCCGCGCCTGCGGCGTGACCGCCATTAAAGTACGAAGCGTTGCTCGACAACATTTGGTGTGTTTTGATGAAAACTTTATTTTATTATATCAGTTAAGTCAATGGCCGTTAAAAGGACAATAGGCTCGCCCCCTATTACACGGGACCTAACATTTTTGGCGTAAAGTGGATAGAAGTGTACAAGCCCTGCTTGGAAATATAGGCTTGACGGTGTTTTATTAGTATAGTCAAGAGTCTCCGTAACCGGCGAGCATGTATGAGACGAACTATGAGAGATAAGGAAGCCTGTACTTGCTGCCTACCCAGCAAAGGATCTAGTGTGATGATATAAACAGATGTTAATTTTGCCAAAGCTTGATAGAAAAAAATATTTGGAAGCGTACCAGAGATGGAGAGCACACAAGTAGGAAGGAAATAGCTATGTCGCAGTGTTTACGGAATGAAGTTGCCTGCATGGTTTTGTCTTAGAAGTTTAGATTCATATCTTAACAGATTTTCATTCTTAATTTTGTATTGTATACACAGGAACGGTCACAAAATATGCCCAACAGCGGTGACACTAATTCAAAACTGATTCTTTGAAGAGCCATTGAGTACATAACAAAGAGACAAAACTTTGAAATGAGGATAGAAACAAGATTGAAATACAAATGTATACCTATAATTATACTACATACTATACGATACCAATTCTTCAATTAGGTATTTGGCATACCTACATACAAAGCAATGACGTTAGCAATTAGAATAGCATGTAAAATACGAGCAGATAACGAAAAAGGCTATTTTCCCGATTTTACAGATGACTAGAACACGCACTCAGAAGGTAAATAAAATTATTGAATTTTCAAAAGTAAGAAATTTTAGGCGCTCGTAGCGCTGTGCAACCGCGGTGTACTTACCGATAACCAAGGTTAAGCAGCGTTCGACTCGGTCGGCCTAAGATGGGTGACCGTTTGTGGCATTTCATATTCGAGCGTCTCCGTGCTTCGGAAGGCACGTTAAGCCGTTGGTCCCGGTTACCACTTATTGTGGTAGTCGTTAAGCCGAGTTGGAAGCCTTAAAGGTGGCTTGATAAGTTCCAACAGCAGGTGGCCACAAACCTGCCTCCACCAATCCGCACTGGGTCCGCGTGGTGGAGTATGACCCAATCTCTCTCACCTCGATTTGTGAGAGAAGGCCTTTGCCCAGCAGTGGGCAGTATAGGCTGATATTAAGAAATTTTAAGGAAGTGGAATGGTATACCAATCATAATTGTTTTCTACAGTTCTTCCAATGACCCCAAATAAATATCAATACAATCAAACTATACGGTACATCGAACACAACATTTTATACACACATAATGTACAAACCATTACGAACACATTCTTGATGATGTTATCAGATAGCTTAGCACGAAAAGATTGACGTAAGCGTGCGTTAGTAACGTTAGCCCACAGAAAGATATAAAACAGTAAAGCATTATAAAAGTATAGCAGTAGTAACTATAAAGTATAATACTTGAAGGACGGCCCAGTCCAGTGATTAAGAGCTTAAATCGCTCCACCCACTGGGTTGAGTAGAAGCGGGTTCTATTCTCGCACGGGACAAATTCTTGTGTGACCCACAAAAATTTGTTTCGGTCCGGGTGTTTGTCTATGTGAATTTCATGTATTTAAACGCACCCACGACACAGGAATTAAAAAAAAATTAATTGTCAACATGTCCAATTAAACAGTAGATTAAACAGTAAATTAAATATTAAAATATTGACCAACAGTTGTCGACCGCTGCACGTTAAAAAGTATAACGAGAACATAATAATAGGTTGTGTAAAGTTCTCGCCCGCAAAACAAACAGACTCGACAGAGCAGCCCAAACTCCGAGAGTGCTAAATTACTTTAATAACGCCCTCTGCCGGCAACTTGGCAGTAATTTTTTCGAGTTACGGTTTTTTGTACACTGATTTATCGGTTTATGACCGTTTTTGTACCGGTTTTCGGACGATGTGTCGATGGGTTTTATCGTAAAAATATTATGCCTCTTAATTGGTATACTGTTTTTGTTTTTATGAGTGGTTTTCGATCCTGAATTTGGTTTTTGGAGATTTAGTGCTAGCTTGTGTTTGTGACTTCGCTTGTCTTTTATCATACTAGTTATAGCTAGTTTAAGCTCAATATCTCTCGTGTTCAGAAGCTTTTATCTCTAGAAGATATTTTTTTTTCTACGACACATTTTACCCAGGAAATAATATTTGTGTCTTGAGAATGACCTAAAAGTCATCCAAAGGAGTAAAAATCATTAACCATTCATTAAACAGCCTCTCATGATTTGAGGTAAAAGGTCACACTCCCTATTAAGTGACATGTTCATATTCGACTTTGGTGAAATATGTACGTTCTGAATAACTACTAGGTATGTAACAAATAATTTAAATTTAAAGCAATCCTTTTAAAAACAAGCTTCGACGAAGATACCATGCTTAGTTAAGGAGATCCTATCACCTCCATCTAGCTTCATCATCAGAACCTGGATCTAGGTGTAGACCTTACCGAGTATTGTAAAATACTCGTTAAGACAATCCCAACGAGCCTGTGGCCTCCTTCCAACCCCATCATCAGACCATCTCCATGGTTCCAACTTATATTTTAGCTCACTCGAATACCCGCAAGTGCTTGAAAAACGGATCACAAAATTTACACAAAATTTTACAAATATTCGAACACCACCGTCACGCCTATATTCCCCAGAGGGGGTGGCAGAGGTATACTAAGTACACCCACGTTTCGCCGACGATGTTAGGTCCCATGTAAAAGGGGGCGAGCCTATTGCCATATACCGGGCACAATTCCAGACTCCGGAATCATACTGGGAATTTTTCGTTAGAAAAACTACATTTGTCCGACCTAGGATTTGAACCCAGGACCTCGTGATCACAAAGCGATGCGCTTTGCCACCAGACCAACGAGGCAGTCGTATATCGAACAATGCAGTTTAAATAAATAAATGTAAAAAGGAAAGGAGGAATCTAAAGTCTGTCTATGGTTGTCTATGCCATAATCTGTGTGCTGTTATAATACTTATAAGATTACGCGACCCTATAGTTAAGTCTTAGATACTAATCTTGAATAACTAATACAGCTGTCGGCGTTACATACAAACCTGTTCTTTAACGTAAAAGTATATAGTATATTAAGGGGAGAATTATGTTAAAAACTGTAAAGAGACGTGGATGGTAAAATAGTGGCTTTTTATATCGTGTGTGTGTGTGTGAGTGATGTATGCTGTTGGCCGCGAGGCCTTTACAGCTTCACCGGACTTAAGGGCGAGCGTGCAACCACTACGCTCGAGCCAGAAGGGCAAGGGGTGACATACTCGAGGGCGCTCTGAAGAGGCGTCCTCGGTTGGGACAGTCGCTGTGGGGGGACGGGTGCACTACTAAGTGCACCGGTCAACCGCCGGCTATGGGAGGGGATCTACGACTACGTCGACGTCACCCGTATTCTAAGCGGAAATAATGGATGACAAAGCATCGGGGGGATAGCTTTTTATATCATTACACCAGGTCCCTTAGGAGTAGGCAGAGTACCCACAGGTTATTTTTAATGACCTCTATCGCTTGCTTCATTCTCATTGTACTTTATGAACACTAGCCTCGTTGGCAAAATCTTTTTCACGTACTCTTCTAGTATATATAAATCGTCAAAAATAGCAAAGACTCTACCACCATTTAGAAATATTATTCTGATGGAGAATCATGCGTTAATTTTATATTCACTATTTCTAAATTAAAAATCTTTGGTCACATTCAGTATGATCGAAATACCTAGGTTTTGTAAAATCGGATCGCTGAATTGAGTAGTCGCGAGAAATTTTATGTTAGCCTAACCTAACCTCACCTTAATTAAAAAGAAAAAACATAGAAAACGTAGGTATATTTTAGACTTTAAAGTAAACGTATTATTTATTGGGCCCTTTCCGGTAATATTTAAACTCATTTATACAAAAATCAAATAAAGTACAATCTCTCGCTACAAACTCAGTAATAATTCTTTCACAAAAAAAGAAAAGTCGAACTATCCAACTATTTATTACAAATCCCGTATCAATAAAAATCTACAAACTTATTATTAAACAGGAAATACTATTACGTCAAGAACTTAATCAAGCGACGATCGGCCATGTTCTAGGACTGGGCAAAATATATCGATACATCAAAATGTCGATCTTTTTTCATAAAATAATCGATATTCAGTATTTATCGTTGACATTTTGTTGACACATGCGAATCAAGATGTATCGATAATTTATATTTTTTTGGATTATCAAATGTAATGTAAACTTATACCTAGTTGTTTTATACCTAGTTTTTTAAGATGTAAATAATAACTGTTAAGTTTACATCATAGTTGTGTAAAAATCTAATTTCCTTGTAAATAAAATTCATATTCTTAAAAAATGTTAACTTATTAGCTTATTTTCGTAGAACTTTCTTGTCTGCAAGTTTTCGTCTAACATTGTGCATTGCACGGAAGAATTAGGGATAGGTATTGTTTGTTTTGGTATGAATACTGTTTCTTTTTTGCTCTTTCAAGTTAGAAAAGTTACGTTTCATTAAAATTTTGCCACTTCGTATCATAAGCTTAAGAAAAGTGTCGATTAGGCGATATTTTTTTCACTGGGATGGGCATCCCTAGGATGCTTTGAAGCTGTAATTAGAGGCCAGTTGGATCATGAATGGACGGCGCCTGCGCACCGGTCGCGGGGAAGTCGCGCCGGGAGGAGAGAGGGGAAGGTAATAGTATGGAGACTCATAATTTGTTTATTAGAGAAAATTTGTATATTGAAGAGACGGCTTAATTGGCCGTATTAAGAGTATATGTTAATGTATATGTTGACAACGGCTTAGTCTAGAGGTTAGAGCGGTGGCTGCTCTGTTTACGGAATCGAGCAGTAACGGGCCCGTTTCCCGCACAAATCATTGTGTGAATCACAAATCTTTGTTAATCTAGGTGTTTGTATATGCGAGTTTTATGCTTGTGAACGTTAAAAACAACACAGGAATTAGGTCCTAGTAGATATAGTTATATTAAAAAAAATGTCCGTTGCAAGGATCGAACCCACAACCAAATTGATCGTCACTCCAGAGAGGGATAATCCATCATGGTGATCTCATGGTCGAGCCTATGATCAAATCACTAGAGCAGCAATACGTCAAAATGATGACAAAACTAAAGTAATCCTACTGCTTATTCTGTGTGCTGTGACGCCATCCTTATAAGGCCGCCGGCGGACCGGGTCGCCAGCTCTAATTAGCGGCTATAAAACCAAATTCGGTCCCGTCCCGTTACCTTTCACCGGAGTTTAAAAAAGAATTACTACACATACTGTTTCGTAATAGATTAATGATGGGTAGTTTTTGATGATCCTGGGACATGGGATATTCTATTTTTAAGTGATCCAATGTTTGGAGACTTTCAAGTTAACTAAATTACCAATAGTTTTACTCAACGAGTACTTTCACTAGTTGTTAGTTGTTGTTAGAGGCTAGTCACTATGACAAAGTACTACAATACTTGCATATTATTGCTAGCAGAGATGGGCAAAATGTATCAGATTAATGATTATAATTGCAATTTGTAATATTCAATCAAGATTCAAGATTAAAAGTGTAATCGTAAACGTTGAAGATGACAAAATGTAATTGTAATCGTTAATCATTAATACACCATCACACGTGAATTTCTCAAGCAGGGGTGGTTAATCATTAATCTGATTACATTTTGCCCATCTCTGACAGTCAGTACTAATTTTATAATATACAGACCATAAAAATTACTTTCATTATTTGTCTTAAGTATTTAGATGTCATTCCAAGTTTACCCAGAACCCGTCTAATTTCTAGAAAGGCAGTTATTAGCAGCCATACAGGATCTAATGCTCTTAATACCTATGTATTTATAACATATGTTAAATGAAAAAAAAATGTTAAAATAGAACTATAAAACCACGTCGTGCGCTGTAAAATGCTGTCAAATTACACATCGTAAGATAAAAAGTGATTACTTTTGACGTTATTAAATTATCTGCACTTCTTCACAGAGTCTCGACCTAACAAATGCCCACCAATTGGAAAATTCCACATACACATCCAAACTCATACAGACGACAGGTGATAAAATAATACAACAGATATATACATCAAAAGGGAGTTTTAATAACGTGGAACAACTTAAAACAGAATGGCCCACCGCCCGCGCTGCGAGCGGGACGGCGCGAGCGTGAAGAAAGAGAGCGGAATAGTCGACAGAGGCGCCACCGGCGCGCCACGGGGCGGCGCCTGCGCGGCCCCACGCACTACTCTTATTGAGAAATTCCCGAGATGAATAATTCTCGTTTTGGTTTATTTTATGCCTTGTTAACAATATCACGGTGACCGGCGGACGCATATTTTATATGTTGCCGCGTTTGGGTGGCTCGTTTTGATTTATATAATTGAGTTGAAGGTAATTATGATTGGGTTTGATGGCTGAGGCAGATTCCAATTTGGGGTTGAAGTGAGTAAGAGCTCTCCTAAAGGGATTTGGAAAATATTCTCTGCAGGAGTCAGAGCTGTAACACTGGCGTGACAGACTCTTCTATAGCTACGACATTTCTAGAATAACTATAATTATGTTATAATGACTGCCTCGTTGGTCTAATGGCGAATACTGTAAAAAAATTCCAGTATCTGTCCGGAGCCTGGAGTTGTGCGCGGTATATGGCAATAGGCTTGCCCCCTATTACATGAAACCTAAAATCATCGATCTAACATCAGTGGGTGTACACCATACACCTCTGCCTCCCCAGCTTGGGGAATATAGGCGTGACGGTGTTTATTTAATATTTTATTACTATAATTACGGAAGGTAAATGGACCATTCAGAGAAAACAAAATGTTATTTTTGAAATAATGAGATGAGACTACGATTGCCGCCCAATAGACGGTAATAATAATATCAGCCTATACTGCCCACTGCTGGGCAAAGGCCTTCTCTCACAAATCGAGGTGAGAGAGATTAGGTCATACTCCACCACGCGGACCCAGTGCGGATTGGTGGAGGCAGGTTTGTGGCCACCTGCTGTTGGAATCAAGCCGCCTTTAAGGCTTCCAACTTGGCTTAACGACTACCACATTAAGTGGTAATCGGGACCAACGGCTTTACATGCCTTCCGAAGCACGGGGACGCTCGAATAGGAAAAATGCCACAAACGGTCACCCATCTCAGGCCGACCGAGTCGAACGCTGCTTAACCTTGGTGATCGGTAAGAACACCGCGGTCGCACAGCGCTACGAGCGCCAATAGAGGGTAAGTGTACTTCTGTTGTTTACTTATGTAACAATAATAAATTAGATGTTAATTAACTTAACTACCACATACCTATACAATAAGAGGTGTTCACAGGTCATAGTAGGAACCCATGCTTTAACATTATCAAAATTATCAATCTTAAAATGACACCTGTAATTTAATAGAGTGCATCTTTACTTTCATTTAACCCACCCCAGGTCTCACATCAATGTCTCTTCCTACTAAATAATCAATATTCAAGCCCACCGATCACGGAGCTGTTAAAACGGCAATCACGTCTTATCAGCCAGTTATGCTAATAACACATGCTAATTCCAAAAACCAACATCGTATCGAAAAAAGACGATGGTCCGATCGTCGGGTTAAAAAAGGAATAAAGTGGCCCAGACGGGCGCCAGGGCGCAATTACGTGGGCCACAGTGGCCTAAACCTGCGCTTCCCGCCATTCGCGGTATGAGAACCGCTTTCTAGCTTCAACTTTTTTCGTGTCTAGATTGTTCGAACGAATACTTTGTTGGTTCTGAGAATGTCGCGTAGCAACACTGGGATATGTAAGCCTTTTGTTTCGATGTGTTCTGGGTGTTAAGGCTTCGGTAAGATGGCAGGATTGTTCGAAAATGTGTTGTGTGAGGCGTGGAGAGGTATAAAAAAAGATTGCGCCCCTAATTCTTGACTGTCAGACATTTTTCCCCAAAATTGGTAATTAAGTCATATAATGTTAAATAATACAAACATCGGTTTGCCTTGTTGCAAATTAAAAAAGGTATCGGGAGGTAGCCATTCTGCAATTTTTAGTTTTAAAGCAAATTCGAATATCGAAAAATTGGGATTCGATTGACACTTCCCTAGTTATAGGCGCATTATTTTTTAAACAGACTTCGAAAAAAGGAGGTTTTTAATTCATCTGTATATTTTCTTGATCGTTAATTAGTTGTAAATCTCCAATCATAGTTTTATATATTTTTTAATATTAATTAAATATGAGAGTGGAGGAAGCCAGCGAGGTCTGTAAGGAAAGAACCTGTTGGAACTCTGTACTCTCTGCCTACCTCGCCAGGGATCTGGCGTGATGATAGATAAACATATTTTTAGCCGACTGTGCTTTGTAGAAATATATTTTTTTTTTTAAATTATAAACCAATAATTAAGCAATATCATTCTGCAAATTATTCGTCCGCAAAAATTTTGCTAGTCACTAGGTATCGTATTGAACCGATTCCCATACGACTTCGAGTATAACAATACCGGACATTCTAATCCGGTAATTCGAGCGTAGGTAACGGGGCGTGACCGGACGCCCGTGACGTCACCGCCATCGACCAATCACGGCGCGGCGGCGTAATCTCATTGTCACCCTCGATACGTGCAATGAGTATGCCGATAGAAATAGAAGCGTCTTGGTCGCGCAGTTCTATATTTAAACATGCGAAGGTGAACGAAATAGGCAATCAATCACTCACTCACTCATTTCGAAACTGCAGAATTATAAACCCTATAAATGTAGTAAATAGTAAAAAAAAACAAGCTATATAATAATGTTACAATTAAAGTCGGCCTGTCAAAATTACATGTGTATATACAATTTCGTGTCTACGCCAACAGTGTTGGTTGAAGAGTTCCTTTGGCTAGTGCCAATACTGAGTGTAGAATTGGGTCATGTTTAGCAGTGGTAGCCAGTGGTTTGACCGATTGCCTGCAAAGTCAGAGGTCTCGGGTTCTAACCTAGGCAAAAAGTAATAGTTATTTAAAAAAAATACCTATTACTTGCTTTAACGGTGAAGGAAAATGTCGTGAGGAAACCTGCATGCCCGAGAGTTTCTCGAAGGTGTGTGCGGTTTGCCAACCCGCACTGGGCAGCGTGATAGATTATGGGTGAATCCTCCTAGTTTGAGAGGGGGCCCGTGCCCAACGATGTGGCAGATTCTTAACAAGGCTAATATTATTATTATAAGAACTGAATCAACATCTCAAATCGCAACTTCGTAGGGTAAGAGAAAGTGGTTCTAATTCATCTACCAACATTTGACCGACACAAACATGGTAAATTAAATAAAAGTTTGAAAAATTGACTATTTCGTCAGACTAGAAGACTAGTGCCAGTAGACATCACGAGGCCCTAGATTGGAATCCTAGGACGGGTAAAATGTGATTTTTGCAAGACATTCTCAGTCCATTCAAGACCGCGTGTCGGCAAACGTAGTGTAGGGCGCCCTGTAGCTAGGTGGGGCGGCGGTATTCGTAAGGCAGCGGGCAGGGATTGGAGGAGGAGAGCTGAAGATCGAGCTCAGTGGCGTGCCATGGGAGAGGCCTACGTCCAGCAGTGGACTGACACAGGCTGATGATGATGATTCTCAGTCTCAGTCAGTGCTCGGTATAATGGCAATAGACTCGCCCCTATTACACTGGGGCCTAATAGCGTCGGCGAAATGAGGGTGTGCACAGTTCCCCTTTTTTACCTGGGGAAAATCCTGCTTAGGCGTTCCGCGAGCCTCGGGGGAAGCTCGCGGGGCGTGTCGGATTCCTACTGACCAAAAACCCCAGGGTGGCCGACATCAGCACTCTGGAGACGGACGCTATCCCCTGCACTGAAGCGGTGCTTGCGGTGAGGTGGGCCTCAACCACTCCGCCGTCCTCCTCGGGGTCGCTTGTGCAGGGCGTTCAAGGTTGCACAGTAAATATGACGTGACGGTGCTCTTTTTGGTATATAAGCCTATATGAGTAAGTAGGTACCAGGTGATTTTTAAAGGCAAATAAATGGCAAACCTGCAGGCAACCCTTACAGGACTTTACACTTAAAAGGGCACCTCTACACTCGAATAATGTTTTAAAAGAATAAATTATTTTTTATTTTAAAATTAGTTTGACCTGCAAAATGTAGATGAAAAAAATGTGAAAAATACTTTTTTAAAAGAGTAACCGTGGAGCTTCTTTCCCTTTTACTCCACTGGAATGACATTCTGAAGTGATGGTAGTGTCTTCGATACTTTTCTGATGACTCATAAATACTATAATTGTTAACACAAACGAAAAAAATATTCTGATTCTGATTGTACTCCGCCACACATTGCCAAATCTGGTCAACTATAATGCCTATAAATTGGAATGTAATTATTTTGAAATTCCGGGAACCATGAGTGGGTGTAGATTATAAAATGTGTCTAGAGGTGTGAGAAACATTTAATATATCTTTGTACGATATTTAGAAGTGATTTAAAGTAAAAACACTTGAAGATTTGATCGAGTGAACCTTTCATGTTTTACGTATCTGTGTTATCATAACCTAATAATAAAAAGAAACATTTTAAAATATTATTACTAGTTTATGACCCTAACATGTTCACTAATATACAAACATAAACAACACAACTATGCAATATTAGACCTTACTCCCTTTTTATAAGGTGATATGAAACGCAAAATATTGATGCAAGAGGGTGATATAATTAGGGTTGCGACACAATGGAAGCGAGGATTAGTCAGAGGAGCGATAGTACAAGCTTAAGTTATTACGTCACGCCTTTTAATGGCCGCCCCGTATTAATAATAACAATATTTTTGTGAAAAAATAAACACCGTTAAGCCTATATCCCTCAAGCGACGGTGGCAAAGGTGTAAACCCACTATTGCTTACGACGTTAGGAATAGAGAAAAATAAGAAAACTATCTATTTATACCATCACGCCAGATCCCTTGCGGGGTAGGCAAAGAGTACAAAGTTCCAACAGGTTCTTTCCTTACATACCTCTCTGGCTTCCTCCACTCTCATAGTTCGTCTCAGACGCGCTCGCCGGTTACGGTGACTCTTGACTTGTTCTTCAGATAAGACTCGGTCTGTTTAGTCGTGTTAACATAGTCTAGTTCTTCCCCGGTACCTATATCCTTCCACTTTCGCATTGTATATTTGTTTTGTCATTCTTTCTTCTGACATTCTTTCTATACGGCCGAACCAACGGAGAATACCATTCTCATCTTTTCACCGATACTATCTTTCATACCTACTCGCTTTCTTACTGCGCTGTTGCGAATACGGTCGATCAGTTTCACTCCTCACATCTTCCGCAGAGCTCGCATTTATCCTACTTTCATTTCCCGTGTGTGTAAATGATGTACGCTGTTGGCCGCGAGGCCTTTACAGCTTCACCGGACTTATGCGAGCGAGCAACGAGGCGCCCTCGGTTGGGACAGTCGCTGTAGGGAGGATGGGTGCACTACTAAGTGCACCGGTCAACCGCCGGCTATGGGAGGGGATCTATTACTACGTCTCGTCGTCGCCCGTATTCTGAGCGGAAAGAAGGGATGACAAAGCATCGGGGGGGTCGGTGAGAACATGTCGCAGCCGGCGGTGGCGGCAGGGGTCAGGGGGGAGATCGTAGTCGGCGGTGGCTACGATTACCGGATTCGCATGGGTAGATGCGTTCGCGAAGTGACGTGTTGACGCCTTTTTACTAAGGCGCGAATAGGTTCGAGACCTAGATCGGAGTGGAGGTCGACGTTCCGTACGAACCAGGGGGCTCCTACGGCTTTACGGAGGAAGCGGTTTTGAACCACTTGGAGTTTATCGATGTGAGAAGGGGCCGAATGCCCGAACACAACACACGCATAAGTCATGATGGGTCGAACGCAAGTTTTGTAATGTGTCACCTTATTTCTAAGGGACATTTTACTCCGCTTGCAGATTAACGAATGGAGACGACCGAGCACAAAGGATGCTCGGTGACGGACCCGCTTGATGCGCGGTCCGAAGGACATGGTACTGTTTCATTTCCCTTCTTACATACCTAGCTCTCGCTACCATATAGCAGCGTTGGGACAAGAACTCCGTTATGTATGGCCAGCTGCGCCTTTTGGCTTAAGTGCCGGCTCCCAAGTAGCTTTCCCATCGCACCATTTACTCTGTTCCCTGCACTCACTCTTCTCTCTATGTCAGCGGTGTATTTACCATCCTTACTAAAGGCGCATCCAATAAGAAAAATAAAAAGATAAAATAATATTGTCACTTGCAAAAGCACGCGGTGAATAAAGCAGCTTAATATAAACGAGCCCCGCATTGAAATACACCACAAAGTATAACTTACACAACAATAATCACTTCTTAAAAACACAATATAAAGTTCCAAAAGGAAAAAAAGCACCGAAGAATCGATACCGAACTTTCCCGATGACGGAGCCTTCAAAGTCCCCGATCGGTTTTATCTGTCGCCGGTCGTAAATCGTCTATCTGTGCGCACTAATCTCGTAAACCGGGCGGTCTCGGAAGCCCCTCAATTAACTTTAAAACGTGTTCAAACTCCGGCAATTAAATAGATAAAAGTTCGCTTCTGGTGGTCTGCAACGACATTAATTTAAGGTTGGGTGGTGGTGAAGCGAAGCGATGAGACGCGAAGTTGTGACGGTCACAGCACTATTCGTAGGTGTGACGTCATTTGACATTTATCGTAACCTATACGCTTGCTGTTTCAGTCACTTAATAACGCTGAAGGAAAAACGTAACATAGTCACGAAACTGTGGCGCTGTGACGCTTGTAGCGCTTAGTGTTAGTGATCACAAGGTCATGGTTTTGAATTTTAGATCGGACCATGTGTTATTGAGATTGAGATTTGATGTATCAAAAAAATTCTTGGCTACAGTCTGGAAATATGTCCGGTATAATTTATTTATTTGGTGGAAGACCTACAGCTAATACAGTAATATAAAAACTTAAAATAACAACGGAAAGCCAATTACAGATCTTCACGGATAGTCATAGATTATGAAAATGGCATTGCGTAAGCTATATGAGTAAGAAGTTATACAGATAGACAAAAAATGACAATGTGGAAAAAATGAAACAGGTACAGGGTAGGTTATAGTAATTTCCTATATAACCTATTGGAGTAATTTCATGTACAAAAAAATCAAGGCTAAGCTGCCGTCTTGCACATGTAATGCTTGTGGAGAATAAATCTAAATTGAATTGCTTGCTTAACTTAACATAAGCAATTTAAAGCTCGCCCTCTATTTAACCTAACATCGCCCGCAAACTGTGTTTTGCCCTTTTAGTTTAAGTTATTTCACGGTCGCCTTCTTGTAGTGTTAAGCTGTAAAGACCTTTTAGCCAACAGCGTACACTCATTAAAAAACGCAATTAAAATGCAATATAACCAAATATAACTAATTTTCGCAAATTCGCGTCGCTTCGCAATAGCTGGATGTGTTTTACAGACCCAGTGCGCACAATTATTCGATATGACAGTTGTACGCACTAAAATTCGGGGAATGCTGTAAATGGACGTAAGGGTAATAAAAATTGCTTGTAATAGTGTTGTGTGAGGAAAATAAGCTTTTTCTTCGCTTATTATGGGCCTATATCCTTAATGGGTGACAAATTACAATTATAGTTGGTTAAATATGCAATACTAATCTAACCAGTAATAAGCTGGTATTGCAATATGAGCTTTAGCTTCAAATAGTAATGTTAGTTTTGCAGTATAAGATTGATAGCGTTTGATATGTGTGCGTTCTTTAGAATGGTATTATATGTGTGTAACATCTTTGTTTCAATGTGAATTTAATAAATAAAGTTAATAAAGATTTTTTTTGCTTATTCGGTGAAATGAGGATGTATGGAATACGTTTTAACCTTCATATCGAGGATACTCAAGGTGATGTATAAGCCCTGCGGGGGTGCTTACAAATAGTCAATTTACATTTTTTTTTAAATCTATCTATATCATCACGCCAGCTCCCTCGCGGGGTAGGCAGAGAGTACAGAGTTCCAACAGGTTCTTTCCTTACATACCTCTCTGGCTTCCTCCACTCTCATAGTTCGACTCATACACACTCGCCGGTTACGGAGACTCTTGACTTGCCCTTCAGATAAGACACGGTCTATTTGGTCATGGTAAGATAGTCTAGATCTTCCCCGGTACCTGCATCCTTCCACTTTCGCATTGTATATTTGTTTTTTCATTCTTTCTTCTGGCATTCTTTCTATATGCCCGAACCAACGGAGCATACCCTTTCTCATCTTTACACCGATACTATCTTTCATACCTACTCGCTTTCTTACTACGCTGTTACGAATACGGTCGGTCAGCGTGACTCCGCACATCTTCCGCAGAGATCGCATTTCGACCGCATTTATCCTGCTTTCGTTCTCCTTCTTACATACCCAACTCTCACTGCCATATAACAGCGTTGGGACAAGCACTCCGTTATGCATGGCCAGCTGCGCCTTTTGGCTTAAGTGCCGGCTCCCAAGTAGCCCTCCCATCGCACCATTTACTCTATTACCGGCATTCACTCTTCTCTCTATATCAGCGGTGTATTTCCCATCCTTACTGAAGGCGCATCCAAGATATACAAACTCATTCACTGGCTCCAGCACATCGTTACCAACCACAATCCTTGCATTCGTTCTGGTTTCTTCCCGTTCAAAAACCATAATTTTGGTTTTCTTTACATTCAATTTTCACATTAAAATCTTATTTAACTACTAATCTAACACCGGATCGGAACGCGGCCTCCTCTGAGAAGATCCGGCAATGAAACTCAGCGGGCTGGTCTTTTTTTATTTAATTCTCTATTCCTTTCCATTTTTTTTTAATCATATTGTGTGGATACAATGTATAGGTTACAATTAAATAGTTTAAGATCTAGCTCCAGTGTGATGCCTTACGACCGAGATATGAGACTAAAGATGTTATTTATAAAGAGTGTCTAAATGATTCCAGATGAACCAGTCCCCACAAGCAGCATCCGTTCACGAACGTTAGTATGACTACTGGAACAGCCATTACTCCCCTCGACCATATTGTTCTATTCCGCCTATACTGTTCCTACTTAATGCGCCGTTGAGTTAGTTGCCTCCTTGCCCTTCTGGCTGGAACGTAGTTGTTGCGCGCTCGCCCTCTTGCCCTGGGAAGCTTGAAAAGTTCCTTAGCCAACAGCTTAGATCACTCCCAAACACACGGACAAAAGATACTGTTATAAATAGCATCCACTAAACAAATAACATGTCTTATGCCATCATCAATCCACAACTCTATTTTCGTAACGAAATAAATAAACAAAAAATGTCGTAACAAAGATAATTTATTGTCCAAATGAGTCACTCTGTATTACTGTGTAACAGCTTATTATAACAGCTGGTTATATGGGCGCTTTTTCATATAACAAATCCTGCAATGTTTTTTTATGGATAGGTGAAATGTATATTATTAATTAATAAATAAAAAATGAAAAAGTCAGAATCTCAGAATCTCAGTATGTGGCGAACTGTAGTATCTGCCTACCTCAGTGGGATAAAAGTGTGAGCGTATGTATGCATGTAAAAAATATAGTAATAGCACATAAATAATAATAATAATATTAGCCCTGTTAAGAAACTGTCCCACTGTTGGGCACGGGCCTCCTCTCAAACTGAGAGGGTTTAGGCCATAGTCCACGACGATGGCCCAGTGCGGGTTGGCGAACTTCACACACCTTCGAGAAACTCTTAGGCATGCAGGTTTCCTCACGATGTTTTCCTTCACCGTTAAAGCAAGTGATAATTAATTTTCAATACGCATATGCTTTCGAAAAGACAGAGGTGCGTGCCGGGGTTTGAACCTGGGACCTTTGACTTTGCAGTCCAACGGTCTAACCACTAGGCTATCACTGCTTTTTAATATTGTAATAGCACATAACAGGTTTTATTTGCAGTGACCATATTTAAGAATAGGAATATTTTAACGCCCGTTTTTCTCAAAGGTGAGGTGAGAGGTGCCTGAAGTCGATACGCAGAAGTGTATGAAGTGCATCTTCATTCCGCCAAGGTATTTTTGATTTCTATGTGACAGAATGCAAGCATTGTACCAGTCTTTGAACTCATCATTTCAGATGTCTTTAAATTTTTTGTAGTTAAAATTTTTGATTTTGTAGTTTTGGCGAGTGCGCGTACCAGCCAATAGATATGCTTATGTAAAAACATGTTTTATGTTACTATAATTGGTATCTCACGTGGGAGATTCGGTGCGACCGCCGCTGCTTTGTACAGAATAAGCCAGCTGTTTTGATGCTATGACTATATCGTGAAGAAGGCTACACAGAACGAGACGGGGTACCGCGAGCAAACCGCTAAACGACGACAATTTTTCACCGATTTTATTATAACGTCCGTTATCAAAGATCAGAGAAATAAATGGATGAGATTCATTGTCGTAATATGCGGGCTTGTGGCCTTGGTACTGCAGCATAAGTAGCTAGAATTTGTGTATTGCTGTATCATGAATAAGAAAAAAAGACTGTCCCATAATATTTAAGCGTATCCGTAAATCAAATACAGTTGCACAAGTTTTCAAGCCAATAACTCCATGCCTGGAGCGTTTGCCGTAACTAGTAACTGATTAGATTGATTGACATTTGTTAGGACTGGGAAGTCCAGATGTAAAATCAGGGACGAGTGCTTGTGCTTGTCAGTGATTGCATTGTACGAATTTTTAATAATATATGTTTAATGCCTATTTTAATTATCTCAGACTGATTTCTGAAAATACATATGCACGAAGCCACCAAAACAAACGAATACCACGCTACAACCAGAATCTTAATATTATATTATTCACATCAACAAATTACTATCGCATCTGACCATATTACATGATCGCATGTAATAACTTGAGATGGGAAATATTGACACAGCCGTGTGTGTGTGAATGATCTACGCCGTTGGCCGCGGGGCCTATACAGCGTCACTGGACAAGATTGACACAGCTACACACGACCCGTATTGTTTTTCTCTTATTAACTAGACAGCCTCACACTAGAATTAATATTTCCTTTATTAAGGGTACTTTGGCAAACCAAAAGCTGACATGCTGTCTGGGTAGACTAAAACGAATTCACACATATATTTGTCTCGGAAATCCAACATATGACTTCTAGTTCCAGTGGACTAAGTTGACTATGCTCAACCCAATAGACCAAGCCTATCAACTGAATTAAATTAAGGCTGACACAGTTGCACCCACAAATAGAACATGATACTTATGCGACTGAACAGCATCGGGAACGTTCCGACTGCCATGCCTCAAGAAATTGCGTTACCCACCTCTAGTAATAACCCGCACTAATCCACCGCTTCATTTGCCTCACAGAGTAAAATAACGATCGTCAATCGGCTTTCGCATCTGCGTATCACTATTCAATGCCAATAAACGGAATAATGACAAATAAAATTACGCGATACGTTTGCGGGGCGTTTGTGCCGCTCAAAGGCGGCCGATTTGTATAGGCATAAAGACCTCTTTATAGGCCGTGTATATCGGCCTCATGTGAATTTATTCGCGCAGTTATTATTGCAATTCAATTAATGCACAATGTTCGGTCAGGTTTCTTCGGGTTTTAATGTAAAGGGTTGGATTGGATTGCAAAGTTTTGGTGTGCGAGTTTTTAGTATGATTACTTTGGTATGATGAAGTTTTGAAATTGGGTGGTTTATTGGGTTTTAATGATTTATTATAAAATATCTTTAGAGTTATAGCTACAGTCATATATATTCCAATCTAAAGTAATCGGCCATAAAAATATTGATTAATATTTGATTTCATCGCCCAAACTTGTCGATCCGTCTCTTGTGAGATAGGCAGAGAGTACAGAGTTCCAAAAAGATCGTTTCTCAGAGATCTGTCTGGCTTTCTCCACTCTCAGAGTTCGTCTCATACACACTCGCCGGTTACGGAATATTGCCCATCGGATAAGGCTATATGTTTTATAAAAATGGGTTAAATATTAGCTAGTTGTTTGGTCCGATTTCTACCTAAAGCGTCATATTCCTTTTTCTTTTTTACAAAAAATATAAAGACTTCATTAAAAAGTTTTTCATAATCATAGTTAATAATTTTTAACAAAATATTGCTTATTAAAACAGAAGACGTGGAGTGGGCAGGCCCCCTACAAGATGGAACGATGACCTGGTGAAGGTCGCGGGTGGAAGTTGGATGCGTACAGCACAAAGCCGGTCGTTGTGGCGGTCTTTAGGGGAGGGCTTTGTCCTGCAGTGGACGTCTTTCGGCTGAAGAAGAAGAAGATCAAAACAGAAACCGTATGTAATAAGCATAACATTAAATATTATTCTGATTCATAATATGACATTCCTATGCTCTAAATTGCTTTTTTCCAGTCACGCTAAACAAAGAAACAAATCGTAGATCTCCCAAAGCAAACAAAAAACGATGTCATTCTTTAATAGTGTTGTTTTCAACAAAACATTGTATTCGGTCAAACTAATTAAGAAAAAAATAACAATTAAAGGATCTTTTTTAATGCACTGACCTCGCACATTTCGTCTTAATACGCCGATAACGATCCGATAACTGTATCGATTTTATTGTTATCGATATAAAAAATGTTATTAAAAATCGGAAAAGGTCAAATTGAGGGTATAATTGGCTGCAAATTACTAAGGTTGCGGTATAAAACCTTATAATCTGGAGGTAACAAAAAAAATATTAAAATTTAATATTTAGGTATCGAACACGCTTAAGATTGGCTACCGGTATTAGCGCGGTTATTTAGACAGTCGAAAACCAAATTGGTTAATTTTAAATATAAAAATAATATCCGTGTCTTATCTGAAGGGCAAGTCAAGAGTCTCCATAACCGGCGAGCGTGTATGAGACGAACTATGAAGGTGGAGGATCAGAGAGATCTGTAGCCTCAGCAAAGAACCTGGGGTGATGATATAGATAGATAGATAATATATCAAATCAGCCTATACCCCCCAAAGGCCTTCTCTCACATCAAAGTTTAAATATAAAAATAAACATCGTCATGCCTGTATTATAACTGCTGGAACTCTGTATGCTCTGCCTACCACGCAAGGGATCTGGCGTGATGATATAGATAATCTATATAACCCGAGAGGGGGTGACATAGAGGTACTGAGTAGATTTACGTATCATCTACGATGTTAGGGGTCCCAATATAATAAGGGAACTTATTGTCATTATACCGGGCACATCCAGGCTCCATATAAATAAATAAAATATCTTTATTTCAGACATTAAGTCCATAAGAGTTGTTAGTGATAAGTTAGTAATAGCTTTGCTTAAACGCTACGTTAGTATTGTTAGTACAGTATTAAATTTTTTCTATGACTACTTCGGAACAGGACTGATAAGTTCTGGGTGCACCATAAGTTTTCCTGTACTGATCCTGCGGGGAAGACAGGCGTGGCGTTAGATGTTTATTTACGCGCACCCATAACTATCCCCACCCAATGTTTTTGGATGGGACAGTCCTGTCTGTCAACAATCATTTTCAGTATTCTGTTCCGAGTGCCACGTAAGAGCTGCAGTAAGCGCTTTTTTTCGCATTATGGCGTGAAATTGTGTGTGTGTGTGAATGATGTACGCTGTTGGCCGCGAGGCCTTTACAGCTTCACCGGACTTAAAGGCGAGCGTGCAACCACTACGCTCTAGCCAGCCTGAAGGGCAAGAGGCGACATACTCGGTTGGGACAGTCGCTGTAGGGGGACGGGTGCACTACTAAGTGCACCGGTCAACCGCCGGCTATGGGAGGGGATCTACTACTACGTCGTCGTCGTCGCCCGTATTCTGAGCGGAAAGAAGGGATGACAAAGCATCAGGGGGGTCGGTGAGAACATGTCGCAGCCGGCGGTGGCGGCAGGGGTCGGGGGGGAGATCGTAGTCGGCGGTGGCTACGATTAACGGATTTGCATGGGTAGATGCGTTCGCGAAGTGATGTGTTGACGCCTTTTTAATAAAGGCGCGAATAGGTTCGAGACCTAGATCGGAGTGGAGGTATATAAGATCGGAGTGGAGGAAAAGCCATCCGTGCGGGCTTCGGCAAACATTCCCGACGCACTGCAGCGCCATGGCAGTCGCAACAGCATTCTGAAGGCGTTGTTGTATTGTACGCGCAGGATGTTGTAGACTCGGCTTGTATATGATACCCATAGGCCGCTCGAGTAGAAGGACTGACAGAACGCTTTGAATAAACATATTTTGACGTCTGTCGTGCAGCGAGCGAACCTACGAGCGAGGATATTGCTTCTTACCGCCAACGCCCTGCGCTCTCGCTCTATGTCCCTATCATCTCATATCATCTATATTCCATAGAGGGGGTGGCAGAGGTGTACTGAGTACACCCACGTTTCGCCGACGATGTTTTATAATAATAAAATAATAAAAAGACTCCGGACTCGTACTGGGAATTTTACTCGTTAGCCTTCGTTTGCCACCAGACCAACGAGGCAGTCCAGGCTCCATATAGATATTAAAAATCGTTCTATAGGAAATTTACACTGTCCGTCCCAGAATTCGAATGCAAGACCTCGTGTAGGTTAGCCGCATATGCCACTAGATCAACAGCTAGTATTTATTTATTTCTTAATTCTTTATTGTACACATAAATTTGTTACATATAAAAAATTAAAATTTCAAAATAATCTGCCAGCAAACCTTTGAGTGATGGAGAAACAAATCATCAAAATGAGAATAGGAATAAGTGTATAACACAAAAGATAGTAGAGTTATAAACCACAGATATATATCTATAAATATACTACATACTATACAATACCATAAATTTATATACTACAAATATATACATACAAACAAACATCTTGCATAGATAGCAAATGTTCTCTAAAGGTTTCACCACATAGCCGACGCAGCGCGACGGAAGCGCAACGGTGGCGCGGCTTGGGGAGTTGTAATGTAATGAAATGTACGGGAGACGCCACACAGCGCAGCCTTGACTTGTTCGGTGAAGCTGTGAAGGTCCCGCGGCCAACAGCGTCGATCATTCACACACACACACACGCAGCCCCGCTCGACGCGATGGTAAACGTCACGACAGAAGATAGACGAGCACTTTTGTCACGCTCTCGTCGCGCTCCGTCGGCTATTTGACCAACCTTTAATTCTTTTCTTAAAATCTGTGGAGTAGGGCTATCACGTAAAAAGTGAGGGAGATTCCATGGACGCACAGTAAATTATTTAGTACAAAAATCAGTGGATTAGGTAGAAAATTTACACAAAAGATGTACGAAGGCGAAGTTAACTTAATTTGTGTTATCTTCCTGTTAACCTTTGAGTGTAGATATGGTAATATGGTTTTATAAAAAACTAATCTTCGTTAAATCTGACGGTACACAGGTCGGTCTCCATCTAAGTTCCAGTCGCACCATACGACGCGTATCTTAAGAACCACTGCCAATGTATCAATGCATTTATCACTACTAATTATCCATACTTATTAGTTATTTATTAACGCATACCTCACCCAAGTCAGGTATGCATGCATGCTTTAGCAAAGCCGCCATGTCTCGCATATGCGCATGGAATTAGAATAGGTACTAGGAAGAGAGGCGGATAGGTATCAGGAAAGATATTATCAGTACATATGGACTTAGTACATGATAATTTTTTCATAAAGGGGGAAATGGACTCCTGCATGCAGCGCGACAATATATGTGTCACGGCTTTTGTCGCCTAAGGCACGAGATAACCCTTTTATCTTACGTCTTAACATGGCGTGCTATGACAGAAATATGACACGAGAAAACTCGTTTCAAGAATTGTATTGTATTGACGTACAGATAAAACTATTTTAACTTAGGGGTACGGAGTACACCACTGCCACGCCCGCTTGAGGAATATCGGCGTGACGGTATTTATTTTGACTTGCGTGTATAACTTAAATTTTGTCCTACTCGAGAAAAACTGGAGCCCTACACTATAAGTGTTAATGGCGTTTTCAACGTATACGAGAAAATTTTCATTGACGGTGAAATTTTTTAAAAAAAGTGCAACTTTCTCTTGTTATTTAAAGCTAACAACATTTTTTTTCGTTTTCATAGCGGGACTTTTCATTTTGTTCCATCGATTTTTAAAGAAATCATAAATGTATTCTTGTCCTCATTTTCTAAACATGAATTCAGCTTTTTTTTTTTTTTAAATGCGTAGGTATTTGATCACGTTCTGTTCGTATACTCAATACCAGTTTTGTTTTCTTTTTTTTTTCGTACCGGCAAAGGTATCTCTGTACATTAGCGGTAGTGACAGAACAAATGAGTGTTTTAGCGCTATCTGTGGTGCGGCTCACATCTCGCCGCAGTAGCCCCTTAGATACGCAGCCATTGTGCCCGAACACTGCGCCGGGGCAATTAATAGGAGCCGTGGGAACAGCAGTGGAGTAGCTTAGCACTTTAAAAAAAATATCTAGAGAGATTCACATTAAAGTACATTGCTCAAAAATAGGGTCGTCACGCTTGCAATGGTCACTAAAATTCGTTGTTGGTGTTTAATTTTTATTATAATTTTAAATGGCTCGTTCGGGGAGATTTTAAAAAGATCATTCAGGAAGTGTTTTCTAGATTTTTTCTCAGCAGTTGAAAACATCAGGTTGTTAAAAAAATAAAGACACGCTATCTGCCACAGCTAAGGACTTATTTATTAACGACTATCTAAATAGGAACAAATACAGGTCAATTCTTAATGAGAGCTACTTACTACAATTAGGATGACACAAAAAATAATTATTATAGACTTTTAAAAAGGTACATATCTTTAAGTCCGGTGAAGCTGTTAAAGCCTCGCGGCCAACAGCGTACATCACTCACACACACACTATATATTCAACTACATATGTGAGGTACATCACAAATCAATCATCACGTGACCTACCTATGTTTATCTTAAACACTACTACTACTACAATAGCCAATAAACTGCACACATATACGTTCCCTAAAGATTGTCACTCACAGATCTCAAACAAAAACTCAAATGTTCATATCATAAAGGAACTCTACTCCCCTTAATCTATGTTCAAATAAATTCCTCAACACTACTCCATGGTTCTCTCTGTGCGACGTCCGACCACCAATAGCACCGCCGATACGCCGATAAGGTGTTTAAATCCAGCTTTTTATTGGGCCCTTATCATTGACTCAAAGCTCACACACCCACACAACCGTAACGACTTTTATTTTTTTAACTATCCGAACATGTCACTCCCACGCACACATTTAAACAGTACCAAGTTACATTTGCCATCACAAAAGAAATATTTCATTTGATTTTGAACTTTAAGTTGTTGAGTTATGGTTTCGTTTGTTGTTTTCTAAGTGAATTTTAGATTTTCAACAGTAGCCGCTTAAGGAAATTTTTAGAATGCTTCCCGAAAGTGAAGTTAAATTTGTTTGCCGATCCGTATCGTTTAATGTCGAGGTGTTCGGGAGTTTTGTTGGATGATACTTTGGTAATTCGAAACTAGTGTTCGGTAGGCTAATTAAAAGTAATTGAGGCTATGAGGCTGTATTGCGATAGCGATTTCATCCGACTTTGTACCTTTCTGGAAGTATTTTATACTATAAAGTTTTTATTAAGCTGAATCGATTTCAAGGGCCCAAGAAATCAATTCAGCTACTTAATTTTTTTTTTTACTTTTATAGAGGTGAAAGCGGTTTAAAACCTGAGTTGCTTTGAAGTAAATGGACACTGTTTTTCTTATTACACGTAGCTAAGTCCTACTATGATTTAAATAATATAAAATAAAAATAATGTCTTTAAAGAATAATATTGAATCGTATTCCATAAATTGTAAGTTGTAACTTAAAAAAAAAGCAAAAATATTCATATTAATCGAACGCCCGTTCAAAATAGAACTACACAACAAAACGGAATATTAAATATTAAAAAAAATTGACTGTATCAAAACAAATTAAAATATCAAAATAAGAATTTCGATCCGATAAACAATACTGCCTCAACCTAAAGAAACCACACCCAGTAAACCTAACTTTAACAATTGAACAATAAAGTACAATTTCGAAAAAAATACTTGAAGTTATAAAATATTATTGCGTAACGCAGTGCTACGACGGATATTCGATTAGGACCACCACACGCGTCGACACGGATCATTCGAGATTCAATATTTTCGTTCACTTTAATATTGTAGGTACACGGAATGTCACTCGGGACCCCTTTTTACTCGTAATCGAAGCGGGTTTTATCTTAACGGGATTAACTGCTACCGGTCTTTGAGACCGAGTGCATTTAGTAAGGTTTTAATGCGGCGATAGGCTACGTAATCGATTATAGTAATGGAACACGTGGTGTCGAGTTGAAGTCGATTTATTTTCCAAAGTTTTGTGTGAATTGAGTTTAAGTATTTAAAAAGTTTGGTGGATTTTGTTGACAGTTTGAGACAGCACGTGTAGTTAAGAGCTTAGTAAATAGGCTAACTGCACGTGGTTAGTAGAGTAACACCTATAGAACGTGGATATATGTATGCTAAGCGACCCGTATTTTTTCTGCTGAGTAGCAGAAAAAATACGGGTCGTTTAGCATATACAGCTTGACTGTTTGACAAAGGCCTCTCTCTCTCTCTATATATATATTGTCACGCACGAACCCTTGCAGGGTAGGCCGAACGTACAGAGTTCTTTCCTTACAGAATTCTCTTGAAAAGACCTAATTTCACAAATATGTGAGACAGAATAAATCATTCTGAACCACGCGGACCCAGTGCAGATGAAGGCAGATTTGTGGCCACCTGCTGTTGGAACTTATCAAGCCATCCTATAAGGCTTCCAACTTGGCTTGATGTCTACCACATGAAGAGGTAACCGGGCCTAACAATTTTAACCAGCTATCCGAAATCAAAATCAAAAGTTATTTATTCATGTAGACCAAGAATAGTTAAGAAAGAAAGTTAGGGATTACTTAAGACTCTACCACTCGTTCGGAAAGTCATTCCTGTGGAGAAGAAGGTCAAAAAACTCCACGGTTAGTTTTAAAATGTGAGTTTTACTATTCTTTTTGTATACATTGCGTTCTTGGGGTGTGGGAGAACTATGCAGAATGAGTTAAGTAGATGGGCTTAAGTATAGATTAAACATAAGTGTACTTACACTTATGGTATCAATCAGTGTCTACACAGTCCTCTCATTTACAAAATAAAGACTTTGTAAAGGTATAAAATAAATGTAAAAATAATAATAAGAAATAAAACTGCTAATATATAATGAGTGCGAACAAAATACTTGGCTATTCTGTATCCTGTTATGGCTCCAGTGTGATGTCAAACGAACCAAAGTTCTACAGAACTACAGGTTTAACACAGAAACCCTCGAAAAAGGGAAGTCATTAACGGTTGCCCATCTCAGAATGTGCTATTGCTGTTGTACCGCAATGTTCATGGCGAAGGTTAAGCAACGTTCGCCTCGGTCATTCTGAGATGGGTGACCGGCTTTTCCTTTTTCGGGTGTCTCCGTGCTTCGCAAGGCACGTTAAGCTGTCCCAGTTACCATTTCATGTGGTAGTCGTTAAGCCGAGTTGAAAGCTTTTTCAGCAGGTTGATAAGTTCCAACAGCAGGTGGCCACAAACCTGCCTCCACCAAACTGGGTGCGCATGGTGGAGTGTGACGTAATCTCTCGTGATTTGTGAGAGAAGGAGAATACAGCCTGGGACAGTACAGGCTTATAAATAGTCTAGATTAATCCAGTGGTTAAGACCTTAAGCCGCTCCCCTCACTGGATCGCGCAGAGTACGCGTACGCGACTAGTGGCGGGTTTGATTTCTGGATAGGACAAATCTTTGTGTGACCCATAAATATTCGTTTCAATTTGGGTGGTTTCGGTTTGTAAATTACACGTCAAATGAATGACAGTATTATTTTAACCAGACTATTATCATTAGGCTGATCATCCCTCAGCTATGGGGCGGGTGTTGCTGACAAATGACGTCACCCGGCAGTGGGCGGGGGCGGGTGATTGATACCAGAGTTAAGGTACGGTTTAAGCATTAGCTTCAGTGAAAAATGGCGGAAATTATTCCAGAAAAACTTTACCATAATATACTTAGTTCTTTATCAAATCATTATTGTTATTAAATGGTACTTATAATAATAATATAAGCCCTGTTAAGAAACTGTGCCACCGTTGGGCACGGGCCTCCTCTCAATCTGAGAGGAGACCACGCTGGCCCAGTGCGGGTTGGCGAACTTCACACTCGTTCGAGAACTCTTAGGCATTCAGGTTTCCTCACGATGTTTTCCTTGACCGTTAAAGCAAGTGATAGTTAATTTTTTTAATACGCACATGCTTTCAATATGACAGAGGTGCGTGCCTGGGTTTAAACCCGACACCTCTGACTCTACAATCCATCGGTCTAATATTATAATTATTATTTATAATTTCCAGTACTCTCATCACCACAAATTCCCAAGGGACCATTCCCTTGCTTGGATTCCAAAATTATAAAAAAATAATAGTGTACAACACTAACACAACTATAGCAGCCAAAAGAAGAAAGAAAGAAAGGAATATTATTTGTCACAGCACGAGAGACACATTATTTATCTGACCACTGTTGGACATAGACCAATCCCATAAATCGCCACGATGACCGGTTTGTATGTGGTTCATAAGAATGTGTGCCTAAATTAATATATCATGGCGTTTTCATAACAAATCATTTATGTAACTCCTAGTTCAACACAAAGAAAAAAGAAATCATTTTCACAGCTATTTCACAATCACGAAAAATAAAAAATATAACAATGCGTGCTATTTATTCCACATAATAATGGACAGTAGTTGTCTCTCGCGCGACAAAATATTTCTTTTCATATTTGTCTCAATATTTTCTTCTAGGGCTGTCCCTAGTAGATGTGATTTGATGTTAATAACCACGTTATTCAAGCTTTATAACTGAAAACTATATCGTTGGTTTAGTGGCAAATAATGCGCGTTGTATGTGTGTGTGTAATGATCTAGCTTCACCGGACAAGAGGGCGAGGGTGCAACCACTACGCTCGAGCCAGAGTCTAATAATGCGCGTAGTGATCACGAGGTCTTGAGTTCAAATCCTACGTCGGACAAAATGTAAATTTTCGATAGTAGAATTTCCAGTATCAGTTCAAAGTCTGGCTTTGTACCCGGTATGATGGCAATAGACTCCCCCCTATAACATGAGACTGAACATAGTCGGTGAAAAGTGTGTGTACCTAGTACATCCCTGCCACCGCTTGGGGAATATAGGTATGATGGACTATCTTTATTTTCAAACTTTATAAATATTCTAAATGGAAAGATTAGACTATGAATAAAAGTCACGTCTGGCTGTTAGACTTATATGCCTTTACCACCTTTTTCAATATCCAGAGGGAAGTGAAAAGTAGCTCTATTCTAGATGACATAGTAGCGCTATTTCTAATCTCAGCTTTTTAAAGCTTGCTTTCGTTTTCGAATCACACCAATATCTTATCTAGGATGTCACGCGATTACATACAAACTAATATATAACATGAGCGACAAAGTCGGACAGATATCCAACAGAAATTCACAAGTATCAACGAGAAAACTGATCGTGGTTTATCTCTCTACTCTACAAGAAATTTTTTTTTTGGATTATAAAATAACATACATAAGTTAAATTTTAACAAGGAAAATTTGGGCAGCCCTGCAGAAAAAACAAAAGTAAATATCAAATACGTTCAGGTGAAGAATGCGGAAAATGTAAAATTGTCGTTTTCACGAGTGAGAGGGCAGGTGTGAGGGTGCCGCGGTGTAATAAGACACATTCGAGAGAACTCCGCGGAACACCTCGAGAAGACGCGGCTGGGTGGCCGGGACGAAAAAATATTGCCTTAATATTTTGAAATATCAAATAAAAAAAAAATGAGACGACGAAGTTAAGGCCCATATTACAGAAAAATTTTAAGAACTGACTTTTGTACTAAAACTTTAGTTTTAAAACTAGATTCACGACCGACTTACGTTCTGTAATAATGGCCTAAGTGTTGTAGTGGGCAATATAACGAATATTTAAATTATTACGAGTTATATAACCAGTCACTAGTACCTAACACTTACTACTGGTACGGTAGGTAGTGGACCCGATCTCATTGACACCTGGAGCAAAGTCCAATGAGATCTTTTCCCTGTAGATATTATAATTAAAACAAAATTTTGACGTACAGCGAAACTTAGTGTTCCGAATATCTTGCATCCCCTTCAGAGATGTAGACGTTTACTATTTTCTTTCTCAGATAAAACTCATATAAAGTTGCTTTAGTACAGTTTAAAAATTAAGCGCTGTTAAGAAACTGTCCCACTGTTGAGCACGGACCTTCTCTCAAACTGAGAGGGTTAAGCACGGACCTTCTCTCAAACTGAGAGGGTTTAGTCCATAGTCCACCACGCTGGCCCAGTGCGGGTTGGCGAACTTCACACACCTTCGAGAAACTTGTTCACGATGTTTTCCTTCGCCGTTAAAGCAAGTGATAGTTAATTTTTAATACGCACATGCTTGAAAAAAGACAGAGATGCGTGCCTGGGTTTAAACCCGAGACCTCTGACTTTGCAGTCCAACGGTCTAACCACTATCGCTGCTCTATCTTATAAATTAGTATTATTTAAAAAAAACTTTATATGGTTTATGCGCGGGAAAGCTGTTAATAAAACGTCGATGGCGGGAACGGGCGCCATTTTTGTTCTTGAGATAAATTTACGATAAATTGATTACTGACATTATACATAAATATTTAAAGTACTCGCATTATAATTCAAATAAAGATTTTAATATTTATATTTTAAAACAAAATCATTACACGCACATGTAGAAACACAGTCAAACAAAATATCGTGCAAATTTATATTATGATCTGTGAAGTGGCGTAGAATTTTAAAATTGAAATTCCCAACATGTCGTGGTGTCGCGTATATTATGACAAGACATGAAACGCGTTCCAATACTATTTTATGTTATTACCATTTTCAACTCGTGTTTTGCGAATAAAATTGTCTATTTTGGTTATCAACAACTGAGTTATCGTCACGAGCATTGTTCATTGAAACAATTGATAGGAAAATTTGGCGGGTTTTTGGGCTGCTGCTTTTTAAATTATTGTTTTTTTTTTGAAAACGAAAACACACGAATAAAGGCAATCGGAATATAATGTTTATTTTTTAACGTGGGTGCGTTCGCAGAAACGCAACAAGCATTTGTGCCGTACGAGCACCATTAATCAACATCTATATTCCCCAAGCGAGGGCAGCAGGGGTGTACAGCGTACACCCACATTTCGCCGAAGTAGTTAGGTCCCAAATGAGGCTCGAGCCAATTGCGTATATACATAGGTATAATACCTATTGGATACAAGTATAGACTCATGTGTCATTAAAATGAAAAAAAAAACAGCCTAGAATTTGACTTCACCAGCCGTACTACATACCACTAGTCTAATGAGACATTCCATCAATAAGACATTGTTATTTTATTAACATCATTTATTCCAGCTATTTATTTAGTATAACTCACGATAGAAGACCTTGACTGACAAGATTGAGTTATTGTGTGGAACCTATGAGACACGACACGACAACTAGACAAATTCCGTCATAATATTGATGTATAGAAAAGCTTTGTTATGTAACCTTGAGAGAGGTAGTGAAATATAAAAGTATGTCTATTGATACATCGCACTTCCACTTAATAAGGAAAACAAAACAATTTTCGAGCAAAACGAAATTGAAATATTCTATTTTAAAATCAAATTTTTTTATTCATGTAGACCAATTTATAAATCTCGTAAAAATTAAGTCATGAATAGGCTAGTGATTACTTAAGACTCTACCACCTTATCAGAGCGTCATTCCTATGGAAAAGAAAGGCAAGAAACTCCACGGTTTTTTGTTCCAGTGCTCGAAACAAAGTTAAGTAACTAGTATGTATAATTCTAAAGTAAGTGCTAAAGTTTTTGAACGTTCTAAAAATGGCATATTAAGTAACCTCTAATTATAAAACAAGATCCAACAATTTTTAGTTGTAAATGTTGTATTTTTAAAGTATAATTTTATTCTTTTGTTATACACACCATTACGTTATGTTTAGGTACAGGTGATAAATCATCGATATATTTTATTTGTACTTAATTAAAGGTGAAACGGGCCGAGAAATAAAATCACAACTATGGGTGTGGTCTTACTTCGAACTAGTTCGCTTCAACCATTGCCAACGTGAGTGCGCGTTAAAATTCTAAAGTATGCTAATACTAAAAAATGATGTAAAAAAAATCTTTTTAAAAACAAGCTTTTATAGCTAAACCACAACGGAGATCAATATCTTGCTTAGTCAAAGAGTTCCCATGGCCTCCTTCCGGCTGCATCATCGGACCCTGGACACCATCTGGGTATACAGTATCAACTCGTCAAGATAACTCCAACGAGCCCAAATACGGCAGTGGTAGCTCGGTGATTTCATTGGCTATCATTTGGCTTTGTCATCAGACCCTGAACACCATATAGTTCTATCTAATTTATCAAGTCTAAGCTCGTAGCGCTGTGCGACCACGGTGTTCTTACCGATTACCAAGGTTAAGCAGCGTTCGACTCGGTTGGCCCGAGATGGGTGACCGTTTGTGGCATTTTCATATTTGAGCGTCTCCGTGCTTCGGAAGGCACGTTAAGCCGTTGGTCCCGGCTACCACTTAGTGTGGTAGTCGTTAAGCCGAGTTGGAAGCCTTAAAGGCGGCTTGATAAATTCCAACAGCAGTGGCCACAAACCTGCCTCCATCAATCCGCACTGCGTCCGCGTGGTGGAGTATGACCTAAGGTGAGAGAACCTCGATTTATGAGAGAAGGCTTATGTCCAGCAGTGGGCAGTATAGGCTGATATTATAAATAAGAATGGATGTAGTTGATATGTTCCTATAGCTAACTTCCAACTCTATCTTCAGATCAGCTTCATAGTACCATGTTATTGCATTATCAACGAACTTAGACACCTAGGTATGCCAAATTTCAGCTTAATGGGATAACCGCAAGTGCTTTCAAAATAGATCACAAGATTTGAACCGGGAAGACAGACAGACACACATGAACTGTGCAAGTTTCTTTGACTGATTAAACCTGATATTCTGTTGGACTTTGGCTCATTCGGCATTACACTGGAGCTATAATTAAATATTTTGTTCGCACTCAATTATGTATATATATTTTATACTAAGCAGATTTATTTTTCTTATTATTATTTTTACAATTTTGTAAGTGTAAGTACATATACGATTAATCTAAACTTACGCCCATCTACTAAAATCGTTCTGCATTGTTCTCCCATGAACGCATTGTATACAAAAAAAATGTAAACCTCTCATTTTAAAAGAGTAACCGTTGAGTTTCTTGGCCTTCTTCTCGACAGGAATAACATTCCGAACGGGTGGTAGTCTTAAGTAATAACTAACTTTAGTTTCTTGACTATTCATAAGAACTTCTTGGTCTACATAAATAAAAACCTTTTGATTTTGACTATCGATATGTGAACAAAGCAGTGATAGACTAGTGGTTAGACCGTTGGACCGCAAAGTCAAAGGTCTCGGGTTCAAACCCAGGCACGCACCTCTGTCTTTTCGAAAGCATGTGCGTATTAAAAATTAATTATCACTTGCTTTGACGGCGAAGGAAAACATCGTGAGGAAACCTGCATGCCTAAGAGTTTCTCGAAGGTGTGTGAAGTTCGCCAACCCGCACTAGGCCAGTGTGGTGGACTATGGCCTAAACCCTCTCAGTTTTAGAGGAGGCCCGTGCCCAACAGTGGGGCAGTTTCTTAACAGGGCTAATATTATTATATTATATGTGAACATTGGAGACTTGTACTGTGACCGATTAGATGCAAAAATGTAGAGGCCTGGCGTCTGATTCATATTTTTTTAATAAATTATAGTCTGACCTTTAAATTATGCCCTGTTATTAGCAAGATAAAGAAGCGTAGGGCCTTGTCAGTGCGGCGTCATTCGCGACATGTTTACGACATTTCTATGCAAATGGGCGGGAGAATGGATGTCGCGACGCCTCATGTCATATTTCGGGCTTCGGGTGACGTCACTTCGCATTCGGTGGCCGATCGCGATTTGGGCGAAATTAATGCGAACAATTTGGGTAAGGTTTTGAAGGACATACATATCGTTAAACATATGCTTAGATAGACCGATAACCTGGTAAAGGTTGTTGGTAAAAGCTGGGTGCGTATAACACAAAGTCAGTAGTCGTCGTTTTTTGGGAGATCTATCTATAACCTCACGCCAGATCCCTTGCGGGGTAGGCAGAGAGTACAGAGCTCCAACAGGCTCTTTTCTTGGAGAGATACCTCCCAAAAATCGCAGGAGTCAGGAGATTGTTAATGAATGTACTGCGTATTTGTTATAAAAAACATAATAAACGCAAGACCTCAGACACCCCGATTAGAGAATTGCTTCATAAATTGAAAACGAAAACCAAATTTCCAAATTTAAAGGTTTTACCCCTTTTTTAAGCACTTTTATACCCCAATTAACAATGAAACTTGTATGTGTATGTGTGCATTTTGAGAAATACGGGTTAGGAATGCATTTGTAATGTCCTTGTTGCTATGAATCCAGAATAAATTTAGTTTTTTATAGCGCACTGAAGGATTAAAAGCATTTTTTGCAAATTTAAAATAAAATGTAGGATACATTAAAAATAGTTGGAATCAATTCAGTTATCGATTTAGAACAAACTACTTTCAGATTGTATAAACCGTGTCTTATCTGAAGGGCAAGTCATGAGTCTCCGTAACCGGCGAACGTGTATGCGACGAACTATGAGAGTGGAGGAAGCCAGAGAGGACTGTAAGGAAAGAACCTATTGCAACTCTGTACTCTCTGCCTACCCTGCAAAGGAACTGGTATAGATATATATAAATGAAGATGAAAAGGTCATGATTATAATGTATGGAGTAAATTTAATTTTAAGTATTCAATTTTCCAAAATAATACACACACACACAGTCACGCCTATATTCCCCAGAGGGGGTGGCAGAGGTGTGCTGAGTACACCCACGTTCCGCCGACGATGTTAGGCCCCATGTAATAGGGGGCGAGCCTATTGCCATATACCGGGCACAATTCCAGGCTCCGGACTCGTACTGGGAATTTTTCGTTAGAAAATCTACATTTGTCCGACCTAGGATTTGAACCCAGGACCTCGTGATCACAAAGCGATGCGCTTTGTCACCAGACCAACGAGGCAGTCAAATAATATTTTCCAAAAACTCTTCTCTTAAATATACATTGAATGAATAGAACATTATTCAATGATAGATTGGACTTGCATAAAATATACGCGAAAAAAGCTTAAAATGTGCTCTATAACTTGTATGGATGACTTTATTTTAATTAACTATATCTGAATTATTTAAGAAACATTTGCATTTTGGGTCCTCCGGGCATACTAATCGCCGTTGTCAAGGACATCCGACAAGGGAAATTTTCACGCGAAAATTCACTGTTCATTGACGTTAGTAATTCCATCGCACGATCACGAGGTCCTGGGCCCAAATCTTAGGTCGCGCAAATGTAGTTTTTCTATCGAATAATTCTCAGTGTCAGTCCGATGTCTGGAATTGTGCCTGATATATGGCAATAGACTCGCTCCTTATTATATGGAACCTAACGTCGTTTCCGAAGAGAGGGTGTACAAAGTACACCTCTGCCTGCCCCGCTTGGGAAATATAGGCGAGACGGTGTTTATTTTTTATTTTATCATCGTAAACACCATCTGTGTTGAGGCGCTCGTAGCGCTGTGCGACCGCGGTGTTCTTACCGATTCAACCAAGGTTAAGCAGCGTTTGACTCGGTTGGCCCGAGATAGGTGACCGTCTGTGGCATTTCCAAATTCGATCGTCTCCGTGCTTCGGAAGGCACGTTAAGCCGTTAGTCCCGGCTACCACTTAATGTGGTAGTCTTTAAGCCGAGTTGGAAGCCTTAAAGGCGGCTTGATAATTTCCAATAGCAGGTGGCCACAAACCTGCCTCCACCTATCCGCACTGGGTCCGCGTGGTGGAGTATGACCTAATCTCTCTCACCTCGATTAGTGTGAGAAGGCCTTTGTCCAGCAGTGGGCAGTATAGACTGATATTATTATTATATTATATATTAACCACCATTTGTACCAATAAATTCATTTCGTTCCTCACTTTATTTTAGCTTACTTTATTATATCGGTCGGGTTTATTATTCAACTCATGGAGAGATTTGCTTACTACGGAAAGAATTTTGACATACTTTGTATGGAAAATCTGTCAAAATCTAAGTGACACTAAGCAAATTTATCCTTGATTCGAATCTTAAAACCGGTCATAAATGATCAAAGAATAAAGATTATACTTGACTATTCTCTTAATTCTGTTGAACTCAGCTACTAAATCATGCAAACCCATCTATGTAAACGTACCTACCTATGTGAGTACATTCACTGAATATTTCGAGACGGATCGCGTTGTAAATATTGAAACATGGCCCTCGCTAGGGACCCGCCCCTACAGCCGACAGGGAAATGATCCCGGGCAAAAACTACGTGTTTCTCGGATATTCTGGAATGTTTGACGAAAACCTTTTTTTGATGTAGATTTTTAGGTAACTAGTAAAGTTTGTCACTGCTTCGTTGGTCGGACGGTGACGAAACGGAGGCCGGGCAGTCTGGTTTTTATATTGAAAAAATTAGATCAGTAGTCCGAGGTTTGGAATTGTGGACTGTATAATGGCAATAGGCTCGGCCCCTATTACATTACGACCACGGATTGGGACCTAAAATGATGTTGCAATGTAATGTACATACAGGTACCCTCAGTTTTTAAATTAGTACTAACTAGTTGTACCCAAAACTGCATTCACGTTATTTTCAGTCGTGTATATTCACACCCTTACGATTTTTTGAGACAAATGGGAGCCTATGTCCTTCCCCTGAATAAAATGAACCTTTCCGAATTTGATCAAAATCTTTTCAGTGCATTGGGCGTAAAAAGGTAAATGACAAACAGACGGAGATACTTTCAAATTTATGATATTAGTATGGAGGATGGGTATACTGGAGGTGTCTTGATAATATGAAAATTATCAGGAATTTTAAAAGCTTAATTTCTATTTTCGAATTTCAAGTTATTTAGACGTAGGAGAAAGACTTACAAGACGTATTTATTCAATGATTTTACGTGAATAATTTCAAAACTATATTTTATGGTGAGAATCAAAGTTATATAATATAGATTTACTACTTTTCCTAGCCTTTTGTTTAAAGATTGGAATACCAATTTTGGTATTATTTTACGTTATTGGATAACTGAAGAAGGTTAAAAATTACTCCACAATCTATATCCAGTGTTGTTTATATACCATTTATATACCTCAAAAATCTTTACGAAACCAAAAAAATAAACAGACCGACACCAAAATTACGCCATCAAGTTCGCTATTCAAGGGAACACATAAAACGGAACAACACGTGAAACCATTAGTTTGGCACCCCCCTAATAATAGGTGATTTGCCCCCTTCCCACAGAGACACCGGTATCATGGCCACTATACCTTGAGCTACACAAAGTTGGGCACGGTAATTTTTGGGGTGAAGTTTTCAAGGCGGGTCAGGTCAAGTTAGGCTGGTGATTTGGTGGCAAATGCGTGCTGGAAGCCCATCTCGAAGGTTTTAGTCTAATGCCACTTGTATCTGACATTTTATTGTCACACGGTGGTGCTTTTCCGTGAGTTGTGACGCTCGAATTTTGGGAAGTATGTTCTCACTGAAGGTTTTATTGCCTCTAAACGTAAAATAAAAGTGAAGTTGGAGTGTTTCTCTAAGTTTTGCGGTTTTATTTTTATTTTTCGAATCGCTTCAATAAGGAGCGAAGGTGCGAGAGTAAGAATGTTCGAATGAATTTGAAATTGATGACGGTTTTTGTGTGCGTTCAATATTTTCTCCAAAATAAGATTAATATTTTAGACCTTAAGTGGGTCGTTCCGGGACTCGGTAACCAACATGCCAGTGTGTCCAAGATGTCTTAATTTCAAAACGAACGAGTGTTAAATGTATGATTAGGTGCATTTATGTCTTTGCTACGCTCTGTAGCCTAAACTAAGTGATGGATTTTGATATAATATTTTGAAATATCATTAGATTCTTCTCAACCGAGAGGATGACATACATATAAATACGGTGTCTGCGAAATGATAGCGGAAATTATAAAATGATAGATATGTTTGTTTTTAATATTTTGGTTTTGAATTATTTGATCATTTCGCTGAAGTTAAGAAGTACTTATTAGAATATCAGTCTGTTTAAACGTTTTTGGTAAGTGTCTGTGTTAAATTAAGGTTGTATATGCAATCGACTGCAATAGCGATTTAGACTTTATTACGAAGCCACAAGTTTTATTTTGATGTATCTATTAAACTCTTCGCGGTTGCAGTGTCGGGGTTATTTATTACGTTTGCCGCGCTCCTCGCGGATTCTTTCAGAGTTTATGACATAGAAATAGTTTGTGAAGTATTTTATGGACTTTGAGTGTTTTAGCTACCATTGCCGATAGCTATGTGCTGTGCTGAAGAGAACCTTTTGTACTATTAAGGAACCTTAGTCACTTTGATATCAGCGAAGCGACAGTGTGACTTAACTGTTTATACTAAGTGAAATGTTCAGTAAGTAATGAAAGCGTTTTCTTTAACTATAGAAATAAGCAAACTTTTTTTATATTGAAGAAAATAATAGTTTAGAACTTAGAACCTGAATAGTTTGCACGTAACATGTACCTAAGAAATTGCTTTAATATTTAAAGATAGTGTTCCATTATCATCTGCCGAAACAGGTACCTCCAGTGCAGGGGAAAGACAACTAGCTTTGTTCTGTACGCATACAGCGTCGCCAGATCAATGTTTATCATCATCTTAGCCTATACTTGTCCACTGGTGAACGGAGGCCTCCCCAATCGCTCTCCAGCGCAACCCATCCGATGACACCTGTTCCCCCATCCAACGATTTCCTGCGATCCTCACAAGATCGTCGGCCCACCTAGCAGGCGGCGTCCCACGTTGCGCTTGCCAATACATGGTCTCCACTCTAGAATCTTACTGCCCTAACGACCGTCCGTTCTTCGCGCTATGTGTGCCGCCCATTGCCACATCAACTTGCTAATCCTATGTTTATACTAAATACAAAAGTCACCTATTTTGTAGGTACCTATTACTACTTACTTCGTATGAAAAACAAACATGCAAAAATGCAAAAAAAACATGCAAAACAATTCAGATTCCAACAATTCAATTTCTACCTGTAAACAACTTGATTTTCTACAACCGTCAAGGCTAATTAGAAAACCGTAAAATATAACGAGAATCACATTTTACAACAAAAAGAACGACGTGGTCAGAAACTGGGATTGAGAAAGATTGCGGGTAAATAATAGATACCTTTAAAATGCTGGCAACTTCGCTGAACCCGCTGAGAAATAAATAATGAAGTTAATACCTACCTATTTTTTCTCAGAATTTCCACCATCGCGTTAGGCAGTTAGCATAAATTAGTAAAGAAAAGTTTTATTTGACTTCGCGGTACGCAGAAGTGTCGTTTTCTCAATTTTCCCACCAATATTTGGGCACAAAATGGCCGCCGCTTCTCACGCACGTCACACACGCAATAGATCGCGTTCATTTTCGACGATGTTGAATTATTTATATGTTTTCAATAAACAGTGATACCATAATAAAAATTGTTAGTATCTTTGTCTGACAGTTTCCGACAGCAGTTTGACGGGGATAAATGGTGTATTTTGTAGGTAAACACTTACTAAATTTTAATATAAAATAATGGCTAAGTTTGACGGAAATCCAAAGGGGGAAGAGTTAATGAAGGAAGCCAGAGAGGTCTAATGAACGAACCTGTTTGAACCTCGACTCTGTGCCTACCCCGCAAGGGATCTGGCGTGATGATATAGAAAGGTAGATAAAAATCTACGCGGATCCAGTGCAGATTGGTGGAGGTGGTATTGTTGTTATGAAGTCCATAAGGTTTTCAACGTGTAAGCCACGTAATGTAAACTATACAATTTCCGCATGTCCGATCTTTACTATAACGATAAGTCACGCACTGAGCCCTTATTCGCTATGACCACATAACGTAGCTCGTTACGATAACTTTGTGGAATGATCGTTTTGACTGTCTCGTTACAAAGCGTGTAGCGGTATATAGTTCGAATTGAAATCCTAAGTCGGACAAAAATGTATTTATCAATAGAAATAATTCAAGTATCAGTAGTATTGTGCCTTGAGCAATAAACTGTTTAGTGCACCAAGCGGTAATAGCCTAGTGGTTAGACCGTTGGACTGCAAAGTCAGAGGTCTAAGGTTTAAGCCCACGCACGCACCTCTGTCTTTTCGAAAACATGTGATATTAAAAATTAACTATCACTTGCTTTAACGGTGAAGGAAAACATCGTGAGGAAACCTGCATGCCTAAGAGTTTCTCGAAGGTGTGTTAAGTTCGCCAACCCGTACTGGGCCAGCGTGGTGGACTATGGCTTAAAACCCTCTCAGTTTGGGAGGAGGTCCGTGCCTAACGGTGGGACTGTTTCTTAAGAGGGCTTATATTATATATTATACAATGGCTCACCCTCGATTACATGGGAACATTGTCGTGAGTGAACAAAATGTGAGTACCTAGTACACCTCTCCCGCCTTTGCTTAGGCAATACAGCCGTGACGGTGAATGATCGTGAATACAACTTCAGTATACACACACCGTCACGCCTATATTCCGCAAGCGGGGTAGCAGAGGTGTACTGTGTACACCCACTTTACGCCGACGATATCAGGTCCAATGAAATGGGGAGCGAGCCTATTACCATATACCGGGCACAATGTCGGACTCCGGAATCACGCTGGGATTTTTTTGTTAGGGTAACTACGAGTAGATTAATAATATCAGCCTATACTGCCCACTGCTGGACAAAGGCCTTCTCGCACAAATCGAGCTGAGAGAGATTAGGTCATACTCCACCACGCGGACCCAGTCCGGATTGATGGAGGCAGGTTTATGGCCACCTGCTGTTGGATCTTATCAAGCCGCCTTTAAGGTTTCCAACTCGGCTTAACGACTACCACATTAAGTGGTAGCCGGGACCAACGGCTTAACGTGCCTTCCGAAGCTGCGGAGACGGAGACGCTCGAATATATAAATGCCACAAACGGTCACCCATCTCAGGCCGACCGAGTCGAACGCTGTTTAACCTTGGTAATCGGTAAGAACACCGCGGTCACACAGCGCTACGAGCGCCTCAACGAATAGATCACCATCTATCAATCTATATCATCACGCCACTAGATTACTCCGACCTCGTAATTACAAATAGACCAACGAGGCAGTCCTACAGAAAACCTTTACACAAATATTTCTCGAAGATGTCGTAGCGCGCCGCGTTCAGTTGTAGCTAATAAGGACTCTGGTCAACATTCGTTTAGTTATGACTTTACACTTTTAAGTGTGACCAGTTGATAGATGGTGCCGATAACTGCGGTATTTGACGAGTCGCCGTGTCGTGGCTACTCCACGATTAATTCGCGTCATGTTAGGGATGGGCTGACGTCACTTTGCGAAGACAAAACACTATTTAAGGGAGTTTTGGCGGGAAGTCGAAGAGTGATGTTGTCAATTTGTTTTATTTTCCAAAACTTGTGTTATTTCGACTAACAATGTGTAATGTTGGTGGAATATTAACCATTATGTGTGCTTATATGTGCATGAGTGAAGGTAATTGTAACAAAGTGACAAAACGTGCCTTTTCGACTTCCCTCAAAACGGCCGTTGCAATTGGTATGTAAAGTATCCACCGCTGTACTATCCAGGGTGGGGTACTTCATTAATTTCATTATCAACGTTGTCATCAAATACATCGGGGAGTTGAATTAATTTAAACAAATACGATTATATATCTCACTGGACACTGGCAAAATACACTCATAATTAGTGTGAAGCCATAACTTGAAGAAGAAGAAGAACACTATTTAATTAAATACATACTTGTGGTAATTTGAGCCTTTTAACTATTTATTTGGTACTAGTTCTTGCTCTCGCCTCCACCTAAAGTAATCAGGTAGTTACCCCGTAATAACTATGGGAGTGGAGGAAGCTAGAGAGGTATGTAAGGAAAGAACCTGATAGAACTCTGTACTCTCTGCCTACCCCGCAAGGGAACTAACGTGATGATATCGATAGATAGATAAATAGAAAAATCTTGTTAGTCCTAGGACTTTGGTCCATGATCCAGGACCCCGTGATTGCTACTGGCCAACGAGGCAGTTATTAAAGATCCAAATCCTTTTTATCTCGTTAAAGGAATGTATGTCCTTGATTACAGATCCGTTCGTCCAGTTGAGACGGACAGGTGTTCAAATATTTGCAGTATCGTTTGGGCCCACTCGTATCATTTGACACTTTCGTAGTGTATCGGGGCCAGTGCAAATATTGGCCGCAAATAGATTAGGGGGGCCAAGTGTTGTTTATCGATGTAATTTTTTTTCTGAACTGTTTAAGTGTATCACTTGATGTTGCCATATTTGATTTCAAGAACCACCATATTATTACGAGCTTTTATTTAACTGGCAATTTTCGTATGTCTGTCTGTCTGTCTTTCCGGTTCAAAGCTTGTGATCCATTTGTCAAGCACTTACGGGTATTCGATTGAGCTGAAATTTGGCGTACGCATGTAAGTCCAATGACAAAGCACTGATATGGTACCATGGACCTGGTCTGATGATGGAGTCGGAAGGTCGGTAGGAGCATGTGAACTATACAAACCCCCTCGTGTTTAGGCTTGTTAGATTGGTATGGATAAGTACTATATATCTAGATAGTGTTCTGTAGTGTATGAACCCCCCTACCTTAGGTGTAGCCTATATAAAGGGCTACACCGAGTGTCATAAAGAGAATATACGCGTATAAGTCGAAGCAAACTGTTTTATTTGTGATACCCCCAACGGCCCACATTGCAGTTCAGGGTCCGGTGATGAAGCCAAAAGGTGGCCAATGGATCCACCTAACTACAGAATATAACTCCGCCGTGTATGGGCTCGTTGGATTTGTCTTGACGAGTACATTAGAGCCGGATGGTGTCCAAGGTCTGATGATGAAACCGAAAGAAAACAATAGGAACTCCTTATAATAATAATATAATATATAATATTAGCCCTGTTAAGAAACTGTCCCACTGTTGCTTAGGCCATAGTCCACCACGCTGGCCCAGTGCGGGTTGGCGAACTTCACACACCTTCGAGAAACTCTTAGGCATGCAAGTTTCCTCACGATGTTTTCCTTCATTCACCGTTAAAGCAAGTGATAGTTATTAATTTTTAATACGCACATGCTTTCGAATAAACAGAGGTGCGTGCCTGGGTTTGAACCCGAGACCTTTGACTTTGCAGTCCAACCGTCTAACCACTAGGCTATCACTGCCTAGGAACTCCTTAACTATAGTATTTTTTACATAGGATGGGTAGTGACAGTTTTAATTGTCAAACTCATATTAAAGCATAAAACGTGCTAAACGGTTAAAAATAAAGCAAACTGGTCATGCCTCTTATTGCCATTGTATAAAGTATAATTTCGTTTGAAATTAGAACTATCACTACTTATCCTATGTGAAAAATATTATAACCAAGATATCTTCGTTGTGTTTTTTGCTATAAAGGCTTGTTTTATGAAAGGTCTTTTTAAATTAAAATTATTAAAATACTGCCGTATTAATAAAAATATTGCCGTTATAAAAAAATAATTTTTATTCATATATGGCAACAACATGTGACCCAGGAGCAAACAGGTAAGAAAAAAGTGTATTGTCACAATAGGTCACCTAAAGTCATACCTAAATCGGAACTAATGCTGTCATCAAGTGAAATGTCACTTCATGACAGACCTAAAGATCCTGTTTGCTATCTAATTTACCCAAGTTCTTTTAATTAGTAAACCTGCGGAACTGCCTGTTGAAATATTTCGCTGGAAAAGAAAAATTTTACTAATAGATAACCCTAATTTCACACCAACGGATACATATCGGATACTAGCTTACTTGTAGTGTTACAATTCAATTTATTTATAAAAAATACGATTTTTTCACAATTTCAAGTTACTAAAATGTATGTTTTTTTTAATTTATGGTAAGTGTCGCCATTATAAAAATTGATCGTATTGATCAGTACTATCACCTGTTTAAGGTTTTACGGACCCATTCCTTACAATTTTTATTTATTTTATAGGAACTTGTATATAATAAATAATATAAATATAAGTAGCTGCGTATAAAATGTATATAGTATACATTTATTTTATTCTTTAAGTACTTACATAAAAACTAAGGTAAGTAACGAAGTGCCAAAACTGTTTCATCCCAACTTGATCCAGTGCAAATATTGGCTGTAGGTACCCGAGCCCCATGGGAATCGAACTGCGCACATCAGAAGGACACGTTGAAATTATTTACTTAAGAAGAAAAAAAAAGATGAATGTCCTTTTATTCTTCATTCTGAAAAAACGATGAGAAATAATTAAGAGAAAATAATAATAAAGATGGAGTTTAATCTTATATAAAAGCACGTACGACTTTATGAAAGCCCGTCAGATAGCACAAATTATTAGCAATGTTTATGATTAGATAATTAATTCTCAGTAATGACGGTAAGACGTGTTTTTTGTATAACTTGAAAAATATTGATATTAATTTCACTATACACTGGTTATGTAAGCTAAATAAATTGTAAAAAAAACAAGTTATTAAAAATTATGTAAAAATACCTTTTACGTCATTTTTTGTTCTTATTTCGATTTGACTGCCTCGTTAGTCTAGTGGCAAATCGCATCGCTTGGTGATCACAAGGTCCTGGGTTCAAATCCTAGGTCGGCCAATGAAGTTTTTCTAACGAAAAAACTTCCCAGTATGAGTCCGGAGTTTGGAATTGCGCCCGGTATATGGCAATAAGCTCGCCCCCTATTACATGGGACCTAACATCGTCGGCGAAACGTGGGTGTACTCAGTACACCTCTGCCACCCCCGCTTGATGGAGTGTGTGTATTTCGATTTGACAAAACTACAAAAAGTCTCCGTAACCGGCGAACGTGTATGAGACGAACTATGAGAGTGGAGGATGCTTCCTCCACTAAAAGCAAAGGAAAAAACTTGTTGGAACTCTGTACTCTTTGCCTACCCAGAAAGAGATGTAGATAGATAGACAATCAAAAGATATTTCTTCTTCTTCTTCTTCAAGTTATGGCTTCACACTAATTCTAAGTGTATTTTGCCAGTGTCCAGTGAGATATATAATCGTGTTTGTTTAAATTGATTCGACTTCCCGATGAATTTGATGACAACGGTGATAATGAAATTAATGAAGTACCCCACCCTGGATAGTAAAGCGATGGATACTTTACATACCAATTGCAACGGCCGTTTTGAGGGAAGTCGAAAAGACACGTTTTATCACTTTGTTACAATTACCTTCACTCATGCACATATAAGAACACATAATGGTTAATATTCCACCAACATTACACATTATTAGTCGAAATAACAGAAGTTTTGGAAATTAAAACAAATTGACAACATCACTATTCGACTTTCTGCCAAAACTCTCTCAAAGGATATTTGAAAATCAATCAAGATCATTAAAAAACACATTTCAATAAGGGAGCATGTAATACAGCCATCGATACATGCCACATCGCTATTATTTATCTATGGGCGACGTAATAACCACAAAGTAGTGTTGTGTTGTGTTTTGGATTACTGATATCGTACGACTATACTATCGATTACGTCACGGAAGCCCTAATCCGAACAAAGGGATAGGGCTGTTGCATGTATGAAAAGTAATAATTTTTAAAGCATATGTAAGTTGTTTATTTAATCAGGTGTCTTTAACTGTAGTGTAGTTTATAATAGAATCGATTTATAGATAATTAGTATATAACAATTATAAATGAATACATCGAACAAATTGGATCGCAAATCAAGAGTCTCCAAGATCGATGAGTTTGTTGGAGACAAACTACGAGAGTGGAGAAGGTCTGAGAAGTCTGAATGTGAAGACAGAAGTGTTTATGGCGATGTAAGCTCTTTGTCTATTCACAAGAAATCTAATATGATCTCTGCGGATAAGAGATCTAATAGTACCTAATTATTGCCTGATTATTTTGGTATTTAAACAAAATCGATATTTATTACTTGTAGGTATTAAAGAATTTTGCCAACCTTATAACTATTTGCAATAAATACGAGGTCCATACGTAACTAGTGCGTTACCCTTGTTTATCCGGGGTCAAGTGACAAATGGACAACTCTATCGTAACACTACACTGTAACTAATAGATTTATGCCGGTCCTGACACTTGTGTAATCTCAGAAACGGCTACACTTTGACAAAATAAACGTTTGTTTTTCAGTAGATAGTACTATAGGAAAAACAACATAAAACGTGATCAAAGTGTGAACATAACAGTTATTTGTTGATACATATGACAGCTATCATTAAAACTGCCAACATGATATTTTAACTTTTTTCGAACACACCGAACTTGCACCGAACACATCTACTCCTGTAAAAGTCAATAACGTTTTAGCACTTATCACTCTGACAGCTGTGACAGATATCAAAATAACTATATTAAAACACTATAGATAACCATATCTCCGTAAGGATGGTGAAACGCATCCAGAATTATAATCTAGACTACCATACCATATTTCGAAACGTTAATATTTCATAAGCTGGGGACCATTCTTCATAATTTGGGATGAAACTATTGCCGTACAGACTCTTCTGTATCAAATAATTTCTTATTTCCGTTATTTCATGGGGCTTCTGCATTTGTTAGCTTTCTTCTCGCCATAACACTTGTACCAAAAACCTCAAAATTTCGCATTTAAAAAGCAAAGACGCAAAGACACCGTCATGTGATTCAGAGTTTTACGACTAAAATTTTTAATCAAGTTAAATATATTTTAAGAGGTTGCCGGCGCCACACGTAATCAAGAGCAAGACGGGCGGCTTCCAGTAAAGGATTATAAGTTTACACTTGACGAGGTAAGCAGGAGGCTTTGCTATTGTAAACCGCTTGAAATAGATGTAGTTTTTTGTTAGGATTTAATTTATTTTTGGGGAAGAGTTGAGCGATAATAGGAGAATAGAATGTTCTTTGCGTTGTTATAGGGTTGTGTGTGTAGTGTTATTAATTCTGACACATAACCACAAACTGTGCTTATCAACATAACGGACTCAAGTTATGGGTAAACTCGGCCGAAGTTTTCTCGACTGTACTGTCGCATCACTACGTTACTATTAATTTTAACTTATTCTTTACTCCACTCAGCCTATAGTAAAAATTTAAGGTATTTCCGAAATAACAAAAAAAACTATATTACTAAATTCCTTTTATTGAGGGATATTTAATGTCGTTACGGGGAAATGTGAAATCGAAATACATACATATAACGTTACTTGAAAATCCATTATTATGTTTTCTCCTGCATTGGAGAATATAAGCGTTCAATACCTAAAAATACTATACATATATTGTTTTTATATTTTAAACCTAACAAGCATAGCCATAAATACCAGAATTGATTTACTTAAGTGTAGTCTTAACCTTTCATTGAAGATACATAACTATAGTCTTTATAACAATTGAGAATCTCCACAAACTCCAACTTCCAAAGGCGCATCCCAACACTAAATTGTCTTAGATCAATAGGCACCTATTCTCTAAACCGCCAACCGCATCTATCGATATAATTAATCCGTACCCTATCGACTGTCGAACCGTTAAGATAGCCCCTTATAGGAAGATTTTATCACCCTAATAGACAATTCGGGGTCGGGTAGGACGCCTCGATGGATCCCAAAGGACATCCACCTTTTGATCAATAACTGTATACAAATTACTGAGCATATGCCCTTTCCTGCTTCAGTACACCGGTCGTTCGGCCCTTTGTGTTTTGTATTTACCCAGTCAGTACAACAGTTGCGCAAAACTTAAAGAAATGTATTGAAGTAAGTCGTCAAGTTTATGGAGGTTACCGAAGCCTTTTTAGACGATTGCGTCGATGTCAGATTATTTGGCTATTCAATGTTTAAGATATTGAGAAATCACCGGGAAAGTTTGAGCGGTTGCGAGAAAAGTTTTAGAAGTAGGACAAAGTAATTTGTTTTTCTTTTTCTTTTATATAACTATGGTATTGCAAAAACGGGATTAGGGTAAGTGAAACCTTGACTTGCTTACAAAAAGAGAGCTTACAAAAATTATTAATTTATATTCTAAAGAAATACTTTTTGTATATAAGTAAATCGTTTTTGACTTAGATTTTGTGCTCTAGTGCTATATCTACTAGTGAACTTTGTGGCAAGAAGTCAGAGGTAACTTTAATAGAGTATTTCAGCGAACTCTATTGATGTTACGAACTATACTCTATTTTGCAATACAGTTGGGAACTTAACTTGAAAACCAAGCCCATATAACCAAACCTCTTTTTATTTTTAATCAATATTTACTTATTTGTACTGTGGATATAAGATTGTAGAAAACTTTAACGCCGAATGAATGCTTTTTGTAACAAAAAAGCTGATCGTATCTGCATCTGCTTTTTATACCTAAACGCTCAAATCATTGCAACTGTCAATTTGCTAAACTAACAAAGCCAAATAGTTTACAGATTCGAGTCTATAAAAGGGTAACGACTCTAATATAAATGTGCATACTTAACTACATTCTCGATCGCCATTTCATACCAAACGCAGCTGCACTCATACACAAGACCCTATACTCCAACAATGAGATACTCAAAAAGTATTAGAAGCTCGAAAAACACCGCGCAGATTAGCCCCACACAATTAAAAGTGCTCGACATTTTTGACGTTTCAAAGCTACCTCAGAATACGCCCCCGCCGGCGCGCATTGTAACCTCAAGATGTTTTGGTTTACAAAAACTTACAGAATGGAACCCCGATTAGGGATGGATCAAAAGGATTTTATGGTTGTCTGTTTGTGTACTTTTTTTTGGTTGTGAAATGATCACGTTTTGATGTCTTGTTAACGAAAATGATGGATTGCAGTGATTAATATATGGATAGAGAATGAGTTATGGATTTATAATTGTGCGCTGAGATAAATTATACGTATCTATTTAAGAAGTAGTAATCGACATAATTTTTTGAATCTAAAAAAAAAAGAAATGTATCTGGTACATTTATATGCTCCAAGCAGGGATGGGGCAGGGGTGTCCGTGTACACTCACATGCCACCGACGATTTAAGGTCCCATTATAATAGGAGGCGAGCCTAATGCCATTATACGGGACACAAATTCCGGACTGCGACAGACAATTTTTTTTTCAATAGAAAAGTGTTCGCAGGCCCTCTATACAAATTAAATATACAGTCAGACAATGATCTTCCGGCCCGTAACTCAAATCGGGACTAACGCTGTCATCAAGTTAAATCTTATTTCATGGCAGTCGCAGAGTTGCCGCTTGCTATGAAAATTACCCAAAAAATGTTTATTTTAATTAGGAAAATTTTATTAAACGACTCTTATTCCCCCCAACGCCATCCACGGGCATATATGTCAATGTTATCCACAGGCCAAAATATATTTGTCGCACTACAGTTGGACGCTGATAGGCAATGTCCAACCTGGCATTCGATTGAGAATATTAACCCCGTAGAAATTAAATTCAATTTGCATTACCACATTTTAATTGTTGAAATATTATTGCAATTCTGCGTCCAGTTATAAGGTTATAAAAAATAACAGGCAGATAAAACAAACATTGTTTACGATGCAGTTAAAACTAACTTCAAACTGGGCGACAGAGTATAAAACCCTGCAATAAATGCCCGCAATACATATTATAGCTAGATGATTGATAAAACGCATCGCCATTAATATAATTAAACGCTTCTTTCGATTTTAAAATGAAATACGTTTTATTAATAAAGCCGTCTACAGATGTGGACATCTTTTTGTTGCGCTTGTGTGTTCATTGGACACTTTTTAGTTGTTTGTTTTTGCAGTAAGCGGTTTTGATTGGTCTCTTTGGGTGAATAGGTGAAGGTTATCTATGGCTATCTGCACTGCTCAATTTTGATAAAAAAAGCTTTAATTTGCATTTGGTTTACGCACGAATAATGACGTTTATATAGGCCAATGAAAGTGGATTTATTCAATTATAAATCCCATTAAAGAGCAAAGTTATGAACTTCGCATGAACAGAATAGCTGGCAGCTGGATTTTCTCGAAAAAAGGTTACGTCAAGGCCGTATGTAGCCAACAGCCTTGCTTATTTTGATAAAAAAGAGAAATAATCATAGAATTGGAAATCTACAGACCATTTTTAGGTTAACTGTCCATTATTATTAGTAAAAATTACAGGAAAATAAGCCATAGCAAAGGCTCGTAAGTTTCTCTCTCAAAACAAGGTATAATTGAAATAATTCTCCGCCCACTGTCTAATAGTCGCGGGTTCAATTCCCGCACGCGAAAAATCTTTGGGGTACCACAATTATTTGTTCCGGTCTTCGTATTTGTGTATGTGATTTTTTTTGTTTGTAAACGTCCCACGACACAGGAATAAATCCTAGTGTGGGGCTACGTATAAAAAAAAAACGAATTGCGAAGTTCTTTCACCCAGCCACTAATAGTGTCCAAGTCTGTAACTAAAGTTAGCCACAACGCCAATTGCCGACAGTTAACGTTGCCATAAAAACCGACTAAAATCAGGGTGTTGTAAATAAAACTCGATTGCGGACAATATATCTGACCGGCTGTTTGATTCATGATCCTGGCCCGAAAAGTATTTTTTTTTGTATTTTTAACTTTTTTTATTGCTAGGCAAAGAGATACGATCTGTCAATGTAATTACGATTTGATTGCGCCGTTGAGTTTACCGTGAACTCATCACTATGATCTACAATAAATATAAATTACCTGTGAGATCGGTATCAACATCGGTTTTGAATGCACTCATTGATAGTTCAAAGTGACAAAACAGATATACAATGTGAAAGTGGAAGGATGCAGGTACCGGGGAAGACCTAGACTATCTTACCACGACCAAATAAACCGAGTCTTATCTGATGGAAAAGTCAAGAGTCTCCGTAACCGGCGAGCGTGTATGAGACGAACTATGAGAGTCGAGGAAGCCAGAGAGGTATGTAAGGAAAGAACCTGTTGGAACTCTGTAGTCTCTGCCTACCCCGCAAGGGATCTGGCGTGAGGTTATAGATAGATAGATAGATAGTTCAAGACTGGAATGATTAAACATACGAAGAAGAACGTAAAATAAAAAAAAAGCAAATAAGACCGTCACGCCTGTATTACGCAAAGAGAGGAGGCAGAGGTGTACGGGTGTACACCTATTTTTCGCCGACGATGTTAGGTCCCATGTAATACCGAGTGAACCTATTGACATTTTACCGGGCTCAATGCTAGACTCCGGACTGGATTCGAAGCCAGGAACTAGCTATCACTATTTGAATTATTCGTCACTAAAACAACGAGGCAGTGGAATTTAATAAAAAAAGATGATAGTAACGAAACTTTAGAAGCGGTTCTTAATTTTGATTTACAATTTGCTCACTCGCACATTAGAGGGCAGGGAGTAGAGCATGACAGTAAGCAATGCGGGCATGTAAAGTTTATATAATCACTCTTTTTATATTCATATCTATATCTCTACTCACTGCCGCGGTTCACTTTCTCGCGCTGCCCAGTTTCAAGTTCTTTTTTACTGCCCACTGCCGCGAGAACGTGCTAAATGTAATCCACGGATAAAAGAAAATATTTAATCGTCAAGGCATTAGTTAGCATTGGGTAGTGTTGAATTGTCTTTGAAATACTAAATCATGAAATTTATTACTATAGTATAATTAATATTTTACAATAAACGAAGAACAATTTATACTTGGCAACAACAATATTTTAAAATACTGAATCGGTATAAGGACCAAATTCAAAATATTAAAAAAAACAATCAACACAGACCGCTATCGCTAACATCTATATGAAAAATCGTCAGTTGTCCTAAAATCGGCATGTTGTATGAAAAAAACCGAACGCATCTATCTTGTCAATGTTAAACTTTTTTTGGAAGAATTTGTAGGCGGCAGTAAAAAACATATGCGGCAATTTTTGTATCTGATTTATATAATTACTACTTTTCTTGTAAGTGATATTGTTTTTCTTTAATTAAATACGCTTATTTTCTTTTGTTAGAACGGGGACACATAAAAAATAATTATATTAATGTCCAAAACTTACATCAGGCAAGTGACCTGTACTAAAGAAATTTTTTTTAATCATTTTTTTAATCAAGACATTGCCATGTTCTTTTTTTGAATTAAATTACATGAGACGAAAGCGTACAGGCTCCGATTCAGAGAATGTGCGAAGATCGTAGTGCAAAGAAGCTAACCAATCGTTCGACGTTGATCGTCCCAGGTACCGCTGGCAGGACGTGGTTGAGGCGGATCTGCGTGAGCCCCAAAGCCGAAGACTAACAGAGAATCACACAGAACCGTGAGAATTGGCGCAATCTCGTTTCAGAGGCCGAGATTCACTTCGGGTTAGTGAGCCAACAGAATATGTTAGTGTTATTTTAAGAAAACAAATAACTGGGAGATCACTGAACACCAATTCGTTTATGTCATCCAGGTGACTAAAGTGGAACAAACCTTACAGAAGCGTAACAATAAACACCAAATTTCATTAAAAAAGCACCTAATTAAAAACCAAAGATCGACTGAAATCTACACATTCATAAGCGACAGATGAAAAATACAAAAGTATCTATACATGATGTGTTATCCGCGCAGTCAGCTGTTGTCAAAATTCTACGCATACCGGGCGACCGTCGTTATTTCAATTACCTCCGTCCCTCGTCAAAGACAAAAGACCTGACACGACAACGAAAAAAAACAAACGTTCATCGAATTTAAAAAAAGAAACAATCGCCTTATCTATGATTGGATCGCGGTCGTGTAAACACTCGAGTGTGTTTTAAGAGTCGGCCTTTCCACGTTTCGGTAGCGTTTCGAAAAAAAAACTCGTTTAGTGCAATTATTTTTATTCGGATTAAATGAAATTGGTATATTGAGTTTTCGGTCAGTTACTGGATTAAGTGAAGGATATAAAAGTTGTGCTTATGTTAAACTGTACTTAAAAACTCTAATTTTAAAATCATTAATATGAAAATAAACTATTTTGGTTTTTGACTAAATATTCAAAATAAGAACTAAAATTACAACGCCAACTGTAATGAAGAAAAAGAAGTAGATCCATCGATATTTTTTACAACAAACACAGGCTGTTAATAATCTATTGAAAACTACTAAAGGGCAAGACGATGGGCGCTCAATGTAAATAGCGGTAATAACCGAAAGAAGCACAATGCACCCCCGCGGCACGTCGACAGGGGTCCAGCCCATGATTCTCATTTTAATTATAATATCACCCACATTATAAAATTTTTTGCTCCGAAAAAAAAGATAGTCACAAAAAACGCGCCCACCTTAACGATTGCTACTTTTCGGATGCGTTCAAAATATTAGAACCATTGTTGAAAATGATTTTGCCGTGTAATTGATTGTTGAAGGTTATAATAGGGCAACTTGTAAGGTATTTGATGTATGAGAAAATGATCGAGGCTTTAGGATCAGTGGATAACAAGACATTAAGTTTTGTCTATTGAAGTAGCATTTATGGCGACAATGATGTAGGTTGTGCAGATTATAAAGATTGTAACAAACGGTGTAGCATTTAAAAAAGGAACTATATAACAGTTCCGCAAAAATGGCGGAGATTTATAGTGACTTCTTCTAAAATGGTCTAGTTAAATCTTCAAAATTAGTGTTGTTTAAAATGATAAAATTTGACGACGCAAACATATAACGAGTAGCGCCTTTTGAATATATCTATAGTTACAAAATTCATAAAAAAGACATTACTTGGTCCTCCACTGATTCCAAAGCTATAATAAAAGTTGGTACTCACGAAACCGTGTTTGTCGCTGATGTTGTTCGTCAGTTTCAGCTTGTGGAAGGAGACGACCTTCTGCATCCACTGCTCGCCTGTAGACGGCGAATCCGGGTGGATGTACATCCTCTTGGGCATCTCAGGATCCGCCTTGCCGGCGACCATCCACCGACTCCGGAAACAAATTGACGAGATAAAGACGAAGGTAAAGAAAACCATCCATCACCAAGTAGGATTGATGTTATTTGTAAGGTAGTAGTGAGTTTTGGATTAAATAAAGGTAAAGATCATTTACAGAAGGATTTAGATAGACATAAGTAAAATAAAAGGACTAGATAAACAAACAGTATAGACCCTACCTAGAAAGCTACATTTCAATTACTGTCTGAGAACTTGACAGATTAGTCGCCATGTTTGCGATTTTGATAGATTACTCGCTATAGTAAATTTAATTGAAGGTTGAATTGAGGTATTTAATTCCTCATCTGGCTCACACTAAAACATTTAAATCGTGATTGACATTCTTCCAAAAAATGCATGGTCAAAATGATTACATATGTAGAAAAAAAGAAACCTTAGCTCAATCATTAACAGAGGGCAAAGTTACTTGTTAAACTAAATCAAAGAAATGTTATCTAGAAATCGATAAATCCTCTGTTCAATTATGATTAGTTGAAGAAAAATATCTTGTGATTGAAATAATTGCTGTTGTAAAGGACCAATTAAAATTAATCTCTGATTGATACAAATTGTTTAGAAAGTAGACGGACGTCTAACCTATTGACATGATTATTCTTAGTCATTAATGGTACTTCATGATGCCATGTTTGATCAACAATTTAATGGAAATGAAAAGTGCAACAGATTTACATTTTACGGTAATTGTAATTTAGGCTATGACTGATAGTAACACTGTTTGACTAAAGGCCATATTTTACAATATAATTTTCGGATTCAAGAGAAAAGCCGCGTATTTAGTTATAGCTATATAAAATGAATAACAAACTATCAAAGTTTCTGTAGGATTATTTGGCGGGTTGCTATTCAAATCACACATAAAAGACCCTTGAATTGTTAAATTTGAAATCGATCTGTGACGTCCACCAAAATTAAAAAAAGAAATTAGTAATAACATAAGTTTATTGAACATATTAATATTACTTAATTCCTAATTGGAAAGCGTTTATATTTATCATGCACTAAAACATATATTGTCGATGAATTTCATGCTGTAAGCATAGCACTCGTGCTTATTGTAAAAACTATGACATTTGTGCATAAAATACAATGTGTATTAGATGATCTGCGTGTACTGATTAATATACAAATTGACGGAACATTATCAACAATACTCTATATAACTTAAGTGACTTGAAAATATGGTGAGCACTAAGGAAATTTACACTAACATAAAACATGAACGATGTATCAAGATATACGTGAAAATGAATGACAAATGAAGGAGTGACATGAAGTTAATACCTGTACGTAAATTTGCCTGAAATTAATGACCTGTGTCTGATTGAATAAATAATATCAGCTCTGTTGAAGTATGGATTGAGTAGTGAACTGTAAAATTTGAGAGAAATTCTAACGATACTCGTTGAATTGTTAAAATATGCAGAAGATACAGGCCATTAGTTCTTGATTTTAAACTTAAGTTTCTAATTGATTCCTACAGCCGGATTTATATAAGTTTAGGGCACCGCAGATCTCCTAATTCACATGAAACTAACAATACGCATGCTTCTTGCCTTTATTAACGAATTACATTAAAATAAGATCAACTATGTCGACCGCACGTCCCGCGAATACTACTGGTATATTCTTATTTTAATTTAATTCCTTCATCTCTTTATTTATACCTGTTGTGGAATTTGTATCTGCAATCGTCGGCAGCTACGATGTCCATTAGCAAAATGTATTTTGCTTTTTTATCAAGACCAGAAACGCGAACTTTGTAGGCAGGAAACATACGTCTGCAAGCAATACGAGAGAAAAACATGGGTTGGGACTCGTTCTTTGCTACAACGATTTGACATAACGTCGATTGTGAGACATGTTGTTGGACTAGTTTCGCTTTTTGCACTACCGAGAACCCGACTGTTTTAGCTTGTGATCCGTTTTTAATATCTGTTAACCGAGAGATGCGCAGACCGAAGAAGTTTGATGATACACCGCCAGCAAACCTAATCACGATGAGGTGTCAAAGTATTCGCGACTGGCAAAAACGGCCGTGTTTCCGCTACGGATGACCAAAAATGGCGAGTAGCGCGACCATTGTCCTGTTTTGTCCTCTCGATACATCGTGACCGGCGCACGTGACCGAATGCTGCATACGAGCCAACGCACGAATCCCCGAAACAAGCAACTCGACGTAAAAACACACAAGCGGACACCCGCCGGAGCGGATTTAGAATGTCGCTTCGTAATTGGTAAGTAATTTATGTACAAAAGATTTGTAATAATTAATTACCATATTAACGGCGCTAGTCGACCGTCCCTTTGTCGGCGCGTATATCGGTTTACGACCGACTCCGTCGCATTTTCGGTCCGGCACTCGGCGGGTATTAATTAACTGATATTAAATCGAAGTTTATCGGTCGCATCTTGATGTTGCCAAACCTGAGAGTCGGCGGTTTTGATATCCGACGGGCGGACATAAAGAGAGAAACGAATCTTATCATTGCGTGTCATCGGGAATCGAACAATGTACGCGATCAAATATGATGATTATCGGTTTCAGAACCACTGAAGGATGGACGAGGCGACGCGGAAGATGAACGTTTTTTATCTCCGAGATCTCCCAGGGCGATTGTCGTCGATTTAGTTCCAATTTAGGTTAATTTGGTTGAACAGTAAGTCGCGTCGGTATTTCTCACCTCTGGTGTCGGCGGCGTTTTTAGTGAGCACAGCGGCGTTTGAGACAAAGATATTTTAATGATATTACCCATTGGATGCGAGTTGAATCCTTAATCGGAGTATACCCGTCGGTGTCCACTCGCGATGTCGTTGCCCTTAAATTAAGGATGTTTCGTACAAATTGTTGTGCCGCAATTAAAGCGCGTCGGTATCGTGATGGGAACTAGTGCATTGCGTGGGGGGAATCACAAGCTAAATGAAAACAAGCGTGTAACAGAAAGTTGTAAATGGAATGAGCATCTCCAATCAACAGTGATGTCTATAAATGATGGGCCGACAATCTGGCGTCTGGGTGACGCCAAATTCTCGGTCGTTTTCGGTCGGCCGGCAGGTGAATGTCGGTGATATGGTCAGTCCCAGCAGGCAATGAATATGGGTCTACCTGTTGTGAAACTTATATCTGTAGTCGTCTGCCGCGACGATGTCCAGTAGGAGGATGTATTTGGCCTTCGCGTCCAGTCCGGACACTCGGAACTTCATTTGTGGGAACATTTGTCTGCAAATTGGAATGATTTGCATAAACGTTCGTTTTCCTGTTATGATTCTAGGTGTTGTTTTTTTTGGATAGAGAAAAATGTTATTATATAAGATAGGCTGAAAAGGAGAACACACAAAATAGGCAAATAGAACTATAAGAAAAAAAAGTTGTTGCTCTTTGCGCAGTTGTTCTATTATTATTGTCGGTCGAATGATGTGTTGTGATATCTTATTAAGCCCAGTTAATTATATGTCTTTTTTATATTTCTACGTGATAATATCAGAACCTACTACACAATTTTTATGGGTTTCTCACCTAATGGTGATAGACTGATTTACGAGGAAGATTTCAGTATACCGTTTATGAAGAGTTTGTGCAAATTGAATGAACCGTGATGATAATTGTCCGTGCTACCCATATGGAACCGGGACAGGTCATAATATGTTACAAAATTAAAGTTTGAGATTCGCAAGATATAATTTAAAATTTCAATTTACAAAGTAAAGATTCTCGATTGGTCACACTACATGTGAAGGTATTATAACGTTTTACGATGCAAATATTTTTCCTCAAAGCAATTTGGACCGACCAGCCTAGAATGGTAAGGAGCAATCACACTTAGCATTAAACTACCTACTTAAAGTCCATTACTGGGATGTATAACCATTTTATTTATAGACATAGGCGTTTGTAAGTGCATGGGTTACTACGTTTTAATTTTCAAACTGTGATTTAAAATTCTGCTAAAATTTAGCAGCTTTACCTGTCGTTAGGATAAATTGTACCGGTGTTTGATATTTGGTTCCTTTCGAAAAAATACCTACATACCCACATTCCTCAAGGGTTGTAGAGGTGTGTACAACCACACAATATAATAGGAGGCGAGACTATAACCATTATACCGGGCATAATTCAGGACTGCTATTGAAATATTCTTCTATAGAAGAAACCCCATTAACATTCTATCTATCTATATTATAACGCCAGATCCCTTGCGGGGTAGGCAGAGAGAACAGAATTCCAACAGGCTTTATCCTTACAGACCTCTCTGGCATTCTCCACTCTCATAGTTCGTCTCATACACGCTGCCCGGTTGCGATGACTCCTGACTTGCCCTTCAGATAAGACACGGTCTATTTGGTCATGGATAGTCAGTAAGATAGTCTAGGTCTTCTCCGGTACCTACATCCTTCTACTTTCGCATTGTATATCTGTTATATTATTCTTTCTACCGACATTCTTTCTATATGCCCGAACCAACGGAGCATACCCTTTTTAATCTTAACATACTGTCCAAGAATTCGCCCTTAGGACCCATGCGCCACTAGACCAACGATCAAAAAGTACCCATACACAATCCAACAAGAAAAGAATAAAAATTATTTAAGGCACCACCACGCGTTCGAAACGTCATTCTTATGGAGAGGAAGGGTAAGAACCTCCACTCAAATTAAAAAAGAGTCTTAAGAAGTTCTTAGACTATTTAATGGGCAAGTTAGGAGTCTCCGTAACCGGCGAGCATGTATGAGACAAACTGTGAGAGTTGATGCCAGACAGTTCTGTACGGAAAGAGCCTGTTGGAACTCTGTGATCTCTGTCTACCCCGCAGGGGATCTGAAATGTCATGATTAATATAAATATATAGAGTTGTACATGGTGTGGTAAAACGTTCGAATCAGCGCTTAAATGCTCGAGTCTTTAACGTGCTTCAAAGTTCGGCTTCGAACCAGCGTTAAACGCTCGACGTTCAGCGTTCATGTTTACATTAGTTTTACATTTATATATATATGAAGCGGAAAGGTCACAATAAAGTCCACTACGAGTTACGTTTCATTCTTCAATTGCCGTCAACTTTGCCACCAGGATCTTGGTCAGATTACTTAAGTGACCATTCATTTGAAGATACGCAATAGTTCCATACGATGTGTTCGGTCCTAACGCTCATTAAGCTCTATATTTATAGGTATTACGTGGGACACACGGAGTGATTGCCGACAGGCTGATAGATGCCGTGCTGTGTGTGCGCACGAGTTGAATAACAAATTGTTGATTAAGGATATAAGAACTTAGCCAGACTTGCAACTTTTTGCACTTAAAGTCCATGATATAGCATCATCCAAGACGTCCTCTGAAGGATATAGAATTGCCTTGTCGACCGGTGTAGTATATAACCAGGTGGATAAGTAACGTAACTCGTAAGGTACCTCACGAGTAGCCGCTATAAAGGGCTTACATATCATGTCAGAGTGAATAATATACGAATACGTCAACCTAAGTGTTCCATTAGTAGCAACACCGATTTTTTGTTAAACGCATCCAGCGTTTACCTAGGACCGTTATCAGGTCATCGGTCCATCGTATGAGGGCCTGCTCATTGCTTTGTCGTGGTCGCCACTTGAGAACCTTTCTGCCCCAACGGCCGTCTTTATCATAGTGTAATTCCCCGATTTACAAAGGTTTTCTTCCCTCTGCTTTAAACAGACAAAAAAGACAAGCCCGCTGAGTTTCTCGTCGGATATTCTCAGTGGAGGCCACGTTCCGATCCGGTGGTAAACTAGCAAGTCAAAAAAAATGTAAATACCCCCGCAGAGTTTACACAAAATACATCATTTGACTTTGAGAATTTGCTTTAGTCTAAGAAATATATTATTCTCTGTCTGACTCATGGCCTAATGGTGCATGGTTTTGCAGGAAATCACGAGGTCTTTGGATCGGATACCTTCACCAGGTCCATCTCATAGACCGACGAAGACCTCATTTCTTGTATGTGAATGCCACTTGAGAACTTTCTGTCACAATAGGCGCCGGTATAATACACAATTTGCACTGACATTCTGTCCCAGCCTTTACTCTTGAAAATATACTTGAATTGGTGACCATCAGATCCTAGGTCCTGGTCGGACGGACAGTGAATTTTTTCTATAGAAAAATCGCAGAAGTCGGATTTGTGTCCGTTGTAATGGCAATGGAGTATTGAAAAAAAAATCTATCAAAAAATCAAGTCTGTTCGAATCCTTAAAGAAAACTGATCATATCTTTTCCTTGTCTTACTTCGCAATAAGAAGCGAGATGCAAACATCACGTTGCGTTACCGTTCTATCGCGCTATCTTTGAGTTTGCTTGCTGAATTTTGAAAATTACTAACATCCTCTTACGGTTTAATGGAATGGTTTTTTGTCTTTGTTTTACTATTGTTTGGTGAATCATACGGGTTGTACCGTTTTCAAATTATCGTTTACCTTATTTACACATACGTGATAATATTACACCAAATGGTACAATTCCCATATATATCGGCGCTTATGTTTTCGGGATGGCCGTTTCAGGGCTGGTAACAGTGAAAAGGGGGTGTATCTTCGTTTTCATAGTCGTCCGCATGGTGGCCACTTACCAACCAAATAACATTAGGTTCGTTCTTGTCTGGTGCACTGATCTTTCTTGATATCCAGAATGGTAGCAAAATATCAGAAGATGCTCGCAATAATTAAGGATAATTATTGTAACATGGAATGCAGTGAGGTTAGCTTCTCCGTGATACATCTAACCGCTCGCCCCGTTGCCAATAGAACCACACAGTAGGGACGTCCATCATCTCACATCAACTATCTGTTACCGGTCGGCCGTCATCTGACATCTGTCATCGCATCACAACTAAACACACTCAGGCAATTATTAAAGGCATAGAGTCTATAGACAAAATTAAAAGTTATTAAAATTCCAATAACTGCCTGACATTCCATCTATCTATATATATCATCACCACAGATCCCTTGCGGGATAGGTAGAGAGTACAGAGTTCCAACAGATTTCTTACTTACAGACCTCTCTGGCTTCCTCCAGTGGAAATCTTTAAGGATAAATATATTGGAACTATGAGTTCCAATATATTTATCCTTAAAGACCTCCATTGCTTTACTTCCTCGAATAAGCGTGCATGAAATGAGAGTGAAGAAAGTGAGAGGGATCCATAAGGAAATAACTTGTTAGAGATCTGTAACTTCTGACAACCCTGCATAGGATCTGACGTGATGATATATGAACATACGAATGTTCACTCGACGCTTGTGGTCTTTAATTCCGACAATAAAATAATATTGTAATTCTATCTATCTATCTATCTATCTATAACCTCACGCCAGATCCCTTGCGGGGTAGGCAGAGAGTACAGAGTTCCAACAGGTTCTTTCCTTACATACCTCTCTCTCTCCATTGTAATTCACAAGTACATAATTATTGGTCTAGTGGCAAAGCGCACGCTTGGATCACCAAGGTCCTGACTTCAAATTCTTCGTCAGACAAATGTATTTTTTCTAACTAGAACTTCCCAGTATGACTTCGGAGTCTGGAATTGTGCTCGGTATATGGCAATAGGCTCGTCCCTTATTACATGGGAACAAATATCGTCGGCATCAGTACACCTCTACCTCTTGGGGAAAATAGGCGTGACGGTATGTTGAATTCTGGGTGTTGGTTATAAAACATATCACTAAATTATCGCAACGCGTCGCGTTACGTGTTTAATTTATCATAGCGAATAAATGACCTAGGGCTCGTCCTATTACAGGGCAACGTTTCAAATATAAAAGAGACAAATCAATTGAAAACAATACGAAAAGGAACGTTTAAGTGCTTCGAAAAACTCCATTTTGTCGCATAAAATTTAAATAGCCAAGCAATAAATCTGCGTTGTAATCAATCATTTGGTTAATTAATTGCGTATAGGCCGCTTTGTTGACTTATCGGGTTTAATTTATGATCCGATAAACTTAACAGTGAAGTTCTCTAAGTGGAGACCTTTAGAAATATGTTTAAGTCTTCATTACCTATTTTAAGGACTAACTTCTACAGATCCCTCGCTGGAGAACGATTTAAAAACTCACTTTTATTTAATGTTTTTGTTTTTTTATAAAAATTGCAGCCCTAGTACTTATACCTGTGTTGTGACGGACGATTTAGCGCAGTGGTTAAACTTAAACCGCTCCGCCCACTTTGTCTAACAGTCGCGGGTTCGATTCCCGCACGGGACAAATGTTTGTGTGATCCACAATTATTTGTTCCGGTCTGGGTATTTGTGTATGTGAATTTTCATGTTTGTAAACGCACCCACGACACAGGAATAAATCCTAATGTAGGGCTACGTTTTAAAATTTAAAAGTAAAAAAGAAAAAGTAAAAAAAAACACCGTCACGCCTTTATTCCCCAGAGGGGGTGGCAGAGGTGTATTGAGTACACCCACGTTTCGCCGACGATGTTAGGTCCTATGTAATAGGGGGCGAGCCTACTGCCATATACCGGGCACAATTCCAGACTCCGGATTCATACTGGAAATTTTTCGTTAGAAAAACTACGTTTGTCCGACCTAGGATTTGAACCCAGGACCTCGTGATCACAAAGCGATGCGCTTTGTGATCACGAGGTCCTGAAAAAGTAAAAGTTTACAAACATGAAATTTACATACACAAACATCCAGACCGAATGAAATATTTGTGGGTCATACAAATATTCATCCCGGGGATTCAAATATCTCCAGTACCTACACCTCTGTGTGTGGGGCAACTAGCTTAAGGTGCCTCAAGAAGTAACGTCCTCGGCTTGGGCAGTCGCTATGGGGGAGGGCGTATACTAGGTGTCTCGCCGTGGTGCTCTGCACCGGCCGGCGGGCAAGGGATGCTTCGACCTCGCCGGCGAGGTCTGTATCTGATTCTGTGTGCGGTATTTATACCCGAAAGAAGGAATGTAAGGGCACCGGGAGGTTCGACGAGAACATGCCGCGGACGGCGGTAGCGGCTGATAGAAGGGGAGTTAGGTTCGTAGTCGGCGGCCGCTACGATTAGCGGATTCCTATGATTGGACGCGTTCGCGAAATATCGGGTTGTCGCCTTTTTATAAAGGAATAGACCGAGATCGGAATGGACCAGTAAACCTCGCTGGGATATCGTCGTAAAGATAAATACGTACTTGCTGAACAAAAATGTAGTTGCACGCATTTTTTGTCTAACAAGTCAATTTGAAAATATAAACACCTTATTTTAATAGCCACAAATGTCAAATTATCACATTTCAAACGTCATAATTAAACACATTCAATTAAAATTCGACATTAATTGAACACCTTCGTAAATGTATTAACCGCCAACCTCTTAGATATTGAATTTTATACTCTAGTGATATAAGATTAAAGTTTAAAATTTAATGAAGTGGTAAACGTTGTTAACACGTTATTGTGTTATGATGAAGGGGTGTGCAAAGATGGGAATTCGCTTGAAAAGTGTCGCAGAGGGGTTGTGGGGCAGGTTTGACGTGTAGGGGGAGGGGGGGGGGGGCGCATCTGCTCACACGTTGACGCATTCTTGTGGCTTCGTTCGAGAGGCCGGTGAGTGGCACCGTGGTATAACTATCGTAATATATCGTATAATTATAATAAGCAATATTAAACCGTTACGCCTCTATTCCAGAAGCGATGGTGGAATAGGTGTATTTCGTGCAATTATATATATTCTTTTTAATTGTAATTATATTTTATTATAATTTTTTAACAGAAAAAATCTTCGGCCTTCACTCCTTGCGTTATTAGATCAACCATGCCTACGACAGTATTTTTTTAATTAATGTATCTCATTATATCTAAGTAGAGACTGACCAATGACAGAGTTTAAATGCCGTAGTAGGACTTATTCTTGTGTTAGGTGTATTTAAAAATACTTTTCTAAGCAGAAAAATGCAGACACATGTACCTTTGCACAATACAAAAACGAAAAATTCACGATAACTTGATCCACCCGATCGGCCTACGCCCATCTTATTAGAAAAAACAGATGTTATTTTAAATTGAAAATTTCAAAAACAGTTTATATCTGCATTCAAAAGTCGAACGGAACGTGTCATAATAACTGTCACTGTTTTGATTTCCGATCATCTTTTAACCTGAATTTAAAGAGTATTATTAATTGGTGCGACCCGTCCCGCTCCACCCACCCGTCTTTCGCGCGCATCAGCCGACACTACACTTCACACATAGCGAAGTACTGAACCTGACTATAAAAAAATCAATGTCTCGCCACTATGCAATGCACAAAATTTTTTTTGTCAGTATATATTGTTCTACTTCTGGGCCAGTCTTCCATAACCTTCCAAGTGAGGACATACCCCTTTTCACTTCCCTTTTTTTGTCTTACCATTAATATTATACTTTTTATTATATAACATTAAAAAAACTCTTTATTTTTAAATGAGAGGGCTATGTAAACACGGACCGATACCATGAATCTAAGTACACTTATGGTTAATCTATACTTAAGCACATTATTTAGCTCGTTCTGCATTGTTCTCGCATACCCCACAAATGCAATGTATACAAAAAGAATTGTAAAACTCTCATTTTTAAAAAAGAGTTACCGTGGAGTTTCTTGTCCTTCTTCTCTACAGGAATGACTCCGAACGGGTGGTACAGTCTTAAGTAATCAATATTTTTTCGCTTTTTGACTTTTCATAAGTGCCTTTTGGTCTATATGAATAAAAAACTTTTGATTTTAAAAGACACCTATATTGGGAAAACTTAGAAGACCAATTATTATTATGATAAAGAAAAATAAATAAACACCGTCACGCCTATATTCGCCAAACGGGGGTGCCAAAGGTATACTGAGTACACCCACTTTTCGCCGACGCCCACGTAAAAGCGGTATGGTACCGTGTTTGTAATGGTGGTGTTAAGCCAGGGTGAGATGGGTGACCGTTAGTAGCATTTCCACATTTAGGCGTCTCCTTGCTTCGAAAGACCCGGTAAGCGGTTTATTCCGGTTCCTACTTGTAGTACCCAAGTTGGAAACCTTATTGTTGGTTTTATAAGTTCCTTCCACACTGAGTTTGCATGGTGGAGTATGACCTTAATCTGACGGACGATTTAGCGCAGTGGTTGAGAGCTCAAGCCGCTCCGCCCACTGTGTCTAATAGTCGCGGGTTCGATTCCCGCACGGAACAAATCCTTGTGTGATCCACAATTATTTGTTTCGGTCTGGGTATTTGTGTATGTGAATTTTCATGTTTGTAAACGCACCCACGACACAGGAATAATTCCTAGTGTGGGGATAGTATTTTTTTTTAAATCTGTTGGATAATACGGGCTGGATACAGATATTTAATGAATAATACTAAATCTGAACAGAGGGCTTAGCACGAAAAGAATCACGTTAGCGTGGCGCTAGCGAGTTGATATTGCCATCATTGCCACACTACATATATACTAAATAAGCATGAACGTGACAACATGCTTACTTGCTAGAGTTGACCTAACGTCATTTTTTTCTTACTACGCTACTAAGAGATGACATTTTCACGTGCAATTGGTAATAAATCAACTATTCCAGCAGCATATCACGGTAATGTCTCATCACACCTCAGATATGGTTTAATATTCTGGGGTAATTCAACTAACAAGGAACGTGTTTTCAAGCCCCAAAAGCGTTGCATAAAATCAATGTGCAATCTGAAACAAACGGATTCGTGGAGACCCCATTTTATAACCCTAAATATTTTGAAGTTACTTCGTATGTATACAAGGTGTAAAAACGCAAAACCTCAGACACCCTGATTAGAGAATTTTTCATAAATACAGAACGAAAACCAAATTTTCAATTTATCGGTTCACCCTTTTTATAAGCACGTTTATATTCCAATGCGCTAAATCGTCGTGTGACGGACGATTTAGCGCAGTGTTCAAGAGCTTAAGCCGCTCTGCCCACTGCGTCTAATAGCCGCGGGTTCGAGTCCCGCACGGGACAAATCTTTGTGTGATCCACAATTATTTGTTCCGGTCTGGGTATTTGTGTATGTGAATTTTCATGTTTGTAAACGCACCCACGACACAGGAATAAATCCTAGTGTGGGGCTACGTTCTTTAAAAAAAACAAACAAAAACAAAAACAATTAACAATTGAACTTGTACGTGTATGTGTGCGTTTTGAGAAATACGTTTTAGGAATGCATTAAAACTCTCCTTATTGCTATGAACCAAGGTCACCGACATAGCCCTCAGGATTATCAAGCTGAAGTGGCAATGGGCGGGCCACATAGCCGAAGATCGGACGGGCGTTGGGGCAGAAATATTCTAGAGTGGAGACCACGTATTGGCAGGCGTAGCGTAGGACGACCGCCTGCCAGATGGACCGACGATCTTGTGAAAATCGCTGGAAGTCGTTGGATGCAGGTGGCATCAGACCAGTTACGCTGGAAAGCGATTGGGGAGGCCTATGTTCAGCAGTGGACAAGTATAGGCTGAGAATGAATCAAGAATAAATTAGTTTTTTATAGGGCACTGAAGGAATAAAAGCATTTTTTGCAAATAAAAACAAAATTAGATACATTAAAAATTGCTGGAATCAATTCAGTTACCGATTTAGAACAAAATACTTTCAGGCGCGTTTGTTATGTTGCACCTTGTATGCATATATAAATGCGCAAAATTCACGAATATCAACTTGCATTTATTCAGGCAACAAACTCGAGCTCATCACTGGGATAAACTAAATATAGTTCAGAGTAATAATATCAGCCTATACTGCCCACTGCTGGGCAAAGGCCTTCTCTCACAAATCGAGGTGAGAGAGATTAGGTCATACTCCACCACGCGGACCCAGTGCGGATTGGTGGAGGCAGGTTTGTGGCCACCCGCTGTTGGAACTTATCAAGCCGCCTTTAAGGCTTCCAACTCGGCTTAACGACTACCACATTAAGTGGTAACCGGGACCAACGGCTTAACGTGCCTTCCGAAGCACGGAGACGCTCGAATATGAAAATGCCACAAACGGTCACCCATCTCAGGCCGACCGAGTCGAACGCTGCTTAACCTTGGTGATCGGTAAGAACACCGCGGTCGCACAGCGCTACGAGCGCCTCGCTATAGTTCAGAGTAAAACAAAATTACTCTATACCAGTGTATTTTGCATGTCAGTCAAAAACCTCAATGATATCCAAAATATTTAAAACAAAACTACAAAGTTTCTTGATAGGAAAATGATATTACTATATAAATCAATACTTTTCCGATAAATTATGACTGGTTTAAACTTGCCGGAACCATAGTCCGACTGGTACTTTATAGTTATCATTACACATAATTAGTAGTAAGTTAATATTAATTCTCTATTTTATTTTTATTTATGACATGTAATGTAATTTTAATTATATAGATGACATCTCTGTGGTTTCCACCTGTTATATTTTGTATAAAATTTACATGTCTTAGTCATGCCAAATAGACATAAGTACCTACGTATAAATGTAACCCCTAAGCTTCTCTATTTAGTGGTAATAAATATTTAAATTGAATAAAAAAACAGCAGTGGCACTCCGGGAGCGCCGACAGAAGTGAAAACATACATATATACAGAGGTGTCAGTAACGGTAGCAGGGTCGTGAGTTCAATGGTTTCTTCCAATCTCAAAAAATGCCAATGCACGTTGGTGTATCTATGTACGTCCATACACAATATATGTACATACTTACATATAGATGTGTCGGTAACGGTAGCATTGTCACGAGTTTAATTGCTTTTTTCCCATCTCAAAAAATGCCCAACGCGCCTAAAGAAATTTTCACTTCAATAATAAATGTGCATAATAGTTCAGTACGAGCTAATAAAAAAGATTTTGATTAGTGTGTATATTTATTTTATTACCTTAAGCTATATTTCTGCGTGTACCAACACAATTATATCCATCGAATACCTAACTAAAGGTGTCAACCACGCCCGTATCGTAGCTGATGTAATTATAAGTTAAGTATGGCGACGGGTGACTATATAAAAAGCTTGAACAAAATGTATTTTATGAATGGCGAACAGCTCATAGAGTATGTGGGCTGTTACATAGATGTAGCTTTAATAGAAGTGACTTGAACTAGCGAAATTTGAACTAGTCTGAAGCGTGGCGAAATACTTGAGACCAGTGGCCAATCACTGCTTGTAATGCTTAGGTCAGACTTTTTCAATACATTAGGCACAGACATAACCCAGTACTTTCTCCAAATAGAGTTGAGAACGAGTATTTCTTCAAAAGTATTTATTACAATCTTTTATTTAAATTGCTTCATTCGTATTATGCCTCTTTTTCAAAATTAGTATTTTATTTCTTAAACATTTGTCGGTATCCGATTGAGCTGAAATTAGACACACCTATGAAACTTCGGTGACAGACACCGTTACGCCTATATTCCCGAAGCAGGGGTGGCAGAGGTGTACTGAGTACACCCACGTTTCGCCGACGATGCTAGGTCCAATGTGATAGGGGGCGAGCCTATTGCCATACCGGGCACAGTTCTTACAGTATTCGAAAGTTATACGTTAGAAAAACTATATTTGTCCGACCTAGGATTTGAACTCAAGACCTCGTGATCACAAAGCAATGCGCTTGGCCACTAGACCAACGAGGCAGGCACTTCGGTGACAACGCTATAATTACCATGCAGCTGGTGTGATGCCGGAAGCCGGAAGGTAGTCATTTAAACTTTTCAATTAGGTACACGAAACGAAGCTATGTATCTATCTATCTATCTATATCATCACGCCAGATCCCTTATGGGGTAGGCAGAGAGTACAGAGTTCCAACAGGCTCTTTCCTTACATACCTCTCTGGCTTCCTCCACTCATAGTTCGTCTCATACACGCTCGCTGGTAACGGAGACTCCTGACTTGTCCTTCAAATAAGACCCGGTCTATTTGGTCATGGTAAGATAGTCTAGGTCTTCCCCGGTAACTCCATGGTTCCACTTTCACATTGTACATCAGTTTTGTCATTCTTTCTTCGGACATTCTTTCTATATGCCCGAACCAACGGAGCATACACTTTCTCATCTTTACACCGATACTCTCTTTCATACCTATTTGCTTTCTTACTACGCTGTTGCTAATACGGTCGGTCAGCTTCACTTCGCACATCTTCCGCAGAGCTCGCATTTCCACCGCATTTATCCTACTCTCATTCTCCTTCTTACATACCTAGCTCTCGCTGCTATATAACAGCGTTGGGACAAGCACTCCATTATGTATGGCCAGCTGCGCCTTTCGGCTTAAGTGCCGGCTCTCAAGTAGCTTTCCCATCGTGCCGTTCACCCTGTTCCCTATGCTATGTAGCTTCATATTATTTAGGCTCGTTCGGTTTGTCTATACAAATACCCACTATCTGAGGAGTAGAAGTGTAGTCTAATGGTCGGTTTCAATATTAAAATCAAGAATAGATTTGCTTAGCCATTAGAATTTTGACAGATTTTCCATAATGTCAAATATGTCAAAATTCTGTCCGTAGTAGGCAAATCTATCCTTGAGTTAAATATTGAAACCGGCCGTAAGTGATATCCGGATCTGATAATAAAGTCAGAAGGTGGCTAAATAAATTATAATAAACAAGATTCCATCGTATTTGGGTTATAAAAGCTGGTTTTTGAAAACATTATTTTACGTTGGAACTCTGTACTCTCTGCCTACCCGGCAAGGGATCCGGCGTGATGATATATATAGATAGATTATTTTACGTTATAATCACTTCTATGAATTAGAACAATACAAGTAATAGAGTAGGTATAATTATATATATTTTTATCTCCATTACATTTATTCCATATACTGTATCATATATTCACGCCTCGCCATGTGGAGTAGCATTTTTTGTCTAGTTCTGATAATGAAGCCGGTAGGTGGCTATAGAAACTCCTCAACTAATCAACATATTTTGCTGCCTTGGACTAAATAAGCTTGTTTAAAAATAAATTTATAATTAATTTAGAACAATGTGAGGAATAAAGTAGGTATAATTATATATTTTTTTATCTCCATTTCTGTCACATCTAGTGTATCATATATTTACGCCTCGCGCCATGTGGGGCACATCCTACGCCGTAATGTAGTGCGCCGATCGGCTATAAAGATAAGCTGAATTCCGCTACCGAACACATCTGACTAATTAATAAAAAATAATTAAGGTATTCGTACGGAAAACGTAAGAGCTGTTTCTATCGCGTTCAGAGCCGGGGTAATGAACTTTAGTCAATGTGTTGTTATATTCATAATACGTTATTGCTTATATATTATGATGAGTTTTTTTTGCAAAAATATTAACCTATTTAATTAGCAATTAAAGATCAATATTTTTAATTAAAATATAATAAGAGTCTTGCTTACTTAAAAGAATAAGTTTTTGTGTCTCCTGAAAAAAAACCTTTGTTTTGTCTGCGGTTGCATCCGCGTAAATGTTTGAGAAGAGTATGTATTGCACGCACCGACAGATATCTACTACCATACTAAAATAATCTTTAATATCAACCGAGGATCATCAGAAGACATCATGGTCTAAAGTTCCACTAAACTCTATCAAGTAGTTTCTGGAAAGCTATTACAAGAAGACGGACAAGAATCTCAAAAATTATTGTTTTTTTCTTCTAAGTAGGGATAGGGATAGGGATCTCTGCTAGGGAAGACCTGGCCAAGATTTACTCAGGATAGAGATATTTAGCATAAGAGGGAAGAGGCTTATGCCCTGCACACTGGTGGGACAAGCTGGAAATGATGATGATATCGATAGGTATATAATAAAACACTGACAAATAAAATATAAATATATTAAATATAATAAAACTATGCTCGGCGTTTCTCTACGCGATCGAATCAGGAATGAGAAGATTCGTAGAAGAACCAAGGTTACCGACATAGCCCTTAAGATTAGCAAGCTGAAGTGGTAATGGGCGGGCCACATAGCGCGTAGAATGGACGGGCGTTGGGGTAGAAAGATTCTAGAGTGGAGACTACGTATTGGCAAGCGCAGCGTGGGACGACCGCCTGCCAGATGGACCGACGATCTTGTGAGAGTCGCAGGAAGTCGTTGGATGCAGGTGGCATCGGACCGGTTACGCTGGAAAGCGATTGGGGAGGCCTATGTTCAACAGTGGACAAGTATAGGCTGAGATGAAGATGATGAAAACACTGAACCCTGAAATCGTCTAGATCAATTTCTTATCGTTTAAAACAATTCTTGAAAACGAAGGCTCCGACTTAGCGTACCAAGTGCAGCTTAATGATAACAGCTAGGTCGGACACGTTGCCATCCCTACTTTTAAAGCATTCAGAGTGGTGGTAATCTACTTCCCAATAATAGTCTCAGCAACCACAAAACCTCTACCAGTGTTAGGCATTATTCAACTCATTTTTAATTGTCATATCAATCAATGGAAATTTCATTTCCAATCAAATTATAAGCCCTCCCTCTAAGGCGCCCCGGAATAAAAATGACTTTTGGACGTCAAACGTCACGGTCCCTCCTGTAACGATAGGTGCTGTAAAGCGCTCGAAACTTCAGGAACTTCAAAATCAAAAATAGAATTCGAAATATTTTAACTGAAATCTTATTGTTTTCCCAATTATTTTTTGCGCAACTCTGACCTCTACTAGCTTCAAACAAAGCTATGATTAATAAAATTAAAGATCCAAGTCAGCCAACTCCCACACTAAAGGTTGAACGTACTCCAACAAAAACCATTGTATAGTTGAAATTAAAGGCGGCGATGTGATTTAAGACAAAGGCCGCCGTAAACGTTCGACGGTTAAAAAAACTATATAAATAACGATTAACAAAAGCGTTGTCATCTCCGGCCCTTATCGAGTGGAGACGGTAGCATTGGACTAGAATATAGGAGGCGTGGACTCGACGTCTGCATGTTGTTTTTTTTTTTTAAATATGTACCTACAATAATAATCTAATTAATCACCGGTATTGTCCCACTGATGGACACGGGCATTCTCTCACAAATAGAGATAAGAAAGAAGGACATAACACACGACAGACTCAAAGCGGATTGGTGGAGACAGGCTTGTGTCCACCTGCTGATACAATTTATCAAGCCGCTTATAAGATATCCAATGAAATAAGCTTAACGACTTCCACATTAAGTAACAGCCAAGATGTACGGTTTAACGTACTTTCCAAAACGTCAAAACACTCGAAAATGAAAATAAAAGTGTCATCTATATCAGATCGACCAAGCCGAACGCTTCTTTTCTTGGTGATCTCTGGTCCTACAGAGCTACAAGCACCTCTTACGGTACCCATAATGCGTCATCTTTAAAACCAAAAAACCTGTAAAATCCTTTTACAAAGGAAAACTAATTTAAAGTACTAGTAACTAAGTAGAAATAAGTAAAAAGCTAAACGACGCAATAAATTGGAATAACAATTAACACAAGCGTTGTCATATCTGTCTTATCAAATGTCAACTATAGCTTTTAACCGGCATATAAGAGCGGTAGAGTCGATGTTCGCTTATTATTCGTATTTATTCATTAACTCATTTGACAGGTCATTTTCAGACAGTTCAAAGAACTGCAAAGATGATTAATCATTGTTTAATTTTAAATGAAGTATTATTAAAGATATTTTACAATGCAGTACCTATTATATATTTAATTAAACATATCTTTATAAACGGTGATTTATTGAAGGCATCTATATTAAAAACTTCTAAGCTAACGATTTATTTGTGTTTAGATAAGTATAGTCAAAATCTACTATTTAAAAGTAACTAAAATGTACTAAAAATATGTAATCGTGCGTCTCTATCGCTTTCTCTAGCAGATGAAGATAACAACTACGTGATGTAAGCAGGACTGCGGCGCCACCTATCGGGGTGGGCCGGCACGTCTCTAGTTATAAATATAACATGCCTTTATAATTTGTCTATGATATCCGTAAAGTCAGGCAGTTACTATCCTGGCTGCACCTCAGAGTGCATTCTTAAAAAAGTTTTCGGCAATTGTTATAATTTTGCTAGTAAAATGCAACAATTATGGCACCAAAACTAAGTACTAATTTCTTTTTTTTCGATTTAATTCTAAGTAACGTTTTAATTCCAATTTTATTCTAAGTTACGGACATTTAAAGTGGTTTACGTTTAGCCACGACAAGTAGTGAGGTTTTAAGCGTCTATAGGCCATTGTTATGCGAGAGAACCTAGAAACTTCTTTATTATATATGTGGGTCTAATCTATGCAAAATATAATGCGAACAAAAAAAAATACCCGTAATATTTGTGTAAATCTAATTAGCCAATATGTGTGCTGACTATAACTGGAACACAGAATACTCATTTTATTTTGCCACAGATCCCTACAACCAAACTACATCCACGAATTGCAACAATTACACCTTCTTGTTGGATCTTTAATGAAAACTTAATTAATTACCAGTAACCAAGGTGCCGGGTTGTCGAACAAAAAAGGCTTCATTCGCCGCACCTGCCTGCGGTCGCCGATGGTAACGATAACCTAGCTTGTTACTTTCGTAAGTCTTTGTTTGAAAAAAATAAGAATATCTGTTGTATAGTCTGTGTCTAACTGTCATAACTGATAGCTGTCAGTGACGTGACAATGACAGTGACAATAATTCTTTACTAAGCTTGGTAATAGCAAGGTAATAGCCAACGTCATTGGTAATAGATGATAATACCCATTAAAAAAAAACTAATCTAGTTAGTACATCGTTTACGCTATTAGTGGTTGATTTTTAATTGTTGTTGAGGTCAACTACTAAAGTTGTCATACATTTCTCCTTTAATAACACGCTTTTTGTAGTGTTATAGATAAGATACTTTTGTAAAAAGGACAATACCTTGAATTAATCTTCTAGTTGAGTGACAACGAACGAAAGAACTAGAGTTGGATGGACTGTATTAGAAATAATAGAAAACAGTCAAGAGTAATCAGTGTTGAACTCATCCTCAAATCATGGATTAATGTGCTTTTTTAAACCATAATTTTGTCTATGATTTTCACGTCAAAAAAGAAACACCAACATTTTTTCAAAGCGTTATTTTGTTTAATTTACCATTCCAAATAATCGCTTAACCATTCCAAATTTCAAATTTCGAACTTCTTGATTAGATAACCTTCGTAAGAGGCGTCTCAACAATTACTCATACGTTATCGGTCGATCAATTTCTGAAAACGCCTCTGCGGCGGCGAGGCGACATGCGACATGACAGCGACATCGTGTTGCCGTCGACTTTTTGTCGCGCCCGACTAATCGACACGGTCGGCCGCCGATCAAACGTCCCGCGATTTGCTTTAAGATATATGTATATTATTTTAATATACAAAGAAAATAATATTATGAGTGATGACATCGTGTTATCGATGGTTTGGGGATAAGGAAAGGTTTGTATTATAAAAATTCGTTACGGTACTTAGACGATGAAATTCTTTTAATTGAAAAAATGCTTTTGAGCGGTAGCAGCTTAATAGTTGGCTTTTAGCTTATGATCAATACTTAGACCAAGTCTTATCTGAAGGACAAGTCAAGAGTCTCCGTAACCGGCGAGCGTATAGGGGACGAATTATGAGTGGAGGAATCCAGAAAGGTATGTAAAGTAAGAATCTATTGGAACTCTTTACTCTCTGCCTACCCCGCAAGGGATCTGGCGTGATGATATAGATAGATAGATCTATACTTAAATTTCAGATTAGTAGATGTATATCACACTAAGTTTAAGTGAATTATGGCACCCTCAGCGCCCCTGATTGGCGACTATTTATTTTTCTATTCCAATGAAAGTATAAAACCTGTATACGGTAGGAAAAGAACGGAGCGTAACGGTTTAATCAATAATTTGTGTAAATCAAAAACATTATTCTCAACATTAATATTCTATGAAACAAACCACTATTACTACCTAATTAGTCCAATCCATAAAAGAACCCTACTTAATAAAACTACTTTTAAATGACGAACTTTCGAAAACAATCTACACAAATTAACTCAAGAATCGAATGAATAAATCGGACTGAAGAAATCGGCAATCCTTACATTCTGACACACGTCACGACCCTAACACTAAAGGGTACCTATTACTTATAGATTAATTACGAAATCACAAGTGGATTAACAGCAATTAGACAAGATATTCTGTGTGGGAGCGATCTATTTACTTGACGTGAATGTTAATCAGGATATATGGTGAGAATCCTGCTGTTACGTGACAGAATTCGGAATGGGAGATGTATATTATGAGTTGACGTGTGCTCGTCAACTTGACGTTATTAGAGTACGATGTGATTTAGACCTACAAAATACGCATACGTGATTACCTAAAGCATATTTTCGTTGAGTTTATCGCCACTTAACTTACTATAAATCGGGATTGTAAAGTTGTAGTGAAATCTGATGGTATTTCCCCAAATGGTAATTAGGAAGATATAAACCGTGTAACAGACAAGAAAATAAAAATATATTAGGATACTATGTAGGCAGATAATAAATATAACGCCTTGCATTAAAAAATAAAACAAAATCTAATTTGTGATTAGTACAAAAAATTGCAGAATGTACCAGAATATTTTGTTTTTAAATCTCCGCGGTAGGTACGGGCAATACGGCTTAAAAAAAGAACATTTATTTGATTATAAGTTAAATAATTAAAAACACAACAAGTAATTACCTAATATTTATAGAAACTTAAAATTATATTTGGACGAAATCAAACCATAAACGCGGGCTTATATTAATCTTATTTGCATTTATTATGTTCATTACGAACAATGTTCTTTTTTAGAGCACTCAATTTTTTTATTCCTTCACAAGATCGCCTACTTAAGAAACAAAAATACCGCGCAAATAGCCACAGCTAACAAATCGATTGAACCGCTACACAGCTAAAAAAAAAACAAATTCTAAGATGGCGGGTTGCGCCGTACTCCGAAATGTCGGGAATGTGTCCACGTGGAGCGCGCTCATGGTCGGATGTAAAGGCTCCTGTCCCCATGCTTTATTTTGGATGTCTCCCATTTGTTATACATAATACATGTAGGGACCCTATCGCGGGATCGCGACCGAAGGGAATTTCGGACGGCGCCAGCGAGCCGAGTTTGTCTACAGGATGTGGGCTTTTAGAGAGAAATAATATAGAGCAGTTCTGTCAGTCAAAGTCAAGTTAAAGTCAAAAATCATTTATTTGTATGGGCCAATACAATAGCACCCACAAACGTCAAAATTATTACATTTTTTACATTTACCACCGGATAGGAACGCGGCCTCCACTGAGAAGATCCGGCGAGAAACCCAGCGGGCTAGTCTTTTAATTTAATGTGTTTGGCCTTTCTGATAACCATATTTTTTGTTTTTTAAAATTGCATTATACATCATTGATTCATGTTGCTAATTGAGGAGCTTCTCAAATCCAATCTGTTTTATCGTCAAGATAGATCTGTAGATGGAAGTTGGATATCTACAGCACAACGCTAGTGTGTTGTGGCGGTCTTTGCGGAGGAGGTCTTATCCTGCAATGGACGTCTCTCGGCTGATGCTAGTTCTGCGAGGAAACGTAATGACAGGGGTATCCCTTTGTCATCTCTATTGAGAGTAGTATTTTTTATCCAGTACCAAGGGTATGTTTGAAATATAATATTGGTATAAATGCAAAAAATACGTTATATTATTACTTTTTTGGCCTAGGTCAGCCTAAATTGTTCTCCGTACCCTACAATCAACAATGTATCATATACAGAAATAATGTGAAGACAAATTAGGTAGGGATTATTATTTTTTCTTGGCCTACTTTGGCCAGACTAAATTGTTCTCCCATACCCCACAACCGCCAAACTACAGGAAAACCATGTTAAGCCATGCCATGGTAGATAGCCGTGGAGTTTCATATACTTCTCCATAGGCATGGATGGCATTCTGAAATGTTAGTTAATATAATATCCAGTTTCAATAAGCATCATACCTACAGAAAATGTGTATTATGTAAGTATATGAAGTATTGGTCAATCGTATCAAACATATTACTTACTAGCGGCCGCCCGCGACTTTGTCTGCGTATGTGTCTTTGAAAATTATTGAGGTGCCTGTTCTGGCTGCAGATTGGGGGAGTGGGGCATGTTGCGTAATCCCTCGCACTTATTATGTGTTAAATACAGAATTATACAGTTATAATTTTAACACTGCGAAATACCTGTTTTAGTTTGACTCAATGCTCGCACGTCACTTGGGTCCCTCATTGAAAATCAGCGCTGTAGCTCGGTTACAACCGTGTTACAGCGTTTAGCTGAATGGGGAGCCCATTTTGATGACGACATGTGTCCATATTTATTTATTTTGAATTTAATACTAGTTATTGTTGTTGCTTTGTTTTTGGACTGTGTGGTTTATCAAAATAAATAAGTTTTCTTTCTTTCTTTCTGTCTATTACATAATTGTTAATCTGATGTGATATTACTGTAAAGTTTCATCCTTGTCATCAGTAGTTTTTGCGTGACCGAGTAACAAACATTCATACATCCATCCGCACTAATTTTTGGGTTTAAAATATTATTAGGATTGTCAGTTAAGCATCCCCCTGTACAGTCTAGTTGGGATTGGAAGAGAATGCATCGTGACGTCAACTTATGAATTACAACAGTCTTTTTGCGTCGCCCACCGAAATACCGGCGATCGTGTAAAATTACGCTTTAAACAAAATGCCTCGCATTTTGCGAGCAGAACAAGTGATTTACCAGTGTTAGATATGAACGCTGATATATCTGACGAAACTGCTTAAAAATAATCTAATTGATTATAAAGCTATATTACGACTATCCGTATATATATATTTGATGATTTAGCGCAGTGGTTAAGAGCTTAAGCCGCTCCGTCCACTGTGTCTAATAGTCGCGGGTTCGCGCACGGGACCAAATCTTTGTGTTATCCACAATTATTTGTTCCGGTCTGGGTATTTGTTTTTGTGAATTTTCATGTTTGTAAAACGCACCCACGACACAAAAATAAATCCTAGGGTGGGGCTAAGTTTTTTAAATAAAAAGCTTTTTTAATTATCACGACAGATACTTTGCGAGATAGGCCAAGAGTATAGGGTTTCAGGAGTTATTATTTTTTTTTTTAAACGTAGCCCCACACTAGGATTTATTCCTGTATCGTGGGTGCGTTTACGAACATGAAATTTCACATACACAAATACCCAGACCGGAACAAATAATTGAGGATCACACAAAGATTTGTCCCGTGCGGGAATCGAACCCGCGACTATTAGACACAGTGGGCGGAGCGGCTCAAGCTCTTAACCACTGCGCTAAATCGTCCGTCAAGATTCTTTCTTTACTTTATTTTTGAAATATACAAATAAAATTGTCTATATGATAATCTGGAATTCTGCCTGGTACAAATACCTCTATACCATAACCTTGCCTCTATTGCATTGGGACCTATCGTCGTTGGCAGTACACCACTGCCAGCTTTGCGAATATACAAGGATAACGCGGAACTAACGCTGTCATCAAGTGAAATGTCACTTTATGACAGTCGCAGAGTTACCGTCTGCTATGAAATTTACCCAAGTTCTTTTCTAATTAGTCACCGTGTGGACCCACCTGTTGAAATGTTTTCCTTGAAATAGGACAATTTTACTAAATAATCTATCTATCTATCTATATCATCACGCCAGATCCCTTGCGGGGTAGGCAGAGAGTACAGAGTTCCAACAGGTTCTTTCCTTACATACCTCTCTGGCTTCCTCCACTCTCATAGTATGTCTCATACACGCTCGCCGGTTACGGAGACTCTTGACTTGACCTTCAGATAAGACTCGGTCTATTGGTCATGGTAAGACAGTCTAGCTCTTCCCCGGTACCTACGTCCTTCCACTTTCGCATTGTGTATCTGTTTTGTCATTATTTGTTCTGACATTCTTTCTATATGCCCGAACCAACGGAGCATGCCCTTTCTCATCTTTACACCGATACTATCTTTCATACCTAATCGCTTTCTTACTACGCTGTTGCGAATACGGACGCTACTAAATAATAATCCTAATTTCACACCAACACCCCTTGTCAATGTCTTCCACAGGCCAAAATATCTTTGTCGCACTATAGGTGTGATTGATTACTTTTTTTAATTGTGCAACTGGCTTTACAGTATCTCAGCCTGAGCCTCTATCTCAGCCTCAGCCTCTTTTCTTTAGACATTATCATCATCATCTCAGCCTATACTTGTCCACTGCTGAATATAAGCCTCCCAATTGCTCTCCAGCACAGCCGGTCCGATGCCACCTGCATCTAACGAATTTTTGAAATCTTTATATTAATCGGGAAAGGGAAGAAACCAGAACGAATGTAAGGAGTGTGGTTGGTAACGATGTGCTGGAGCAAGTGAATGAGTTTGTGTATCTTGGATGCGCCTTCAGTAAGGATGGGAAATACACCGCTGACATAGAGAAGAGTGAGTGCAGGGAACAGAGTGAATGGTGCGATGGGAAAGCTACTCGGGAGCCGGCACTTAAGCCATAAGGCGCAGCTGGCCATACATAACGGAGTTCTTGTCCCAACGCTGTTATATGGTAGCGAGAGCTGGGTATGTAAGAAGGAGAATGAAAGTAGGATAAATGCGGTAGAAATGCGAGCTCTGCGGAAGATGTGCGGAGTGAAGCTGACCGACCGCATTAGCAACAGCATAGTAAGACAGCGAGTAGGTATGAAAGATAGTATAGGTGTAAAGATGAGAAAGTGCATGCTCCGTTGGTTCGGGCATATAGAAAGAATGCCAGAGGAAAGAATGACAAAACAGATATACAATGTGAAAGTGGAAGGATGCAGGTACCGGGGAAGACCTAGACTATCTTACCACGACCAAATAAACCGAGTCTTATCTGATGGAAAAGTCCAGAGTCTCCGTAACCGGCGAGCGTGTATGAGACGAACTATGAGAGTCGAGGAAGCCAGAGAGGTATGTAAGGAAAGAACCTGTTGAAACTCTGTACTCTCTGCCTACCCCGCAAGGGATCTGGTGTGAGGTTATAGATAGATAGATTTATATTAATACGTACCAACTTTGTACAAATACGTACAAATACGCAAAAACTTTGTACCCCTTTTTACGAAAATTGCGCGGACGGAGGGGTATGAAATTTCCCACACTTATAGTTTATATAGAGAAGGAGTGCAGAATGCTAATATTTTTTTAAAATTATGCATAGAAAATACATTAAATCAATAAAAAGACATTACACACACTACTATGTATTTGACAAACACACTCACACACTCTCACACACACACATATATACTCTTTTGTTTATTGTTAAAATCTGTGGTCAAATTGAAAATAGATTAATATTTTTTATCTTTAATAATATTTGTCTATAGTCTTACTGCATGTCAAACATAACCAGCGAACGATGAAAGAGTCGTGAGAGAGGTTGAATTTCGACCAATGGGCGACCACTAGTCTTTATAAATATACGAGAGGTTTAATTAATATTTATGGGGGCATGATATCCTGTAGCTCACATAATATTTATCACCCGTCAGAAGACATTTCTACTGCAAAGCAAAAGGCCTACCTCAAAAATCACCATGGCGATTGGCTTTGTGCTACACATTCAGATTTTACTCGCGATATTCCCAACAAGGTGGAACGGTATCGACTTCATCATACCGGCCCACCATGTTGGGAGCCAGCCTACAAGGTTGCTACAAATTCCTGAATTCAGCAACCAGTCTAAAACTGACTGCAGAAGGATTTAGGCTGCAGCAGCGATGATGATAAAATAAGATAATAAGTCTGGTGTGCTTGATGTGCGACTCAAAGATCCTCTACCTCAAACTCAAATCGTTTATTTTGCATAAATCCTGCTTAATTGCTTAATGCTGCCTGCCTGCTTAATGCATAATTGCTTAGAAATTGATTGATAGATTAATATTTAATTTTTTTTACTGTCTAATCTACCATCGGATCGGAACGTGACATCCACGGAGAAGATCTGCCGAGGAACTTAGTAGGTTTGTCTTTTTTTGTCTAATTCTCCATTCATTTTTTTTCTTCATTTTCTGTATGGATACATACATTTTTATATTATACAAAATTATTTATGCGATCGAGCTCCAGTGTGATGCTTTACGACCGAGTCATAAGACTAATATTTTTAAATTGGCTAACGATTTAGCGCAGTGGTTAAGAGATTAAGCCGCTCCGCCCACTGTGTCTAATAGTCGCGGGTTCGATTCCCGTACGTGATAAATCTTTGTGTGACCCACAATTATTTGTTTCGGTCTGGGTATTTGTGTATGTAATTTCATGTTTGTGAACGCACCTACGATACAGGAATAAATCCTAGGATGGGGATACGTTTAAAAAATATATATATAATGAAGAACTAGAGGATTCTGGGTGGACCACAGGCAGCACCGGTTCACGAGTACGACTACTTGAGCTGCCATCACCTCCCTCGACCATATTAGAGGGAAGGAAGTGACCCGCACCAAATAGCCACTGCAAGCAGACTCTTTAGTGAGCATGACCTCTAGTTTTGAATACTGCTTAGTCTTTAAAACTAGAGTAGCTTTGAATTGCACAAGACAAGCAATGATTTTATTACTAGACTAGCAGTTTTCTGTGGCTTCGCGACCGGTCAAAAACAGCGCCACCTATCAACCTAATATGTTATTTCTAGATATTGTAGCATTCTCATGGTGAAAGAAATGTTCAAATCCGTTGAGTAGTTTCAGAGTTTATCAATTACAAACAAACCTTCCTTTTTTATCTATCTATATCATCACGCCAGCTCCCTCGCAGGGTAGGCAGAGAGTACAGAGATCCTTTTTTATAATGTTAATATTATAGTAATTTTTCACATAGGATGGAAAGTGACAGTTCTAATTGCCACACGAAATTATACTTTATTCAATGGCAATAAGAGGCATGCCCCGTTTCTATACTTATGATTTTATGCCTTAATACCATTGAATTAAATATTAAATAATTAAACGGTCGATTAAGCGCAGTGGTTAAGAGCTTGAGCTGCTCCGTCCACTGTGTCGAATAGTTGCGGGTTCGATTCCCGCACGGGACAAATCTTTGTGTGATCCACAATTATTTGTTCCGGTCTGGGTATTTGTTTGTGAATTTTCATGTTTGTAAACGCACCCACGACACAGGAATAAATCCTAGTGTTACGATTAAAAAAAAAATCGTTTGGCAATTATAATTGTCAGTACCCATCGTATGTAAAAAATACTATATTATAAATTACTACAGTAATAAGAACCAAACAATACTTTTAGACACACTTGGTTCGTTCAGACAAAAAACTACTATATTACTACCGACCACAAGGATTAAAATAAAAATCACAAACCAATTGACTCATCAGTCCAAGACAACTAATCTTGTATGCACCTACAAACACTAAGTACCGTCAGCAAAATAAATTCTATGTACGAAAAAAATACAATTAAATCAGTCTATTCCCAGAGAAATCCTTGAGACAACATTTCTGCTAATTTGTTTTAAAAAAAACTAGTGTTCCGTTTCTCGAAAATTTGTATGGAACCATTCCACGTATGGTCCGAGATGGGAAACTGGGCGGTGGCGTTATGAATACCAATGTACCAGGTAGTGTCTGAGAAAAATACGAAAAAAGCTAATTAGGCACGCTCGTCACGGCGCGGCGGGGTAGGCAGTATGGGTAAATTAGCTACAGATTGCTTAGATCACCACGATGATAGCTGTTAAAATGTATTATTGCGGATTTGGACCCTAGTGTGATTGTATAAATATTTTAGTGACGCATTTTTGTATGTATCCGTAAAATGGCTATATGAATTCACCGAGGAATACCCATCTCATGTTTATAAAAACAACTTCGACAAGGAAGTTAAGAAACGGATACAGCTGGGCTGGGCAGCATTTGGAAAACTCCGTCGAGTCTTCTTATCGCCCATACTCCAATGCCTGAAAACGAAAGTTTTTACCCAGTGCGTCCTACCTGTAATGACATACGGAGCCGAAACGTGGCCACTCACTGTGCGGCTTGTCCACCAGTTCAAGGTCGCTCAGCGAGCTATGGAAAGAGCCATGCTCGGAGTTTCTCTTAGGGATCGAATCCGGAACGAAGTTATTCGTCAGAGAACCAAGGTTACCGACATAGCTCAGCGAATTAGCAAGCTGAAGTGGCAGTGGGCAGGTCACATATGCCGCAGAACCGATGGCCGTTGGGGCAGACTGGTGCTTGAGTGGAGACCGCGTGTCGGCAATCGTAGTGTAGGGCGCCCTGTAGCTAGGTGGGGCGACGATATTCGTAAGGCAGCGGGCAGGGATTGGAGAAGGAGAGCTGAAGATCGAGCTCAGTGGCGTGCCATGGAAGAGGCCTACGTCCAGCAGTGGACTGACACGGGCTGATGATGATAATTTATAATATTTTGTCTGCTTTTCAATGACATACTTATTACGTAATTAGTAGGTTCGTCATAAAATACATCATTCGTCTCCATCACAGTTATATTCCTCAAACGGGATTGGCAAAGGTGTATGTGATGTAGACCCACATTTGAATAATATAGGGCAAGATAATTGGCACCAAAACTGCTGTAGATCCAGACTCAAGAGTGCCACTTTGTCCGACCTAGGATTCGAACTCAGGACCTCATAATCGGTAGCCGCAACATGCGCCACTAGACTAATGAGACACGATACTGTTTGTCTCAATCTTATTGAGATTCTACACACAAGTTTCACTAGTTCATAGCTAACTTCCGCTCCGAATGTATATTATCAATTTCATCACATATTGTGATTTTTTGTGTATAAGATAACAAATACCGCTTGAAATCACTAAAAATTAGTCCACAGACTTCTCTCAAATACAAATAGCACAAATATATTGTTTACTAGCCGTAACTTGCGGCTGCGCATGTGTTTTTTAAATACCCACACTAGGTATTATTCCTGTGTCTTGAATGCGTTTACAAACATGAAATTCACATAAACAAATACTCAGACCGAAAGAAATGTTTGTGGTTCACACAAAGATTTGTCCCAAGTGGGGATCGAACCGGCGACTACTCGATCTAGTAAAAGAACTAAAAGAAAGGAGCGGTTTGAGCTCGTTAAGGCCAAGCTGTTTGTCAATTTTTTTTTTCAAATATTATTTATAAATCCATAGACAGTGGACTTTAGTCCTTAAATTTTTCCAAGATCTAATCTAAAATGTTTCTATATCCTACGTGTTAATCTAGGTAATGAACTACCTGTGTGCCAAATTTCATTCAAATCCGTTTAGCCGTTCTTACGTCATTAAGTATCAAACATACAAACTTTCACATTAAAAATATTAGTAGGATTTGTTATTCTTATTACTCTAAAGTTTCGTTAAAATCTGTTGTGGTTTTTGCGTGCAAAAGTAAATAACATTCCCATATATATCCATCCGTTCTCACAAACTTTCTTAATACACAAAATAATTTCAAATACAAATATCACAAACTATTAATTCTCGTACAAGATATTCTGCAATTCAAATCGTAAATATCAAAACAAAACGAGAGAGACCGCGAGTAAGTCTTCAATGCGAAGTGATATCGAGTATTGAATTGACATTTGCAATCGACGCATCGATTATATTTATTAGCGGCCATCTTTATCTGCACGCGATGCGGTTTTGTTTTGTTTGCTGATTGTACGATATTTTTGAGTAGTAAAATCTTTCCTTTTCTTTTTTTAATGTACTAATGTAAATTACTACATTAAAATTTAATTTTAAAACCAGCTTCTCAATAAAGTTATACAACAGACACATGAATAAAATTTTTAGTAACATTTACGAAAAAATCGATTACGATTTTTTAAGATTATCTAAGACACCTTTTTACTATTTTTAGGTACATTTAAAACTTTCACGCGCTCGAACCGAAGAGCTGATGATAGTTTTAAATTATCTGTTACGACTCATCACTATTTTAACAGACAAGTTAAATTTTCTAAGGGGAAAAAATCCATAAAAATGAGCTTCGTACAAACCAAGAAGTCAGGTTTCTTCAGGTCAGTAAAAACTCTGCGTTTTGAGCCAAAGGGCAGTGTGAAAAATATTTCACACATTGCCAGAACCTTAGAAAAAACTATTTAATTTATGCCCCGTACTTGGTAAACGATGAAAACCACGCATGTGTCTATACACAAAAAAAACATATTTTTTTCTCTCACCACCCGCATTACTAATTGCATTTCAAATGTAGAACATTTGCATAATTCCTATTTTTATTTTTCTTTTTTTTTGGTTATTCTTTATGACAACGGTATCTAATTATTATGCACCGTGTTCTCGTGGGTGCGTTATTAAATAAATCTTATTTAATTAATTGTAATTAATTATGTCGTAATTATTACTTGTTAAGGTGGAAATTAATGTCGTTATGGTTTGGGTAGAAAAGTGATTTGTAACATGACGTTTAGTTGTTCCTTTACGGTTATAATGGTTTGTATCAGACCTTTTACGGCTTGATTATTTTGATTATGCAAATCACGTAGATCATGATTTTGGTGTATATTATATTATGAATCCTCTTAAAACTATAAAACCCGAAGGAATAGACAGAGCTATATATATTATACATCTAAATGTCACTGAATTTTTGGCTGATAGCGTCCTAAAGACGGTACAACATACGGACAATATGCGGTTAAAATATTTCATGGATTTTTTTTATTTTGGCAACACTACGATGGCTGTTTTGCCAATTTGGAAAACTAAACAATCTCCTGAGACAATGTATCATGAAATAAGCATTCTTTGGGCGAGTCACTGAACTAGCCTGTCCTTATACCAAATCTTAAAGGTGTCATCTAGGATTTAAATTTCGAACATGGGGATTATTACCTAACCCCGATCAAGTGGATTACATTTTTTTTGCATAAGTAACCACATCCGGGTCGGCGTCGCTCTAATCTAAACCTTATTCTCATCACGAATATCTAAATGTTCCTCAATCGACGCCTCGTCCATCTTGTCCGGCTATTTCGGACAGCGTCTAATCGGTACCGAACTGCGAACGTGGCGTGAATGTTTAATTCGGCCGTGTTATACGCTTCCTTGTTGCTTTGCAATTGTTATTAGTTCTAGGAGACTGGTTGTCTGGTGTTTCGGTGATTTATTGTGGGAGTGAGAGGACAAGGTCTTTTAGGGTTTCTAGGGTAAGTTGAACTCTGATTCTTTTAGACGCTTTTTTATTCTGGGTTCAGGTTATAATTGACGATCGAAGATTTTCGACGATTCTATCTGATCTAGTCATGTGTACCCTTAGCTTTGTTGTTGGAGACTGCTTAATTGTTGTTGTTGTTGATTATCAAGTGTCATAATATATTTTTTAGTATTTGCAAGTTATCAGGTCTAGCCTGATTTCTCTTACATGACATTCAATTGAAATTTTGAATAAGTTACTTTACAGAATATGAATGACTCTTATATCACTCTCACACTCTCTATGGACTTCAGCTATTTGTGGACACATTCAACTGCAAAATCATGTCAGTGGGAGAAAGCCGGAGAAAGGTCAGTCAGAGCAGATCTCATACTCATACCAGATATAGCTTGACCTCTTCATAATATGCGGACGAGTGCTAGAGGGCGGTCAAGCTAACTAGTTTTTATCCAGTAATCCGTAGTCCAGATATAGATCAACATGTTTTAATGCACTAGGTTCATGCAAGCAAAATAATGGGTAAAGTTGAGTCTCGGAACCAAGAAAAAAATCCAAAAAATTAAAAGAAATAACCTGTTGGAACTGTACTCTCTGCCTACCCCGCAAGGGATCTGGCGTGATGATAAAGGTAGACAGAAAAAATCAAAGGCCTGAAATCTTTTTTTTCCTTTTAGACGCAGCCCCATACTAGGATTTATTTCTGTGTCGTGGGTGCGTTTACAAACGTGAAAATGCACATACACAAATACCCAGACCGAAACCAATAATTGTGGGTCACACTAAGATTTGTCCTGTGCGGGAATCGAACCCGCGACTATTCGACCCAGTGGCCGAAGCGGCTTATGCTATAAACCACTGCGCCAACTCATCCGTCGAAATTCTGTCACTACCTACTCTGCAAAAGGCGTAACAATACCAAAGATTCGAATTAAACAGTAAACTCGCATAGACAAAGTCTTAGTATTTCGCAACGCAAAAGGCAACATCTTATTTGTCAAGGCGCTTACGATTCGAGGCACGTACCACGGACTGATGCACCGCGGCCCTGTTTATTCGAGGCATCATTGTTTAGACTATTTCTGTCTATTTAGTGCGTCTAGATATACGAGGCTGTGGGATTTGAATACGGTAAAAGTGGCGACTTGATCAGGTGATCTTAACCGTTATAGCGTTCACAACATTACGGTGCGTCGACTTATAGCAATAACGACGTCACGCCACGAATCTAACGTCTAAAGAGAAAATTAAGCAGCCTTCCGCTCGGTCAGTCTGAGATGGATCTGAGACGGACCAGTTGTGCCATTTTCATACTTGAGCGTCTCCGTGTCCCGGTTACTACGGTATGTGGTCGTCGTTAACCCAAGTCGGAAGCCTTCAAAAGCGGCTTGATAAGCTCCAACAGCAGGCGGCCCTAAACTTGCCTTCACCAACCCGTATGACCTAATCTCTCTCACCTCAATTTGTGAGAAGGCCTCTGCAGCTATGCGACATTATAAGCAAATTTATTATGTATTGTACTTCGTCACGTCGTCGTAGAATTGTGCAATACATCGTCTCATCCGTATTGTGTAAGACCTTTTAGACTGCACAGATTTCTCTATTCATCACTCTGTATCACCACACCAGATTCTTACGAGATAGGTAAAGAGTACAGAGTTCCAACAGGTTCTTTCCTTAGAGACCTCTCTGGCTTCCTCCACTCTCATAGTTCGTCTGATACATGCTCGTTGGGACCTAACATCATTAACGAATCCTGGATGTACAAACTACTCTTCTGTCACTGTAATTGTGGTTTATAGTTGTGTATATTTCTTTTATTCCAACCATTCTTATAGTCTAAACTTTGCTTAGTTTAAACACAACAATATAACGTTATTATTTTCAAATTTAAACTCAAAAAACTGAACCACAATCTACAGAACTCATAACGTTATCTGAAAGCATAAATCATGTGATTTTAATGCATTTTAAGTGGACATTATCTCGTGCTGATTATGAACAAAGATTCTTTAGCGGATCATGAAAGAGCTCCTTTTAAGTGACCTTAGGGTCAGGAGATAGTCACAAAGAAGTATTGATAAAGTAGCTAAAGGTCACGGTGACAAATCGTATGAGATAGAAGGAAAATGATTCCTCAGTGTTTCTGTGTGGACGGCATTGTTATCAATGGGTACTGTTCGTGTTTTATGGATTGCGTGTGATCATTTTAACGTGTGGTAGGTAATCTTTTTTTATATATTGGCGCCACACAATTTGTGAAATGTATTTTAAGTATTTGAATAATAATCTGAAGCTGTGTTGCTGTATGTGCGATCGTTAGTGGAGGTTGTGCTAGTAGGCCTTATCAACCTTTTAAAAAATGTAACGACCAATTTTTTTAATTTAAGGAAAATTAAGAGTAAGCGTTTTTAACGCCATCTTTAGCAGTAACAGTTTATTTAATCAATATAGTTTAAAAAAAAACCATTTGGCCATTGAAATGAGTTTTCGGAGTTGTATTTGATTTTTTTTTAAGAAAAGGACGGCAACATTAATTTAGTTAAGGCAAAGATTAAACTATACCTACATAATATAAATATAATTTAGATTGAATAGTCGAAAAAATAGTTGATTTGCAAATCGCGAATGCGTACCTTCCCTAATGAATTTGACAATTTTATTGTCCCGCGGATTTTCGTAACTGTCAAAAATATCACAAATAATACAGATAAAAATAAAATACATTTCTCCCATTCTCCCATCTCGACGCACCTAAAAATAAAAACTAACAAAAGCGTGATCCGTTCAATTATTCTTTTATATAAAACCACGGCATTCAGCCATTAGCACTCACGACGGGCTGGTTTTATAGACAAGTCGGCTTCTAATTAAAGCGATCGTAAAACTGAGGGTCGCCGTCAATCAATGTTTAAGGGCTTGAGTTATAGATGGCGTTAGCGTCGGAGGCAGTTGACAGACGCAATTTTAAACTTGGAATTCTTGAAAAAAGAGCATAGAGCATTGTGGGAAGCTAGATTGTAGGCTGTCTAGATTTTTTATGGAAATTTGTGGTTATCTGTATTCGGTATTAGCGATAAACGATTGTGATTGTAAACAGTCACACAAGGATCTTTTGGCCTGCGGCTAAAAGTGGAACTAGCACTGTCATCAAGTGAAATGTCGCTTCATAACAGTCGCAGAATTTACCGTTTGTATGAAATTTCGCCAAGTTCTTTTTTTAATTAGTACCCGTGTGGACCTTCCTGTTGAAATTTTCCCCTGCAAGAAAAACTTTTCTAAATGATAACTCTAATTTCACACCAACATCATTCGCGGGCAATGTCATCCACAGGCCAAATGATCTCGGGCTAAGATTTTATGGCTAACTGTACCTTCAAATAGTAATTTCTTTTTCTAACACCACCGCTATAGTAAGATTTACGTACAGCTACGTCTATTGTCATGTTATTATCTCCTAACATCCACATACTAGCAAAAATAAGCTCAAACATCTCACGGCTAAATCGTTTAATCCACGAAGACTCGTCTCACCCTTTCTTCTAATGCTTATGGTGTCAGATGTGAAATAATCTGCTAGGGTTATGTTACTTAACTCGGCACCGACTTCAAACATTTATTTTTTGGTATTTAATTAACTCGATAAATTATTTTTCGAAGTCGGTTTCTCTTATTTAAAGTTAACTATTTCACTGTCTCGTTGGGCTAGTAGCAAAGTGCATGTTCTGTGATTACGAGATCCTGGATTCAAATCCTAGGGCGGACAAATGTAGTTCCTCTAACAAAAACTTCCCAGTATGAGTACGGAGTCTAGAATTGTGCCCGGTATATGCCATTTACATGGGACCTAAAATTGTCGGCGACTAATGGGTATAATCAGTACACCTCTGCTTGCCCTAAGGGGCCTAACCTTGTTTTGACATGATACCCATAATAACTCAATCTACACATTCGTTCTGTTTGTCGGTATGGAGCTCCCTGGTGTATCTTAAAATCCAAGGTCTTATATCAATTAAATTTAATTTAATGAGACCTTTTTGAAGCTATATTGAATCCAACGCAAAAATAAAAAGCTATGAAAAATATAGACAAATTGAAAACCCCTTTCTTTTTAAGAAGTAGGTTAAAATATGGACTTGAGGTCTTCCGTCTACAGATGTTTCACTTCCATTATTGCTATTGCCTCTACTCTGTTATCATATCTCTCCCTCTCCAAACAATTCACAGCTAAACATCACAAAACAATCTACACAAAATACTTCCGGAACAGGATCTTGTCGGAGTCAATCGCCCATTCAGCCCTCTTAAGTTCCAAGTGGCCAAATTTTTTTGTGCTCTCAAAAAAATTTGGCCCTTGTGACAAACTTGGTATACTTTTATTTTTTTCCTTTTGTTTCCTCTTTTGATAAAAGTTGAGAGTGTATTTATATTTTTGACATCTATATATTTTCATGAAAGAGTTCTTCGTAGTTTCTTGCCCTTATTCTCGACGGGAATGACATTCCGAACGGGTGGTGCGATTATATGCTACTTGATCTTGAGTAAACACTATCCTTTTCTTTTCTTGTCTACCATACCCACTTTTTGGTTTACCAAATTAAAAACCACACTTTTGTTTTCTGTATTCTAAATCAGAAAAACCATCTTATCTCTATGAGAAAAACAGAGCTCTTTCCATCAAATCAAATTATCAGCCAAAATTTGTAGTGATTCCATGTGTGCAAAGAGAATACCGTCACGCCTATATTCCTCAAGCGAGGGTGGCAAAGGTGTTATTAGAACTCTATTGCTGTCATAGACTGAAAAAATCCAGTCTCCAGACTGTTAAGGTTGAGTATTATTTGATAGCAATACGATCTTTTGTTAGTCTTTGGATTCGAATCTTGAATCTTATGATCGCCAACCGCATTACGTTCTACTAGACCAACGAGGCAGTCTTAGTACCTATTTGTTCTATTTATTGTAAACAGTAACAGAACACGAGTAAACATAACTATGTTATAAAATTTAATGATATTGCGTACAACGTGCCAAGTTATATCCAGATCTCGAAAAACAAGAACAATGAAATTTTATTGCGTGTATTGAAACTTTTTATTAAATTTAATTTTATGTTCGCTCGTGCTTCTGTTAATTAAAAAAAAAAACAATGCTATAAACAAATGACATGAGTGAGTTTTGGCGGGAAATAAAAAATGATGTTATCAATTTTGTTTCAATTCTTACCTTGTTGTTTTGAATATTAACATAAACATTAAATCGTTATGTTTTCGTGTATGTATGTACACATGAGTGAATGGGATGATAACAAATATCCCAAGACGCCCGTCTGAATTGGCGTGTAAAGTATCCACCACTTTCCTAAGGGGGGAATTTAACTTAATTAAGTAATCGACAATAAATAAATCGACACTGGCATAAGTCTCAATTTTTTAACCGATTGCCATTGTCAAAAAAGTAAACAAGATTAAAAAAAGGAACTTTTGTCAATTATCTACATTATAATAATGTTTAGTGTAGATATAAGTATCCTAAGATAATAGTTTACAAAGCAACTGACATACGACATTTTGTATGATTTTCCATCAGATTTTTCACGAATCAAGGAGTTTCATATTGTATCTCTGCGTTTCTTCATCAGATGAGGGCAATATTATTAGAGCACCACTCTACATTAGCGCTCTACCTTATAAATAAAGAAAACATACGATTCAAATTCGCCAAAAATTAAGTGGATTTGAGAATAAACATACTTAAAATCATAGCTTATTTATAAGTAATAAAAAGAATGAACTGGTATATCTTCTTTCATATACTAACATTTTTATATGTTATTACCGAACTAGCTCGATGCATCAAACTTGAATCGCTACTGCCGTGTTGGGAGAAGTCATCGAACTGTGAAGGTCAGGTCAGCGTACTGACACATTGACATCTGTCATGTTGACATTAATAACTATTTTCGAACCACAAGGTCGGCAATGATAAACTGATTTGTATGCCAATATGAATACTTAAGAATAATTTTGGAAGACAAATTATGTGCTGGAACAATACGACGCCAGCTATCACATTGGAACCAAAAGGTCTTAGCGAAATTTGTGTTAACTACGAGTAGATACCAAGAAGAAAAGGATAAAGAAAAGAGGGGCTAAGGTTATGAAAAACAGAAGATGGTACTTAACGTTTGTTATCATCCGTTCGGGTATATGATCGTAACAGTTTCTTCTATAAGGAAAGAACCTGTTGGAACTGCGTACTCTCTGCCTACCCTTCAAGGCTTCTGGCGTGATGATATAGGTAGATAGGTAGTTCTTAGACTCGAGCCCTTAAAAATAGATCATATAGCGACCTGCCGCGGCTTCGCATGGGTGAATTATACACATAAACTCTCCTCTTGAATCAATCCGTCCATTGGTGAAAACCGTTTAAATACGTTCAGTAGTTATTGATCGCGTTCAGACAGACATACAGACGCAGCGGAAGGACTTTGTTTTATAAAATGTAGTGTATAATTATCGGAAGTACTGACATATGTACGAGGTAAGTACTTAAAATAACATGTAAAAATAAATACACAAACAAAACAGCAGAGGTATACTGTATACACCTATTTTTGTGTAATGTAAGGTCCCATGTAATAGGGGGCGAACCTATTGCCACATACCAGGCGCAAAGACTGATACTGGGAATTTTTCGATTGAATAACTACATTTGTCCGACCTAGAATTTGAACCTCGTGATCGCAAAGCGGATTATTCGCAATTAAATCAAACGGCAGTTTTTTTCTTATATAGTATTATACAACATGAGTTTATGAGTTGCTGATTAAGGAGCTGCATTAACCTAATCAGTTTTATCGTCAATATTTTATATACTATGCACAAGAAAGTAACGGATATTTAAAAAAAAGTGAAATTACAGCCGACAAGGTTCGTATCGATCAAAATCTCTGGAAGCTCACGTATCCCGCCCACGTCCTGTCTCAACTGCGACATACTCGACAGTCCCGACACGAATGTCGGACACGAGTGTCTGACATTTAATTGCTGTGTCCGCAACAGAAGAATTCGTGTACACAATCATAACAGAGATCAATCGTGTTTTATAGCATGATTGGTAGCGGTCGGGGACTTACGCATCGAAAGGTGGGGACATATTAAGATGGATGAAAGCTGGTGGTATATATATATAATAATATCAGCCTATACTGCCCACTGCTGGGCAAAGGCCTTCTCTCACAAATCGAGGTGAGAGAGATTGGGTCATACTCCACCACGCGGACCCAGTGCGGATTGGTGGAGGCAGGTTTGTGGCCACCTGCTGTTGGAACTTATCAAGCCACCTTTAAGGCTTCCAACTCGGCTTAACGACTACCACATTAAGTGGTAACCGGGACCAACGGCTTAACGTGCCTTCCGAAGCACGGAGACGCTCGAATATGAAATGCCACATACGGTCACCCATCTCAGGCCGACCGAGTCGAACGCTGCTTAACCTTGGTGATCGGTAAGAACACCGCGGTCGCACAGCGCTACGCGCTGGTATATGATAAGTAATAATGTTTCAGAAGATTATTTTAAGCCAAGTTGATAGCATTTCATAGCTTCTACAACTCTAAAGCAACTAACCGGACGACATAATTTCAATTGTAGTACACCTCTGCCATTCCCGCGAGGGGAATATTAGCGTGACCATGTAATTTTTTTTATTACATTCTACGTAAATAGACTATAAATTAAAAAAAAAATTAAAACTGAGAATGTATTTTTTTATTTGTAATTAACATACTAATTACCAAACAGACATGAATGATGGATAATAAAAAAGTACTAAGTATACTTACTTAACAGAAGTATCCTTTTCGAAAATGATCTCCGGTATCAATGCTATATCGAGTAATATTCAACATCTGTGCCTATAATTAATCATTTACGGAGTTATTTATGACTAATTGGATACAAAAGGGAAGACATGAACAATTTGATCAACATCTCCGCAGATTTGCGAGTCTTTAATTAAGGGAAGAGGTTGGTATCATTGCGCCCTCTAATTCGCGGTTTGCCACCCCTGGCACTTAGTAGAGTCACCAACTTTAGGAAAATCTTGGGACAAATATCAGGGACTACCACAAGCTCGCAAGACTATATTAGTTTTACTTTGCCGTGAAAAGAGGCAGAGCTATAAATGTTTATATCTCTTTCTAACAGCAAAATACCATTATAATAGCTTTTTAGAGGTATATGCCCTGGTGTGATTTTATGTACTTTAATTAATAAAATTTATACGTATCTATATATCTATATAGTGATAAAGAAATCAATAAAATCGAGACAAATTTGATTTTTCTCGATTTAGATGTTTGCGGTATTTTAGATATCTGGATGGCAACTGCTATTTTGTTCCAAAGATGTTACGAAGTTAATGTAAAGAACTTCAAAGAATTCAAACATTTTGGAATACTATTCCATGGCCTTCTTTTTCTATGTAATATTATTATTACCACACTAGCTGTAAGGTTTCCTAAAATAATAAAATAACCATAATCCCAGTTTGTTAAAAAAATTTATGCTATTAACCTATAGTATGAAATAAGACATTAAATATTTGCCAGGACCTAAGTGTGTTCCGTTAAAATAGAATACAAATCATACGTATTCAATCATCAAACAAGCAATCAATATGACAATAAAAACCATTTTCTCTTATTTATCGTATCTTCAAATTAAAAGACAGGATAATCAACAAGCACAGATTAATTTACTGGCTTTGAAAAAGTGAGTATAGATATTTTTACTATACAAGCAAAAATAAAAATAAAAAAATGTCTCACAATTTATAAAAAAGATGTTAACACTACCGGGGTCTGAGGGTTTAGGCCTGAAACTTTGCCGTTTCACTTATCTGTGCCAATGGGGACTGCTAATGCCGCTAACGATATTAAATTCAAATTGATTTCAATTCTATTGCAACAGAAAACTCAAAATTATAATAAACAGAAAAAAAATCTATCTATCTATCTATAACCTCACGCCAGATCCCTTGCGGGGTAGGCAGAGAGTACAGAAAAAAAATAGAGTTCTTAAATTTATGCTGCATTACACATGAAAGAGAATAGTTTTTTCCGTATTTTATCACGGTTTCCCTCCCGTGACCATGGGTACTGCAATGCACTCGTAACTTTAATTTAAAAAAAAGCGCTGAAATTCAAAAATAAGTTTTATTTAACATAAAAATATGGATTTTATTATTGAATGGACTTTAAGCGTAAAGTGACTACGAAGGCGCGAGTGAAGGAAAGACATTTCAAAGTTCGGTTACTTCCTTGACGATTAATAAATATCTAGTACACATCTATTACAAGAGTTTATCCAGGTACGTTCAGCGACATAAGTCACTTAACATTCTCAGATTTTCAAACCGCTGGTACGCTTTTGTTTTGCATCAAATAAATTATTTTTGTAGCTAATAATAGGGTTTTAACAATGTTTACCAAAGTTTTTATAATAAACTGTATTAACGGTTCGAAATACTGAGAATGTTTAGCAACTTACATAGCTGACTCGACACTAGTATTTATTTATTCTTTATGCACTTATTAGGCGGACTTAATGCCAGAGGCATTTTCTACCACTAACTTGAGGTGATGTGGAAACAGTTGTGGTAGGTGCGAAAAATTATGAGTGATAAAAAAAGGAGAGAAAAAAAACAATTACAATTCAAAAAAAAGAAATTAAAATATTTAAAAACACAAAACTAGGGTTTTTTGGCGGGAAGTCGAAGAGTGATGTTGTCAATTTGTTTTAATTAGTAACAGATCAATTTGTTTTAGTTAGTATTATAACCTACTATAACATTTTATCATCTATAGCAATATTATAAGGAGGAAAGATTTATTTAGACGGACGATTTAGCGCAGTGGTTAAGAGCTTAAGCCGCTCCACTGTGTCTAATAGTCGCGGGTTCGATTCCCGCACGGGACAAATCTTTGTGTGATCCACAATTATTTTTTCCGGTCTGGGTATTTACATAGATACAGGAATAAATCCTAGTGTGGGGCTACGTTTAAAAAAAAAAATCCGTTGTAATCGATAAACTTTGATTCCGAAACCGGTTATATACCTACTATTGGTAAACAAGCCGGACCTAATGCCTGAGGTATTTTCTACCAGTCTACCTTAGGGTGATGCAGAAACGAGTGAAGTAGGTGCAAAACCATAGAACCAAAAAAATGAAGAGGAAAATTTGTAACTCGATTTAAAAAAAATATTAGAGTAACAGAGAAAATAGCTTTTATTGATAGCTTTAATTGGTAATATTTATTCAGCTTATTTTTCCAGAGTAACATGTATTCTTAATCCGGTCAAAAATAAATTCGACGCCATACGTCAAAGAGACAATTGAAATTGATAATATTTAAAATGACGGTTTAAAAAATGAACATAACTCAACCATAGACTTTGTGCGGATCATTATGTTGGCGATATCGGTTACTTTTAGCATAGAGGTAGGATTCAAAAGCACGACTTATTTGACTTTAAATACAGACTGTCGGTTTTAAGAACCATTTGTTAGATGTTTCTGTGATGTGGTTTTATTTTTTGTAATAATAAATATATAGTGAAAAGTTTTTCGTGGTTTGGCAACAGTATATTAATCAGTATTATTTTTAAATCATAGATCACACAACACCTACCTAGTATATCGATTTTTTAAACTTTCTCTATGATTCTTTCCGCAACAAACGCACATACCTATACATATATGGATAGGGTTCGAAAAACCGTGAACCAAGCTCTGAACCCTGAGCTTAATGAGCATACAAGGCAAGGCTTCTAGGTATCACTGCATTATTTACGAATTTTTAAAAAAGAATTTTCCACGTTTTTCCCGCGTTATCTGCCCTTCACGCTTAAATTCTCTAAGAAACGTATAAAAACACTTTCATTGCATGTTACCTCGTTAAGATTACCACCATGTTTTCTAATTACGCTATCTTTATTGGATTTTTTAAAACTTATTCATATTCATATTGGTGCTGGCATACAATCGAAATTCCTTGTTAAGATAAAAAAGTGTAATAAAAAAGTAACAATAGTTCGTATAATAGGCGAAGTGTTGTTCTAACACCACATAAACGTCGGTGTTGCCAGCGTTAATTAACAAATCGGCAGTAACTTTTACACGTATAATATTATTTATAAGGCAAAGGACAGGTCGGAAGAAGCGGGCTTTGACTATCGAAAAAAATATTCTATTTGCAAAGAAAAGTAATGTTTTTTTTAACAAATTATTCTAGTCATCTATCCAATGTAATGTATTTATTTTCTTTATTGTATCTTAAAAAAACGTAGCTCCACACTAGAATTATACCTATGTCGTCGGTGCATTTACTAACATGAAATTCATATACACAAATACCCAGACCGAAACAAATATCTGTTGGTCTCACAACGATTAGCTTCGTGCTGGGATCGAACTTGCGGCTACTCGGTCCATTAGACGGGGCTTAAGCTCTTAACAACTAGAAAAACTGTCCGTCAAGCATATTTTATGTACGATATCTAAGGGGTATTCGCAAACTATTTGGCTTTATCGTAGCGTTACCTAGAACGCGTGCTTCATCCTTGCTTAGTAAATATGTGATCACCACGCTTACGTCAATTTTTTTGTGCTAAGTCTTTTGTATTCAATTAGGCTTGGATTAATTACTTGTCTATATGGAGCATCGCGCGTGCGAAAACGGAATAAAATTTATCTACTCCGAGTAGATAAATTGTAGAACGGACACGCATGCGCACGCATAAATTGACAGCTTCTGAACAAATTTTCAAAAATGTAGCACTGGCATCAGACACACCGTCTCGATGCCCTTACATCCCTTCTTTCGGATACAGATACCGCACACAGGATCAGACACCGACCTCGCCGGCGAGGTCGAAGAATCCCTTGCCCGCCGGATGGTGCAGAGCAACACGGCGTGCCACCTAGTATACGCCCTCCTCCATATCATCTGCCGAAGCCGAGGCCGTTCCTCCTTGAGGCGCCATTGAGCTAGTTGCTCCTTGCCCTTCTGGCTCGAGCGTAGTAGTTGCACACTCACTCTCTTATCCGGTGAAGCTGTAAAGGCCCCGCGGCCAACAGCGTCGATCATTTACACACACACAAAAATCACGCACACATAGTATGTAACTGAGACCTCTTTTAGGCGCCACCATTTTTCTTCTAGACAAATTTTAGTCAAAGAAATGAGGTATACAAAGATTCATGAAAAGACGGACTATAGGTAGCCATGTTTGCTCACGATGAGACTCGTGAGAAGGGTCAAGTTTACCCAAAGGGCAATGGATAGCTAGGCTCGGAGTTTCCTTGTGAGATGGAATCAGAAACTAGAAGATCCGAAATAGAACTAAACCAATAGGTAGGCATGTTAATACACTGCATGTTGTCTCAAAAAGTACTAGTCATTTCACATTGAAACCTAATTCGTATTGTGACAGCATCGACGAGGTTCCCAGAAGCATTCTTCGACTCGCATCGTTTTCTAAGTTTTTGCACCATATCGCTGGAAACAACCAGTCGTTACAATTTCACACTCGGTTGCTGCATCCTAATGAACCAACTAGTTGAGATAACTTGCAACATTTTGTTGTAATTATAATTATTGCCTATTAATTTGCAACGGTAGCCATGTTAGAACGTATGTAGGTATGTTCTAAATTCAACTTAAATGATTTATTTTGTATAAATCCCGCGCATTTACAGTTTATTTTTTAACTTCTTTAACTGTGACTTGGGAAGGCGTTATTTTTATGTTGCTTTTTTACGCCTATATTCCAGAAGTAGGTGTTGTAAAGGTGTCTCGTGTACATTGTATTCTGTTAATCCTAATGTAAAAGAGGGCTGAGTCTATTGATATTATACCGGGTAAAATTTCAGACTCTGGACTTATAATGAGGAATTTTGGATAGAAATTCTACACTTTTCGACTCAGGATTCGAAGCTATTATCTCGTGATCGCAAGCGTCTCTACGCGCCAAATGAGGCAGTCTTTTTATAATTTACGAGAAACCTATGACATAAAATAAACTTTGATTACGGATTTATCTTCATTCATTTTTAAAATGTAGTAGCTATAATATTTTATGCGTGACACACATCAATTCCTTTTAGTAATTTAGTTTTTTTTTTTTATAACTATGTTATGATTCTTACAATGTTCTTGAAATCGTTATGCGACCACGTAAAGTAAAAATATAAATTATGTAGGTGTCTACTTATTATATAGTCTTCTGTTTCTCACGTCATTGTATAACACAGAATATTTTGGAAACCTTTTAAATTGCTTCGGAATGCACTTCAAAATGGCGTTTGATGAAGTCTTAACACTCAAGTTAACTAAAATGCATAGCCATGCATAACAAAAAAAAAACATTGCTAGCTGCCATTTTTTTTCTTCTTTTAAATATTTGACAACGTCGCCTATAGGCGTTACTATCCCCGCAAACTCGCGCCGGCTGCTTACCTATTCCCCTTGACTCGATCACGGGGACCATGTGCGTTCACAAAGACATTTATAAACCTTATTTACTATTTCTTTTATTGGCAATACTGAAGGGAGATAACCATATAGAGATAAAATGGACGATTTTTTATCTTTCGATGTTTTTGGCTACAGTAAATTCCTAATTCATCTTTTGACTGCCGTGTCACGTAGTTACAGGGGACGCCACGTTCTGATCCCGTTGTAGATGTAAAAAATGTAATAAGTTTGACGTTTGTGAGAGCTGTTGTATTGACCTATACAAATTAATGATCATATCACTATTATACCGGATACAACTGTTGACTTCAGACTGCTACTGACAATTGTTCGATAGAAAATCTCCAATAACACATTTGTCCCAATATAATAAGGGTTCTATATCTATCTATCTATATCATCACACCAGATCCCTTGCGGGGTAGGCAGAGAGTACAGAGTTCTAACAGGTTCATTCCTTACATACCTCTCTGGCTTTCTCCACTCTCATAGTTCATCTCATACACGCTCGCCGGTTACGGAGACTCTAGACTTGTCCTTCAGATAAGACACGGTCTATTTGATCATGGTAAGATAGTCTAGGTCTTCCCTGGCACCTACATCGTTCCACTTTCGCATTGTATATCTGTTTTGTCATTATTTCTTGTAATAACATTCTTTATAATATAACCGACAAATGTATATCTAACACTAGCCGTTAACCACAAATAATATAAGCAATTGATTCATTCGTTCGCGTGCACGTCTCCTAACATATGGTTATTGAAGTAAATTGAATTGCATTTGAAAAAGCATCGCGATAACCGTTTATTACTGTCGTAATGGCGTGAGGACAACACTAGTTGACACTTTTGCATGTCTGTAATACCTACAGTGCGACAAGGATCATTTGGCCCATGGATAACATGGAGAGGATTACGGTTTTCCTACTTCCAAGCTGATATTTTAACCGCACGGTTACTAATTCAAAAAAGTACTTGGGATAAAGACAATGTTCTGCGCCCATACATGATTTGCCCCAGAACCAACAACAATGAAAACAATGGAACAGTCGGGGGGGGGGGGGGGGGGAGTCTCTACGTTTAAACGTGTTTATGTTAAACTGCATGCATCGTGCATTCCCAAACAACTGATTTTGCAATTCCCAAACAACTGATTTTGCAAGGTATCTACGAGATCAGACTGAGCGTTTAGATGTTAATAAACTAGTAATATGGTTTACTTTTGGCGAGAAATGGAAAACATCAAAAAATCATCTTTACGCCTATATTCCCTAAGCTACACGGCAGTACTGTGTGCACCGATTTTTCGGGGACGATAATAACTCCCATGTAATAGGGCGGTTCAAATTGTGTTTACAGGGCACATAGCGATACCCCGGACGGATACTGGAAATTTTTCTATAAAAAGAAAACAGAATTTGATCGACCTAGGATTTTGACTACCCCGCACGGGATAAAACTCAAATAATTTATTTTGTATAAGCCCTGCGGGGGCGCTTACAAATAATGTCAATAAACATTTTTATTAAAATCAAAGGACATTGTCGAAGATTGCCCTAAAACCATCAAACATTTGACCCATTCCATCATCCTTTATCTATTTTATTAAAATAATGGCAAATATCCGTATCTAATGGACAATTTGCAATGTAAAACAAATATTTAAAAGTATTGTAAGTGCTTAAATTGAAGTCGCCGACATCTTTACTAAATGAAAAAAAAAAAAAAAAAAAAAATTACAACCTCGAAGCTTTTTGTGCAATATTGCGATTGTCCGTTTAATAATAAATGCCTTAAGAGAATTTATGGGTGATTTGAAATCCTTAAAGTATTTTTTCATTGCTGTTGGTTCTGAGGCAAATCTTGTATGGGCGCAGATCAATATACTTTAGCTACTAATCCACCACCGAAACCTTAAGCCCTTCCCTACCCCCTTGTGGCCTTCACTGAGAAGGTCCGGCGAAGAAACTCAGCGTGTTTGTCTTTTTTATTTACTTCTCTTTCTTTTTTTTTTAATCATGTTGTGTGGATACAATGTTAAGATTACAATAAAATAGTTTACTATCTAGCTTCAGTGTGATGCCTTACGATCGAGATATGAATCTAATGATGTTATCTGTAAAGAGTGTCTAAGGGATTCCAGATGGACCAGTCCCCACAAGCAGCACCCGTTCACGAATATGACTGCTGGAACAGCCATCACTCCCCTCGACTTTATTAGAGGGAAGGGAGTAACCCGCGCCAGACAGCCACCGCAAGGAAAGACATTATAGTGAGTATGATAGTGATCTGGCGTGATGATACAGATAGATAGGATATGTACTTCGGACCTCGTGATCTCTACGAGTATTATTTGACACTAGACCATCGAGGCATACAAACTTTCAAGTAGGTACCTACTAACAAATAAGAGCAGTTATAGCCTAGTGGTTAGACCGTTGGACTGCAAAGTCAGAGGTCTCGGGTAAAAATTAACTATCATTTGCTTTAACGGTAAAGGAAGCCATCGTAACGAAACCTGCATGCCTAAGAGTTTCTCGAAGGTGTGTGAAGTTCGCCAACCCGCACTGGGCCCGCGTGGTGGACTATGGCCTAAGCCCTCTCAGTTTGAGAGGAGGCCCGTGCCCAACGGGGGGGACAGTTTCTTAACAGGACTAATATTATTATTTTCATATTATTATACCTACTAACATCGAGCGAGTCGAATTCGCCTTTTGTGTGCAGAAACACACTCGTAAATGAATCCGACCGGACAATATAATTAGGTGTGTACGATGAAGTCAAATCTGTCAACAGGTCAAAAGTACATTCGACTGTTTAACAAATCGATATAAATACCTAACTCAAACAATTTATTTTGTAAATACCTTTTTATTCTAAAAAGTATAAATAAACCCTGCGGATGCAGTAACAAATTGTAAATTTACTTTTTTTATTATTTGGTCTCTAGTAAGAGTATGACTTAATCCCTCTGACCTCGATTTATGAGAGAAAACCTTTGCCCGGTAGCGAGACCATATAGGTTAAGATTATAATTTTTTTATTATTTATACCAGTGATAGATAGATAGATTACTCTTTAATGCACACCAATAATTTACATTGAGAAAAAAAAATTAAACAAAGAAGACAACCAAAACTGAAAGAAAATAAAGATATACAAAAAATAGAGGGCAGTAGGTGGCGTACATTTATAAGTTAGTTTTATTTTAATAGGTATAGGTTCATATGCTTATAAATATATATGATACATAACAATATATAAATATAATAAAGATAGGTATAAAGAAACGGCATGATAGTCTGTGACTTATTAGAAAATAGTCGAAAGAAAGTGGTCCTAATCCATTCTTTTAAAAATGGCCAATGACTCTGCGGGCCACAAGGCTAACTAACCTAACCTATTACTGACACAGGCAATGCATTCCATAGACGAACAGCTTGGACTGAGAAGGATTTATCAAGAAATATCTTGGAATGCATTGGTGCCTAATGCCTAATGGTTAGACCATTGGACTGCAAAGTCTGAGATCTCGGGTTCAACCGACGCACCTCTGTGTTTTCGAAAGCATGTGCGTATTAAAAATTAACTATCACTTGCTTTAACGGTGAATGTGCATGCTTAAGAGTTTCTCGAAGGTGTGTGAAGTTCGCCAACCCGCAGGGTCAGCGTGGTTGACTATGGCCTCAACCCTCTCAGTTTGAGAGGCTTGAGCCCAACGGTGGGACAGTTTCTTAACAGGGCTAATATTATAATATTATTTTCTTACTATTCGTAATTCATGTTTTTATGGTATTGATAATAGCCTGGAAAATAAATACATATAAACTTGGTTGTTAAAATATAGTCCTTCAAGAAGATTGCTACATCATAAAAATAGTTTTACCAGCTGACCATACTTTAAAAATTATTCATGGATGTGAATAGAAATCAAATATATTGCCGTAGAAGTCACGGGAAGTGTATGAAAGATTATTTTTTCGAAACCTTCGGTTATGAAAGTCTGGGAACAACCCATTTCTGTCTATCCTTTCGAAGTTATAGTCATAATATAAGTATTAATGTATCAGTTGGCACGTACTAACACATTATACTAATTAAAATATGTAACGCGTCCCGATAACACCTAAAGACATTATCGGCATGTTTACATATCATGTTACAGGCCGCTCCCACAAAATGGCGTATGATCGCCCGAACTCTGATAGCCTAGTGGTGGCACGTTATTATTACAGTGTTCAGGGTTCAAATATTGCCACAAACTTAAAGTTTTTCGATTTAGAGCGTTTAAGTCACGAAATACTGCCCCCATCCACCAATAATTTACAGTGCAAGTTTAAAATATTCTGCAAGTGTCGTCGTGCTAAAATTAGCTAAAGTGGCAATGGGCTGGTGTCATTTGCCACAGAACCGAACACCGTTGGAGCAGACGGATTTAGCAGTGGAGAACACGAACTGGCAGGGTAGGACGTTCCTTTCGCGAAGCTATAATAGTAGTACTATAATAATAGTACGGTAACTTTATTTTAAGGCTTGCTAAGGTCAACCAACTCTACATCACGCCGCACCGGGTCCGCGTGGTGGAGTATCCTACCTATTCGCAACGAGTTGTGACAGGGGACCGTCGAATTGGGACAATATAGCCCAGGGATGGCAACCAAAGAGCAAAATCCAGTGATGGTATGTGTCAGAAAAAGCCACTGCTAAATAAGGACTTCGATTGGCATTTTTTCAAGAGAAAATAGTCGACAATCGCACATAAAATGGTGAGAACATCTGATAATGTTGCGGTTTCTTTAAAAAGTCTATTTGTTGTCGGAAATAAATATTTATGTATGAGTAGTAAGTTTCATTTTTCGTGTATCATTAAGCTTAAATAGTTTACAGGCACATTATGTGTAATTAGAGAGAGTGTTAAAGATACCTTGGACTGCTCATCGAACTAACATATCGATACTGAAACAGCTACGAGTCCCGACAAGATTATTTACCATCTGTCTCAAGCGTATCTTAGAATTCTTTGGCCACATTGCCAGAAAAGACGGTGACAACTTAGAGCAGCTCATGGTCACTGGGAAGGTCGATGGACAAAGACCTCGAGGCTGCAGCCCAACATGTTGGTCTGACCAGATTCGCACTACTCTGGATACTACAGTCTACAACGCGCTGTTGCCGAGGAGAGGAGACAATGGCGAAAAATCACAAGAGCACTCCTGGGAGGTGGAGGTCACGACCCTCAGACATGAGGAATACGACTCGAGAAGGAGGATGTGTAATTTAATTGTTAAAAATGGCTCGTAAATTAAAGTTGGCCAACCTGGGATAGGTTAATTTATAAAGCATCAAAAGTGGCCTTAAAACTATCTCGACTAATCCGCACTAGGCCTATGTAGTAGAATTGACCTATTCCCTCACCTCAAGAGACCTTTGCCTAGCAGAATTTATTATTTTTAGTCCTGATAATGACATTATCGGTCTATGTTTACATCTAGTGGTACTGGTCGTATGCGCAAGATGGCGTACGGGTGATTTACTTCTAGTTCAATGCCGAGGTCTGATAAAGCTGCGACTGTCGGTAGGCTGATCATTGTGAGCCCTTACGAACAGTTTGAGTTCCTACATTAAACTGGTGGTCAATTCTACCAATTTTTAACGTTAAAGTTTGGTCAAATAGCCGACGGAGAGTGACGGGAGCGCGACGCAAGCGCTCGGCTATGTTCGGTCGTAACGTTTGCCGTCGCGCCGAGCGGGGCTGCGCTGTGTGGCGTCTCTCGTACATTTCAGTGCATTACAACTCACCAAGTCGCGTCACCGTCGCGCTCCCGTCGCGCTGCGGCTATGCGGCGAGACCTTAAATGTACCAATTCCGATCTTGTCCGCGTGGGATATTGGCATGAATGCTGGCTGCATTCCCTAACTGGATTGCCAAACTTATGTTTAGGAACGACTAACTGATTGTTTCAAAATTAAACCAGTGAGTTCTTCGAGGTCTTAGATTCGCATCATAGGTCAAAAAATCTCAACAGCAGTATGGAGTCTGGAATTATGTTCGATATAATTGCAGTAGTATCGCCTTCTTTATTAGCGAGAATATTTAGTTGTACAGTATCTACCACTCCCGCTTCGGAAAAGGGCTTGACGGTGTATGTCTAATTAGATTTTTGTTAGAGCAAATATAGATGAAATATGTTTACAACGGGATATGCGAATAGAGCTGAAACGTAACGGTTTTGTTAGCTATTTGTACAATAGATATTGGAAATTATTTTTAAACCTCTATATTCTAGGGGTTTATCTTGACATAACCTTTAATTCACACAACCATTTTACTAATGCTCGTTTTTCAAGCGCTTTACTATTCCCCATTCGTTTCATTCTAGTGTTTTTAACGTGTTGTAAAAGGGCTGTGGTGAAAATAATGTTGTAAAAATGAGCGCTCAACTTCGAGCGTTTAGCGCCGACTCAAGCGTTTTCACAACACTAAGTGAAAATGTGTATGTGTGAATGATCTGCGCTTTGGGCGACGGGGCTTTTACAGCTTTACCGAACAAGAGGGCAAGCGCGCAACTACTACGCTCAAGCCAGGAGGGCAAGGAGGCAACTAGCTCAAGGGCGCCTCAAGGAAGAACGGCCTCGGCTTCGCCAGTCGCTATGGAGTGCTCTGCACCGGCCGGCGGACAAGGAATTCTTCGACCTCGCCAGCCAAGTCAGTATCTGTGCGATATCGGTATCCGAAAGAAGGGATGTAAGGGCATCGGGGAGGTTGGTGAGAACATGCCGCGGACGGCGGTAGCGGCTGATAGGAGGGGTGGTGAAAATGTGTGACGGACTTAGCCCCATAAAAATAATAGCTCACACGAATAAATAGTATCGTACGTATGTATACTTGTATTTAAAGTTGTGTTCGCGTGTCGTGTCGGCCGCGTTATGACAGCGGTCAGTAATTAACAGCTGATAAGCAGCCTTCGGGGAGGCGTAACTTAGGCACACACAATTTTATTAATTGCAGTTGCACAAGTGTCCTGTTGATTGTTTAAAGTACTTGGTATTACTATCCATCTATATATTTCTCAGCTTTTTTCACCACGCCAGGATCTGGCGGGATAGGACTGCCTCGTTGGTCTAGTGGCTTGCATCGCTTGTGATCACGAGGGCCTAAGTTCAAATTCGGGAGTCTGGAATTGTGCCCGGTATATGGCAATGGACTCGCCCCCAACATGGGAGCTAACATCGTCGGCGAAAAGTGGGTGTACTCAGTACACCTCTGCTACCCCCGCATAGGGAATATAGGCGTGACGGTGCGTGTTTATTTTTTCTTAAAACCTAGCCCCAGGTTTTAAGAAAAAAGAAAAAAAAAGAAAGAAAGATTTATTAAATATTCTAGATCCAAATTACGAAACTAAGAAAAGGCTCTTCTATACAAATAAATAAAATTAAAGTGTCTGTATGTAATATCAAAACAACAGCTTTTTACTATATGCATATGAAGTATATAATTTCTTATAAGATCTCTTCGTCGGCTCCGGTTGAGACTATTGATCTTTACCGGCAATCACGACAATCTTTCTATGTAATAAAAGTGGTTATGTGTTTGTTACGCTATTATCGCGAAACTGTTTAACCTATTTTAATTACCTACTTATGTGACAAAGTTCTTAAAGTAAAATACTTAGTATTTGTAGACTAATGTGTATTTATTCTTAACATTTACTTTTACAAACATTTGCTTGTTTATTAGCAACTAACGTCCAAATTAATCCATACTAATATCATAAATTAGAAAGTAACTCTGTCTGTCTGTTTTCTTTTCACGCTCAAACCGCTGAACAGATTGTGTGTGTGTGAATGATCTACGCTGTTGGCCGCGGGGCCTTTACAGCTTCACCGGACAATAGAGCGAGCGTGCAACCACTACGCTCGAGCCGGAAGGGCAAGGGGGCAACTAGCTCAAGGGCGTCTCAAGGTGGAACGGCCTCGGCCTCGGCAGTCGCTATGGGGGAGGGCATACACTAGGTATCTCGCCGTGGTGCTCTGCACCGGCCGGCGGGCAAGGGATTCTTCGACCTCGCCTATAAGGTCGGTGTCTGATCATGTGTGCGGTATCTGTATCCGAAATAAGGGATGTAAAGGGGGAGGGTCGGTAAGAACAAGCCGCGGACGGCGGTAGCGGCTGATAGGGGGGAACACACACACCGTCACGCCTATATTCCCCAGAGGGGGTGGCAGAGGTGTACTGAGTACACCCACGTTTCGCCGACGATGTTAGGTCCCCTGTAATAGGGGGCGAGCCTATTGCAATTTATCGGGCACAATTCCAGACTCCGGACTCATACTGGGAATTTATTGTTAGAAAAACTACATTTGTCCGCACTAGGATTTGAACCCAGGACCTCGTAATCACAAAGCGATGCGCTTTGCGACCAGACCAACGAGGCAGTCATAATATAAATCATATAATACAATATAAATTATAAAATCATAATACAGTTTCATCGTAGTTCTAGATTTGAGCCAATTTATTAATACAGTTACGTATGTTTATACGTTTTTTATCTACATCTGTACCAAAACTATAAATAGGGAAAGATTCGTTTCTTTACTATCGATAAACTCTGAACCTACTAAATCGGTTTTAATAATTCCTTCACCATTAATAATATCAGCCTATACTGCCCACTGCTGGGCAAAGGCCTTCCCTCACAAATCGAGGTGAGAGAGATTAGGTCATACTCCACGCGGACCCAGTGCGGATTGGTGGAGGCAGGCTTGTGGCCACCCGCTGTTGGACTTATCAAGCCGCCATTAAGGCTTCCAACTTTACTTAACGACTACCACATTAAGTGGTAACCGGGACCAACAGCTTAACGTGTCTTCCGAAGCACGGAGACGCTCGAATATGAAAATGCCACAAACGGTCACCCATCTCAGGCCGACCGAGTCGAACGCTGCTTAACCTTGATCGGTAAGAACACCGCGGTCATACAGCGCTACGAGCGCCTCACCTTCACCATTATCTAGGAGTAACATGGCGCTGTTGTGCAAAGCGGAAGACTGCTAGTCTGTTGATATAATTACAAAACATATCACAGGCACATGAAAGTAGATACATACATACTTGTGCTAATTATTATTGTAATATATTTCGATACGTTAACAAGGCGCGTAATAAAACAACTTGTCAACTACTCGATACGATTGCAATGTTATGACAATTAACTTATCGATAGCGCCGAGGACCGAGACGGTAGGTGTGTTTATTAGAAGGAAATGTGTTCACATGTCTATGCTATTAAATTGTTATAATTATCCACTTCTTGGTAATAATATTGTTTGTGGTTTTTGAAAGGGCAGAAACCAGAACGAATGCAAGGATTGTGGTTGGTAACGATGTGCTGGAGCATGAATGAGTTTGTATATCTTGGATGCGCCTTCAGTAAGGATGGGAAATACACCGCTGACATAGAGAGAAGAGTGAGTTCAGGGAACAGAGTGAATGGTGCGATGGGAAAGCTACTCGGGAGCCGGCACTTAAGCCATAAGGCGCAGCTGCCCATACATAACGGAGTTCTTGTCCCAACGCTGTTATATGGTAGCGAGAGCTGGGTATGTAAGAAGGAGAATGAAAGTAGGATAAATGCGGTAGAAATGCGAGCTCTGCGGAAGATGTGCGGAGTGAAGCTGACCGACCGCATAAGCAACAGTGTAGTAAGAAAGCGAGTAGGTATGAAAGATAGTATCGGTGGAAGGATGAGAAAGGGCATGCTCCGTTGGTTCGGCCATATAGAAAGAATGCTAGAGGAAAGAATGAAAAAACAGATATACAATGTGAAAGGGGAAGGATGCAGGTACCGGGGAAGACCCAGACTATCTTACCACGACCAAATAAACCGAGTCTTATCTGAAGGAAAAGTCAAGAGTCTCCGTAACCGGCGAGCGTGTATGAGACGAACTATGAGAGTGGAGGATGCCAGAGAGGTATGTAAGGAAAGAACCTGTTGGAACTCTGTACTCTCTGCCTACCCCGCAAGGGATTTGGCGTGAGGTTATAGATAGATAGAATATTGTTCATTTTATTTATCTAGTATATTCGCTGAAGCGAACGAACTGTTAGCAGACGTATTTGAGTATGTGAAATTTCATGTTTGTGAACCCACCCACCCACGATACAGGAATAAATCCTAGTTTGGGGCGACGTTTTTTAAAAAAAATAAAAAAAATAATCTATCTATCTATCTATAACCTCACGCCAGATCCTTGCGGGGTAGGCAGAGAGTACAGAGTTCCAACAGGTTCTTTCCTTACATACCTCTCTGGCTTCCTCGACTCTCATAGTTCGTCTCATACACGCTCGCCGGTTACGGCGACTCTTGACTTTTCCATCAGACAAGACTCGGTTTATTTGGTCGTGGTAAGATAGTCTGGGTCTTCCCCGGTACCTGCATCCTTCCACTTTCACATTGTATATCTGTTTTGTCATTCTTTCCTCTAATAAAAAAATAATAAAAGAAATAAATAAAATCTTGTAGTTCTCGTTCATGTTTCATATCACTGTATCATATCAATAAAGATTGACACATGTCTACTGTTTAGGCCAAGAAAAATGCTGAAAAACTGTCGTTTGCTGTCGTTGATGTACTCCGTTCTAGAGAAGACACCTTTTTTTTGTAGCAAAAGTTAAAATGCATACATTCTAGCACAATATTTACCAGGTGTTTGTCGCAACGTGAGACGTTCAAGGGCTAAGTTTTATTTTTACAAGCTTTTATTTAACTTGCAATGTTCGTATATCTTTTTGTCTGCCTTTCCGATTCGAATCTTGTGATCCATTTTACAAGCACTTGCGGGTATCCGATTGAGGTGAAATTTGGCATACGAATGTAAAGTCTGTGACAATGCAATAATATGGTACCATGGAGCTGGTCTGATGATGGAGTCGGGAGGCCAACGTGACCCCTTCGTGTTTAGGCTTTTAAGTTTGTATTGACAAATACTATACAATCGGATAGTGTTCTGGGTTCGATGATGAAGCCGAATTGTGGTCAATGGAATCACCCAACTACTCAATATAACGCCGCCGTTTTCGGGCTCGTTGAATTAGTCTGGACGAGTACTTAAAACCCGGATGGTGTCCAAGGTCCGATAATGGAGCCGGAAGATAGCCGTATATCTTCGTTGTGTTCTATCTATCTATCTATATCATCACGCCAGATCCCTTACCGGGTAGGCAGAGAGTACAGAGTTTCAACAGGCTCTTTCCTTACATACCTCTCTGGCTTCCTCTACTATCATAGTTCGTCATCGTTCGACTTATCCTTCAGTTAAGACCCGGTCTATGTGGTCATGGTAAGATAGTCTAGGTCTTCCCTGGTACCTACATCCTTCCACTTTCGCATTGTATATCAGTTTTGTCTTTCTTTCTTCGGACATTCTTTCTATATGCCCGAACCAACGGAGCATACCCTTTCTCATCTTTACACCGATACTCTCTTTCATACCTATTTGCTTTCTTACTTCGTTTCGTTGTGTATGTGTTATAAAGTCTTGTTTTTAAAAAGTATTTTTTAAATGCAAATGAATAAAAATATAAGTACCTTCATTTCCACTGAGATACTCTTTAAAGAACTCCAGAAACAGGATTTTATTTTTTACTATCAGTACACCCTTAAACTTTTTTGTGACAGTACCCTATGTCCTTCCCCTGTATAAAATCTATTTCCTTGACCAATGTGATCAAAATTTGTTCAGAGCTGTGGGCGTGTAAAGGTAACAGACAGACAGAAAGACAGACAGGCAGAGTTACTTTCGAATTTATAATATTAGTATTGATGAAAACCCAAACTCGGCTAACCAGGTGGTCATCAAATTGCTCGCCATTTTTGTTTGACATAGATAGATAGAATACTCTTTATTAAAAATACATCAGAGAAATACAATGTATTATTTAAAGATAAAGGCACAAATGGCGGGCATAGTTTCTCTAGAAGGTAATAGTTTGTTTAAATTACTTTTAAAACGTGTCATTTTAGTATTAGAACGTGTCTCTAGATAAAATATCATTGATATTTTCCATTCAATTAATGTTAAACTCATCCATTTCGAAAAAATATCAAAATTGGAAGCTACGATTTAAACCCTCATGATTACAAGCCCGGGTTTTCGCCAATAGCCTACCATAGATTTGTCAATAAATAACAAGAATTGCATTTTACCTCCATCGATCGGTATCAAGTGTATACGCATTATTATTTTAATAGTATAATTTTATTGGCACAGCATAAGCAGTGTCCACGCTCTGTAATTTACTCGAATGAGCCTCAATATACTTGAGGCCTTTAATTTTCTTTGAATGCAACTTAGTGTGCGCATATCATAATTGAAAAAGTTATTATGCAATCATTGTATCGATATACTAGTGTTTAGTTTCTGTTAACATAAAGTTGTTTACTTATAGAATAGTTGTGTCCCGCGGCTCCACCTGGCTTGAATACGCATTGCTATAGCCCCGTTGTTACCCATTGTAGTTTTTTTTTAACGAACATGTATTTTTTTTTATTATAGTAGCCCCACACTAGGAATTATTCCTGTGTTGTGGGTGCGTTAACAAACATGAAAATTCACATACAAAAATACCCAGACCGGAACAAATAATTGTAAATCACACAAAGATTTGTCCCGTGTGGGAATCGAACACGCGACTATTGGATACAGTTGACGGAGCGGCTTAAGCTTTTAACCACTGCGCTAAATCGTCCGTCGAACGTTCTAAGGTCAAATTGCACGAATCAGGGCTAGCGTTTCCTTTTAACAAACTCGAGGGTATAACGTTAAATTGCCTTCAACTTGACGTCATAATCTCGAGTGAGTTAATCATCATCAGTCCGTATCAGTCCACTGCTGGACATAGGCCTCGCCCATGGCACGCCACTGAGCTCGATCTTCAGCTCTCCTACTCCAATCCCTGCCCGCTTCCTTACGAATACCGTCGCCCCACCTAGCTACAGGGCGCCCTACACTACGTTTGCCGACACGCGGTCTCCACTCAAGAACCAGTCCGCCCCAACGGCGATCGGTTCTGTGGCATATGTGACCTGCCCACTGCCATTTCAGTTAGTTAGTCGCTAATCCTAGGTGACGCTAATCCTAGTTCGTACAACTGGGCCAAAGAGAAATAGTGCCTGAGTAGGTATATAGTATAAAGATTTCAGTATGAGTAAGTCGATCGACGGACGGCTTGGCTCAGTGGCTTAAGCCACTCCACCAATTGGATCGAGTAAGAAAGAAAAAAAGAACGAAAAATAATTTATTTTGTGCTCACACAACTAAACACAAAAGAATGAACGAGTTGTGGCGGGTTCGACACCCACACGGGAAAAATCTTTGTGCAGCCACCAAACGGACACTTTAGCGCAGTGGTTAAGAGCTTTAGCCGCTGTGCCCACTGTGTCTAATAGTCGCGGGTTCGATTCCCGCTCGGGACAAATCTTTGTGTGACCCACAATTACTTGTTCCGGTCTGGGTATTTGTGTATGTGAATTTTCATGTTTGTAAACGCACCCATGACACAGGAATAAATCCTAGTGTGAGGCTACGTTTTATTTAAAAAGAAAACATAGGAAATGTTTCAGTCTGGGTATTTGTGTATGTAAATATTATGTGTATACCCACGATACAGAAACAATTCCCAGAGTGAACTAAATGATTTCTGTTCCAAAAAATTTGTTGAATCTACGAAGATGGGGTGTACCTTTTCTTTTAACGGCTTAGGCCAACTTGCAAGAACCAGGGTTAGTGTAAACTAATGACTAACTCGAGGTCATAACGTTAAATTGCCTTCAACTTAACGTTATAACCTCGAGTTAGTCAATAGGTAACGCTAACCCTTATTCGTGCAAGCGGGCCTTAAAGTGCAAGTGAAAAATGTTCAAGTAATGTTCATTCTACCGTTAGACGCATCGTTACCTTACCTATCGTTACAGGTGTATTTGTTACCGTTAAAATTGTAATCACAGTTTACAATCTCGATTTATTATAAGCCTTACAATTTTCCGGTGACATATTTATTTGTATATCTTGGATGCGCCTTCGGTAAGGATGGGAAATACACCGCTGATATAGAGAGAAGAGTGAATGCAGGTAATAGAGTGAATGGTGCGATGGGAAGGCTACTTGGGAGCCGGCACTTAAGCCAAAAGGCGCAGCTGGCCATGCATAACGGAGTGCTTGTCCCAACGCTGTTATATGGCAGTGAGAGTTGGGTATGTAAGAAGGAGAACGAAAGCAGGATAAATGAGGTCGAAATGCGATCTCTGCGGAAGATGTGCGGAGTCACGCTGACCGACCGTATTCGCAACAGCGTAGTAAGAAAGCGAGTAGGTATGAAAGATAGTATCGGTGTAAAGATGAGAAAGGGTATGCTCCGTTGGTTCGGGCATATAGAAAGAATGCCAGAAGAAAGAATGACAAAACAGATATACAATGCGAAAGTGGGAGGATGTAGGTGCCGGGGAAGACCTAGACTATCTTACCATGACCAAATAGACCGTGTCTTAGCTAAAGGGCAAGTCAAGAGTCTTCGTAACCGGCGAGTGTGTATGAGACGAACTATGAGAGTGGAGGAAGCCAGAGAGGTATGTAAGGAAAGATCCTGTTGGAACTCTGTACTCTCTGCCTACCCCGCGAGGGAGCTGGCGTGATGATATAGATAGATAGAGATAGATATTATTACTACTAAACATCGTTTGGCCTTAGCGTATGCATTTCAGATTTTTAATTTGAGTGGTCCAAATCAGCCTCCTTACAGGTTCAATATTTGTATGTTCCACGGGTATTTCTTTTAGACTAAGTATCTATTAAAACGTTGTGATTAAATTCTCTTTGGTGTCTATATGTTTATGTAAAATTGGTCTAGGTATGTAAACGCTCCTACAACACAGAAATAATTCCTTAAATGGACACCTATGAAATCAATCATCACCAGAATACTTTGTATTCATGTAAACCTTTACATTTCAGAATCGTTAGAAAAGTAACAAAGACGCTACTACCACTTCGGAATGTCATTCCTGTGGAGAAGGGCAAAGTACTCTACGATCACTGCATTTACGCATTTGAGATATCATATTTATAAAAGCAGAGCAAGCGAGAGACGTCTGTAAGGAAAGAACCTGTTAAACTGAAGATCTAGTGTACTATACTCAAACTCAAATAACTTATTTATCTATATAAATCAAAATGAATGCCTAAATGTGCTAAGCGGAAAACTCTAGAACGGCTGGCCCGATTCGGCTATTTTTTTTTTAAATATGCATTGAAGTACGAGGAAGGTTTTTATGAGGAGAAAAAATTGGAAAAATTGCACGGAAAACCGTAAAAACCGCATTTTTCTCCTCCCCATCTAAACGCGTGCGCAGCCACGGGTAACTGCTAGTGTTGTATAAACCCTTGCGAGGGCACGTACGACTTGTCAATTCACCTTTTTTATTCTAATCCAACTACTAATTTACTACCGGATCAGAATGCGGCTTCCATTAAGAAGATCCGGCAAAGAAGCTCAGCAGACTTGTTTCTTTTTTAATCCTTTTTTTTCTTTTTTATTTAATAATATTGTGCAAGTACAATGTTTAAGCTACAATTAAATAGTATATGTAGATAGAACTGAGTACACAAGTAAAAACAGGACGAAGGTCTGCGATATTTAACTATCCGGTAGCTACATGGAACTTAACTAATAATTATGATAGCTTTATCTAAATCACTAGCAACACGATCCAAGTACATAATCACTTAATCACGGTGCGCTGGAGTCTAGGACACAGTGTATCATTAGATTAACAACTTATTTTAGTCTTGTAAGTATTAGGTACGGTTTCGCACACCCTGATAGGTATATTGATAACGCTTATATCTTTATATAAGTCTCAATTATTTGTCTAGATCAGGGATTCCCAAACTGGTCGATATCGGTTTCCCAGGGGTCGACATAACGAAAACTGATGTTGGGGGTCGACGAGATCTAAAAACCGACCCCTATTAATTAACACAAATTCTTTTTTTAAACTTTCAAGATACTGTAAAAGTTGTGTTACGTGTACCAACTTGTTATAAGAATGATTAATATTTTAGTAGGAAGTATCATTGTTGTTTTTTACTCACTTACTCAACCGCAAAGTTTTTAAATTGGTAAGTATTTTGTATCAATAGGAAAAAACTAGAGATTTTAAAGCAATTTGGCTATGGAGGTCTGAGGTATCACTTCATTTTGGAAAAGGGGTCTCTTGCCTAAAATAGTTTGGGAATACCTGGTCTAGATGGAGCAATGCGGATACGGCATAAAATTTATTTACCCATAAGGTAGATACATTATAGTACGCAAACCCACGCGCTCGCATAGGTCAGTGTAGGGCATTTTCCTACTGAAGGATCAATCAATTGAAATTTCATTTGCAATTAGATAGATCCCCTGAGGTACACCGGAATAATGACTTATACTATGGGTGCTGAAAAGCACTTGAAACGTCGGGAACTTAAAAATCAAGAATAAAATGCGAAAAAAAGTTTTATTTCACATCAAAAGGCAATTATGCTAGTATACCAGTGCAGCACTTCATTTTATAAAAGAAAAACAAATGAAATATACCTACTTCTACCGCACGGGACAAATCTTTGTGTGATCCACAATTATTTGTTCTGGTCTGGGTATTTGTTTGTGAATTTTCATGTTTGTAAACGCACCCACGACACAGGAATAAATCCTAGTGTGGGGCTACGTTTAAAAAAAAAAAAAAAAAAACTTCCTTAATACAAAAATACTTATATCAGATTGAGACAATTCCCCGTCTACGCCACAATGCTACAGCGTATCATATACACAGTTAATTAGAAAATTACCCGAGTCTTGGTTAATGGATAACTTTACAGCGCTAATCTTCAGTTAGGTGATAACTGTGTGCAGTTTTAATGGTTCAAAATTACACCTTCAAGCGCTCTACCGCGGATCATGTTCGATAAGATGACTTAAAGTAATCTATCTATCTATCTATAACCTCACGCCAGATCCCTTGCGGGGTAGGCAGAGAGTACAGAGTTCCAACAGGTTCTTTCCTTACATACCTCTCTGGCTTCCTCGACTCTCATAGTTCGTCTCATACACGCTCGCCGGTTACGGTTTACTTAAAGTAATTCCTTATATATATACACTAGATATTATACAACAAAGTCCCCCCGCGTCTGTCTGTCTGTCTGTTTGAACGCGATAATCTCAATAACTACTGAATAAATTTTCATACAGTTTTCACGAATGAAAGGAATGATTTAAGAGGAAGGTTGATGTGTATAAACCCGTGCGAAGCCGGGGCGGGTTGCTAGTCATTTTATAAGAACGAACACTTCTGTGCCTTTAGTGAAAGGTGATAGAACTCAAATTGCATCGCAGGGTTCATTAGGTACTCGTTAGTCGCAAATAATGCTGAACAAATCACGAGGTACTGGTTTCCAATTAGTGTTGTAAAAACGCTCGAGTCGGCGCTTAGAACGCTCGCGTCTTCCACATGGTTCACCGCTCGTATGCGTCGACTCAGCGCTAAACGCTCGACTTCAGCGCTCATTTTTACAACACTATTTCCTTTCCTAAGCCGTACTGTAAAATTTTTCGATAGAAAAAAATCCAGTATCAGTTCGGGCGCATTGTGTCCAATATAATGGCAATAGGCTTCCTATTACGCTGGGACCTAACATTGTCTACGAAAAGTGGGTGAACAAAGTATACCTCTGCTGCCCCCGCTTGGGTTGTACAAGCATTTATTTTTTTAATTGACAATTTTTTACATGCTCACCGGTCACGGAGACTCTTGACTTATCCTTCAGATAAGACACGGTCTATTTGATAATTTTCTATCTACCTATCTATATTATCACGCCAGATCCCTTGCGGGGTATTCATATTCATATTCAAGGGTAGGGTAGGCAGAGAGTACAGAGTTCCAACAGGTTCTTTCCTTACATACCTCTCTGACTTCCTCCCCTCTCATAGTTCGTCTCATACACGCTCGCCGGTTACGGAGACTCTTGACTTGCACTTCAGATAAGACACGGTCTATTTGGTCATGGTAAGACAGTCTAGGTCTACCCCGGTACCTACATCCTTCCACTTTCGCATTGTATATCTGTTTTGTCATTCTTTCTTCCGACATTCTTTCTATATACCCGAACCAACGGAGCACACCCTTTCTTATCTTTACACCGATACTATCTTTCATACCTACACAATTTTTTACTACGCTGTTGCGAATACGGTCGGTCAGCTTGACTCCGCACATCTTCCGCAGAGCTCGCATTTCTACCGCATTTATCCTACTTCCATTTTCCTTCTTACCCAACTCTATATAGACTCCGTAACCGGCAAGCGTGTATGTGACGGACTATGATAGTTGAGGAAGCCAGAGACATATGTAAGGAAAGGACCTGTTAACTCTGCAGGTACTCTTTGCCGAACCATCAAGGGAACTGGCGTGATGATTTTTTTGTTTCGTTCTCTGTAAATGAGGGAACAGTGTCAGACAAACAGTAACATTTGGTTTAATAGACCTGATACACTAGCCTACGTTTTTTCCCACACCCCACAACAAAATATATGGCGATATGTGCCTATACATAATCGGTAAACCTCTACCATCCTCGCGTGGCGAATATTTATTTATTTATTTATTAAAGTAAAGGAAACAAACAGTACAAAAATGCAGAAATTAATTAAGTACACACAAATTATAACACATTCACCAATAAAGTTTCCAATAATGAAAATAAACAACTATGTACGGCCGGTAGAATTGAAAAATTGAAAATATAGACTTAATGGTGTTGATAATCGTCGAAAATTAACAGAAAAAATACCTGTTCTCAAGTCAACAATATTTTCGAAGTGCTTATCGGTAGAAACTTAGCGCAGAATTGCGAAAGGAAATTGAGGGTTGAAACTTTTTAAAGTTTTTTTTCTATTTTCCTTTAAAGGTTTCGTGGGGAAGCTGGCACCTCGAACAAAACGGACGTTTAACAACGACCTTCGGAGTATTTTTGAGACTTTTTTCATCGACTTTGATGTTTACCCTTGCCGTGCCTTCGAGAAAAAAATCGCCCTTGGGTAACGTTTCTAACTGGATTTTCATCACCGACTACCAAAGAAATAACCATCAACGATACGATAAATTCATGAAATGATCGTTTAATTATACTCCAATGACACAGAATACTTATTTTTAAAAACTTTACCATATTAGTAATTCGGAATGATTTTTCACGATTCATTCAGATTCGTCGTTCGGCATCACACTGGAGCTATAACCAATTATTTTGTACGCACTCTTTACATATTTTATAGTAATTCTTTTTTTATCTTACTATTATTATTATATACTTTTACAGTCTCTATTTTGTTAATGAGAGGACTATGTAGACACTGACTGATACCATGAATCAAAGTACACTTATTTTTAATCTATACTTAAGCACATCTATTTAGCTCGTTCTGCACTGTGCTCCCATACCCCATGAATACAATGTATCCAAAAAGAATTATAACTCTCATTTTTAAAAAGAGTAACCATGGAGTTTCTTGCCTCTCTTCTCCACAGGAATGACTTCCTGAACGAGTGGTAGTCTTAGGTATTCAATAATTATTTTTGACTCTTTGTGACTATTCGTATGTGCTTTTTGATCTACATGAATAAAAACCTTTTGATTTGAGTTCGATACATTTTTTGATTTCGACATAACTATGTTTCATAACTGGCTAAAAGATGAATCTTTAATTTATGTTTTCGTAACGAGATCATTATATAACTTCATGACGGTGGTTTGGCCTAAGAGTTTTAGCGCAAGTCCCTCTTTCCTATGGATCGGTTTGACACGGGTTCGAGTTCCACTCGAACATTTGACTTACAAACATTTATTTCGGTCTTGGTATTTGTACATGTAATATTTCTGAACGCATCGACACGGGAATAATTTCTGGCGGCAATTTTTTTTTTTCATAGTCTAAATTAAAATTCCTACTCACAATAAAAAAAAACAATGTTTTACAGCTTCTAATTTCGATATAAGGGATGCGTATTAATAAATAAGTAACTATAGCAATCAAAAATTAATTTTATATCGGGTTTATACAAAATTTTAAAGTATTATGTCAGTCCAAAGTGTTTTAAATAATTTAAAACTACAACCTAAGCGCTAGGCCAGCATAATAGGTTAGGTACCTTTTAGTTTCACTCTGATATCTTGTACTCCTTTTTGAAAGTCTCTATTTTAAAGACTCTGAGATGGTGGAATTAAATGCTAGAAATATAATTCCACCATTTAAAATTATTAAATTAGGTAACCAATCGCCAACTAATCTACACGGTATCAATAGACAATTGATCGAGAAGGTTATAAAAAAAAATCTTAACAATACCTATTACATACTTATTTATTTGTCAATGGCAAAAAGATACGTATTTATTGGCTTCATTGACAACAAAACTTAATCGTGTGTAACCATAAATACAAAGATACGTAAAAAAGAACCTATGGTCATTCAAGGATCTTGTGGCCCGCGGCCAAAATCTGAATTAACGCTGTCATCAAGTGAAATGTCTTCATGACAGTCGCAGAGTTGGCGTTTACTATGAATTTCACCCAAGATCTTTTTATATAAGTAACCGTGAGAACCCACGTGTTGAAATATTTCCCTGGATGACGAAAATTTTTACTAAATAACCCTAAGTTACTGTGGTAACTTAGGGTTATTTAGTAACCTAACCTAACCTAACCAAACCCCTGTTAATTTCATGCACGGGCAATAATATCCCTGTCACTATAATTAAGATAGCAAAAGGTACCTACGTTTTACTGAGGAAGTCAGGGCGATGAACTTAATTGACAAGTCTGTGGCTATCGGATCTTTACTAATAAATTATGCGTAGGTACGTAAGAACGACGATAAATAGGTGTTAATAATTTAAATTGAAACCACTTAAAACACTGACCTATAGGTAATTAAGGATACCAGCATTTAGGACATCGTATTGCGAAAGAAAAATAAGTGGTTTCTGTAAACGTTCACGATATTGTCCGACCGCCTGTCCACTCGAAAGTTTGAATAACTTGTAACAGATAACATATGCAACCGATTTAAAAAGAAAAGGTTGCGTTCTAATTTACTTTGAATATTACTAAGTTGTAAAATAATTTATGAGTGATACACAAATTAGTTTATTTATGATATCAAACTATTTTGACATGTAAGTTTTATGTGTCCATATTAGGTACCTACAAATCCTAGCTGAAGTCTGGTATATTCCTTCTTAATTGCTAAACTTATCAACATGTACATATTATTAATGCCAGTTCCTCATGGTATTTCTAGAGATCACAGTGTGCCAAATGGTCTCATTTCAATCTCATGAAGCATAAATCGTTAAATAGCTACATTAGTATCAATGCATTATAGACGTAAAAAAAAACCTGCTAAATCGATATTTATAAATCAATTTTGCTCGGTCTTAATTAAGTCACACTTTTTCGTTTTTATTCCATTTTTTTAATATTATTCTAGTGTTGTGTGTGTAACGATTCGCGTGCCACCATTTTACCGGTGTGTCAAATAAATTTGTCAGATAGTGATGTGCGTGTTTGTTTTATTACATGTTAGGTACGCAATGGAGAGGTACCTGTTTGCTCGTAAAATATATATCACGTGAAACCCAACATTGACACGCCAAGTAGGCATCAATTGCGGGGAAGAGTACCGAAATGCACTTAATCACAATTCCTTTGCCTTACATAAATTCATAAAAAATTTACGTTGACATACGCTTTGAGCGTAACGCAATGAGAATAAGATTTCTATAGATCCATATACACAAACCTCTATTAATATTAGCCCTGTTAAGAAACTGTCCCACTGTTGGGCACGGGCCTCCTCTCAAACTGAGAGGGTTTAGGCCATAGTCCACCTCGCTGGCCCAGTGCGGGTTGGCGAACTTCACACACCTTCGAGAAACTCTTAGGCATGCAGGTTTCCTCACGATGTTTTCCTTCACCGTTAAAGCAAGTGATAATTAATTTTTAATACGCACATGCTTTCGAAAAGACAGAGGTGCGTGCCTGGGTTTGAACCTGAGACCTTTGACTTTGCAGTCCAACGGTCTAACCACTAGGCTATCACTGCTTACACAAACCTCTAATCACAGTAAAATCCTATCATCTCTACAAATTCCAAAAACAAAATATCATAAAATTGATCTTTTATTATGTTGTACCTATTAATAATTAAACCTCTAGGTGTTAAACACTGAGGTACGTATTTCTATATTTTTAATATATAATCAATATTTTACTACCTAAAAACAGACGGCCAAATATTTATTTTGTCGGTAAAACGCCAATTATCTTAATGTTCAGTCTTTAAATTTCAAAATAAACACAAAAAATATTTGCATTCTACACGTTTGTATGAATTAACATATTCTCATGACGCCATTCGATTTTTTTCATGGTTTTTGTACCGTGCATAATTTAGCAATGAAAATAAAACAAACAGTTTGAGGTTATGAGTAATTAATGCAACACCACGGACCGACGGATCATGTTTTTGGCGAAAAAATACGCCTATGGCGGCACACATCCACCCTTCATGTCTCTACACTAATTAAGTAACATAAAAACGTTATGGCAACATTGAATATTTCACTTTTTTATTTCTTTTGTTTTCTAGCAATGGAATGCTGTGGTTCCGATTTCTGTAATCGACCTACTTTAGAATGCTACATAACCAAACACTGACTAAATCAGTTCCCTAACGATTTCAGTAAAAATTTGCCTTAATTACTTGTCAAGAATTTAAAGTTCACCTCTAGTGGCAATTATTTAAGAAATGTGACACGATAGCGTGACTCGTAACTCAAAATGACTCGAATAACTTGTGTTTAGTATATACTCTCATTATTTTTGTGTTTGATTTCACTCCAGAATGCCAACAACGTTATTTATTGCCCGCCTGCTCATAAAAAGGCCACCGTTTTGATTAGAAGTAACTTTATAAAATAGCCTAAGTTGTAATTTGTTTTGGTAAACAACTCCATGTGGGCGCTGCGGGACGGTGGAGTCGACTAAATGTGTTCGCATAGATCTCAATAGCCCTATTCGTGAGTCACTTACCTACCGCTCAGGACGGGTTTAACGAGCATCTGCTGATATCACACACATCACTTGTCACGATAGTCCGGCACAACCGCGCAAAGAGCAACTGGTCCGCGGAGCCGTACTGACCTGCCACTCTTGGTGATCACCATCTCGGTGCCGAGCTTGTGGAACTTCTCCCAGAGGTCCTTGCCCTCGAGGGTGACCTTGGGGTCGTCGACGACGCCGTCGTCGTCTGGCGGCAGCGGCGCGTACGGTGGTGGCGGCGGCTTCAGCAGCGGGCAGGGCGCGGACAGTGCGGCAGCCGCGGCCAATGCTGCCGGCAGGTAGGGCGGCGGCGGCAGCGCGCCCGCCGTCAGCAGCGCCGACACCGAGAAGTCGCTCGGCCGCGGCGCCAGCAGCGGGTGGAAGGCGACGGCGTCGCGCCGATCCGCGCCCTCGAAGCGCATGCCCGCGCCGCCCGGGGCCCACGGCGCGCGCTCCACGGCCGGCGTGCCCGTCGGCTCCAGCGGTCGCGGTCGCGCCCGCTCATGCAACGTCCATAACGCGCCGGCTGGCGGCTCGCTCACGTCACTGGCTCGTCCCGTAACGACACCCGCGCGCGCGGCAGGCGTCAAACGACTGGCCGCCGGCGGCGCCGCTCGCGACACCCCTCCCGCCGCGCCCGCCCAATGGCGCGCGGCCCCGCGCGCGCGCCCGCGCGGCGGGCGGGGCCGCGGCGCCGCGTTGTTTTTTCCTAGAGGTGTCCCGCCACACCTCACGCGCGCGGCCGCTCGCTAATCTCCTTAATGCGGCGCTAGTGTCGCCCCGCGCCCGCTCCCGCGCCCGCGCCCGTACCCGCCGCCTCCTTCTAATTGGACACGTTTCCGTTCATCAATTGAGCTTGTTACTCTCGCGATATCTTTTGTGCGTCGCGAGTCGCGACTTCAGTCTGTTACCACACTCGATATGCGTATCTACTATATGCTAATCTATTTTTTTATCTTTGTTATTTTGAATATTGCACTTTTTCATACGTTGATACGATGTGATACGATAAATTATGAGAATATCGTCAAAATTAGTACTTGCTATATTTTTCAAGTGACCGCTTTTAATATTGCGAAATTCGAGCAAAAAATATTTGGACAACGTAATAGCGAACGGTTTGATTTATCAATTTAATATCTTGAGTCATATTGAAATTATTATTTCAAGATACTTAAATATATAGGTATTTATTAATGGTTAAGTTAATCACCTCTAACAAACTTTGTAATACCAACGCTTCCTCAAAATTTTAGCTCACAATATCAAATTAAACCTTTTCTAATAAAAGCCTTAGTGACCATTTACCTACTTAAGCACCTAAGCGCTTAGTTACAGAAATAACTTTAAAACTCCTTCAAATAGGGAATCCCTAGGAATTATTCACTATTTTACCCCTCTATTTGTGTAGCTCTATTATGAGCCATAGATAGTTGTAGTGTTCTTATTGACATAAGAATTTTAAATTTGGAAATAGAATCTAAAAGACTCATTTGCAACATTAATGTTAGTCGTTAAAGCTAACTTTTTCAATGTCAAGAGTTGTTTAAATTTCATTAGATTTATTTAACGGACTATTTGTCGTTAACATTATCTGTTGCAACTTTAACAATGGTCCGATATCTGAATCTAGAACTTAAATCAGATCTTTGGTAGGGCATGTAAGTTGATTTTTTTTTATCTGAGTGAGTTTAACTTATGACTAAATTTCCCGTAGGATCTGTACAGTAGGTATGTAGGTAAGTACCAAATAGGACAACATTTCATGATCTAAGTTAGCTGTATTAAATGTATAGTTTTCGTATTAAATAATCTGAATGTGAATATGTTCTGGGTATAACAAACCGATATTCTATCAATACATGTGGAAAATATTAAAGTATTAATGATTAATTAAATGAAAAATTTTAATTTAATAATGACATCGTTCTTAAATGTTTATCAGATTTTCAAGAACTTTAATGTATTATTAATGATAATATTTATCATTTAATTGCAAATATTTAGGTAGTTATAGGTAATTTAATTTTTGTTGAATTCGTCTGATTTATGCCTAATTCACTGCATAGGTACCTGTATTAGAAGACATTGGTTTGATTTGATTTTAACTTTAAGTAAAAAATAAATGTCAATAAAAGAAATATCTCTTCTTTTTGTTCTTTGAGTTATGCCTTCACACTAATTTTAAGTGTATTTTGCCAGTGTTCAGTGAGATGCATAGTCTTTGTGTAAATTAATTCAACTCGTCGATGAATTTGATGACAATAATGATAATGAAATTGATGAAGTGCCCCACCCTGGATAGTAAAGCGATGGATACTTTACATACCAATTGCGACGGCTGTTTTGCGAGAAATCGAAAAGGCACGTTTTATCACTTTGTTTCAATTACCTTCACTCATGCACATATAAGAATACATAATGGTTAATATTCCACCAACATTACACATTGTTATTCGAAATTATTGTGTTATGAAAATAATGATGACTGCCTCGTTGGTCTAGTGGCAAAGCATATCGCTTTGTGATCACGAGGTCCTGGGTTCAAATCCTAGGTCGGACAAGTGTAGTTTTTCTAACGAAAACTTCCCAGTACGAGGACGGAGTCTGGAATTGTTCCCGGTATATGGCAATAGGCTCGCCCGCTATTACATGGGACCAAAACTGAAAAAAAAAAATATCTTTGTTGTTTTAAAATAGGACATTGTACGATACGTACCTACGTACTGAAAGGATACGATAAATTCCTTTTTTTTTATTTTGCAACTGTATTTAATATATTTATAGCTTTTATTGTTTATAATGTCAGCCTATACTGCCCACTGCTGGACGAAGGCCTTCTCTCACAAATCTAGGTGAGAGAGATTAGGTCATACTCCACCACGCGGACCCAGCGCGGATTGGTGGCGACAGGCAGGCCACCTGCTGTTGAAACTAACCAAGCCGTCTATAAGGCTTCCAACTCGGCTTAACGACTACCATATTACGTGGTAACCTGGATCAACGTCTTAGCGTGCCTTCCGAAGCACGGAGACGCTCGAATATGAAAATGCCACAAACGGTCACCCATCTCAGGCCGACCGCGTCGAACGCTGCTTAACCTTGGTGATCGCTAAGAACTTCGCGGTCGCACAGCGCTACGAGCGCCTCATTTATTATTTACTTTTAGTTAAATACCTATACCGACGGACTATAAAACCCTTACTTCAAGTAAGTACTTACTGGTAAGTTAGTTTTGTAGGTAAGTAGATATATTTTTAAGCTGTGTTTTTTTATTACTGCTTTGTTGGTCTAGTGACAAATAATGCGCTTTGCGATCACGAGGTCCTGAGTTCAAACCCTAGGTCATACAAATGGAGTTTTTCTATCGAACAATTCCCAGAATCAGTCCGGTGTCTGGATTTGTGTCCGGTATATGGCAATAGGCTCGCTCTCCATAACATAAGACCTAATGTCGTCGGCGAAAAGTAGGTGTACACAGTACACCTCTGGCGTCCCAGCTTGGTGTTAGGCGTGACGGTGTTTATTATTTTATTGCCTCTGCTTTATATTTTTAACGTTTTAGCCTATACGTAGTGTTACATCCCTAACTGCAATTCAGCAATATAGCCATATGGGAGTTAGGGATGTAACAGTCCATGTAATATTTTTTTTATTTTATAGTGCAATACAAGAGCACTTATAATCGTCAAAATTAATAATTTTTTTGTATCTACCACCGGATCGGGACGCGGCCATTGAGAAAAGCCGGCGAGAAACTCGGCGGCCTGGCGTTTTAACTTAATTTATATTATTCGATTGGCCTTTCTGACAACCATTTTTTTATGGTATAAAGTAGACATTAATTACAAATTTATTAGGTGCAACCCGAGCTAATTAGCAGTTGCTTTTTCTAAGTATCCGTAGTTGCTCATACATAATTACAAGCTTACCTACTTATGTAGATGAATAACTACTTACTAAGTATGGGCATGTTTATTTTTTGTTATTAAAACTCTGACAAATTATGCACTCGAATATTATGGTAAAACACGTTAGAAAATGCATACCCCGCAAGGATCTGGAGTGGTAATACAGAGAGAGAGACAAAAATACTAGTAGCCACAACTTATTAAAGGGAATTTAATTTTTGAAAAATAATAACATAAAAATTACTCGTGCCTTAGAAATAACGTCACAAAAATTATTACTCTATGGTTTCAATGACGAGGCGGTACGGGCAAGAACCCTTTGCTTACCCTAGACAAGGGAGAATGGGAAGAAGAAAGATGGTTTTGGCGGGAAGTCAAAGAAGGATGTTGTCCATTTGTTTTAATTTACAAAACTCGTGTTATTTCGAATAATAATGTCTAATCTTGGTGGAATATTAACCATTATGTATGCTTATAAGTGCATGAGTGAAGGTAATTGTAACAAAGTAATAAAACGTGCCTTTTCGATTTCCCTTAAAACGGCCGTCGCAAATGGTATGTAGAGTAGTCCATCGCTTTGCTATCCAGGGTGGGATACTTCATCAGTTTCCTTATCATCGTTGTCATCAAGTTCATCGGGGAGTACAATCAATTTATACAAAGATTATGCATCTCACTAGACACTGGGAAAATACACTTAAAATTAGTGTGAAGCCATAACCTAAAGAAGAAGAAAAACTCATGACTGCCTCGTTGGTCTGGTGGCAAAGCGCATCGCTTTGTGATCACGAGGTCCTGGGTTCAAATCCTAGGTCGGACAAACAAATTTAGTTTTTCTAATGAAACATTTTCAGTATGAGTCCGGATTCTGGAATTGTGCCCGGTATATGGCAATAGGCCCGTCCTAACATGGGACCTAACATCGTCGTCGAAACGTGGGTGTACTCAGTACACCTCTGCCACCCTCGCTGGGGAATATAGGCGTGACGGTGACGGTGTTTTGTATGATACCACAGAGTTATGTTCAGCTTAGACAGGTTATTCCCTTATTATTTTAAGCTATTTACCTACGCTCATTTTATAGTCTGGACACTGTCTACAAAATGGCGTAACAGTTTGTAATGACAGATGAAATTGATTTTAAACAGCTTTAGTTTGCTTACACCCATCCAGATTATGCACTTTGAACCAAATTCTTCTCAACTTATGCAAATATTAGGTAGACCGACGATTCAGCGCAGTGGTTAAGAGCTTAAGCCGCTCCGCCCACTGTAATGGTGGCGGTTTCGATATCCGCACGGGACAAGTCTTTGTGTGATCCACAAATATTTCGGTAGGTATTTGTGTATGTGAATTTTCATGTTTGTAAACGCACCCACGACACAGGAATCAATCATAGTGTAGGACTACGTTTTTAAAAAAAACGAAAGTCAAGAAAAGATTCTGTCTAGGTATACTTAAAAATATTCTGAACTATCCATGCATGACATAATGATATTTTTTACCTGTATTTTAGTCCCTCATTTAATTTTAGGAGATACGTTTTTAAAGTGGAATGATGTAGGTACCGGGAAAGACCTAGACCTCGACTATCCTATCATTTCTAAATAGACCGTGTCTTATCTGAAGCGCAAGTCAAGAGTCTCCGTAACCGGCGAGCGTGTATGAGAAGAACTATGAGAGTGGAGGAAGCCAGAGGTCTGTAAGGAAAGAACCTGTTGGAACTGCGTATTCTCTGCCTACCCCGCAAGGGATCTGACGTAATGTTATAGATAGAACCTCATTTTTTAAATCTTTATTTGCCCATGAAAATACATATAGTATTTTCATGGGCAAATAAAGATTTAAAAAAAAAATACAATTTCTAGTAATACTAAAAAAAATTATTTCCGATTCGCCGTGTAGCTAATGAAACTTTCCATCGGTAATTTTAAGCCAACCACCTTTTAACTAAAATTTTAGTGGATGAATTGTCAAAAATCATTTTATCATTTGACCTAAGTCATGGAACTTCTGATTTAAAAAACCCACAGGTTCTTTACAGAAGTTTAGTAACTTTTCTCCTCATCAAACGAAATAGGGTAATTAAACTTTAAAAGTAATTTAAATAACTAAAGCTTTAACTTCTAAAGCCGACATATCTATGGGTAGATAGATACACGGTTCAAATGTCCATTTTAAATACCATTCCAGATTACTTATTTCTGTTTATCAATTACCTGTAAATGGTTAATTTACTTACCTTTATGGAAGACATAACTTTTAGTAGCAATTAAAATGAATCGATAAGTTGTAATTATTTTTATAATTAGAGGTTATGATAGTGGAGAAATAAGGCAAACCATAGGAATGGAGGACGCCACAGAGGTCTGTAAGTAAAGAACCTGTTGGTAATTTCTACTCTCTGCCTTCCCCACAAAGGATTTGGTATGGTGATATTATTATTATAATAAGCCATTTGTGTCTCACTGCTGGGCAAAGGCCTCCCCCCACTTTTTCCACTCTCTGTTTGTTGCTAAGTCAGGCCAGTCTTTCAAAAAGTTGTCCAATTCGTCCCACCATCTCCGCCTGGGTCTACCGCGTTGTCTTTTAGTATTTCGTGGGGACTAGTCAGTTATTATTTTGGCCCATTGGTTATTTTTCATGCGGCAGATATGTCCGGCCCAGTCCCACTTAAAGAGAGATTAATTTCAGTTAAATTATGATGTACGTTAAATGTTGCACTCATAATATTGAGATTTCAATCCTAGTTTTGGGTGGATTTTTGATCAATAAGTTCAAATAAGCGCCATCTACGAGTGAGTAGCCGTAAACAAAAGAAGAATAATATTGTTTTTCAAAATTAACAGTAATATCCGGATGTGTATTTTAAATATCTATCTATATAATTACGACCGATCCCTTGGGGGCGGGGGGGGGGGGGGGGGGGGAGGCAGAGAATATAGAGTTCCACAGGTGCTTTTCTTACAGACCGCTGTTACTTTCTAGTCTCATAGTTCGTCTCATTTACTCTCGTCGGTTACCTTATACCATTTAATACAATCTTTAAATAAAGTATTATAAAATACTAAATTCATGCCTTGATTTTAGACTCCATCAATCAATCCATTAAAAGCAGTTAATTATTGAGTTATATATTAAAAAAGGTCTATTTATAACCAACAGTATTAGTTTCAAAAGGCATAATTACAAAATGTGATGCCGAATTTATATGATGGCACTGGCGCCACCTCCCACACAGGGAAAAAGACTGGATAACTCTGTAGTTCTCTTTATATAATATAATATTAGCCCTGTTTAGAAACTGTCCCACTGTTAGGCACGGGCCTCCTGTCAAACTGAGAGGGTTTAGGCCATAGTCCACCACGCTGGCCCAGTGCGGGTTGGCGAACTTCACACACCTTTGAGAAACTCTTAGGCATGCAGGTTTCCTCACGATGTTTTCCTTCACCGTTAAAGTAAGTGATAATTAATTTTTAATACGCGCATGCTTTCGAAAAGACAGTGGTGCGTGCCTGGGTTTAAACCTTACGATACCTTTGACTTTGCAGTCTAACGGTTCTCATTATGCTTAAAAAATCTCCCCACATCACATAGGTAGCTAATTTTTTCTCCAAATTATAGGTGAGTACTTTTTTATAAAAATATCGCCGAATTATAAGATTATGATTACCTTCCCTTGCTTCATCTGATTAATTACCCAATTTTTCGCTAAAAAAACTTATTCCTCAAAAGTAATAAATATATCTAGTACCACCTACTCAATTATAACTGGCCTGCCTCGTTGGTCTAGTGGTAGTTGGTGGTGGCATCGCTATGTGATTACGAGGTCCTGGGTTCAAACCTTAGGTCTGACAAATGTAATTTTTCTAACGAGAAATTTCCAGTATGAGTCTGGAGTCCAGCATTATGCCCGGTATATGGCAACAGGCTGGCCCCTATTACATGGGACCTAACATCGTCGGTGAAATGTGGCTGTACTCAGTACACCTGTGCCATCCCCGCTTGGGGAATATAGGCGTGACGGTGTGTTGTACTCAATTTTTGTTTTTTATTAACGAAATCCAAAAATCAAATTTCTAAAAATAGTATATATGTAGGTAGGTATTTCCTTTGTCACTATTATGCCAATATGGATGCATTCTCGTTTGAACTTGAATATTTAATGAAAACTAGTCAGAAAGAAACTTGAAAATCGACTCGGAATCTAGTCTATTTAATTTATGTGTTTTATGTAATAAATGTAATAAACCAGAACGAATGTAAGGATTGTGGTTGGTAACGATGTGCTGGAGCAAGTGAATGAGTTTGTATATCTTGGATGCGCCTTCAGTAAGGATGGGAAATACACCGCTGACATAGAGAGAAGAGTGAGTGCAGGGAACAGAGTGAATGGTGCGATGGGAAAGCTACTCGGGAGCCGGCACTTAAGCCATAAGGCGCAGCTGGCCATACATAACGGAGTTCTTGTCCCAACGCTGTTATATGGTAGCGAGAGCTGGGTATGTAAGAAGGAGAATGAAAGTAGGATAAATGCGGTAGAAATGCGAGCTCTGCGGAAGATGTGCGGAGTGAAGCTGACCGACCGCATTAGCAACAGCATAGTAAGACAGCGAGTAGGTATGAAAGATAGTATCGGTGTAAAGATGAGAAAGGGCATGCTCCGTTGGTTCGGGCATATAGAAAGAATGCCAGAGGAAAGAATGACAAAACAGATATACAATGTGAAAGTGGAAGGATGCAGGTACCGGGGAAGACCTAGACTATCTTACCACGACCAAATAAACCGAGTCTTATCTGATGGAAAAGTCAAGAGTCTCCGTAACCGGCGAGCGTGTATGAGACGAACTATGAGAGTCGAGGAAGCCAGAGAGGTATGTAAGGAAAGAACCTGTTGGAACTCTGTACTCTCTGCCTACCCCGCAAGGGATCTGGCGTGAGGTTATAGATAGATAGATAGATAGATGTAATAAATAACTTCATAATAGTTTAATGACATAAATAACTTATTTGTGTGTTAAATGTGTGTTAATGAGAGATGGTTGGTTGGTTGCGAACGTGTTTTTAACCTTCCTCGGTTCTTCGGGTCATATTGACCCGAAACTGAAATTTAACTGGCCATAAAAGTCGTAATTATTAATATAATTTATTACGACTTCATGATAATTATTAATTATGCATTCACTATATTTTAGTATTGTAAAATTATGGTAAAGTCTTTTATCTATCTATCTATCTATCTATAACCTCACGCCAGATCCCTTGCGGGGTAGGCAGAGAGTACAGAGTTCCAACAGGTTCTTTCCTTACATACCTCTCTGGCTTCCTCGACTCTCATAGTTCGTCTCATTCACATAGTCTTTTATCTTAAGAAAGTTAAGTTTTTTCCGTCTTAGGTTCCTCGGGTCAATAATAGCCGAGTATGAAAAAGATCCTCGGGTCAGAAACATATACTTACAATTTATAAATGTTAGTCATATCTCAATCACTTAGCGTGTTATTGTTGAAGGTACTTGAGAAAAATTGTTTATTTACATTTGTATGCGGTTAGGTTACATTGCTTACATGAGACGGTTACTTTTATTTGATTCATTGGTTGTTTGGACTTGATGTGTTCCGCTGGTGTTTGAAATGGCTTACAATTTGTCTGAAGCTATGATTTCGCAAATCCTAAATAACGATATAAATTTCTTCTTCTTCTTCTTCAGCCGAAAGACGTCCACTGCAGGACAAAGGCCTCCCCTAAAGACCGCCACAACGACCGGCTTTGTGCTGTACGCATCCAACTTCTACCCGCGACCTTCACCAGGTCATCGGTCCATCTTGTAGGGGGCCTGCCCACTCCACGTCTTTCGGTACGTGGTCGCCATTCGAGAACCTTTCTGCCCCAACGGCCGTCAGTATAAATTTCTAAGAAATAATTAGTGAAACGAAGAATAGTTTGGATGAAAATCCTACCGACAATATTCAACCCAGTTTAGACAATGAAAGCAGTAGTGACGAAACAAATAGCGATGAAGAGCCTCTTTCAAGATACATTACCAATATCAGTGCTAATGAAAACCAAATGCTATCAAAAAACGGTGAATTTGTCTGGTCAAGAACCCCATTGGAAGTCAGAGGTCGTTTGAGTAGTGCAAACCTAATAAAACTTACACCGGGCATTACCAGGTACGCCTATAATCGCATAAATACACAATAAGGTGACACTTTACAAAACTTGCGTTCGACCCATCATGACTTATGCGTGTGTTGTGTTCGGGCATTCGGCCCCCTCTCACATCGATAAACTCCAAGTGGTTCAAAACCGCTTCCTCCGTAAAGCCGTAGGAGCCCCCTGGTTCGTACGGAACGTCGACCTCCACTCCGATCTAGGTCTCGAACCTATTCGCGCCTTTATTAAAAAGGCGTCAACACGTCACTTCGCGAACGCATCTACCCAGGCGAATCCGTTAATCGTAGCCACCGCCGACTACGACCTCCCCCCCGACCCCTGCCGCCACCGCCGGCCGCGACATGTTCTCACCGACCCCCCCGATGCTTTGTCATCCCTTCTTTCCGCTCAGAATACGGGCGACGACGACGACGTAGTAGTAGATCCCCTCCCATAGCCGGCGGTTGACCGATGCACTTAGTAGTGCACCCGTCCCCCTACAGCGACTGTCCCAACCGAGGGCACCTCTTCGAGGCGCCCTCGTGTATGTCGCCTCTTGCCCTTCTGGCTGGCTAGAGCGTAGTGGTTGCACGCTCGCCTTTAAGTCCGGTGAAGCTGTAAAGGCCTCGCGGCCAACAGCGTACATCATTCACACACACACACGCATAAATACATTTAGAAATTCTTTTGATTTATTTCTAAATAAGACATAAACAAAAGAACTTCTAAATGTATCTATGTCTAAATGAACTATTAAATGCTTTACGGGAATTAGTACAACGAGTGCAGTCAGGTGTTACTGAGACAACGAATACTTCCACTACTCAGAGTTCTAATAAAAGCAAAAGATGTAAAAACTTCAATAATCTATAAAAAATGTAAGAAACATACCTATATGTCCGAAACATTCTAAAATTTTGTGCCTTTCGTGTTGCCAAGAAAATAAGTAGTATATATATAGTCGTTTCATGTTTCCTTATTTTATTTAATAAATGTCTTAGAAATAATTAGATTTTGTATTTAATTTAAAACAATTACTTCATATTTTTGAAATAGGAAAATATTTTTGAAAATCGTATTTGGAGAACCGAGGAAGGTTAAATGGCATTTTACATGGCAGTGTGTCCAACCAAATTCTAAAAAGACGATGGGTGACACGTTTTCTTAAGAATGTGGTCCGAATCACGCTAATATCGATGTCGGCACTTTTATATGCGTTCCATAACAGGAGAATCATCCTTTTTGACAAACGATTTGGGACAGTGGTTAAGAGCTTAAGGTCCGTTGTCCGAGCGTAAGGTAAGTTGCGCTGGAGAGCGATTGAGGAGGCCTGTTGGTTGGTTGGAGCAGGGGACAAGTATAGGCTGAGATGATGATGACGACTCTAAATATTACTTATTTCAAACCCTAATTACATACAAATGTGTACGTTTTAATCAGTTGTAGAAAGATCCTACGGATTGTAAGACCCTATTGTTCTAAGAAAGAATGACAATACAGATATACAATGAGAAAGTGGAAGTTTTAGGTACCGGGGAAGACCTAGACTATCTTACCATGAACAAATAGACCGAGTCTTATCTGAACAACAAGCCAAGAGTCTCCGTAACCGGCGAGCATCTATAAGACAGAGAGGTGTGTAAGGAAAGAACTTGTTGGAAATCTGTACTCTGCCTACCCCGCAAGGGATGTGGCGAGATGATATACATAGGAAGATAGATAGACCCTATTGTTTAAAACACACACCTACACGCTTGCCTATATAATTCTGCACTCAGCAAACAATATAAGATCCCAAAGAACGAGGCAAGACTTTGCCATAAGGCACAATTTCACACTCCGGATAAGAATTTAACTACACAAATTTTGCCTAACCTAAGCATCGAACCCAAAACTTGGTGATCCTTAGCAATACTATGCGCAAAGAATGAAGCAACCAGCTTTTCAAATATGGCAAAACGTCACTAGGCGAACGAGAAAAACTTTCCAAAAAAACAAACGGTAGACGGAGTTTAAGCTGCTCCGCCTATATGGTCGAATAGTCGCGAGTTCAGTCCCCGCGCGTGACAAATCGTTTTGTGACCCACACGTATTTGTTTCGGTCTGGGTAATTGTGTATGTTATTTTCCATGTTCGTAAACGCAGCCACGGCATAGAAATATATCGTAGTGTGGGGCTTTGTTTAAAAAATAACATATATATAAACACCTTATTACTCTCAATAAATATCTTAAATCTCTACGACGAATTATCTGATACTTCTGAGGGTTGAACTCACCCTCTCGAAGATCCCTCTCCGTAAGTGTATCACAATGAAATCTTTGAGGATCACGATTCGTAACAACGATTAAAAAATTCAGGGTCCCAATTCTGAAATTCAAATTTGAATTGACAGTTGGCTTGGTCTGGACTAATAAAGAGCTTAAGCGTCTCCGACGCCTAGATCGTTTAGTAGCGGGTCCGTTTTCTGGACGGGAAAAATCTTTGCGTTTATCAGCCGAAAGACGACGAAAGGAGAACAAATGCCTCCGCAAAAATAGCGACTACCGAGTTTGTGATCCAGATTTCAAGACCTTCACTAGGTCACGGTCAACATTGTGGGCGAAAATCTTTATGCGACCCACGAGTATTTTTCCTTTAAAAAAAACGTAGCCCCACACTAGGATTTATTCCTGTGCCGTGGGTGCGTTTACAAACATGAAAATTCGCATACACAAATACCCAGACCGAAACAAATAATTGTGGATCTCACAAAGATTTGTCCCATGCGGGAATCGAACCCGCGACTACTAGACACAGTAGGCAGAGCGGGTTAAGCTCTTAACCACTGCGCTAAATCGTCCGTCCTATTGGTTTCGGTCTAACAGTTTTTGTATGTAAATTTCTTGTTTGTCTTAGTGTGGGGTGGTGTGTGTGGGAGTGCTACCGATCAACGCTGTTTATGTAGAATAGAATAGAATAACCGTCACGCCTATATTTCCCAAGCGGGGGCGGCAGAGGTGTACTAAGTACACTTTTCGCCGACGATGTTAGGTCCCTACAAAAGGCGGCGAGCCTATCGCCATATAGCGGGCACAATTTCAAACTCCGGACTGATACTGGGAAGTTTTCGTTAGAAAAACTTCATTTGTCGGATCTAGGATTTGAACCTAGGCCCTCGTGATCACCAAGCGATGCGTTTTGCCACTAGACCAACTAGGCTGTGTGTTGTGTATAAATGCTACTATAATACGAAAATAATTATCGGCAGTGGTTCAGATTAGGTTTAGACGGAGTTTTATCATTAGAATGGGAGCCCTGGCGAAAATGCGATTCGGGTTCCGTAGAAATGGCTATATTGTGTGATAAATGGAGATGGGTCTGTCAGTAGATATCTATTTTAAATCACAAATTTGAACAGTGCAAGTGTGAAGAAATTTAGTAGCTAGTTCTATCATTACATATATCACTAGCTGAGTAAAATGGTGACATAGCTAAAAAGCAAGAGAAATAAAGCTTTATTGATTTGAAATTAGAATGCTTAATCAAGTAAGCAAATTCGTGAGTTGTATCCCTATTATTTTTAGCCAGCGATATCGTTATACGTGTCTAATGACAAAACTATTACAGAATATTGCATATTTTGAGGCTATTGGTATAAATCTACCCAAACTCTTAATTCATTTATTTATAAATTTGAATAAATAAATATAGAAAATTAATGCCTAGGATTTGAAACCAAGACCTCGTGATCGCAACGCGCATTGTTCCCCACTAGACCAACGAGAATTTATTTGGTAATAAAATTTCCAATTTTTTTTTTGTAAGGATCATAAAGTTATTTTTCTGTCACCCTTGACGAAAACTCGAAGAGGTTGGGGGTAACCAATGCTCGAGATTCGAATTATTGAATAATATTATATTTTGACACTCCACAAGGGTGGGACGCGGTTTCATTTAAATATTTCGTTTTTATTGACGTATTTCTTACTTGACGTATTTGACTGCCTCGTTGGTCTAGTGGCAAAGCGCATCACTTTGTGATCACGAGGTCCTAGGTTCAAATCCCAGGTCGGACATGTGTAGTTTTTCTAGCGAAAACTTCCCAGTACGAGTCCGGAGTTGTGCCCGGTAAATGGCAATAGGCTCGGCCCTACATGAGACCTAAAATCGTCGGCAAAACGAGGGTGTACTCAGTACACCTCTGCCACCCCCGCTTGGGGAATATAGGCGTGACGGTGTGTATTTATTTAATAAAATTTAATATCGATATTTTATTGGATGAGGCGCTCGTAGCGCTGGGCGACCGCGGTGTTCTTACCGATCACCAAGGTTAAGCAGCGTTGGACTCGGTCGGCCTGAGATGGGTGACCGTTTGTGGCATTTTCATATTCGAGCGTCTCTGTGCTTCGGAAGGCACGTTAAGCCGTTGGTCCCGGTTACCACTTAATGTGGTAGTCGTTAAGCCGAGTTGGAAGCCTTAAAGGCGGCTTGATAAGTTCCAACAGCAGGTGGCCACAAACCTGCCTTCACCAATCCGCACTGGGTCCGCGTGGTGGAGTATGACCCAATCTCTCAAATTTATTTAAATTTATTTATTTAATTTTATAATTACGACGTGACACGTGTGTTGATTTAATTTTGCATTTTTATATCACCTTTCCAACCACTAATTATTTATGTTTATTGTCTATCTATCTATCGATATCATTACGCCAGATCCCTTGCAGGGTAGGCAGAGAGTACAGAGTTCCAATAGGTTCTTACCTTACATACCGCTCTGGCTTCCTCTACTTTCATAATTATATTTATTGTGCTCGTGATTAATGTATTGTTTTGAGATCTACAAACAGCTAGTTAATCTTGTGTAAATCTGTTATAAGCTCACGTATTAGGATCGTATTCTATTAAATGATTGTACCAATGTAATAATATGTGTGCTGCTGGTGTACCATTCTTAATAAACTTTTCAAATGACCAATTAATATTAAATAATAATAATAGCCCTGTTAAGAAACTGTCCCACCGTTGGGCACAAGCCTCCTCTTATACTGATAGGGTTTAGGCCATAGTCCACCACGCTGGCCCAGTGCGGGTTGGCGAACTTCACACACCTTCGAGAAACTCTCAGGCATGCATTTCCTCACGATGTTTTCCTTCACCGTTAAGGCAAGAGATAGTTAATAAATACGCACATGATTTCGAAAAGACAGAGGTGAGTGCCTGTGTTTGAACTCGAGACCTCTGACTTTGCAGTCCAACGGTCTAACCACTAGCCTATTAGTTATTACATAATATGAAGTGTGTATACAAAATTTTGTGTCTTTGCTGTTTTCCGTTGAGGAATCCTATGTAACCAATCCTGGGGGCCAATCAGGTCATGCTTACCATAAAAATGCATTGTTATCGGAACTGAGCCAACACGACTAATTTCATCTCCGTAGGAAAAGGGAATCTGGCTCTAATTCACCTTGCAATATAAGACCTTTTCTCTTTTTACGTGGGTAACTCCCCATGGACTTCCGCCAGCCTCGGGGCAAGCTGGCGGGGCATGTCGGACTCTTACTGACTAAAACCCCCCGGTGGCTGGCACTCGCACATGGCAGAGGGGCTCCGGGATCTCCGAGTGGAACGCGCCGGTGCCTCCTTTGTGTCGCGCTCCGAAGAGCCCGCCTCGGGAGGGGAAATTGTCCCACCTGCATCGTCGTGGTGCTCGCGGCGGCGTGGGCCACACCACGCCGCTATCTTTCTGCAAGATTGGACCTAAACCAACATTGCAAGCTAAATACAAGCTTGCAACGAGCTTTCATGCAACTAAATAATGTTGCAATTCAAACCGACCCATCAAAATATAGTGTCTATGCCGGTGTCCGTTGAGAAGTTACTTCGTCTGGTGTAGGATCAGGTCATAATTACTATTTAAATTCATGGCACTTAAGCCAAAAGGCGCAGCTAGCCATGCATAACGGAGTGCTTGTCCCAACGCTGTTATATGGCAGTGAGAGTTGGGTTTGTAAGAAGGAGAACGAAAGCAGGATAAATGCGGTTGAAATGCGATCTCTGCGGAAGATGTGCGGAGTCACGCTGACCGACCGTATTCGCAACAGCGTAGTAAGAAAGCGCGTAGGTATGAAAGATAGTATCGGTGTAAAGATGAGAAAGGGTATGCTCCGTTGGTTCGTGCATATAGAAAGAATGACAAAACAGATATACAATGTGAAAGTGGAAGGATGTAGGTGCCTGGGAAGCCCTAGACTATCTTACCATGACCAAATAGACCGTGTCTTATCTGAAGGGCAAGTCAAGAGTCTCCGTAACCGGCGAGTGTGTATGAAACGAACTATGAGAGTGGAGGAAGCCAGAGAGGTATGTAAGGACAGAACCTGTTGGAACTCTGTACTCTCTGCCTACCCCGCGAAGGAGCTGGCGTGACTGGTTCCTATTCATTCCTTGCAAGATTTGACCTCGACCTCCACTAACAAACATTGCAAGATAGTGGTGCACCAGATGATAATGTTGGAATTTAAAACCACCAAACGAATTTCGTGTCTAAGCTGTTGCCTGTTGAGGAGTTAGTTCGTCTGGTGTAGGATCAGATTTTGAGGATGATACTTTTTTTTTCTTTAAAAACGTAGGCCCACATTAGGATTTATTCCTGTGTCGTGGGTGTGTTTACAAACATGAAACTTCACATACACGAATACCCAGACCGAAACAAATAATTGTGGGTCACACAAATATTTGTCCCGTGCGGGAATCGAACCCGCGACTATTAGACACAGTGAGCGGAGCGGTTTAAGCTCTTACTCAGCTAAACTAAACATTGTAAGTTAAGTTTAAGTTTAAAAGAGATTTACTTCTAAGTTAGTTATGAGTGTACTAAAATAACATTTTCAAAGATAGACATTTCATAAACGAATTAATGGATATAAATCCGGAAACCGGTCTCCAATCAAACGAATAGTTAGTCACGTTTACTACTAAATGACTCAATTATATGTTCCGACGGATATTAAAAGTTTGGGCACGCGATATTCATGGTTTAATCTACTTGATTAGGTATGTTTTTCCATTATCTATCTACTATATCATATCAGTTCCTTAGATGAGAAGGTATCACAGAAATCTTAATGATGAGAGACTGATAGTTGCATATCGACCTTGTCGCCACACATGTGAAAAAATCACCACAAAAAAGGCTGTATGGCCGTGGGTAAAATTGGTTTTTTGAAGCAAATCCTATCAATATATATAATCGTCTCGTTTTTCTAGTGGCGCATAATGTGTTTTGCGATCACCAGGTCAAATTCAAATCCTAGGTAGGACAAATTTAGCTTTTCTATCGAAAAACTCCCAGGATAAGTCCGGACTCTAGAATTGTGCCCGGTATATGGCAATAGGCTCGCCCTCTATTACATGGGACCTAACACCGTTGGCGAAAAGGGGGTGTACAAAGTACACCTCGGCCACCCCCACTTGGGGAATATAGGCGTGACAGTGTTGAAGCAAGTCCAACTCCGGCTGTCCGCAGGATTTCTCCTCCAAAAATCGAAAGATACTTATAATCATAATTCATCAGAAAATATTTTTTTAGCAATAATGAGAGTGTGTGCGGACCTGTTTTTTTTTAAACTGTGCATGTATGACGAAGCGGCGCTAGTGTTTTTGGACGAAATCGTGCGCTATTTCATTTCTATCTTTTTTATAGTTCGTCTCATACACGCTCGTTGGTTACGAAGACTCTCCCCTTGCCCTGAAATACACATGTAGGTATATGTAAAAAGGTCAGAGTTGCTCAGCGAGCTATGAAAAAGCTATATAGAGCTCGGCATTTCTCTACTTGATCGAATCAGGAATGAGAAGATTCGTAGAAGAACCAAGGATTACATAGCCTATAGGATTAGTAAGCTGAAGTGGCAATGGGCGGGCTACATAGCGTTAAGATCGGACGGGCGTTGGGGCAGAAAGATTCGAGAGTGGAGATCACGTATTAGCGGCAGTCCCACGCAGCGTGGGACGGCTGCCTACCAGATGGACCGACGATTTTGTGCATACATGGCATCGGACGGGCTGCGCTGGAGAGCGATTGGAGATATCTATGCTTATCAGTGGACAAGTGAGGCTGTGATAATAATAAAGCTTATGCCAATATACGGAAAGATATTTGCCGCGTCTCCGTAAACGTAGTGTAGGACGCCCTGCAGCTAGGTGGAGTGTTTAATGTGAAGAGAATGATATACGCAAGGTGACTAGCAGCGTTTGGGAGAGAGCAAACGAAAACTGGACTTAGTGGCGTGTCTCTAGAGACGCCCATGTTCGGCAGTGAACGGAAGGGTAACAATTATAATGAATTCTGCACAAGATTTCGAAAAAATCTTGACATGAACTCTACACATTGTGCTTACAAAGCGACGCTGTAAATTTGTTTAAGTCATGAGTTTATGGAGAGCCTACATCGATCGTAAAGCTCAGAGGCTTTAAAGAAATTGTAATAGGTACTGGCTAAAACAGTGTATACATTGTAACAATTGTAATATTAACTAAAAGCCCGACCACCTGCGGCAATGGTGTATTGACGTGTACCCTCTGCGTTCGCATTTTTATGACCAAAATTCGATACGTCTGCCACTGAAGAGCACACCAAAGGGCAGACTAGAATAACCTTTACACCTATCCTTTACATTAGTGAAGTTTATTGAAGATTGGTTAGAGATTTAACTCTATGTAACTTGATGGAAAATGAGATGGGGCTGAAGATGTTGTTCGCTGACTTAGTAACAGCCTATTTCCTTAAACATAAGTTGAGGAGACAAAAGTTGGACTCGGTTGATCGGGCTTGACGCGCTTTCCTGTAAGGCAACTTCGAGCAACATGCCGGAGCACGACTGGGTTGCTTGGTAGGTTTTGCCCGTTTAGAAATGCCTAGACAATTAACTAAATAAGACTAAATCTTACGGACGCTCTTGTCCGGTGAAGCTGTGAAGGCCCCGTGGCCAACAGCATAGATCATTTACACACATACACACTTACGGACGCGAGCAGCTTCGGCCTCCAAAAAATCATCATATATGCCTTCGCCTTTGTCAAAATGGGCTGGATTAATGCGAGGCGCTTATAGCGCTTTGCGAACGCGTTGTTATTAGCGGTCACTAAGGTTAAGCAACGTTCGACTTGGTCGGTCTGATATGGGTGATCGTTTGTGGCATTTTCATGTAAATGCTTTTAAAAGCTACGCTAAGCCGTTGGTCCCGGTTACCATGTTGTGTTAAGTCAAGTTGGCCACAAACCTGCCTCCACTAATCCGGACTGGGTCTGCGTTTCACTTCTATTTGTGTAAGAGGTCTTCTACTATCCCCAAGTAAGGCTCATGCGCGTCCGCGATGGCGTGCATGGTGGCAATCAGTTTCTGCACTAGTATTTGTATGAACGTGTTCACACCAACGCGCCCTGCATCCTGCATGCGCGATATGTGCGGCGTCTGCACGCGCGATCATAGGGAGATATTGATCGCTACTGCGGACGCTGGACGCGTTGGTTTGCCCGTACCTTAAGCATGCTGTTACGTTCATGTTTATTTAATAAGTTTGTAGTATGACAAGGATGGCATATCAACTCGCTAACGTCAACCTTTTCGTGCTTAGCTCTCTGGAGTTACATGCTAGCCTAACATTAGGGAACTTGATTATGAGCATGTAATTGAGTTAACATGCCGGATGCGCCTGCGCACCCAACGGCTCTTAATGATTTTTATATAGTGCAATTTCGTGGAAGCGTGTGTGGGTGGCATATTCATTACCAACGTTGTTTTCTTACTTTCCACTCGTTAACACATTGTGATAAGGTCGAAAATCTTATAACCTAAATGCAAATGAGGGTCAGTAATTACAAATTAATAGGTGCTTCTTAAAAAGTGTTTAATGAGTTGTGTTAAAGTTGAAATTGGTTTGTTTTGAGTGTGCGTTAGTTTGGTGATTGTTGTCAGCCCGTTTTGGTGTTATGAACGTTTTACAAGCATTATAATTCTTGTCTTTTATTGCTTTGGCGGCTGATCAAGAAGAGGTGAATGTTACCATCTTGGTTGGACGATCGCCTTGAAGCGATGGACGCGGGTTCGAATCGTAAATGCAGTACAAAAAAATCATCTCAGGGATAGATATAATCCTACTAATCTAAGCTACGAGTACTCATACTATAAGTGCGAAAGTTTGTAAGGTTGGATATATGTTCCTCTTTCACGCAGAAAGTCTTTAACTGTTTTGATAATACTTCACAGTAATACAACTTAAACACACACCATCACGCCTATATTTCCCAAGCGGGGGTGGCAGAGGTGTACTGAGTACACTTTTCGCTGACGATGTTAGGCCCCATGTAAGGGGTCGAGCATATTGCCATATGCCGGGCACAATTACAGACGCCGGACTCATATTGGGAAGTTTTTCGCTAGAAAATTCCATTTGTTTGACCTAGGATTTGAACCCAAGACCTCGTGATCACCAAGCGATGTGGTTTGCCACTAGACCGACGAGGTAGTCATATAAAAAGTAATTCACAACCAGACTCGAAGAGTCAAATAATTCCTGGCATTAACAAAATTGTAATAGTATCTAAATTGGTCCTCTAACTCAGACCTCTTTACCAAATTAGTACTATGGACTATGGACTTGAAGGCTTAATGAATTTATCCTCACGCTTTTGTAGTTAACGGGGTGCGTACAGCCCTAGGTGCCACGTTTACAGTCTAGACGTCAAAGATGTAACAACTCAGTTTAGTTATGAACGTTATTAGAAGTAGGTATGTTTTGATTGTTTAGATTAACACGAATACTACACACGAATGAAACTATGTTTCGGATTTTACCGCGGTAATTTTTGATTTTTAAGCTCTCGAAGTTTCGAGCGCTTTACAGCACCGATGGTCACGGGAAAGTCGTCCAAAAGGCATAGTTGTTCCGGGGTACCCTCGAACTTCTTAATTATATTTTATTCTTAATTATATTATTTAGCAACCCTCTCAGTTTGAGAGGAGGCCCGTGCCGAACGGGAGGACAGTTTCTTAACAGGGCTAATATTATATTTTTTATTTAGCAATAAAATCCAAAAAATAGTTTTATTTCCGTGGTTATGTTGTTTCAACTGTGTTCAAACATATAGTAAAACTTAAGTATTTTTCATGCCGAGTGAGTAGGTATTATAAAAATACCGTCACATTTATATTCCCTAAGCAGGGGTGGCAGAGGTGTACTATGTACACCCACATATCGGCAAAGATATCAGACAATACCAGACTCTGAGCTTCAAAAAAGCAAATTTTACCCGACGTTTTTTTCGAAGACATTTTCGAAGATACTCGTTTCTCTGTGGGTTTTGTGTTGTGGTGCCTGAATGATCTACGCTGTTTGCCGCGGGGCCTTTACATCGGAGGGTGAGCATGCATGGTTGCATGCTCACCCTCCGATCTAAGCTCGAACCAAACGGCAAGGGGGCAACTAGCTCAAGGGCACCTCACGGAGGAACGGCCTCGGCTTGGACAGTCGCTATAGGGGAGGACTTATACTAGGTGTCTCGCTGTGGTGCTCTGCACCAGCCGGCGGGAAAGGGATTCTTCGACCTCGCTACCGAGGGCTGGCTCGGTCAGTGTCTGATCCTGTGTGCGGTATCTGTATTTGTAAGGAGCGAAGTAAGGGCATCGAGAGGGTTAGTGAGAACATGCCGCGGACGGCGGTAGCGGCTGATAGGAGGAGAATTAGGTTCGTAGTCGGCTAGGACTATGATTAGGGGGTTTGGATGGTTTGACGCGTTTGCGTAGTATCGGGTTGTCGCCTTTATAATACATGCGATGAGAATTCTCTATGAGGAGGACTGAGGTAAGTAGGACTTGTACAATTTAAAATTCGAATTAGGCTTTTATTCAGTAGAAGGCCGACTCCCACGGAGGAGTCTAGAATTTTCTCGAGAATTAAAAATATATCTAATAAGAAATAAATTACATATAAAAAAAACCTTTTTAAAAACAAGCTTTTATAGCAAAACACAACAAAGATGTCTCGCTTAGTTGAGGTGTTCCTATGGCTTCCTTCCGGCTCCGTCATCAGACCCTGGACACCATCCGAGTCTAAAGTACTCCTCAAGACAAATTCATCGAGCCGAAACACGGCGGGCTTATATTGAGTTGTTGGTGGTTCCATGGACCATCTTTTGGTTTCATCCTTGGACTCTAAATACCACCTCTTTGAACAGTGCTTGTCATTACCAATCCAAAAAGCCAAAACACAAGAGGGTTACGTTGTATAGTTTCCTATGGCCACCTTCCGACTCTATCATCAAGCCAGCTCCATGGTAACATATTATTGCATTGTCACCGACTTTACATAGGCATGCCAAATTTCAGCTCAATCGGATACCCACAAGTGCTTGAAAAATGGATCACAAGATTTGAACCGGAAAGACAGGCAGACAGACAAACGAACATCCTGACAACTGCTAACGTCAATTCGTCCTTATATGTGTACACAACTGTACCTATGTCTAAAATGAATTATCCAAGCCTTGTCTAAACTTTATCCTACAAAGTCTTAAAGACACGTGACTTCGAAAGGGTTTATTATGGAGCCCCAACCACTTATGTACTCAGGCTACAGAAAGATCTCAAGTCACGCACCACTGCCCCTGTGTGGAGTCTGGAGACCTCTCGAGATGTGAGGGACGGCTTCTGAGTGAAGCTGTACTGTAGGTCGGGCTCCGTTGTGTACAGAAGTAGGTAATTAAAAATCATTTGTGGTTCGCTTTCTGTGTGTAGGTGTATGTAAAATGGAAGGTTTCGCATAAGAACACATATTAGGTACCTATGTGACGAAATCTCTTTATTTTACTCTTAAATTAGATTTCGGTAGACAAATAAAAGGATGCAAAATGCATATTTGCATCAAAAGATTGTTTACGTTACATACTTTTAATAATAATAAATTCTATTCTGCTCTGCCGTGTGGTGCCGGCAGAGCAGAATAGCGCCACCCCATATCTTCCCGTGGGTATCGTAGAAGGCGATTAAGGGAGTGTGAGAAAATACTGACTCCTTGTATCTTTCTCACCGTGATACTGCTCCGTCTGTCTGAGTCCTTCTCCGGTCGTAACGGTCTCCGTTCCACTGGGCCCAGAAGGATAAGGATGAGTATGTGCACCTGTGTCTCGCGCGTATACTTGTGCACCTTAATATTTCCTGCGCATCTGACCGCTTCCGTTACTGGACTCCGAGTACGCAAAAGTCCTGTGGCGATGGGTAGAAGTAGAGAGGTCTAGCCTGATGCAAACTAGGCTTTGTCTGATATCTGCACGCAGGCGGTCCCGGGGGCGTGAGAACACGCCGTGGTCGTTTCCGAGCTGCACATTTGGGACGACAGCACGGGCTCGGCAGCACTTGGGATGTCAAAGCAGCCCTGTTTAGGGAGGCACTGCTTTCCCCGCTCAGCTGGGGAGGGGGCTAGAAAAGGTGCCCTAAAAAATGCTCGTCCCGACATGGCAGATGGTAGTAACCGCGGCTATCATCGCATCATTTAAATCGTGGTCGACGCCGCAAAGGAAATTTAAAAAGAACACCTGTTATGACATTCGGCGCGTGGAACGTGAGAACGCTTCTTGATCGAGATGTCAACGCCTGCCCCGAACGTAAGACCGCCATAGTAGCTCGGGAACTTCATCGCTATAGCGTGGATGTGGCTGCTCTCAGCGAAACACATCTCCCCGATGAAGGAGAGCTGGTGGAAGCAGGTGGCGGCTACACTTTCTTCTGGAAAGGTACCGCTGCCTCCGAAACTCGACGATCAGGGGTAGGTTTTGCCATCAAGAATCACTTAGCAAAGCATTTAGAGGAGTACCCTGTACATATCTCAGACCGCGTAACCACACTGCGCCTTCACCTGGACAAAGACAACTACCTTAATGTCATCAGTGTCTATGCTCCAACGTTAGACAAGTCTGATGACATCAAGGAAAAGTTCTATGAGGAAGTGACACATTGCCTCGATAGCTTCAACGCCAGGGAGCAGGTTTTATAGCTGGGCGATTTCAATGCCAGGGTTGGACGGGACTATGAGGCTTGGCCTGGAGTTCTGGGTAGACATGGAGTTGGCAACATGAACAGCAATGGTCAGTTGCTGCTCAGTCTTTGTGCTCAATACGGTCTGGCAATTACGAACACTATGTTTAGACTTGCCGCCAAGTACAAGACAACATGGATGCACCCAAGATCTAAGCATTGGCATTTGATTGACTATGCTATCGTGAGACAAAAAGATTTCAGCCAAGTACAGGTCACCCGCGTGATGCGTGGTGCGCACTGCTGGTCTGACCACCGACTTATTGTCACTAAGCTACGAATCCGCCTCCGTCGCCCGCGTAGATCTCTTATAAAAAAGCTTGCTTCTTTGAACTTGGATAAGCTAGAAGATATCGCGGTCAGGGAGAAATACGCTGAAGCCCTGTCTGAAAAGCTGATGCCAGCTAATGAGGTAGGTGATGTTGATGCTGCCTGGGGAACTATGTCATCTCATATCATGGATACCGCTTCAACTGTACTGGGTAAAAAAATCCGTCGCAACGAAGACTGGTTTGATGGAAATGATGAAACCCTGCGGGCAGCATTCGACAAACACCGAGATCTCCTGCGACAGCACAAAAGGCAGAGAGGAAGCGTTGCGGTTGTTAAAGCTAGTGACCTCGAATTGCGCAAGCTGTCTCGACATATGAAAGACAAGTGGTGGCAGGACAAAGCTAGTCACATGCAATGGCTCATTGACACAAACCAGCTGGGTGAGTTCTACAGTGAGGTACGTAAGCTGATTGGTTCATCCTACCAAGCTCGGGTGCCTTTAAGGTCTCTAGACGGTAGTCACATGTTGACAAGCAAGGAGGATATACTAAACCGCTGGGCGGAGCACTTCAACATTCTGCTAAATGTGGATCGATCAGCTGATCTGCAAAGTATCGGTTTAATGCCTCAGCTCCCTATCGCCTTTGAGCTGGACGAGACTCTATTGCGTGACGAGGTTGTTACTGCCATCAGACAGCAACAAAACAAACGGGCGGCTGGCATTGACCTTATACCGGGAGAGCTGATAAGATACGGCGGAGAGGAGTTGCACACGTTAGTGTGGGAACTATTTGTTCGCATGTGGGAGGAGGAGCGCGTTCCGGATACCTTTAAAGTATCGCGCATAAGTGCTCTTTACAAGCACAAGGGTGACCGATCTGACTGCAACTCCTACCGCGGTATTTCGCTCCTTTCAGCCCCCGGAAAGGTCTTTGCTAGAGTTCTCTTAAACCGCCTAAAGAACTTGTCTGAAAAGATTCTGCCTGAAACCCAGTTTGGCTTCCGACCGGACCGAGGCACATGCGAAGCTATATTCTCTGTGCGTCAACTGCAAGAAAAGAGCAGGGAACAGGGCTGTCAGCTGTACCTTTGCTTTGTTGACCTGGAGAAGGCTTTCGATAGCGTGCCTCGGGAAGCTCTATGGTTGGTGCTAGGTAAGCTCGGGTGCACGGAAAAGTTTGTGAGACTTCTTAGACTCCTGCATGACGACATGCAATGCTGCGTTGCCGTAGACGGTGAACAGACAGACTTCTTCCCCGTTACCTGTGGGGTGAAGCAAGGATGTGTCTTAGCGCCTACTCTGTTCGCCTTATACTTTGCGGTGGTAGTTAGAGAGGTCTTACACACTGTTTCTCAGGGAGTCCGCATCCGTTTCCGCACAGACGGCAGCCTTTTCAACTTGGCTAGACTTAAGGCTCGCACTAAAGTCTCTTACGCACTGATCACTGAGATCATGTATGCTGATGACTTGTGCTTCCTATCAGAATCCCTAGACGGCCTGCAACAGCTGATGTCCGCATTCCACCAAGCCTGCCGTAAGTTTGGCTTAAAGATCAGTGTCAATAAGACGGAGGTGATGTCCCTGGACATGCACGGTCACGAGACACTGACCATAAAACTTGGTGAGGATGTGCTAAAGCAGGTGGATAGATTTCGCTATCTGGGGAACACTGTAACATCCAAGTGTGACCTTGATGCTGAGATCAATAGCAGGGTGGGTACCGCAGCTGCGGCATTCGGCAAGCTATGTACCAAGGTCTTCTGCTCGCATAACCTTAAGTTGCCCACTAAGATATCGGTGTATATGGCAATCGTGCTGCCAAACCTCCTATACTCCTCTGAGACGTGGTGTGTATACCGCCGCCACATTCGCACTCTGGATCGCTTCCACCTTAAATGCCTCCGTACCATCATGAGGATCAGATGGTCCGATAGAGTGCGAAATACCGAAGTTCTGCGACGAGCCAATGTTGGTGGCATTGAGGCCTATTTAATGCGTCGACAGCTTCGGTGGTGCGGTCACGTATCTCGTATGGCGGAGGAAAGAGTGGCGAAGCGCATCTTCTACTCTGAACTGGAGAAGGGCAAGCGGAATCATGGCGGTCCCCTCCTCCGGTACAAGGATGTCCAAAAGCGACACATGAAGAGATGCAACATAGAGCCCTCTCGTTGGGAACGTTTGGCAGCACAGCGGCCAGAATGGCGCAGGATGGTGAACAGCCAAGTACACGAGTTCGAGGCTCAGCGTAAAGCTGACCTTGACGCCAAACGCAATCAGTTAAAGGCCCGCCCACCTGCTGCCATATCATACAACTATGAGAACGGCGTACTTACGTGCCCTCAATGTGCACGGAGTTTCGCCGCGAAGATAGGCTACATAAGCCATCTTCGAGCGCATCAGCGGCATTACTCTGACTAGGGGTCTTTAAAGTGGTCGCCATGGCCGAAATCGGTCGGATCAATCATCATCATCATCAATAATAAATTCTTTATTTACGGACAACATTGATCCTAAGTGTTAGTATACAGACGACTTATGCTAAGTGTTAGTAAACGAAGAAAACGAAAACAGTGCAAATTGTATATAGCATAGGTATGCAGGACGGTCAATTAAAGATAACGGTCCTAATTGATCGTCCTCCACACCATCTGCTTAAGAATACGAGAAGACAGACTCTCCGCCATCATCCCGAGAATGCTGTTACGGCTGTGATGGCGGCAAAGCCATCAGTGCCTCACCTGGTGGTTGTTTTTATATTTGATCTGAAAGTAGCACCGATGTAACGATAGAATTGGAAAACAATTAACGACCGGTTCCAATAATTAACTCAAGGATAGATTACTACGGATAGATTTTGTATGGAAAATCTGTCACAATTCTACTGACAGTAAGCAAATCTATCCTTGTGTGTGTGAGTGATGTACGCTGTTGGCCGCGAGGCCTTTACAGCTTCACCGGACTTAAGGGCGAGCGTGCAACCACTACGATCGAGCCAGAAGGGCAAGGGGCGACATACTCGAGGCGCCCTCAGTTGGGGCAGTCGCTGTGGGGGGACGGGGTGCACTACTAAGTGCACCGGTCAACCGCCGGCTATGGGAGGTGATCTATGTGTTGAATATTGCAACCGGCCATAAGTATACCTACCTATCTATCCATTCAGAAACTGAATACATGGGGAGGTACTTACTAAGTATTATTTTTATTGATAGGTATGTATAGAGGTGGGTAATTTACAAATTTGTCGTTAGTATCTATCTATCTATCTAGGCAGAGAGTGCAGAGTTCCAACAGGTTTTTTCCTTACATACCTCTCCGGCTTCCTCCACTCTCATATTGTCGTTAGTAGGTATGTCAAATGAAGAAAAACACTAACTTTACTATTTTTTTTATACATAGATAATAAACTAAAATAAACTTATTATTCATTGTAGACAGAGTAAACTAGAGATAATATTGATTTATAAGTAAATCATTAATAAAAAATCAATATTTTCTCTATTCCTTTACACATACTTAGCTAGCGCCATCTTTTGGTGAGTGGCAAAAACATGTCAAGGAAATTGATGCGTTGTAAATATTACTGATATTTTGGTCATTCTGTTCTACAATGTTTTCGGTTGGGTCCTGATTTTGTGCGAATTCTTTGTGAGCCATAATTGTTTGCTTCGGTTTGGGTATTTGTATATGTGAATTTTCATGTTTGCAAAACACACCCACAGGAATAAATCGTAGTGTGGGCTACATATAAAGATTTGTCCCGGGGGAATCGAACAAGTGACTTTTCGACCCAGTGGAGCAGCTTAAATAAGAGCATAAGTGATTGTGATTCTTTTATTTGTCAGATGGCTCTGCCATTCAATCTATCTATCTATCTATAACCTCACGCCAGATCCCTTGCGGGGTAGGCAGAGAGTACAGAGTTCCAACAGGTTCTTTCCTTACATACCTCTCTGGCTTCCTCGACTCTCATAGTTCGTCTCATACACGCTCGCCGGTTACGGAGACTCTTGACTTTTCCATCAGATAAGACTCGGTTTATTTGGTCGTGGTAAGATAGTCTAGGTCTTCCCCGGTACCTGCATCCTTCCACTTTCACATTGTATATCTGTTTTGTCATTCTTTCCTCTGGCATTCTTTCTATATGCCCGAACCAACGGAGCATGCCCTTTCTCATCTTTACATCGATACTATCTTTCATACCTACTCGCTGTCTTACTATGCTGTTGCTAATGCGGTCGGTCAGCTTCACTCCGCACATCTTCCGCAGAGCTCGCATTTCTACCGCATTTATCCTACTTTCATTCTCCTTCTTACATACCCAGCTCTCGCTACCATGTAACAGCGTTGGGACAAGAACTCCGTTATGTATGGCCAGCTGCGCCTTATGGCTTAAGTGCCGGCTCCCGAGTAGCTTTCCCATCGCACCATTCACTCTGTTCCCTGCACTCACTCTTCTCTCTATGTCAGCGGTGTATTTCCCATCCTTACTGAAGGCGCATCCAAGATATACAAACTCATTCACTTGCTCCAGCACATCGTTACCAACCACAATCCTTACATTCGTTCTGGTTTCTTCCCTTTCAAAAACCATAATCTTGGTTTTCTTCACATTCAAGTGTAAGCCATTGATCATGCAGTCGTCTTTCATAACTGTGACTAGTGTTTGCAGATCAGTGCTGATCAGCTCTGCCATTCAAATTTAACGGAAACAAATCACATTTTTAAAATAAAACCAAACATCTAATTGTGAATACCATACCAATCTGACACTCCTTTAACATTCACATTTTCTACTAAGCTAATATTTCTACAATCAGAATTCCACAAACCTGGCGACTTCATCCATCTCAGAATAAAAAAAAGTCTCCGAAACAACATTTTTTAAAAACGTTTCGACTTACTTTCAAATTAGAACGCCCAAACCGTACGAAAAAAGGAATATATATCCAACACAAATATTGCACCGGCGACAGACAGGCTTTACAAATAAAAATAAAACCAATATGACATTCTATTTTTCTGTGGAAGCGGCCAGCGCGCGCTTTGTGACGACTGCTGCGCGCGCGCATAAAACGAACAAGACCACTCGCGCTTGACGACACCTGCGCGAGCGAGACGGATATACCAACTACCGCGCGGGGAAAAGAGACAGTTATACTATGGGCGTTCCATCATCGAATTTTGCATCCAATTAATGACCAGTGGGCTTACACGAGGGCGGGGCGTTTTCGATCCAAGCTAATAGGGATCGAGCTAAAATGATCTATAGATCTCTGCGGCGGCGTTGCATACTGTATTGTTATCGTTAATATCGTGGATTATTTATTTTATATCTACGTTTGATGGCTGAATAAATTTTACGTGCAATTTTTTTTTCTGTATTTTGCTTTTTTTCGGCTTAGGGAGGTCCCGACAGAAGGATGTTTGGATTTTATTGAAATGTTTGTATTTTTAATTATTGAAATGTAATTCTTGATAAAAATATGAGTAAAGAAATAATTAGAGGAGCACCTGAGTCCGGATTAGAGGGATTTTGTCTAACAAGTTAGTTAAAATTATTTTTTCTTTAACATGTATCTTCTATTAAGAGTGTGTTTATAAGGAGTTTAATAGTTAAATTAAACGATTTTTCAGATTTTATCGTAGTTTATTTTTGGTTTTTAAGTTTCCGAAGTTCGAGTGCTTTGCAGCACCCATGGTCACGGGAAGGACAGATACTGATATAAACCGCGATATAATCTGAAGATAGTTTTATTTTTATGTATCTATATCATCACGCAAGGCAGGCAGAGAGAGTTCCAACATGTTCTTTCCTTACATACCTCTGGCTTCCTCTACTCTCATAGTTCGTCTCATACACGCTCGCCGGTTACTGAGACTCTTGATCTTGTTCAGATAAGACTCGATCTAGTTGGTCATGGTAAGATAGTCTAAGTCTTCCCCGATACCTACAGCCTTCCAGTTTCACATTGTATATCTGTTTTGTTTATATTTTTTCTGACATTCTTTTTATATGCCCGAATTAACGGAGCATACGCTTTCTCATCTTTACACTGATATTATCTTTCATACCTACTCGCTTTCTTATTACGCTATTGCGAATACGGTCGGTCAGCTTCACTCCGCACATCTCTCGGAGAGCTCGCATTTCCACCGCATTTATCCTATTTTCATTCTCCTTCTTACATACCCAGCTCTCGCTGCCTTATAACAGCGTTGGGACAAGCTCTCAGTTATGTATGGTCAGCTGTATCTTTTGGCTTAAGTGCCGGCTCCCAAGTAGCTTTCCCATCGCACCATTCACTCCTATTGCCTGCACTCACTTTTCTCTCTATGTCAGCATCTCATGTGTAATATTCGCGTAATCTAAGCACTCATTAAGGAATTTAATAAATAGCATTTAGGTAGGTACATACCTATCTTGGAGGAAGCCTACATTCAAAGAAGGACAATGAAAAGGCTGTGGCGGACAGATGGATAGATTTGACTATCTGTAACAAGGAGAAATAGTCTCTATAATCTGCAAGATTGATGAAGATAATATTTAATAATATTTCAAAGTTGTTTATTGATATTATTTAAAAGTTTGTTTAGGTAATCAGTACCCGGTAGCTTTGTTATTAGGTTATTCTTTACGATATTTAACTTAACTTCTATACCTGAGGGATGGCTTAATCCAGTAGCTGAAGCCCCGTCATCGGATTAAGTTGTCGCTGGTTCGATTTCCGCACGGAAAAAATCTTTGTATGACTCACAAATGTTTATTCTGGTCGGAGTGTTCCGACACAGGAATAATTCCTAATTTGGGGCTACGTTTTAATTAAAAAAATAATCTAGCTACCTAACAATTCACAGTATATTCTATTTACCAAAAATGCAAATAGATTTCAATAGAAACTCAATTGACATAACCCAAAAAAACGCATTCACAAACTAAGCAAAGAAGCCTATTCATGAGATTCCGTTGCACACTATATTTAAGCGTAATTCTACAGTGAAAAAAAATAATTCAATTGTCGATGGCAGCCGTCGCTCGTTCCGGTCCCTCGCCGACAGATAATTAGGGGTAATTTGACACTTTACCGTGGCAACACACAAGCGGAAACACGTACGAAACCGCCATCGTAATAGATAGCCGTTTGGTGTCGTTTGAATTGTGAAAAACTTAAATTATTGCTGGCTGTTGAGTGTTGATGGATAAAATCTATGTGGCAGCATGAAAAATCTATTTTATAACAACTTTTTGAGTGTGTGATTTGTAAGTAATAAACTTATATTGATTGTAATTTAACAAAGGAGTATAAACAATAAAATTAAGAGAGATTATTTATAGGTAAGTTGAAAGCTACAGTACAGATTTGTAAGTTAAGTTATAGATATAAGTAACGAAATTAAAATTCAAGGAAATTGTAACCGATTTTCATTGATTATTATTTTACAAAAAGGGTGCTTTCTTCTTCAGTCCAGTGATCTCAACTGTAAGGAAAAGTTTTCGTCAATAATATCGCCGATGATCGGCTCAAATGAATGCTACCATTACGATGTAATAGAAAAATCTCACTCATTAGAGCTTTCGCTAAGACATGCTGACAAACAAATTACCTACTGCTTTGTAGACACAATCTGGCTCCCGTCTTTGGGGTTCTGGTTTGGTCATGCTGACTATAATGTCTTAGCTTGCGGTGGCTGTCTGGCGCGGGTCACTCCCTTCCCTCCAATATAATCGTGGGGAGAAATGGCAGCCAGCAGTCATACTCGTGAACGGGTGCTACTTGTGGGCACTGGTCCATCTGGAATCCTTTAGACACTCTTTAAAGATAACATCATTAAATTCATATCTGGCTCGTAAGGCATCACACTGGAGCTAGATCGTAAACTATTTAATTGTAATCTAAACACTGTATCCACACAATATGATTGAAAAAAAAGAAAGAAGAGAAAGAGAAGTAAATAAAAAAGAAGAGCCCGCTGAGTTTCTTCGCCGGATCTTCTCAGTGGAGGCCGCGTTCCAATCGCGTGGTAGATGTAAATTGACTATTTGTAAGCGCCCCCGCAGGGCTTATACAAAATAAATTATTTGAGCTTGAGTTTGATAAAGATACTCCTTAAAGATTGTGCTGTAAGCGTCCAGCTCATCTCTGAGAAGATTTTAAACCCAAATAACATACACAATCACCTACTATTTTTACGGCGATGTACGTATCATACCTATGCGTTTTTCTCCACTCATCTCTATTAAACCATGCACTCTGAGTTCTTTATAACGGCGTCATCTACGAAAGCTTTAACATGTGTGTGATATAGCGGATACTTATTCCTTTGATAAAGCCACATGGAATACATCTAATCAATCTGTCTTTATTATTTTTCACGTAAGCTGTTTCAAAGTTCTGTGAGACGTATTCTTACTTAGTGAATCTATCTATCTATCTATATCATCACGAAAGTTCCCTTGCGGGGTAGCCAGAGAGTACAGAGTTCCGACAGGTTCTTTCCTTAAAGATCTCTCTGGCTTCCTCCACTCTCATAGTCCGTCTCATACACGCTCGCCGGTGATACTTAGTGAATATTTAGATTAATAGGTACCGAATGCCCCTGCTTATCTCTTTGTGTGCCTGTTAATCAAAATTGTTTTATTGTTAAAAGGGATAGTATTATTTATTTATACATAAAATAAAGCTTCACTCATATTCTGTGTTACAGAACGAAAATTAGTCGTAAATCTAGTTTTAACACGAACGTTTTAACACAAAAAACTTCTATTGATTTACTTTCTGTAATACGGGTCTTAGTTAGATATCAAATGAACAGTGATTGCTTAAAATACACGTAAATGCATAATATTACTTATCTATTTTTCTTCAGTACAATTTCTACCAAACGTTTAAACAGTGCATATCGACCACATTGTTCAACAAATTACTTAACTAGGTTACAAACTTTCTTTTTTTTAAAGGACCACCGGTAATAATACACTGACATTACTAACCCACAAATCATCCTTATTTTCATATATAAACCTATCATTGTGGCTTGTCAAATCAACGACAGAACTTAAATATGTATGTACTTACACAAGTCCCTTTTTCTACCCTATTATTAGTTTTTTTTTCGTTGAAAACACAGATTTCGAAAATCGAATTTAACATCTGTCGTCACTCAATACGCGGGTATTGTGTGTTCTTTTTTTGGAATTGAGAATTGACAATGGCGGTCTGTGCATTTTGTTTTGTGCCAGTGTCTAGTTTTGAAATTAAGTAGAATGCGTGCAGCTTGATTCAGAAATTTGAGTGTTATGCTAAGTTCTACGAGAAAAGGGAAATTTATATAAAAAATACGAAATTTGTAAATAACCACAACTCAATTTATAAAAATTTTCAACGGAAAAAAATGCATTTAATATACGTACGTATACTGAGTTCTTAGATTTACGCGAATATTACACATGAAATAAAACTATTTTTTCGGATTTTATCGCGGTTTATTTTTTGATTTTTAAGTTCCTGACGTTTCGAGTGCTTTGCAGCACCCATGGTCACGGGAAGGACTAAGGTGGTAGACGTCCAAAAGGTATAGTTGTTCCGGGGTACCCTCAAACTTCTTAATTATTTTTGTTGGTCCGATCTACGCAGAATGAGCTCACGGTGTCTTGAGGTCTTGCAGTGTTATGCTTGGTTTTGGATTTGATTATATTAATTACTGGATCCCAAGTCGATGGAAGCACCCAGCCATCTTCTCTATTGAAATAAGGATGTTTTTTAATTTCAATAGCCTCGCGAACCATCCATGGTAGGAATCGGTGTTCTTTCACGAGGATTTGTGGTCTATCAAATCTGATGTTATGGCAGGTGCGGTCAAGGACATGTTCACAGACTGCAGACTTCTTTGAGCAACGGTGTTTTAGGTCAGCTATGTGTTCTTTAACCCGAGTTTTTACTGGTCTTTTTTTTTTTCTATCTATCTATATCATCACGCCAGCTCCCTCGCGGGGTAGGCAGAGAGTACAGAGTTCCAACAGGTTCTTTCCTTACATACCTCTCTGGCTTCCTCCACTCTCATAGTTCGTCTCATACACACTCGCCGGTTACGGAGACTCTTGACTTGCCCTTCAGCTAAGACACGGTCTATTTGGTCATGGTAAGATAGTCTGGGTCTTCCCCGGCACCAACATCCTTCCACTTTCGCATTGTATATCTGTTTTGTCATTCTTTCTTCTGGCATTCTCTCTATATGCCCGAACCAACGGAGCATACCCTTTCTCATCTTTACACCGATACTATCTTTCATACCTACTCGCTTTCTTACTACGCTGTTGCGAATACGGTCGGTCAGCGTGACTCCGCACATCTTCCGCAGAGATCGCATTTCGACCGCATTTATCCTGCTTTCGTTCTCCTTCTTACATACCCAACTCTCACTGCCATATAACAGCGTTGGGACAAGCATTCCGTTATGCATGGCCAGCTGCGCCTTTTGGCTTAAGTGCTGGCTCCCAAGTAGCCTTCCCATCGCACCATTCACTCTATTACCTGCATTCACTCTTCTCTCTATATCAGCGGTGTATTTCCCATCCTTACTGAAGGCGCATCCAAGATATACAAACTCATTCACTTGCTCCAGCACATCGTTACCAACCACAATCCTTGCATTCGTTCTGGTTTCTTCCCGTTCAAAAACCATAATTTTGGTTTTCTTCACATTCAAATGTAAGCCATTGTTCATGCAGTCGTCTCTCATAACTGTGACTAGTGTTTGCAGATCAGTGGCTGTTGGCGCTATCAACACCGCGTCATCTGCATTCAATAGGTGGTTTATCACTAGATCACCCATTTTTACCCCTTCAGTCATCGCATTCAGTCTTTGAAGACTTTAATCCAGATACACTATAAACAGTCTAGCGGACAACACGCAACCCTGCTTGACGCCGATTTTGACGTCAAACCAAGGTGACATGTTACCACCCACCCGTACGCATGCCTTGCTGTCCACGTAGGTGGACTGGACGGCTCGCAACAGGGTGCCGATTATACCATACTCTGGCAAAATGTCCCAAAGTCTCTTTCGCACGACTCTATCAAACGCCTTCTCCAAGTCCACAAAACCGCAGAAAACCTTCCGGCCTACTGCCAGATGCTTCTCTACGATGTTGCGGAGGGAGAAAACTTGATCCGAACATCCTCTTCCAGACCTGAAACCTCCCTGTGCCTCACACAACACTCCATCGGACGTCTTTTTTTTTGTCCTATGTAAGAGAGACCACATTCACAATCAAGCTTGTATACTCCTGCATCTTGTAGAGGGATGTGACACTTGACAGATGGTAAAAACTGACTGATCTTCTTCGGCGGCTTATAAAATGTTTTGATTGAAGCACGCTTCAAGATGTAGCCAATCTTGTCTGTGACTCCTCTTAAGTAAGGTAGTACAGCAGGGAACTTAAAAATCAAAAAATAAACCGCGATAAAATCCGAAAAAATAGTATTATTTCATACGTACGTATTTTGTTTAACTTATATATATCGTTCCACTTAAATAGTGTGACTCTTATAGAACTAAAAATGAACTGCGTGACTCTTATTTCAATATTTAGTGAGTATACAAGGGTTACCCCGCAAGAGTTATGGCGTGATGATATAGATGGATAGATATGATATGGATAGATACGAGTAAATAGAGAGTATAAAATCAGAATATAATATTCTTGACTGCCTTGTTGGTCTAGTGGCAAAACGCATCGCTTTGTGATCACAGGTGATCACAGGTCCTGGATTCAAATCCTAGGTCGGAAAAATGTGGTTTTTCTACTGAAAACTTTCCAGTATGAGTTCAGAGCCGGGAAATGTGCCCGGTATATGGTAATAGGCTCGCCCCCTATTACATGGGACCTGGTATCGTCGGCGAAACGTGGGCGTACCCAGTACACCTCTGCCACACCCGCTTGGGGAATATAGGCGTCACGGTATTTTTTTAGTTCATTCTATATTTCTGTATGGTTCCTTTACCTTATTATATAAACTAGTGGTCGCCCATAGGTCGATATTCGACCTACTCTTTCATCGCTTGCTGTTTATGTTTGACATTCAGTAAGACTATAGACAAATAATATTAAAGACAAACATCAATTTGACGTGTATTGTGTTAAATACATGGTAGTGTGTGTAATGTTTTTTTCATTGATTTAATGTACGTTTTATGCATAATTTAAATAAAATATTAGCGTGTGTGTGTGAATGATGTACGCTGTTGGCCGCGAGGCCTTTACAGCTTCACCGGACTTAAAGGCGAGCGTGCAACCACTACGCTCTAGCCAGAAGGGCAAGAGGCGACATACTCACGACAGTCGCTGTCGCTGTGGGGGGACGGGTGCACTACTAAGTGCACCGGTCAACCGCCGGCTATGGGAGGGGATCTACGACTACGTCGTCGTCGTCGCCCGTATTCTGAGCGGAAAGAAGGGATGACAAAGCATATTCTGCACTCCTTCTCTATATAAACTATAAGTGTGGGAAATTTCATACTCCTCCGTCCGCGCAATTTTCGTAAAAATGTGTACAAAGTTTTTGCTTCACGTATTAATATATAGATAAATAAAATTAATTACTTGTGTGTGTGAATGATCTATGTTGGCCGAGGGTCCTTTACGGCGTCACGGGCAATATGCAAGCACGCAACAACTACACTCCAGTTGGTCGACGTTAGATGTAACCTTCGTTACATTATCAGGCATATCGTTTACCCCGCAAGGGACACGTCGTGCGCCAGTTCGGGGATTATATATTTAGGGCTTCGGCCGGGCGGCGTCTATAATCCAGTGTTGTGTTACACTTGTCCAACAAACGAGTGCATTCGTGTATAAAATATTGCTGGATACCGCGACTTGACCTGTTGTAGCCATGAATAAAAAAATAAACATCACGTCTTAATACCCGTATTTGTTTTTTCTTAAAAAAAACAAAATATTCCGGTATTCTATGTACTTTTTTTTTAAACGTAGCCCCTCAGTATGATTTATTCCTGTGTCATGGGTGCGTTTACAAACATGAAAATTCACATACAAAAATACCCAGACCGGTACAAATAATTGTGGATCACACAAAGATTTGTCCCGTGCGGGACTCGAACCCGCGACTATTAGACACAGTGGGCAGAGTGGTTTAAGCTCTTAACCACTTATCATCTAGTGGGTACGAAAAAAAGTATAATTTAAAAAAAAATTCGTCGCTCTATAGAATTACTTAGTCTGTATAGGTGTCTTAGTGTTATTATCATCACACTTTTAATTAAATCCTTTAACGGCACTATGAATTATTCCGGTGTCGTGGACTACGTAGATGAAACTATAATGCAAATACACAAAAATCCAGACCAAAACGAGCAGGTCGCACAAAAATATGTCCTGTCTCGGAATCTAACCGTGACTACTTGAACCAGTAGGGGCTTGGATGTCATGACGTGTTGAAAAAAAATTGATATTTTATAATGCACTTTTGTATACCTATGTTACTTGATTATTTTTATCCGAATAAAGTTTCCATTATTAACATGAACTTTTGTATATCCTCAGGGTGAAACATAGTGAGACTATTCCTAGTATTAAGATCTAATTCCATACCTATGTTTCGACAAATAAATCATTCATTCATTCAATGGGCAGGGATGGCATGCAGTGGGCAGGAATTGGACGAGAGCTGAAGATCGAGCTCAGTGGCGTGCCATGGGAGAGGCCTACGTCCAGCAGTGGACTGACACGGGCTGATGACGATGATGATTAATTCAATACTAGTTTCTGCCCGCGACTTTATCCGCGTGGAACTTTAGATAGGAACCTTATATTTTTCCGGGATAAAAATAATCATATCCGTCAGTCCAGGTAATAAACCATCTATGTATCCAAGTTCATCTAAATCCGTTTAGCTGTTTTTGCGTTATTGAGTAACAAACATCCAAACATGGAATTTTCACATTTATAATAGATGTAGGATGGCTATCTGTGCTATCAAAAGACATGGTCAGTCATCTTACACAATGCGTGTTCAAACCACGATTTTATCTAAGCTAGGCCATTTTGTCCTTTTGCTTACAGGAGTTACAGCGGTAAGTATGTGTGGCGGGCTTAATTCCATCAGATACAAGTACAAGTGAATAGATCTTCGACTTACAATGCCCTATAAAATATCCTAACTCGTTATCATCACTTCATTTGTTGATAAGCACATAAAGGTGGTAGATAAATTTATTCTATTTATCTATCTATATCATCACGCTAGATCCCTTGCGGGGTAGGCAGACAGTACAGAGTTCCAACAGGTTCTTTCCTTACGTACCTCTCTGGCTTCTCCACTCTCGTAGTACGTCTCATACACGCTCGCCGGTTACGGAGACTCTTGACTATAAATTTTTTAATGTCAACAAATCTATCTATTTATCTATATCATCAAGATCCCTTGCAGGGTAGGTAGAGAAGTAGGTACAGAGTTCCAACAGGTTCTTTCCTTACAGACCTCTTTGTTTTTCCTTGTCAAATAAAATCCATTTATTATATTCTACATTGCATATTCTAAGAAAACTAGATTATTTTTACCTACTGAAGAAGTTATTTAAATTTCTTTTTTTTCACGCATATTAAACGATTTACGGATCACGATTTGTTATATGCCTATTGAAATAGTCTGTGGTTTCATTAAAAATCCAGAGCACATAGAAACGTCGCTTTTCTACTAAAAGCTAGCTAATTATGCAGGTCATGGCCACACACGGGCACTTATACACATCAACGTTTTTAAATACCTAGAAATAGAGAGGTGCCTAATGAATAATGGCTTTTTCAATTAATACTAATTATCTTATAAAAAGTAAAACATCAGAAAAGAAACAACCTGACTTCTCGTTTTCCCGCCTAAAGTCGCCATATACCAGAGATAAGGATCTAATAAATTATATGGCTGTTTGGTATAAAAAATAATTCTTATTGTCTATTATCGTAATTGTTTCGCCATAAACAAGGGCAATTTCATGCCAGTTCGCAGATGGGGGTGTTCATTTGAGGACAAACCAACGTGGGCAATGACATTTAATTGCTTACTAGTTTTTATACGTTGTTTTAGTCGGTATTATGTATTAAAATGCTCGTATTCATTTCATAGAATAAAAAGCCGTACCCGCCATTTCGGTTTTTGTATGGATGACATGTTTGTTTTTTAAATAGAACATTGCCAGTGTTTAGGAATTATACGGGCATCGTACTATTTTTTTTTAAATATAGCCGCACGCTAACGTATATTCCTGTGTCATGGATTCGTTAATTAATAAGATTTTCATATTCACAAATACCCAAAGTAAATGTTTGTGTGTGAAACAAAGATTTGTCCCGTGTGAGGATCGAACCCGCGACTGCTAGATTCAGTGACAAGAGCCGCTTACACTATCATCACTAGACCAAACCAACTTGTGTAGTAGGTAAGTTTTTTTTAATTTTATGTAGCCGTATTTAATCTGTGGCCATATAAAGACACTCTTAATTACAATTATAAATAATTTATGGACTTTATGACGGCGTTAATGGGACCACTATTTAGCAGAAGTAAAATATCTTACCAAATATTTGTAAGTTGTATTACTGTGAAACATGTTACTGGTATGAAATAAAACTATTTTTCAGATTTTATCGCGGTTTATGTTTGATTTTTAAGTTCCGGAGGCCTCAAGGCACTGTGAGCTCATTCTGCGTAGATCGGACCAACAAAAATAATAAAGAAGTTTGACGGTACCCCGGAACAACTATGCCTTTTGGACGTCTAACGCCTCAGTCCTTCCCGTGACCATGGGTGCTGCAAAGCACTCGAAACGTTGGGAACTTAAAAATCAAAAATAAACCGCGATAAAGTCCGAAAAATAGTTTTATTTCATGTGTAATATTCTCGTAAATCTAAGAACTCAGTATGTTACTGGTATGCTATGAACAAACTTAATAAATAAATAATCGTACCTACCTATAAAATCTCACAGCTGGAGAAAAGACTTCGCGTACATATTAAAATAAAAGAGAAAATAGATCAGAAACCTACTCAACAACGCGGATCCAATGGATATTGGTGGAGGTAAGTTTGTGGCCACCTGTTATTAGAACTTATCATGGTTATTGACCCGTAGGATCGCATTGGTAGAGAAAGGTTTTTTTATATACAGAAAGGTCAAAGAGATTAGGTCATACTCCACCACGCGGACCCAGGGCGTATTGGTGAAGGTAGGTTTGTGGGCAGCTGCCGTTAGAACTTAAAGCCACCTATAAGGTTTTAAATTTGCTGAAATCTGGTATTTGTGACAGGAACTAACATCTCAACGTCTCTCCAAGGTATGGTCACGCAAATGCTGTATATAGACATCCATCTCGGGTTAACCAGAGAGGCTACGATACCGACTTTAGCAGTATTATTTAAGAAAGAGACGAAGCTATATACATTTCTTATCTTAGTCCCCAAGTCGAACACAGTGGAAGTGTCAGTTGCCATTTACAACATTCACAAAGCAAGCCGTCTTATTTTGTTACCTCTTGTGGTAATTACACAGAAAGTTATTGTTAAAAAAGCTTACGAGAATTATACAAAAAAATATTTCTCAAAATACCTACCTAAAAAAGTTAAAAATCGCGTGTCTACCGCAACTGTCAAAATATTCAAATCGATTAAATACGAGTTCTCGATTCATGTTGCTTTACAATCGAACGTCTTCCGAGCACCGAACAATAGGGAAGGAAGTGGTGACCACAAGTGGGAACAACCGGGTGCGTCCCTAATTATACGATTTTACTGTAATTTTGCGGCTAGCGGGTAGAAGGAGCCGATACTTGGGCAGGGTTGCCAAGTAAAAAATATTTAAGATACAATCGAAGTTAAGGATAATGTAGCGGGTGCATTGTGGGGTCCTGGCAAATATTTAAGATAATATATTTTCAATAATGAACAGAGTGAGAGGAAGCACCAATAGCGTCATGAGGTTTTGCGGAGAGGTCGGATGGACCTACCATAGGTAGTTTTGTCAAGCTAGCAAGTCTTCCTCAGATGAAATATGTTTTATTATTTAGGTGCCTGAATGTCATTTTTACTAACATAAAATAGGTTGCAGTGTATGAAGTACTGTAGTGCATGACCCCTCCTATCTTACTGTAACCCATATATAAAGGGCTACACAATATTTAACAAGTTAGACTTGAGACAATACATGCAGTACGTCAAAAATGATACAATATTTTTCATTTCGTAATTTTATTTTGGTAACTCAACGGCTCGTAGTGCTTGGCGACCCTACCATGCACTATGGGCATATATGTACATTAAATATAAAAATATACCATCCCTATAATTTAATCTACATTACTTAGAATACTGCCTCAATATTTGAACTCGGTAATAATTATAATACCCATTGTTTTCAGTTCATAAGACTTCTGAAACAAAACTCACTAAGAGGCTTAAAAATGTAATTACTCTTTATTGGTTTCCAAGGTGGCAACTGGCAACCCTATCGAGACCCTTAAAATCACCAACTTATACTCTAACGGCGGGAGCTACAAATCAAACAAAATTAACGTCTACTTACCTCCTTTGTGCAACGGGGCGGTCTTTTATTCAAAAAATCGGAAATTAACGGTAAATTTTTAAGTAGCCTGTGTTTGTGGTGGATCATAATATACAAGTAACGGTAAGTATTGAGAGACAGACTGACGCAATAGTTTCCTTGAAAGAGTTACGGTTTTTACTCCTTATGCCTGCTTACAAAGGACGGTTAGCCTTCGATAGAAAAACCGCAAACCTTACAAGGTTTTAAAAAGAATAATTTCAGTTGGTTAATATTAATATTAAACACATTGATAGATTCGTTAACGGACTTTTGATGAATTTGTTCTCAACAATTTTTAAAATATAAAAAGGAAGCCAAAGAGGTTTATAAGCTAAGAACCTGTTGGAACACTGTACTCTCTGCCTATCCCGCAAGGGATCTGCCGTGATGATAGATAGATAAATTGGTAGGTTTCGCCACTAAGAGTTAATGTATGAGTAAATAGTTTATGCTTAGAGTACGTACACGTCATAATCTTTACCTCGTCGAATACGTCGAATTTTTTTTCCATGATGGCGTCTGTGCGTATAGTGGCCAAGGATATTTTGGCCTGTGGATGACATTGACGTGGATGGCGCTGATGTGAAATTAGGGTTATCATTTAGTAAAATTTTCTTTCTTCCAGGGAAACTATTCGACAGGTGGGTCCGCACGGTTACTAATTAAAAAAAGAACTTGGGTAAATATCATGACAATCGGCAACTCTGAGTCTGTCATGAAGTGACATTTCACTTCAAGACAGCGTTAGTTCCGATATTGGGCGCGGGCCAAAATTATAATAATAATACACTTTATTGTCCACCAGCAAAGACAAACAAATTTTATACAAAAACAGTACAAATGGCGGTCTTATTGCTAACAGCAATTTCTTCCAGAGAAGGAAGAAAAACAAATAAGATATAAAAGCGCAGTTGGTGGCGTACACTATTGATGAATAATTTTCAATACATACATATATAATATAAACCTAGTCTTATATATACCGACATGACAATATGACTATTACATACTATACACATATTATAGGTAAACACAGGTAAGGTTAAATAGCAGCAAAAGACCCTTGTATGATTTGTATATGCTAAGAATATATGTCATAATCTTTTAAATTTCGAATGTATTTCCATGTTGGTTACTTCTTCTTCCTTAAGTTATGGCTTCACACTAATTTTAAGTGTATTTTGCAAGTGTCTAGTGAGATGCATAGTCATGTTTTTAAATTAATTCAAGTCCCCGATGAACTTGATGACAACGATGATAATGAAATTAATGAAGTACCCCACCCTGGATAGTAAAGCGGTGGATACTTTACATACCAATTTCGACGGCCGTTTTGAGGGAAGACGTCGAAAAAGGCACTTTTAATCACTTTATTACAATTACCTTCACTCATGCACATATAAGAACACATAATGGTTAATATTCCACCAACATTACACATTATTAGTCGAAATAACGCAAGTTTTGGAAATTAAAACAAATTGACAACATCACTCTTCAACTTTCCTCCAAAACCGCCCCATGTTGGTTTTTGTGCGTACCTAAAGTGCGTACTTAATCCATAGACAATTTAACAAAAAAAGTACATGTAGTAAATATATTATCTATTAAATTTCGAATGTTTTCTCATGTTGGTTTTTGTACAGTGGGTGGTGCGGGAAGCGCGGGGGTTCCACGGCGGGGGAGGCAGAGCTGAGGTTAGTCGATCGACAATTAATATTAAGTTGGAATCTGTGGGATTCCGCGCCGCTGTCCGAATTTTATAGCGGCGGGCGCCACCCAAGCCGTGGCATAGAAGTGCGGTGCAGTCGCTATGTTTGGAATATATTTTTGTCGTTTATAAAACTTTGACGAGCGAGAATTTAAGAGATCATTATTGTTAGCATCTTTCTAGTAGGTAATTTTCTTTACACATTACCTTATAATTCTTGTAGCGTAGAAGCAGCTTTAACATGACGTTTTAATTTTTTTTATTGACACTCTCCGAAGTCAATATGGACTCCGGCCATGGTTTTATTTAAATATTTTTTACATCACGTCTTCTAGGCACATTCGTTCGAAGGAAATTAAAACCTTACTTTTTCTCTAAAAATCTAAAAAAGACTAGGAAAATAAACGTTTCCCATTGCTTGGCATGTCTTTCTCTATAAAAGTTATTTACAATTCAGATTTAGTTACCCTTCGCTAGTTATAAGTTTCCTTTCGTTTGCAAGATCGGGCTTTATTATGTATTCAACTTTTCATATATTTTTTGTCTATGCAAGACAAAGACTCAAAGATCAACACGTCGATCGCCTATATACTGTACGCGTCCAACATTTGCCTGCGACCTTCATGCTGGATTCAAATTTATTTAGTTACAATATCGTCTCCATGGGCTAGTGTCCGCGCGGCGGCGCCTAGGCCGCGACGAGCGGCGCGCTGCGCCGGCGGTTCTCCATTATTTATACGCGGGACTCGCGCACAACACTACAACACGATATTATCTCATTCCGACCTGTGTAATACACGCCGAGTTTTAACTTAATGATGATGGAGAAAATAGTTTGGGATATTCACTTGGTTTGATGCCATTTGTTACGTAATTTTAGGAGGGTAATACGCAATGGCTGCCTCGTTGGTCTGGTGGCAAAGCAAATCGCTTTGTGATCACGAGGTCCTGGGTTCAAATCCTAGGTCGGACAAATGTAGTTTTTCTAATTCCCAGTATGAGTCCGGAGTCTGGAATTGGGCCCGGTATATGGCAATAGGCTCGCCTCCTATTACATGGGACCTAACATCGTCGGCGGAAAGTGGGTGTACTTAGTGCACCTCCGCCACCCCCGCTTAGGGAATATAGGCGTGACGGTGTTATTTTTTCTTTTTTTGGGCATCATTCTATTATTGTTTTAATGGTTGGATCAATCAATTTAAATTGCAATTCAATAATTTTTTAACCCTTTCCCTTAGGTACCCCGGAATAACGATGACTTTTGGACGTCTAACGTGTCAGCCCCGTGATCATGGGTACTGCAGAGTATTCGGAACGACGGGAACTTAAAAAACAAAAATGAACAGCGATAAATCAGAAATATTTTAATTGCTAATTAATCTATCTACATATATCATCACGCCAGATACCTTGCGGGGTAGGCAAAGAGTACAGAGTTCCAACAGGTTCTTTCCTTACATACCTCTCTGGCTTCCTCCACTCTCATAGTTTGTCTCACACACGCTCGCCGGTTACAGAGACTCTTGACTTGACCTTCAAATAAGACTCTGTCTGTTTGGTCATGGAAATTAATGTATTCACAATTAATTCGTGCCCAACTCTATGTACGTATTTCACTAGTAAGCACCCACTACAAGAGCAGCGCACATCACTACAACACAATATTATCTCATTACGATCTGTGTAATATCTACACGCCGAGTTTTAAAGGTAATAGTTTTAGTATGTTAGGTACATCCCATCTTGTTTTAAAGCTATTTGCTATATAATTCTGGGTGGGTAATACGTATATTACCTACTACTAGTAGATATCTACTACGGTATAACAAAATTATACGATATTATTTCATTCCAACCTGTGTAATACACGCCGATTTTACCTTAATGATGATAAAGGAAATAATTTGTGTGTTGTGTTTGGAATGTTCAATTGTTTGGAGACTATCTATATCATCACGCCAGATCCCTTGCGTGGTAGGCAGAGAGTACAGAGTTCCAACAGGTTCTTTCCTTACATGCCTTTTGTGTGTGTGTGTTTGAATGATCTACGCTTTTGGCCACGGGGCCTTTATAGCTGCACCGGACAAGAGGGCGAGCATGCAACCACTACGATTGAGCTAGAAGGGCAAGGGGCAACTAGGAAGAGGAACGGCCTCGGCTTGGGCAGTCGCTATGGGGGAGGGCGTATACTAGGGGCCTCGCCGTGGTGCTCTGCACCGGTCGGCGGGCAAGGGATTCTTCGACCTCGCTGGCGACGTCGGTCTCTGATCCTGTGTCTGGTATTTGTGTCCGAAAGAAGGGGTCCGCCTCTCTGGCTTCCTCCAACTCTCATAGTACGTCTCATACTTATCCGCTGTTTGGAGACTATTTGTAATTCTAAATTATCTACTAAATATTATAAATTTATCTATAATATATATAAAGCTCGTTTACTAGTCAAGTTACGCTCAATCTACAAATATAATAGATTCAAGTTTAATGCATTACTGTAATATGTTAACGCGTAACTCTGGCTCCAATTATGTTTCCTTAAATTCTTTTTTGTTCTTTCTTTATTGATTTATAATATATTTAAAGATAGTTTATTAGTCAAGCTACGCTCATTGTATTAGGATATTTATTTTAAGTTTAGTGCAAAGCTGTATAATACTAACGTGAAACTCTGGCTCCCAAGACACAGGCAATCGCCTAGTTTGGGAACCACAAGTATTTATAATTTGTTAATTTTATTATGCACAAATAAACTTGTTTTGATTTGAATTTTAGGAGAGTATACGTTAACACTTAGTGGTATGTAGTTCTTTTTCTACTGAACTTTCGGCTTCTGGCACTTACCTATATTAGTTGTCAAAACACAAAATCCTTATCTACAAAATGTGTAAATACCCACCAACTTCATACAAACGCATACTAAGAAAAATGTCTGTTTCGAAACAAGGGTTAATGCTTGGGTAATCTCTATACGTCCTAACCTAAATACTCTATAATCAAATCGATCAATAGTGAACAAAAAATATACTTTTCTATCTGTTCAAACCTACTTATAGATATCTTTTTTAAAGTAACAACCCGAAATTAATACGTAACCCATACTAACCAAATGACTGCCACTTGACTGCATAACATTGTTGAAACCATGTTGAAACATGATAACTGGCTGGAAAACGACATTAGACACCGACTCGGCGTGTCTATGGGAAAATTAAAAAGAAATCCAATGGCGCGTGATTTGACAGCTCGCCGGCGCGGGAAATATGAAAGAGGATGTCATCATACATTTCTTTTTTTTTTAGTAAGTAGCCTCACACTATCAATTAAATTATTTTGTCTTGGTTGCGTTCAAAAACATGAGATTTACATACACAAACTCCCAGGTTTGTGAAGGGATCTAAAATCGTCGGCGATTTGTGGAAGTACACAGCACACCTCTGCCACCCCCACTTGGGGAATATAGGCGTGACGGTGTATTAAATAATATTCACAACTATAAAGCCCCGTCACGGATTATCTATTGACATCCAGACCGACCAATAAGAAACAGATATACAATACACAAATAACACTCTAGGTGCTAAATTTAACACCTTAACTATCACGCGATTATAACCTTTCCCATTTTCAATATATGTGTTATTATCCCATGCATCACTAACGGCTATCCCTTGAACAATACGATATGATAATACACCCGACTTTGAACTCTATACCCATAGCATAAAACACATAACAGCCTTTTAATACGACTCTAGTATAGCCGTCAGTTTTCACACCTAACTACACAATAGAATTTCAACCTTAGCACTCAAAAAATACAGTTAAATTTTGTGATATTTGATTAGAATACGTATGCCGTTATTCTAGTGAAGTATAAAAAGGTGTCGTATTTCTCGCCTCCGGCGTTAAGGGTCCCAATGTCGTGCTCTGATTGGTGAACAGTCCCTTCCCGCCATTCGCTAGGTGTTGATTACTGATAGTGCTTGGTGCAACGATAACGCATATACATAAAAACCGATAAACTCGTGTTCATAAATCCGACTTGACAGGTGTAAATGTCATTACAAAAAAATGTTGCCAGCTTAAGATAGATAAGCTAGTGTAGAGCTAACAACTAAATCAATCGACATATATTTTATTGACAACACAAAAACGTTTTTTGTTTTATTAAATTAATTTTGAATGTGAATTAAAGTGTTACACAAAATACTTCTACCACCCCCGCTTGGGGAATATAGGCGTGACGGTATGTAAGTTTAAATTATACTCAGTATGCATTTAAATAGGGTAAGTAGCAGACACATTTCTTTTGAAAATAAATGCTAGTATTACATCAAAATTTCCAGGTTCTGAATAAAATATTAACCATCATACAAACATATTTAAATGGTACCTATCTGAGTGGACTTTGTACACCTCTAACTTATATAATAAAAGGCGCTAAACATAAATTTTATTTACAAATATCGTTCCTTTAATAACTGTCGTTGTCACAACACGCACAATTTCCGACCACAAGATGGCGGCTATTTCTAGTGTTCCCAGAAAAGGCGATATGGGGACGTAACGACACGGAACCGGGACGAGACCGATACGGCACAGATACCTACGTGCCGACGATATTAATCAAAATATATTTCCTTCTATACCGTCATTGTTACGGCACGCTCAATTTCCGTCCACAAGATGGCGGCTATTTCCAGTGTTCTTGGTACCGCGGCGATACGACGACGTGACGACACCAGACCGGCACGAGACCGATACGATACAGATACGTGCCGGCGGTTTTAACAAAATATATTTCCCTCAATATCTGTCACCGTCACAACACGCTCAATTTCCGTCCACAAGATGGCGGCTATTTCCAGTGTTCTTGGTAACGCGGCGATACGACGACGTGACGACACCAGACCGGCACGAGGCTGATACGATACAGATACGTGCCGGCGGTTTTAACAAAATATATTTCCCTCAATATCTGTCACCGTCACAACACGCTCAATTTCCGTCCACAAGATGGCGGCTATTTCCAGTGTTCCTGGTAACGCAGCGATACGGCGACGTGACGACACCGGACCGGCACGAGACCAATACGGCACAGATACGCGCCGGCGGTATTAATCACAATCCCGATTCTTAGAACCGACGATGGGAGTAATAATAGCGTTATAAAGGCTAGCTACCTTAACTCGTCGATTTGTATATGAGAATTTTAGGATTATATTTTGTTATGTTCGTTTTGTTTCAATTCTATTGTCGCAATCGAATCAAATAAAATATGTTTATTTGTGAATACAGGTTGATATATTACAAATAGATGGTAAAAAATATAATGGACGGACGCTTTAGCGCAGTGGTTAAGAGATTAAGCCGCTCCGCCCACTGTGTCTAATAGTCGCGGGTTCGATATCCGCAAGGGACTGTTGTGTATTTGAATTTTCATGTTTGTAAACGCACCCACGACACAGGAATAAATCCAAGAGTAGGGCCTTGTTTAAAAAAAATATAGCAAGCACGCCGTATTCTACCCTTAGGTACCTATAAAAATAATTACAAGTCAATAGCGACATTAAGAAAGAAGTTACTTAAATATAACAATAATAAAATCTCGCATCGTTCCATCCACGTGACTTTCCGTTGTAAAATCATACTATATCTATGGTAAAATGTCATTGCAATACATTTTCCCGTTTTCCGTCAAACATAACGTTTGCCACGTGGCTAGGCCCTCTGGTTTCTGTTTTCGTTAAGGGCTCAACGCGATCGAACATTTATCGACCGGGAGACAGACAGTGAAGTAATTACTCTACAAATGAATAATGAGGGACGAATATATTGTGCGCGCGCTCAGAAATAGACGTGTGCAAAAACAAATTTTATCATTTTCAAAAGAAGTACATCATCATCATCATCATCTCAGCCTATACTTGTCCACTGCTGAACATAGGCCTCCCCAATCGCTTTCCAGCGTAACCGGTCCGATGCTACCTGCATCCAACGACTTCCTGCGATTTTCACAAGATCGTCGGTCCATCTGGCAGGCGGTCGTCCCACGCTGCGCTTGCCTATACGTGGTCTCCACTCTAGAATCTTTCTGCCCCAACGCCCGTCCGATCTACGCGCTATGTGGCCCGCCCATTGCCACTTCAGCTTGCTAATCTTAAGGGCTATGTCGGTGACCTTGGTTCTTCTACGAATCTCCTCATTCCTGATTCGATCGCGTAGAGAAACGCCGAGCATAGCTCTCTCCATAGCTCGCTGAGCAACTCTGTTTTTAAATAAACTCTATTGACTAGTTCTTAGGCGTTTCGCGTTGGAATTAGAAAATGTAAAGCAACAGATATGACTTTAGAATTTTTTTATAGAGAAATTTTCGTTTAATCGTCCATGTCTTTTACCAGAGTCTAAAATAATAATATAATACTAGTCCCGTTAAGAAACTGTCCCATCGTTGGGCACGGGCCTACTTTCAAACTAAGAGGGTTTAGGCCATAGTCCACCACGCTGGCCCAGTGCGGGTTGGCGAACTTCACACACCTAAAAAAGCAGTGATAGCCTAGAGGATAGACCGGTGGACTGCAAAGTCAGAGGTCTTGGATTCAAACCGAGGCACGCACTTCTGTCTTTTCGAAAGCATGTGCGTATTAAAAATTAATGATCACTTGCTTTAACGGTGCAGGACTACATCGTGAGAAAACCTGCATGCCATCTAAAATATAAAGTCAGAAATCGCATTTCTAAATATTAAGGTTGTAATCTCTGTCTGACTGTCTCGTTGGTCTAGTGGCAAAGCGCATCGCTTTGTGATCACGAGGTCCTGGGTTCAAATCCTAGGTCGGACAAATGTAGTTTTTCTAACGAAAACTTCCCAGTACGAGTCGGAGTCTGGAATTGTGTCCGGTATATGACAATAGGCTCGCCCCCTATTACATGGGACCTAACATCGTCGGCGAAACGTGGGTGTACTCAGTACACCTCTGCCATCCCCGCTTGGGGAATGCAGGCGTGACGGTGTGTGTAAGTCTGTAAACCATATACTTTTTAAAGAACATGAAGTACAAAAACACCGTTTTATCACGATAGTCCCTTACTATTATAAAAATAGTTTTCATTTGTTAGAATTCTTATAGAATTGTTCTGCTACGGTACCATAAAAGCAGGTTAAATGACTACGTTCCGACAAACCTAATAGGTACGTATAATAACAACGTTAATACAACTGCATAAAATCTATTTTCTTCTGTTTTAATTGTACGGGTATCTTTGGCAAATGAATTCCTAAATAAACATTTGCTAACTACTTGAACCGTATTACCAATGGATAGGATACATATTGCTACGCTTTATAAAACAAAAAAACATCGCAATAAAAATGGCGCAAATAAAAATGGCGATTATCATAATAATTGGGTATTAACTTTCTATTTGTTTACGATAAATATATGCCTCTTATTAAATTTATTAGCCTGACCCTCGAGTGTTGTGAATGAATGAGTGATCAATATGAATACTATATACCTCAAGTATTGTTTTTCGCAAAAGTTAGATGTGTGTGTGTGTGAGTGATGTACGCAGTTGGCCGCGAGGCTTTTACAGCTTCACCGGACTTAAGGGCGAGCGTGCAACTACGCTCGAGCCAGAAGGGCAAGAGGCGACATACTCGAGGGCGCCTTAAAGAGGCGGCTTCGGTTGGGACAGTCGCTTCGGGGTTAGGGGTGCACTACTAAGTGCACCGGTCAACGGCCGGCTAGGGGAGGGGATCTACGACTTCGTCGTCGTCTTCGCCCGTATTCGGAGCGAAAAGAAGGGATGACAAAGCATCGGGGGGATCGGACAAAAGTTAGAGTGCATACACTCTAGTTCGATTTGTTCCAGGTGCTTTCCGCAACATGTCGCACGTGTGCACTTACTGTTAAAACAAATCCAGAAACAAAAGAACTTATTATCTATTAGTTTCTGCAGGCAACTTCGTCCGCGTTGCCTATAGAACGAAACCTTATATTTTTCCGAGATAAAAAAAAATCTTATATGTTAATCCAGGTAATATACTATCTGTATGCCAAATTTAATCTAAATCCGTTGAGCTATTATTGCGTAATTGAGTAACAACCATCTCAACATACAAATGGACCGCCAGATGGACCGACGATCTTGTGAAAATCGCAGGAAGTCGTTGGATGCAGGTGGCATCGGACCGGTTACGTTAGAAAGCGATTGGAGAGGCCTATGTTCAGCAGTAGACAAGTATAGGCTGAGATGATAATGATGAAACATACAAATTATCACATTTATAATATTAGTGAATATTAAAGAATGACAAAACAAACATACAATGCGAAAGTGGAAGGATGTAGGTACCGGGGAAGAGCTAGACTATCTTACCATGAACAAATAGATCGTGTCTTATCTGAAGGGCAAGTCAAGAGTCTCTGTAACCGGCGAGTGTGTATGAGACGAACTATGAGAGTGGAGGAAGCCAGAGAGGTATGTAAGGAAAGAGCCTGTTGGAACTCTGTTCTCTCTGCCTACCCCGCGAGGGAGCTGGCGTGATGATATAGATAGATAGATAGATAATATTAGTAGAATGAAATCACGAATATCTCCGCTGAGCCCGCAGTCATCAAATCGCGCGCCAATTTTTCTTTGACATAGTTACTTTTGTACCTAAGTAGTAAGTATATAATAACTTTACGACGGACGATTTAGCGCAGTGGTTAAGAGCTTAAGCCGCTCCGCCCACTGTGTCTAACAGCGACTATTAGACACAGGGTTCGATTCCCGCACGGGACAAATGTTTGTGTGACCTACAATTATTTGTTTCGGTCTGGGTATTTGTGTATGTGAATTTTCATGTTTGTAAACGCACCCACGACACAGGAGTACATCATCGCTTTTTTAAAACAAAAAAACATCAAATAAGAATTGCCATAACATGTATTTATATTTAAAATCAGTAGATTTAAAGTGATGTTTTCAGGTAGTTCTGATTTTTTCATACGCACTCTCATCTATCTCTACAAAACTCTAAAACCTTCAATACGGCGTTCTACAAATTCCAAGACTCCAAGATCTCGTCGGTAAGTCACGCCGATAGTCCCCTGGATAAAGGGCCATCACACAAAGGCCCCACCCCCGAGGGGGGTGCCCCGGGGATCAATTTCAGCGGGTGGCTTCTCGGCTGGTGGCGCAGTAATCGTCTTACGCCGGACCTCTGTATCGTTATGTGGGTAGTTGCGTGTCGATTTATATCTGTGTGGGCAGTGAGACATTTTTATATTTTAGAAGGTAAGTACAAAGTTTGTTTTGGGACTTAATCTATCTATCTATATCATCACGCCAGATCCCTTGCGGGGTAGGCAGAGAGTACAGAGTTCCAACAGGTACGTACCTCTCTGGCCTAATAATACTAAGCCTAAACTATCCCTGCCGGAAAAAGACCTTTGGGACTTGTTTTTTAAAATCAGGCCCTATAAAAAACATGCCTATTAGGTACTTAGCCGTCCCAATATAAAAAAAAATGAATTTTTGCCATTTTGTGACATCAGTGTGACATATTTGTTTAATTATTTTTAAAACATTGTAACTAATTTTATAATATTAAGGGCCTCTTCCACCCTCCTCGAGTAAAGTTTGAAGGAGATTAATTGGCAATTAAAGTAACAAGTAGGTACATACGTGTGTATGTTACGTAGGACATTTTTCGAGAATTTTTGTTTCTTTTTAGGTAGACTGATAGTTTAGAGCGATGGATTGCAAACTCAAAAGTCTCGGGTACAAACCCAGGCGCGCACCTCTATCTTTTCGAAAGCATGTGCGTAATAAAAATTAACTATCACTTGCTTTAACGATGAAGGAAAATATCGTGAGGAAACCTGCATGCCTTAGAGTTTCTCGAAATTGTGTGAAGTGCGCCAACCCGCACTTGGCCAGCGTGGTGGACTATGGCCTAAAACCCTCTCGGTTTGAGAGGAGGTCCGTGCCCAACGGTGGGGTATTTTCTTAACAGGGCTATAATTATATTATATTCGAGACAATTTTTTTGATAGGTTGTAAGTTTTAGGACTTTCCCCAAGCTGCTACTGATATGTATTCCATAATAGGGAACACTTTGTCTAAGGATATAACTAATTACATTATGCCTGTATTTTTTTGGGAGTCGATGCAAGTATAATTCGTATCCCTCTTACCTCGATTTCTGGGAGACGACTTTACCCAGCAGTGGGGATAATATAAGTATAGGTATTTACAGAGGTACAAAGATTATTGTTATGCACTTCAGTACTCATTATTTCTGAATTAGCAGTAATCTTTTATTAAAAAAACATAAGACTTCACTAGTTAGGCCTGAGAGGTCTGTCAGGAACATCTTAGAACATTATACTCTCTGTTTACCCCGAAAGAGATCTAGTGTGATGATATACAAGATGTTACGTAAATAACGCAAGACCTGAAAGTAGTCTGTCTAAATTGACAACTAATTTTGAAGATTCGATTCCAACTGTTTTTGAAGTGTTACATTTTTTTTGCAAAAATTGCTGTTTCTCTTTCAGTATGCTGTATTAAATATAATTTAATCATTATTCAAAACAATGTCTATCTATATATCATCACGCCAGATCCCTTGCGGGGTAGACAGAGAGTACAGAGTTCCAACAGGTTCTTTCCTTACATACCTCATACATTCTTTACCTAAAAATCAATGTGGCTATATTTAATGCATTTCTAAAGCATATACTTCAATAAGCAAAAACATACAGGTTTAGTGGTTAATTTGGGTACTAAAGAGCTTCAAAAAATAGTAGAAAGCTCCTTAAAATTGGCAGTTTGATTTTCGTATTCAATTCGTAAGGTAATAATCTAATTGGGGTGTATGAGGTAATTACGATACACCTTGTATAGACACAAGTACTAAGTCAATAAATGGTATCCTGAACAGCTGTATATCTATTTGATACACACAATACGCGCATCGCACGTTGGTACTTATTTCTAAAGTTAGACGAAGTTGCCGAGGTGTATGACTTTAATAATAGTAACTATTTAGTAGTGTATCTACCTACCCACATGCAGAGTTGGCAAAATTAATTATGGAACAATTGCAATTAAAGTATTTCGGATTCTATCGCGGTTTATGAGAAAGGGTATGCTCCGTTGGTTTGGGCATATAAAAGAATTTCGGAAGAAGGAATGACAAGACCTAGACTATCTTACCGTGAGTAAATAAATCATGTCTTATCCGTGAAAGAAAGTCAAGAGCACGTATGAGACGAACTTTGAGAGTGAAGGAAGCCAAAGAGGTATGAAAAGAAAGAACCTGTTGGAACTAGTGTTGTAAAAACGCTCGAGTTGGCGCTTAAAGCGCTCCCTTCTTCCACGTGTTTCAACGCTCGTGAGCGTCAACTCGGCGCTTAACGCTCAACTTCGGCGCTCATTTTTACAACACTAGTTGTAACTGTGCTCTGCTTACCCCGCAAGGGATCTGGCGTGATGATATTAAAAGATAGATCGCGGTTTATTTTTGGTTTTTAAGTTCCGCGACCATGGGTGCTATATTGAGGTGTTTGACGTTCAAAAGTCACATCTGAAGTACCTTAAGAAGTTTAAGGATACCTCGGAACAACTTTGCCTTTTGGACGTCTAACACCTCAATCCTTCCCGTGACCATGGGTGTTGCAAAGCACTCGAAACGTCGGGAACTTAAAAATAAACCGAGAAAGACTTGTTTTATTTCATGTGTAATATTCGCTTAGATCTAAGAACTCAGTATACCTTAGGGGAATTAATCGCAATGAAATATTAATTGATTGATAGTGCAATTAAAAAAAACAATTGTATAATGCCCAACATGCATGCAAGCGGGTTCGAATACGAGGTCGGGAAAAAATTACCGGGATATCTGTGGGAAATTTCTCCCGGATTCTGGAATTGTGACTAATAGGTTTCGATATCATTGGAATCTAACATCGTCGGCGTGAAATCTAACAACGATATATGGCTTTACACAGTTCTCCCCTGCCATCCCCGTTTAGGGAACATGGACATAACGATATCTGTATGCAGGTAGGCGTTTTGGAAAATCAACAATTTAGCATGTCTATTATACACGGTGTAATTGTAATCGTCCTGGAGCTAAAGCCCAAATGATGTATCCAATGTCTACTGTTCACTGGTACTGGAAATCATTTTAATAAGTAACAACTTAACAATACTAATTTAGTGCATTAAAAACCAACTTTTCACCTTTTCCCAGCGCAAAATGACATTGGGAGACGGCGCGGCTCGGCAGCTGGCTGGTAAATATCTACGGTGTTCCGAATTTTCACCCTAGCTATGATATTCAAATAGGTCAGTAGATCGGTGTTACTTATTGAATTGATCTTTTTATTCATTTTTTTAATACTAGTGAACAGTAGGCATTGGATATATCATCTGGGCTTACGCTCCAGGACGACTTACACCATGTATAATCGAATAATTACGAAAAAGTAGTATATAACTATCTCGTTGCTATAGTAGCGTATATACGAGGTCTTGGGTTCTAATCCTAGGTCGGACAAAGAGTAGGTTTTCTATAGAAAGATTCTCGATTCTCGGTAGCTATCTAGTTGTAGATATTCGAAAGAGTACATTTTTAGAAGTCCTGTATAATAAGTGTTGATGAAGCGGATACCTACATCAAATAACGTAGGTGCAAAATAAACTTTGGTGAAATCTGGGTGTACTACATACAGCCCTGCTCAATTTGGTGTAAAATGGACGTGAGCGATGCATACAATACATTTAAAACTTTCACAACCTTTGCTTGAGTTCCTTTGTCTGATCAGGAACAGTCGACGTCATAGACGCGGCTAAACCTTGGATGGGTGACCACTAGTGGTAAACGATATAAGCAGGACACGGTTTTTCGTGAGTCGCGAACGCGATTACGCGAATTATAAAATTTTTCTTTTAATTATCAGTGAAAATTAACTGAAATGTCTTATTATTATCAACAGAAAACAGCGGGGGCAGTGCCTCCTCCCCCCTTAGGGGATAAACTCCGGCTGTACCACGTGGACATGAATCCATACGGACACAGGGTCCTCCTGATCTTGGAAGCCAAGAAAGCGAAGTACGAAGTCTACAGGTTAGATCCGCTCAGACTTCCGGAGTGGTTCCGGACGAAGAATCCGAGACTAAAGATTCCGGTGCTAGAAATACCTACTGATGATGGAGACAGGTATTTATTTGAGAGTGTCGTAATATGCGACTTTTTGGATGAGAAGTACACGCGGAACCCACTGCACTCCAGAGATCCATTTGTGAAGGCACAAGACAGACTGCTTATAGAAAGGTTTAACGAGTTAATAAAAGGCAGTTTAGAATGTTTCGACACAAACTTTGCGTTCGGCAGCGAGCAGATCACCCAAACACTGGATATATTTGAGAAAGAATTAGGGACAAGAGGAACAAACTACTTCGGCGGGGATCGCCCAGGTATGCTGGACTACATGATCTGGCCCTGGGTTGAGAGGCTGTTTCTTCTCCGATGTGTCAACGAAAGGAAATTCGACGAGAAGAAATCTTTGTTCCCTAATTTTGCCGACTGGTGTGATCAAATGCAGCTCGATGACGTAGTGAAGAAACATGCCAATTCACCACAAGAATACTTCGATTACTATAAGAATGCGCGGGCGCATTCTATGGGATACTACTTATAAGTTAAATCTTTATTAATTTATCTTCTGGGGGGCCTGTCTAAACGTCTTCCGGTATGTGGTCGCCAAAAGTTTTGGGTTGCGATATTTGTTCAGGTCAAATCTTGCAAGCTGAATCAAAACTTCCTTTAATCCTACGGAGTTGAAAGGGCATTGCCGAAAATTGCCCCAGAACCAGCAAACATTTACCCCATGTCATCATTATTGATCAATTTTATTAAAATAATGGCAAAAATATCCGTAACTTATCTAAAACGAATATTTCAAAGTATTGTAGGTACTTTTTTTAGAAGTCGCCGACAACTTTACTAAATATCAACACACAATATAACCTCATAAGTATTACTGGCTACTGAATTATAACCTCAAAATATAATACTTTTTGTGCAATATTGCGATTCCCCCGCTTGTCCGTTTAATAATAAATGCCTTAAGAGAATTTATGGGTGATTTGAAATCATACAAGTATTTTTTCATTGCTGTTGGTTCTGGGGCAAATAATGTATGGGCGCAGAACAATGTCCTTTGACATGTTAGTTCAGTTCCGATGACACTGCATTTTATGGCAAGCATGACCTGATCTTACACCCAGGATTGGCTCCAGACCAAGGAGCTCTTCAGTGGCCATCATTCCATCATCATTATCAGCCCGTATCAGTCCACTGCTGGACGTACGCCTGGTCTACCATTAAAGGTAACCGGGGCTGGGCTTAATATGTCTTCCGAAGCACGAAGATGCTTGAATATGTAAATGCCACAATGGTCCTTCGAGCCGTACGTTGTTTAAGCATGGTGATCGCTCAGAACACTAATCTCTAATACCTATCTATATCATCACGCCAGATCCCTTGCGGAAACTCTCTTAGATTCCTCTGCTAGAGAACTTTAAATATTCTCAAGTGGTGACCACGTACCAGAAGATTTTCCCAACGGCCGCCCACACTGCCTCATAAGTTTAGCAATTCTGAGTGCTATGTCGGTGACTTTGGTTTTCCTACGGATATTAGCCCGTCAATCTTTAAGACCGGCTATCCACAAGGCGCAGGTGAAAACTGAATGCGCACAGCAAGTCCTCATGGCGATCTTTATCCAGAAGTGGAAGCTAGATTGAGATATCCTATAATATTGACGTGTGGTGCCGGCAGAGCAGAATAGCGCCACCCCATATCTTCCAGTGGGTATCGTAGAAGGCGATTAAGGGAGTGTGAGAAAATACTGACTCCTTGTATCTTTCTCACCGTGATACTGCTCCGTCTGTCTGAGTCCTTCTCCGGTCGTAACGGTCTCCGTTCCACTGGGCCCAGAAGGATAAGGATGAGTATGTGCACCTGTGTCTCGCGCGTATACTTGTGCACCTTAATATTTCCTGCGCATCTGACCGCTTCCGTTACTGGACTCCGAGTACGCAAAAGTCCTGTGGCGATGGGTAGAAGTAGAGAGGTCTAGCCTGATGCAAACTAGGCTTTGTCTGATATCTGCACGCAGGCGGTCCCGGGGGCGTGAGAACACGCCGTGGTCGTTTCCGAGCTGCACATTTGGGACGACAGCACGGGCTCGGCAGCACTTGGGATGTCAAAGCAGCCCTGTTTAGGGAGGCACTGCTTTCCCCGCTCAGCTGGGGAGGGGGCTAGAAAAGGTGCCCTAAAAAATGCTCGTCCCGACATGGCAGATGGTAGTAACCGCGGCTATCATCGCATCATTTAAATCGTGGTCGACGCCGCAAAGGAAATTTAAAAAGAACACCTGTTATGACATTCGGCGCGTGGAACGTGAGAACGCTTCTTGATCGAGATGTCAACGCCTGCCCCGAACGTAAGACCGCCATAGTAGCTCGGGAACTTCATCGCTATAACGTGGATGTGGCTGCTCTCAGCGAAACACATCTCCCCGATGAAGGAGAGCTGGTGGAAGCAGGTGGCGGCTACACTTTCTTCTGGAAAGGTACCGCTGCCTCCGAAACTCGACGATCAGGGGTAGGTTTTGCCATCAAGAATCACTTAGCAAAGCATTTAGAGGAGTACCCTGTACATATCTCAGACCGCGTAACCACACTGCGCCTTCACCTGGACAAAGACAACTACCTTAATGTCATCAGTGTCTATGCTCCAACGTTAGACAAGTCTGATGACATCAAGGAAAAGTTCTATGAGGAAGTGACACATTGCCTCGATAGCTTCAACGCCAGGGAGCAGGTTTTATTGCTGGGCGATTTCAATGCCAGGGTTGGACGGGACTATGAGGCTTGGCCTGGAGTTCTGGGTAGACATGGAGTTGGCAACATGAACAGCAATGGTCAGTTGCTGCTCAGTCTTTGTGCTCAATACGGTCTGGCAATTACGAACACTATGTTTAGACTTGCCGCCAAGTACAAGACAACATGGATGCACCCAAGATCTAAGCATTGGCATTTGATTGACTATGCTATCGTGAGACAAAAAGATTTCAGCCAAGTACAGGTCACCCGCGTGATGCGTGGTGCGCACTGCTGGTCTGACCACCGACTTATTGTCACTAAGCTACGAATCCGCCTCCGTCGCCCGCGTAGATCTCTTATAAAAAAGCTTGCTTCTTTGAACTTGGATAAGCTAGAAGATATCGCGGTCAGGGAGAAATACGCTGAAGCCCTGTCTGAAAAGCTGATGCCAGCTAATGAGGTAGGTGATGTTGATGCTGCCTGGGGAACTATGTCATCTCATATCATGGATACCGCTTCGACTGTACTGGGTAAAAAAATCCGTCGCAACGAAGACTGGTTCGATGTAAATGATGAAACCCTGCGGGCAGCATTCGACAAACACCGAGATCTCCTGCGACAGCACAAAAGGCAGAGAGGAAGCGTTGCGGTTGTTAAAGCTAGTGACCTCGAATTGCGCAAGCTGTCTCGACATATGAAAGACAAGTGGTGGCAGGACAAAGCTAGTCACATGCAATGGCTCATTGACACAAACCAGCTGGGTGAGTTCTACAGTGAGGTACGTAAGCTGGTTGGTTCATCCTACCAAGCTCGGGTGCCTTTAAGGTCTCTAGACGGTAGTCACATGTTGACAAGCAAGGAGGATATACTAAACCGCTGGGCGGAGCACTTCAACATTCTGCTAAATGTGGATCGATCAGCTGATCTGCAAAGTATCGGTTTAATGCCTCAGCTCCCTATCGCCTTTGAGCTGGACGAGACTCTATTGCGTGACGAGGTTGTTACTGCCATCAGACAGCAACAAAACAAACGGGCGGCTGGCATTGACCTTATACCAGGAGAGCTGATAAGATACGGCGGAGAGGAGTTGCACACGTTAGTGTGGGAACTATTTGTTCGCATGTGGGAGGAGGAGCGCGTTCCGGATACCTTTAAAGTATCGCGCATAAGTGCTCTTTACAAGCACAAGGGTGACCGATCTGACTGCAACTCCTACCGCGGTATTTCGCTCCTTTCAGCCCCCGGAAAGGTCTTTGCTAGAGTTCTCTTAAACCGCCTAAAGAACTTGTCTGAAAAGATTCTGCCTGAAACCCAGTTTGGCTTCCGACCGGACCGAGGCACATGCGAAGCTATATTCTCTGTGCGTCAACTGCAAGAAAAGAGCAGGGAACAGGGCTGTCAGCTGTACCTTTGCTTTGTTGACCTGGAGAAGGCTTTCGATAGCGTGCCTCGGGAAGCTCTATGGTTGGTGCTAGGTAAGCTCGGGTGCACGGAAAAGTTTGTGAGACTTCTTAGACTCCTGCATGACGACATGCAATGCTGCGTTGCCGTAGACGGTGAACAGACAGACTTCTTCCCCGTTACCTGTGGGGTGAAGCAAGGATGTGTCTTAGCGCCTACTCTGTTCGCCTTATACTTTGCGGTGGTAGTTAGAGAGGTCTTACACACTGTTTCTCAGGGAGTCCGCATCCGTTTCCGCACAGACGGCAGCCTTTTCAACTTGGCTAGACTTAAGGCTCGCACTAAAGTCTCTTACGCACTGATCACTGAGATCATGTATGCTGATGACTTGTGCTTCCTATCAGAATCCCTAGACGGCCTGCAACAGCTGATGTCCGCATTCCACCAAGCCTGCCGTAAGTTTGGCTTAAAGATCAGTGTCAATAAGACGGAGGTGATGTCCCTGGACATGCACGGTCACGAGACACTGACCATAAAACTTGGTGAGGATGTGCTAAAGCAGGTGGATAGATTTCGCTATCTGGGGAACACTGTAACATCCAAGTGTGACCTTGATGCTGAGATCAATAGCAGGGTGGGTACCGCAGCTGCGGCATTCGGCAAGCTATGTACCAAGGTCTTCTGCTCGCATAACCTTAAGTTGCCCACTAAGATATCGGTGTATATGGCAATCGTGCTGCCAAACCTCCTATACTCCTCTGAGACGTGGTGTGTATACCGCCGCCACATTCGCACTCTGGATCGCTTCCACCTTAAATGCCTCCGTACCATCATGAGGATCAGATGGTCCGATAGAGTGCGAAATACCGAAGTTCTGCGACGAGCCAATGTTGGTGGCATTGAGGCCTATTTAATGCGTCGACAGCTTCGGTGGTGCGGTCACGTATCTCGTATGGCGGAGGAAAGAGTGGCGAAGCGCATCTTCTACTCTGAACTGGAGAAGGGCAAGCGGAATCATGGCGGTCCCCTCCTCCGGTACAAGGATGTCCAAAAGCGACATATGAAGAGATGCAACTTAGAGCCCTCTCGTTGGGAACGTTTGGCAGCACAGCGGCCAGAATGGCGCAGGATGATGAACAGCCAAGTACACGAGTTCGAGGCTCAGCGTAAAGCTGACCTTGACGCCAAACGCAATCAGTTAAAGGCCCGCCCACCTGCTGCCATATCATACAACTATGAGAACGGCGTACTTACGTGCCCTCAATGTGCACGGAGTTTCGCCGCGAAGATAGGCTACATAAGCCATCTTCGAGCGCATCAGCGGCATTACTCTGACTAGGGGTCTTTAAAGTGGTCGCCATGGCCGAAATCGGTCGGATCAATCAATATAAGCATTTTCATGTTTCAGAGGATAGCTTAGGCTGTCGGTCCCGGCTGTTCTCACTAGATTGCAATCGAAGGCCTTCGGGCAGCTTAAACATGCCTTATTGCCCATCAACTGAAGGAAAGAAAGGAGAAAAATCTCTTTAATAAAATAAATGGAGAGGAATTGCTCTGTACTCTCTACCTACCCCGCTAGAGATCCGTCGTGATAATATAGATAGATAGACAGGAATTAGAGAAAAGAAAGGAAAAACACCTTAAAATAACCTTAATCCACTCAAAACCACCATTTAACAGTACCAAAAGACTAAAACACCACCCCATTTATAATAGACCAAATGTTGATCGTAATTTAAGTCCAACACGTTCATACGTTCGGTACAGTCGGGTGCAGAGCCACAAGCGCGGGGGGGTCCGCCGGGCTGGGGGGCAGGCCCCCGTCCCTGGCCTCGGCCCCCCGGCCCCCGCGACCGTGCGACGTCCTGTCACTGACAAATGGCCCGGAGGAGAGCTCGACCCCGGCACCCTCTTGATCCTCGCGGTACGGTGAAGGAGGGAGATCGATAATATTTTGCATGCAATTTTTTTGTCAGTTTTTTTTATAGAAAGTCTTCTTCTTCTTTTTCACGTTATGGCTTCAACCTCATTATAAGTGTATTTTGCCAGTGTCCAGTGAAATATATATTCGTGTTTGTTTAAATTAATTCAACTCCCCGATGAATTTGATGACAACGATGATAATGAAATTAATGAAGTACCCCACCCTGGATAGTAAAGCAGTGGATACATTACATACCAATTGCAATGGCCGTTTTGAGGGAAGTCGAAAAGGCACGTTTTATCACTTCGTTACAATTACCTTCACTCATGCACATATAAGAACACATAATGGTTAATATTCCACCAACATTACACATTATTAGTGGAAATAACACAAGTTTTGGAAATTAAAACAAATTAACAACATCACTCTTCGACTTCGCGCCAAAAACCCTCAGAACTTCCTACCTAAATTCTGATCTCCCGATAAGTGACAATTTTTACCCGCCTTCAAAAAGGAGGAGGTTCTATGTTCGGTTGTATGTATGTTTTTTTTTATGTTTTTGCCTTGTCAATAAGCGTTTTTGTAAGTATTTTATAAATCAATAATTTTCATAGTTTATTAAATAAATAACTGTGCCGTAAGCTGTTATTTCGTCATGTATAAATTAAGTCTACTGAATAAAACCATTAAATTTGCGTTTTTATAGCAGATGGTTGCTATCTTTCATGCAATTTCTAACATTTGAGTAAAAGTTGTGTGATTAGTACTAAGTTAAGTTATTGTAATTAGAATTATAATTAGTTTTGATTACATCCTGGCTGTCGATCAAAATGACACCATTTCACTTTCCTTAACTAGAAATTGCGTTTGTAAAATACCTAATACCTGTTAACATTATTAATATAGTTCGTAATTAAACAAAACCATTGAAATAACCATCCCTATCTCTTGCACAAACACATCATATTTCAACCAAAATACCAGTATGTTGAGTTCTTCAACATTACCGCGAGTCACAGTCAGGGGTGCTATAATTTCATAGGACGGGCGTCGGCGTCGCTTATCTCGGGCGCGGGTTGCAGGCGCCGCAAGCAGCGCCTTTGCTGCAGGGGAGGGGATGGGGGTCACCACCCACCCCCACGTGCCACTTCTGTACGCGCCTGTACCGGTATATTGGGAATTTTCGATAAACCACATTCTTAGCTAGTGGCTTCTGTAATTCTTTGTTTTGGAGGATCGAAGTGTGGTGGTTTGGAAACTTTATTGTATAAGTAATCTTAGGAGCATTTAGTGAGTAACCATTAGTCAATTTAGCAAAAAAGTTTTCACTAAAATCAATATCAGATTCCAATTTCGAGTTCGATCATGACTTGTTTGGTGTGTTATAGTTACGTATAATTACACTAATTATTGCCTCGTTGGTCTAGTGGCAAAGCACATCGCTTTGTGCTCACGAGGTCCTGGGTTCAAATCCTAAGTCGGACAAATGTAGGTTTTGTAACGAAAAGTTCCCAGTATGAGTCCGGGGTCTGGGATTGTGCCCGGTATTTGGAAATAGGCTCGCCTCCTATTACATGGGACCTAACAACGTTGGCGAAACGTGGGTGTACTCAGAACACCTCTGCCAACGGTGGACGGTGTTACACTTATAACTAATTAGAGTTATCGCGCTTTCGAAATCATCAAACTCAATTATGGAACCAATATTAAAACTTTCAAGCCAGTTATCCCTGAATCTCCTACTTTAGTTGTACATAAAACACCTAAATTTCACCGTGGTTATTTTGATATTTATTAGATACTCGTAGCTAATCAAGTTGACTAAAATCCTTCTTATTCTTTCGGACACCTAATGTCCTCCAAAGTTTTTCTTTCACCATTAGCAAATGACAATTGCACTATAGATTTCGGGAAATCCAAAACTCACCTTAAACTAGTATTTTGGAAATCTTAGGTTTGCATTACAAAACGAGCCTAAAATTAACTAACCTAAGCTATTTCGGTCTGTAGCTCACTTCAAATAACACCCTCATGAAAACAAAACCGTCTTCATTACCCCAAAGATCCCCACAATCGTAAACATATTATAATTCCGTCGTTTGTATTTCGTGCACGACTGTACACTGCCAAAGACATTGAGTAATGCGACAACACATTACTGGGCCGACACGAAGAGACCGTCTAATGTTTGGTTGTTCGCGTAACTTTGTTGCATGAGACCACGAAGTACGGGATACTTCAGGCATGAAACCTTCTCGATTAGAACATTTTATTGTCAAATTACTGTTACTAGACTAAGAAATTGTTATTCAAAAGTTTGAGCATTCGTAAGAGCTTGCAGATACTATGTTTTTATAACAATAATATATGGAATACTACGTGAATGAAACCTCGTTTAGAGCAACTTTTTTTGTTGGCAAATTACTGTTACTAGACCACGACGTTTATTATTAAAAGTTTCGTGATCCATAAGAGGCTGTAGATATATTTTTTTCTCTATCACTCTATATCATCACAGAATTCCAACTTTATGTAGTTGGACTCATGCACGCTCGCCAATTACGGAGACTGTTGACTTGTTCTTCAGATAAGACACGGTCTATTCGGTCATAGTAAGATAGTCTAGGTCCTTTTTCTATATCGTTTCACAAATTTCATTTTTAATTAAAACATTAAAATACGTTGCTCACCACAAGGAATTATTCCTGTATTAAAAGGTGATTAAACATTAAACACATTCAGGTAGTACGCAGACTAAAATAAATCAATATGGATCAAAAATTTGTTCAGGCATTGCATTTTTTGGTTAACTTCAAGCGGGATGCGAGGTTTTTTCATTATGAAAGTATACCACTTTGAGAGATTCTAAACAAAATATACGATTTCTTTATTTTTTAAAAGACCTATATCACGTGTTTAGTTTTATTAGCGGTCGCCCATTGGTCGAAATTCGACCATAGTTAATTTAAATTATAAGTTTGAACATTATTAAAGTTCTATTGTCAAAGACTATAATACTTCTATAATCACAGATTTTGCCAAGGGTACACTGTTCGTTTTCCAATTTTTTTCAAACAACTTATAGGAAATTAAAAATAAAAACAAAAAAAATGATTAAAATAAAGAACACCTTTTTTTAATGTTTTTTTTTGGAACAATAAACCAAAAAGAAAATGCTGTCCATTGAACTTGACATACATATTTCGATAATTTAATTAATGATACAAAACTTCTCTGTAAACGATGTTTTTTGTAAAAACTCTTTCATCATTTGCTGGTTATGTTTGACATTCCGCAAGACTATAGACAAAAATATATTAAAAACAAACAATATTAATCTATTCTCAATTTGAAGAGTATTGTGTCAAATACATGGTATTTGTGTGTAATGTGTTTTTTAGTGATTGAATGTATTTTTTATGCATAATTTAAAAAAAATATTAGCTTTCTAAACTCCTTCTCGATATAAACTATATGTGTGGGAAATTTCATACTTCTCCGTCCGCGCAATTTTCGTAAAAAGGGGGTACAAAGTTTTTGCTTCACATATTAATATAATGATATTTCTTTTTCTTGTATGGCTATATCTTATATCAAAGGTTTTTTTGGGAATGGCGCTGCATGCCGACATATTACCATCTTGTTCGACTGCAGAGTCACTCATTTTATCGTTTTGCTTAAAGATTAGCCGTAGATCTGTAAGATAAGTGTATGTACTTTTTACTGGTGAAATAAATATATTAATATTTTTCCATGCTTCACATCACGTCAAGTCTAACCTACAAAACCTTTGAAAGTCAAGTATCCCGTAAACTTTTATAAAGACTGAATAAATAGTGACATAAACGTAGAAACACCATTCTGTATCTTTATGGCCAAAAAAATGCCGGTCGAGCCGCAAAGAGTAACAACTAATCATAAAGACAAAACCACGTACAGAAATAAGTGGAATGTGTAGTTTGGTTTACATGGCGGACAATAGTGATGGGAGAGTTTTTGTTAGTGATAGAAAAAGTATTTTATTAGAAAAAGTAAGTATATGTTTTTATTTTTTAAATTTAGATTTAACGCATGTAAGGTTAGTTTATAATTTCAACTATTAATAAAAGAAATATTAATAAAAACGTTATACATAAAAATCGGTCTGTGCGTTCGTAATTATTCTTTTTCTCAATGACTTGAGCGATTTTTTTTTTTTGCTTATGGAGTCACCTGGATTGTTCTTAGCTATAGCTAAACTCGGTAAATGGCGCTGTTGTCAACCGGGTCCGAAGTCGTAGGAAACAGTTAATATCAAATTAAACTTCAAAAAAAACTGAGGTATAAACCAGCGTTCTTGTCATCTGAGGAAACAATCAATCCGGTGTGAATTTAATAAACTTAAGCGCCATATGCTGGAATTAGAATTATTATAAGTTAGTTGGTATTTTTTCATTCTGAGCTAGAGAAGAAATTTAATTGATTAATTAATTTGCGTCTATAATAGAGTTATTGAATTGCTCTATAGTACCCGATTGATTGTATGTTAAATTTACTTCTTAATCCATCTCTGGTGGTAATAGCTAGAATTTTTAAATGTTTTCTTTTAAATTTTATGGCATAAGCTACGTTAATTTGCATGTACATTTATCTTTACTTGTATACATAATATTACTCTGGAGCCTACTTCTATCGGCTAAGATAATATAAAAATAATTTAGATTTTCGTTTAGAAATTTTTGTTATGAAGAAATTTAGTTTGACATATTCCTCACTCGATTCCGCATCAAAAATCGACATTATTTTCATCCCTTGTTATTCACATCACTAATTCACCAGCCGCCTAAAGTCATATCATCCCAAAACGCTGATGCGTCCGAAACGCGGCGAATATTGTTCACAATAAAACTGGCCGAGTCTAGTCGGCGTTGTAAAAATACGCCATTGGATAAATAAAAATATAAAATAAAATATGAAATGAAAGTGGCGCGGCGCGCAAGAAACTCGCGATCCTTTTGAATGTGCTCTGTGTGGGGACAGGATAGATGTGGAGTCGCTTTTAGTTCGTAATTTTTTACGTTACTTTTGGCGTTGTAGGTTTTTTGTTTTTAACTGGTGATTTGTATTAGGTAAAGGTTAAGTTGAAGTCCTAAATAAAAGGGATACAGTCACTGTATAGACTGGAATGGAAGCTTAAGTGAACTTAGGTCAAACTGGTTAGAATCAGGAGATGGAAGAACGTGATACGGGTTTCTAATTTATCTTAACTTTTATCGCAACTTAATGACAATCATTGCACCATCTCCCACGCAGGGTTGGCACAAAACACAGCACCCACACGCAGGTAAGGACTTAAGTTATAGTCATATAGACATATTACGATAGTTATGAATACTGTTCATTTAACAAAAGTAAATTACCTATTTACAGATTTTATTGTTACAGAAATGTAATCAAAGAATTCTGTTAATCGAAGTGAACACTATAACCTACCATCTATACACACTGCCTGTATATTTTATGACTAAAAAAATGTTTAGTAAAATCTACACCTCTATCCATTCGGAGAATACAGATACATTATACATTTTATGTTTCTAAGTGATTTATTTCCACAACGACCGGCTCCATAGATGTCTCTGTTCTCAGGGAGTGTTTCTTTGGCCGTAACAATCTGAAGGCGGCGCCACGGGTCAGCGAAGACCCCTCTCCCTCCCCCAACGCCGGCACGACACGTGTGTGTGTGTGTGTGTAGGATGAATATCATCGCAGAGGATACGCGAGAGGCAGAAAATTCTCCTTACCGTAGACTATACGGGGAAAGGAAATATTGATATTGAAATTAACTAGTAATGTTATTCTTTGTTAAAAAAAGCTTGTACGTTAATTTAAAATAAATTGACTTAGTGTATGTAACAAAGAGCAGGTCAACAGCCTATATTCTCCAAGCGGGGGTAGCAGAGGTGTGCTAAGTACACCCACGTTTCGCCGACGATATTAGGCCCCTTGTTGGGGGCGAGCCTATTGCCATATACCGGGCACAAGACTCCGGACTCGTACTGGGAAGTTTTCGTTAAAAAAACTACACTTGTCCGACCTAGGATTTGAACCCAGGACCTCGTGATCACAAAGCGATGCGCTTTGCCACCAGACCACCGAGGCAGTTTTTTAGATATTGACATTAATCAAGATAAGACAACAGCAACATTATATTCCTTTACCGCGGGTAGCAGAGGTGTCCTGTATACTTTGAGACTCCAGTTTATTATTGAGAATCTTTCGATGGAAAAACCACACCATATACCACCTCGAATTCGAAAGTATAGCTTCATGACTGCTAGCCATTCTATCCAGTACACCAAGGAGGTAGAATGTGTGAGAAACTTGACTTTATTTTTATAAACAGTCCTACCCTAGAAATTATATTAGGTGCGTTTCACAACATACCCACATGAAATTCACATACACAAACACCCGGATGCAGTGATAGCCTAGTGGTAAGACCGTTGGACTGCAAAGTCAAAGGTCCTAGGTTCAAACCCAGGCACGCACCTCTGTCTTTTCGAAAGCATGTGCGTATTAAAAAAAATAATTATCACTTGCTTTAACGGTGAAGGAAAACATCGTGAGGAAACCTGCATGCCTAAGAGTTTCTCGAAGGTATGTAAAGTTCGCCAACCCGCACTAGGCCAGCGTGGTGGACTATGGCCTAAACCCTCTCAGTTTGAGAGGAGGCCGGTGCCCATTAGTGGGACAGTTTCTTAACAGGGCTAATATTATAATAATATTATAAACACCCGGGATTGGAGAAGGAGAGCTAAAGATCGAGCTCAGTGGCGTGCCATGGGAGAGGCCTACGTCCAGCAGTGGACTGACACGGGCTGATGATGATGATGATGATGAAACACCCGGACCGGCCAAACATTACTGGGTAACACAAAGATGCCTACCCCGCAAGGGATCTGGCGTGAGGTTATAGATAGATAGATAGACAAAGATTTGTTCCAAGCAGAGATCGAAATGTCCACTACTCGATTCAATGATCTTACGTACTAGCTAAATTAAGCCATCATCCAATCTCGTTGATGATTCTGTTGATATGTAGGATATTTTCAATAGATTCGACTAGCTATATTTTCTTAATCTATGTGGACTAGAAAGGCGGGCTTTGTCCGTCGCGGCACTGGAGCGTGAGGGTGGCCAATATGACCCTTAGCTCTCGTGTTATCTATGATACTGTTGCTATTCTGAATGTGTCACGTCTATACTAACGGTCTATTTTCAGCCGAAAGTCGTCCATTGCAGGATAAAGGTCTCTCTCCAAAGACTCTCTCGTCATCACGACCGGGTTATGGTTCTGTACGCATTCTTCTTTTACCAGTGACCTTTATTAACGCTCTATGCATAGTGGGGTAAAAACACAACTACCGTGTTGGTCTCACAGCCTCGTTGGTCCTTGGTTTAAATCCTAGGAGGCGCAAATGTAGATTTTCTAACGACTAATTCCTAGTATGAGTCCGGAGTCTGGAACTATATGGGACACATTACACCTCTGCCGCCCCCGCTTGGGGAATATAGGAGTGACGGTGTGTTTTTACATTTTTAAAATCTTTTAACAAAAAAGGTAAACCGACTTCAAAAAGCAAAAAATAAATATTTGAAGTCGGTGCTGGTTGGTGCAGTTGGTTACTTGGCACCGACTTCAAATATTTATTTTTTGCTTTTTGAAGTCGGTTTACCTTTTTTGTTAAAAGATTTTTATTTTACAATTTTAAGTGACGAGTGAATTATTTAGTAATATTTATATACCGATAATATATTATTTTCCTAAGTTGTAAAGTAAGGTACCTACAGGATTAATATAATGACTATAATAACGGAATCTATACATTCGTGCTGTTCGCCGTTAAGGAGTTCCCTCTTGTATCTTCAAAGTCCAAGGTCCAATACCAATAACAATAAAATAGGACCACCTCAAAACTATACTGAACCAAATGCAAAAAGAATCATCAAAATCGGTTCATAAGCAAAGGAGTTATAAAAAAAGGACGAATTATGAACCTCCTTTCTGAAGTTGGCTAATATACTGCTTGGTTCTATAGTAGGGTACCTATAGGATTGACGTAATACCCATAATATCTCAATTTACACATGCCTATTGTTTGTCGTTAAGGAGTTCCGTGGTGTATCTTCTAAGTCCAAGGTCCAATGCCAATGAAATTAAAATGGGACCACCGCGGAGCTATACTGAACCCAATGCAAAAAAAATCATCAAAATCGGTCCACAATTGACGGAAATATCGCTGAACATACAAAAAAAAATACGAACATAGAACCTCCTCCTTTTTGAAGTCGGTTAAAAAATAAGTTTTCATGCAGCAATCTAATGATGCATATTAGAACGGCCAATCAGAAATTTTGTGTGTATGCTGATGGCTATTGAGAATTTCCTTTGTGTGGAGCCATTCCTGGGTAGATTCAGATTATATTTACCATGACAATCCATTTTGGATTGTCATCGGAACTCAACCAACATGTCAAATTTTCAACTTTGTAGCATAAAAGAAAGTGCGTCTAATATAGTTACAAGATTAGACCTAAACTAACAATGAAAGCGTGTAAAAAATGTTACTAAAAATAATTAGTTGATTGATTATTATTGCGAAATGCGAGCCTAGCGTAAGATGTGCGGAGTGAAGCTGACCGACCGTATTCGCAACAGCGTAGTAAGAAAGCGAGTAGGTATGAAAGATAGTATCGGTGTAAAGATGAGAGAGGTTATGCACCGTTGGTTCGGTATATAGAAAGAATGTCAGAAGAAAGAATGATAAAATAGATATACAATGCAAAAGTGAAAGGATGTAGGTACCGGGGAAGACCTAGACTAACTTACCATGACCAAATAGACCGAGTCTTATCTGAAGGACACGTCAAGAGTCGTGTATGAGACGAATTATGAGAGTGGAAGAAGCCAGAGAGGTACGTAAGGAAAGAAACTGTTGCAACTCTATACTCTCTGCCTACCCCGCGAGGGATCTGGCGTGATGATATACAGATAGAGAGATTATTTTATTAATGAATTTGATTCTTATTTGTTTCAAAAAAGGTATTAATTTACTGCCTCATTGATCTATTGACGTATAATGCGGTTGGTGATCATTAAATCCTGGTTGCCAATCCTAGGTGGGACATAGATTTTTAAGGGATCTTCTATCCAAAATTTGGTTTAACAGCAACAATCTCACTCCCTATTCCATTAAGAACTAACATCATCGGTATAATGTGGGCGTACATAGTACGCCTGTATAGAAAAAATGTTACATGAAGCGTGATCAGGCAGGTAACGACTAAAAAAAACAAATCATGAATTTTGGATGAAGGAGTCTTTAAAAAAATGTTAATAATCTATTTTTGGTATAGGTTAGGTATACAGTTGTCATAATTGACAGCTCATTCTTCCAAACTGATGGGTATAAACCCCTTTCCTTGATGCTGTCGCATCTACGCCAATAGTCTTTTTAAACTAGAGAGCCGAGTTTGTCTAGCTAGCTAGACAGAACTCCCAAATTCGGCTAGTTAAGTTACCATTCTAATTTTAAAACAAAAAAGTTTAATTTATCATGTTCTTGTTTAAGTTGCATCAGTCTTCCATTCGCGTCCCTAGCGCTATGCGACCGCGGTGTTATTAGCGAACACCAAGATTAAGCAGCGTTCGATACGGTCAGCCTGAGATGGGTTTGTGGCATTTTCATATCCAAGCGTCTCCGTGCTTCCGAGGACTCGTTAATTCGTTGGTCCCGGTTACCACGTGTGTGTAAATGTTAATCCAAGTTGGAAGCCTTATAGGCTTAATAAGTTCCAACAGCAGGTGGCCACAAACTTGCTCCCGCCCATCCGCATTAAGTCCGCGTGGTGGAGTATGATCAAATCTCTCTCACCTCGATATGTGAGAGAAGGTCTTTGTGCAGCAGTGGGTCAGTTAAGGCTGATATTATATATATTATATAGTCTTCCATTCTAGTATAGTCTTTCTATTGCGCCGACGTCACGCGGTGGCCTACCAAAGTGTACAAGGTCTTAATGATCCGTTCTATCTGACAGGTGTTAGAAGTAAAGAGTGCCTAGTGATTTATATCCATCTTAAGAAAAGAAAGAAATTTGTCACATCACGAGAGACTCCATGTTTAGCTGATATAACACACACACATCAACTATTTAATTACAGAACGTTCGAACGATTAACATCGTCTGAAAAATATATAGGAACACAAAAAAATACACACAAGTATTTGTCTCACGGCGGAGCCAAATAGGTCAAAGATCAGCTTAATGCCAGGCACAAGTGCTAGGCGCCTTTTCATCTGGACCCTCCTGGTATTCTCCTCCTGAATATAAGCAGGTGCAATAAGTAAAAAGTAGAGTCCTATCGGAGGCCGAAGGCGAAGCTGATTAATAGGCCATCGTCAAAACCTACAGCTGAAGCCGAAGCCGAATGTTTAATAACCTAAGAAATTTGGTTCAATGGGCGAAATTTTTAAAAACTTATGTAGATTATTGATATATGAACGAGATGATTAAAATTACCTACAACTGGCCAAAACAATAAAACTGAAATAATATTACAATATCAGTCTATACCGCCCACTGTTGGGCAAAAACCTTCTCTCACAAACCGAGGTGAGAGGGATCAGGTCATACTCCACCACGCGGACCTAGTGCGGATTAATGGAGGCAGGTTTGTGGCCTGCTGTTGGAACTTATCAATCCGCCTAGAAGGCAACTAGGTAACCGGGACCAACTTACCGTGCCATCCGAAGCAGGTCGGTAAGAACACCGCGGTCGCATAGCGCCACGAGCACCTCATGCAATAATATTATTAATAATATATCTATCTATCTATCCATATCATCACGCCAGCTCCCTCGCGGGGTAGGCAGAGAGTACAGAGTTCCAACAGGTTCTTTCCTTACATACCTCTCTGGCTTCCTCCACTCTCATAGTTCGTCTCATACACACTCGCCGGTTACGGAGACTCTTGACCTTCAGATAAGACACAGTCTATTTGGTCATAGTAAGATAGTCTAGGTCTTCCCCGGCACCTACATCCTTCCACTTTCGCATTGTATATCTGTTTTGTCATTCTTTCTTCTGGCATTCTTTCTATATGCCCGAACCAACGGAGCATACCCATTCTCATCTTTACACCGATACTATCTTTCATACCTACTCGCTTTCTTACTACGCTGTTGCGAATACGGTCGGTCAGCGTGACTCCGCACATCTTCCGCAGAGATCGCATTTCGACCGCATTTATCCTGCTTTCGTTCTCCTTCTTACATACCCAACTCTCATTGCCATATAACAGCGTTGGGACAAGCACTCCGTTATGCATGGCCAGCTGCGCCTTTTAGCTTAAGTGCCGGCTCCCAACTAGCCTTCCCATCGCACCATTCACTCTATTACCTGCATTCACTCTTCTCTTTATATCAGCGATGTATTTCCCATCCTTACTGAAGGCGCATCCAAGATATACAAACTCATTCACTTGCTCCAGCACATCGTTACCAACCACAATCCTTGCATTCGTTCTGGTTTCTTCCCGTTCAAAAACCATAATATATATTTACTTCAAAGCATTCGTAAATCGTAAATCGTAATAGATTGTTGTTGAAAACCAATGGTTTCGGCGAAAGCTTTGGCTGAAGCTGAAGATTTGGTTGGACACTAGTTAAAAGTATCTAGCGATTATTATCTGCTTGAATTGGTTCGTATATTGCATAATTGAGTGTGAGTAACAATTTTGCAACAAGGAGTAGCAGTGATAGCCTAGTGGTTCGACCGTTGGACTGCAAAGTCAGAGGTCTCGGGTTCAAACCCAGGCATGCACCTGTCTTTTCGAAAACATGTGTATATTAAAAATTAGTTATCACTTGCTTTAACGGTGAAGGAAAACATCGTGAGGAAACCTGCATGCCTTAGAGTTTCTCGAAGGTGTGTAAAGTTCGCAACCCGTACTAGGCCAGCGTGGTGACCTATGGCCTAAACTTTCTCAGTTTGAGAGGAGGCCCGTGTCCAACGGTGGGACAGATTCTCAACAGGGCTAATATAAAAAAAAATATTGGAGGCTATAACAATGTCAACACACGAGAACTTGCATACTAATGAAATTAAGGCAAATACTACTCTCAGGCTTCATAGGATTGTCGTATCTATGAAAATAGTCTTTGTAACCTAGAAAGGCGGGCTTGTCCGTCGGCATCGGATCGTGAGGGTGGTCAGCCGGAGCTCGGCGCATTCTCGTGATCTCGTATCAATCACGCTCTCCCGTACGTGGTGTAGGCAGACCTGTTAGAAATAACGATGGGAGTATGGGTTTAATAATGTAGTGCGGTCGAAAATCATAAGGTTTTAGCTTAGAATCCTTAAATGACATACGACGGCTAAGGATTACAATTAAAAATGAGCATTGACTATCTCTCCAAATGACCACTTTTCCAAACTTTTTCGAACAAAGTACTTTTTCCACCGAATAAATCTCAATAGCGTCTGTCCACACACATATAACTGACAATGTATGCCTGATGTAATAGGGGAGGGGGGGAGCCGCCTCATTGGTCTAGTGGCAAAGCGCATCGCTTTGTGATCTCGAGGTCCTGGGTGCAAATCCTAGGTCGAATAAATGTAGATTTCTAACGAAAAAACTCCTAATATGAGTCCCGAGTCTGGAATTGTGCCCGGTATATGGCAATAGGGTCGCAATTACATGGGACCCAACATCGTCGGCGAACTGTGGGTGTACTTAGTACACCTCCGCCACCCCCGCTTGGGGAATATAGGCGTGATGGTGTAATAGGGGAAAGCCTATTGCTATTATACCGGAAAAAAATCCAGACTCCGAAATGATATTGGGATTTTTTCGATGGAAAAAGTACACGTTATTCCATAGGTTGTTGAGTCTTAGGTCAATTAAAATCCTGTATATGCAAGGTGTAACATAATTAAAGTTAGACCTAAAAATAGTTTTTTTCAAATCTGCAACTGAATTGTTTCCAAGTATTTTTAATATCATTTTTTTTAAGTGAGTGAAGCTGACCGACCGCATTAGCAACAGCATAGTAAGACAGCGAGTAGGTATGAAAGATAGTATCGGTGTAAAGATGAGAAAGGGCATGCTCCGTTGGTTCGGGCATATAGAAAGAATGCCAGAGGAAAGAATGACAAAACAGATATACAATGTGAAAGTGGAAGGATGCAGGTACCGGGGAAGACCTAGACTATCTTACCACGACCAAATAAACCGAGTCTTATCCGATGGAAAAGTCAAGAGTCTCCGTAACCGGCGGCGGAGGAAGCCAGAGAGGTATGTAAGGAAAGAATCTGTTGGAACTCTGTACTCTCTGCCTACCCCGCAAGGGATCTGGCGTGAGGTTATAGATTTTTTTTAAATTCAACTATTTTTCGTATCTTATCGCGGTTTATTTTGATTTTAAAATCCCCTACGTTTCGAGTGCTTTGCTGCACCCATGGTCACGGGAAGGACTGAGGTGTCAGACGTTCAAAAGGCATAGTTGTTCCGGGGTAATCTCAAACTTCTTTTTGTTGGTCTGATCTACGCAGTATGAGCTCACGGTGTCTTGAGGGCTTGCAGTGTTATGCCTCAAAACACAAAATAGTTTTATTTCATGTGTAATATTCGCGTAAATCTAAGAAATCATTTCTTTTTAAATAGGAAATTATAGTTGTTACCTGTTCAGTCCGTCTTCAGTATTAAATAAAATTTATTCATGATTCAAAGCAATATAGCAAAATTATAAGCAACATTCTATCTATCTATATCATCACGCCAGCTCCCTCGCGGGGTAGGCAGAGAGTACAGAGTTCCAACAGGTTCTTTCCTTACATACCTCTCTGGCTTCCTCTACTCTCATAGTACGTCTCATACACACTCGCCGGTTACGAGGCTCTTGACTTGCCCTTCAGCTAAGACACGGTCTATTTGGTCATGGTAAGATAGTCTAGGTCTTCCCCGGCACCTACATCCTTCCACTTTCGCATTGTATATCTGTTTGGTCATTCTTTCTTCTGGCATCCTTTCTATATGCCCGAACCAACGGAGCATGCCCTTTCTCATCTTTACACCGATACTATCTTTCATACCTACTCGCTTTCTTACTACGCTGTTGCGAATACGGTCGGTCAGCGTGACTCCGCACATCTTCCGCAGAGATCGCATTTATCCTGCTTTCGTTCCCCTTCTTACATACCCAACTCTCACTGCCATATAACAGCGTTGGGAAAAGCACTCCGTTATGCATGGCCAGCTGCGCCTTTTGGCTTAAGTGCCGGCTCCCAAGTAGCCTTCCCATCGCACCATTCACTCTATTACCTGCATTCACTCTTCTCTCTATATCAGCGGTGTATTTCCCATCCTTACTGAAGGCGCATCCAAGATATACAAACTCATTCACTTGCTCCAGCACATCGTTACCAACCACAATCCTTGCATTCGTTCTGGTTTCTTCCCGTTCAAAAACCATAATTTTGGTTTTCTTCACATTCAAATGTAAGCCATTGTTCATGCAGTCGTCTCTCATAACTGTGACTAGTGTTTGCAGATCAGTGGCTGTTGGCGCTATCAACACCACGTCATCTGCATACAATAGGTGGTTTATCACTAGATCACCCATTTTTACCCCTTCAGATGACTGATTCAGTCTTTGAAGACTTTTATCCAGATACACTATAAACAGTCTAGCGGACAACACGCAACCCTGCTTGACGCCGATTTTAACGTCAAACCAAGGTGACATGTTACCACCCACCCGTGCGCATGCCTTGCTGTCCACGTAGGTGGACTGGACTGCTCGCAACAGGGTGCCGTTTATACCATACTCTGGCAAAATGTCCCAAAGTCTCTTTCGCACGACTCTATCAAACGCCTTCTCCAAGTCCACAAAACCGCAGAAAACCTTCCGGCCTACTGCCAGATGCTTCTCTACGATGTTGCGGAGGGAGAAAACTTGATCCGAACATCCTCTTCCAGACCTTCCTCTTCCAGATAAATAAACGTAGATTGATAATTTGTGTTTGGCCCGCAGGTTGTAGACAACATGAATTACGAGTTTTAGTTTCAAACTCCTTGTCTCGGGAAGTCGGGAGCCGGTCAAATGAACTGCAGTTAAAGATGTTACCGCCGCCAGTAATTAGTAACTTTCCTGAGAGTTCATATTTTCTCGCTTACTTAACTTCACTTTGGTAAGTTTTGTCGTGTTGCCTTTAAGGTAAAATGCAGGAACATTTGAAATAAAGTGTCACTTAAAGATTGTTAAGTTATGAGTTTGTAAAAGTTATTTTTACGGCTATGAAGTGCTCAAATATTTGACACAAACTAAATTAAATTGTAAAAAAAGCAGTGTCATCCCTGTATTGGAGAAAGGGGTGGCAGTGGTGTGTATGTATGTACACCGTTTTCGTCGACGATGTTAGGTCCTATGTGATAGGGAAGCCTTTTGCTTTTCATCAACATTCTAATGTCTATATTTCACTGAAAAATGAAATTTGATTGACTGATGATTTGATTAATATAAGAAAAGGTCGAGTGGTTAAGAGTCGCTTTGGCCACTGGATTGAGTAGTCGCGGGTACGATTCCCGCACGGGACAAATCTTTGATTTACCCACAAATATTTTTATCGGTTTGGGTATTTGTTCATCTGAATTTCATGTTTATAAACGCACCCACGATACAGGAGTAATTCTTTGTGTGTGGGCTACGTTTTTTTAACAAAAAAAGGGTTGACAGTCTTTCCCACTTCTGGGAGAAACCCTTAGGTATATGTTGTTATATGCCAGTTACCAGGCACACAGATAGTCTATAACTTGGATTAACAGTTACACACATAGGAGAACACAAAGATTCCATGTATTCCATTCATCCATCCCATTCCATGAATCTAAGTACACTTATGTTTAATCTACACTTAAGCACATCTATGTAACTCGTTCTGCACTGTTCTCCCATACCCGATGAATGCAATGTATACAAAGAATTGTAAAACTCTTTTAAAAAGAGTAACCGAGGAGTTTCTTGCCCTTCTTCTCCACAGGAATGACTTTCCGAACGGGCGGTAGAGTCTTAAGTTATCAATAATTTTCTATTTTCGACTATTCATAAGTGCTTGTTGGTGTAAAAAACTTTTGATTTTGACTATAAAGAAAAGTGTATTACTTTTCTTACTTACTACGTAAAACTATCCTGGTAGTTGGTGCCATACGTTATTATTGGTAAATATAAGTATTTAAATACATGCCCTCAGATGGCCTAACTAACTTGCGGAAGAGCACAATCTTCAGACTCAGACATGGGCGGGGTTAGGTTTCCAAACAGCCAAACACATCGATGTCAGTTATTTAATCACGAAGATTATTATAACTTATTTACACGTAACACAACATCAACTATGAACAACAAGGCAAGACGATCCGCCAGATCAAAAACCCATTCCACCATGATGATACCGCATCGCATCGTTCTCCATTTTCTGTCCATCTTCCTTATTCAAAATCCCGTTGACTGGCGTTCCGTCAGCGCGCGGCCGAAGCGCTCACTAGCGGACGACTCGCGTTCTATTTGCCACAAATAATAACCGACATATATATATATATATATATATAAAAGATATATAAATAAATACATATACAAGGTGTAACATAATAAATGCAAGACCTGAAAGTTTGTTCTAAATCGGTAACTGAATTGATTCCAACTATTCTTAATGTATGTATGAAAAAAATGCTGTTACTCCTTCAGTGCGCTATAACAAACTAATTTTATTTTTGATTCAAAGCAATACGGAGATTTCAAATGCATTTCTAAAACGTATTTCTCAATACGCACGCAGTCACATACAAGTCTCATTGTTGAGGTATAAAAGTACTTAAAAAATTGTAAAAACTTAAAATTTTGAAATTTGGTTTTCGTATTGAATTTTTTAAGCGATTATCTAGTCGGGGTGTCTGAGGACTTGCGTAATTTACAATACACCATGTATACGTAAATAAGTACATACATATATAACCACATACATACATTCACAGATAAGTATACCAAAAAGGGACTGACTAGGATGTATCTTATTTTATCAACAAGCAGAGAGATAGTGGTCCTTGACCATCTTTTTGAAAGAAGCTGATCGATAGAAAACTCACGACAACTTTGTTTGACCTATGATTTGAACTCAGACTAGACAATTGAGACATTCTCCCCGTTACGCTACTTGGTATCTATACTATGTCCTGGTAACAGCATTGCGTATAACTGGGTATACTATTATGCTTCTGCGTACTCGAAAATAACTTGTTTCAGAAACATAACAGTTTGTTTCAAAGAAAAACCTTCTTAACCCAAACAAAGCGCCCACTCCTACTTAACGCGTTACCCCGCGTTATCGCTAACTACCTTCACTTAAGCAGAATTATCTGTTCACCTTCACTGTTCCGATTCACCCCACCTCCACACCCTAAAACCACCCTATTCACCTCGTTTGTACTAAGTTGGAACGCCTTCGGGCGCCGTCTTGTTCATTTTTGTACAAGTTTGGGGAATTTCTCACTCGCTTTATTTTGAGTTGAGGCCACCGAGGTATTATGTACTCTGTGCTAGAGAAGACATCTTAATTTTTTTACAATCTTTTATCATTTTGCAATGTTTGTTTGTCTGTCTGTCTGTTTGTCTTTCCGGTTCAAATTTTGTGATTCATTTTTCAAGCACTTGCGGGTATCCGATTGAGCTGAAATTTGGCGTACGTATTGGAAGTTGGTGACAATGCAATAATATGGTACCATGGAGCTGGTCTGATGATGGCATCTGCAGGTGGCCATAGGAATATGTGAAATATACAACCAAAATAACCCCCCTGGTGTTTAGGCTAGATGGAATGATATTGACAAGCACTGTACAACCAGATAATGTTCAGGGTGTGATGATGAAGCCGAACGGTGGCCAATGGAACCACCCAACTTCTGAATATAACGCCGCCGTGTTTGGGCTCGTTGGATATGTCATGACGAATACTTACTTCTTTTTCGTCGCGTTGTTGCTATAAAAGCTTGCTTTTAAATAAAAAATATTGTAGCAAAAGTTAGTGTATGCTCACTCTAGTATCTTTTATTCCAGGTGCTTAACGCAACGTGTCATGTTCGAGTGCAAAGTTTTATTTCAAACATATGCCTTCATATGTACCACGATACATAATATAGACCTAGATCTTACCATAAGCAAATAGACCGAGTCTTATCTGAAGGACAAGTCAAGAGTCTCCGTAACCGGCGAGCGTGTTTGAGACGAACTATGAGAGTGGAGGAAGCCAGAGAGGTATGAAAGGAAAGAACACTGTACTCTTTGCTTACCCCGCACGGAATCTGGCATGATGATACAGATAGATAGATATATAGAAACATATTTTATTATCTGTGAAAATACAAACATCCCCGGTCACCCCGCGGTCATGAGTTAAGGGCCATTTTTTGTTTGAAGCAATATCTTTACTACATAATAACGCAATGGTTGAAGCAGTGTTTATTTAAAATTGGTTGATCTATTACGAAGACTTCAAATCTTGGTTTAACAGCTCCACAATTTTTAAAAATCCAAGGTCATGCGTGAAACGTTCTAGATATGAAAACTGCAAAGATGACGTTGGCTTGGACTGGCCACGTAGCACGCATGGACTCACAGAGGTGGGCAAACGCCATCACTAACTGGATACCCAGCGGTGGTCGCAGACGACGAGGTAGGCCTATGAAAAGGTTGCGCGGTATTTAGACTCCTTTGCTGGTACTTGGTGGCCTGAAATAGACAGCTGTGGAAGTATAAAGTGAAGGCCATTGCTTAGGAGCAGGACAGTAAAAAATTAAATAGATATCTCTATCTTTCTTCATCTACTCTCGTAGTCTCATACATGCTCTCCGATCTGTAAAGTACGATCTTATGTACTTTTTCTTTTTTTAAAAACGTAGCCCTATACTAGGATTTTTTCCTGTGTCGTGGGTGAGTTTACAAACATGAAAATTCACATACACAAATACCCAGACCGAAACAAATAATTGCGGGAATCGAACCGATCGAGCTTAAGCTCTTATCCACTGCGCTAAATCGTCGTCAAACTGGAATTATATATTCTCTATCCTGCAAGGGATCTGGCGTGATGATATAGATAACTTTTTCCCTTAACTTATGTAATTTAGCACCTACCACACTTCTCTCCACATCACAAATAAGTAACACACGTATGTATAATTTACCATTATAATGCAAGTAACACACGGTTTCACCCGGCTTTTAGTCGAGCCGGGTAAGGCCGGGTTATTACACCTACGCCGCCTATCCCGGTTATTTTTTTCGGATAATTTCACGCAGACTCCGCCGGGTCAAGAGAGCGTGTTAAAGACGGGGGGAGGGGGTGGTTTGTGACGTAACGGATAATGTTCTAGTTGTGTGTCTGTTTTAGGAGTGAGAGGGTGGCGTATGATATCTTTATGATTCGTTCTATCAGGGTTAGGCAACTGTAACTTAATCTCCCTAAGGTGCTCTGAAATAACTATGACTTTCGAACGTCAAACGCCTCAGCCCTCCCCGTGGTCATGGGTTCTGTAGAGCACTCGAAATAACGAACGGGAACTTAAAAACCAAAAATAAACTGTAATAAAACTCGATATATTTTAATAGTAATTTAATTTTTTCACAATAATTTTTTGCCCATATACATAGTCATTCTCGAAGCCCAAGCCTTAGATTCTGTAGCCTCTACAGAATGTAGAGACTGAGGCTTAGGCTTCGAGAATGAGAATGAGAACGAGAAAAGTGGGTCGTAGAGGCGTACTGCGTACGACTACCCTTCGCTGACGATGTTAGGTCCCAATAATAAATTGTAATTCCTATAGGTACATTTGTTTCTGGGCTTGCTTTTTTAGAAATAAGTTTTAATTTCATTTTGGAACTAATCGGAGGCGAGTCTGTTGTCATTAGGAGATATGCGTTTCGTTTTAAACACTTACGAGGTTTTCACTCTACACCGACGATATGTACCTACACACACACACCTCTGCTACCCTACTTGAGGAATAAAACGTGATGGTATGTGTACGTGTGTTGTATTAGCAAGATAATCATCAATAAAGACAAATTATAGATATGAACACCGTCACACCTTTATTTCCCAAGCGTGGGCGGCAGAGGTGTACTGTGTAATAGGGGGCGAGTCTATTACCATATACCGGGCACAATTTCAGACTCCGGACAGATATTGGGAATTTTTCGACAGAAAAACTACATTAGTTAGACCTAGGATTTGAACACAGCACATTATTTGCCACTAGACTATCGAGGCAATAAAAGACCGAATTAATTACTGTAAAAAAACAACCAATATAAAGCCAAGCACACAATATCGTAACCGACTTTTTTTTTCCAAGCCAGACCGACGACTAGTTTCCAAATGACGAATTAATAATGTCGAAAGTTGGGCTGTCGTTTTTTTGGGAGACGTTTTGAGGGGCATCGAGGCGGGGGCAATCGGGGTGACATTTCGGTAGTTTTGTAAAGGCGCGGTTTAATATTTCTGCCGGTTTACAATGCATAGTTTGTAATTAAGGCTGTTTATCGTTGGCATAGCGTGTTAAGTGTCATATCAGCCTATATTTGTCCACTGCTGAACATAGGCCTCCCCAATCGCTCTCCAGCGCAGCCGGTCCGATGCTACCTGCATCCAACGACTTCCTGCGATCCTCACAAGATCGTCGGTCCATCTGGTAGGTGGCCGTCCCACGATGCGCTTGCCAATACGTGGTCTCCACTCTAGAATCTTTCTGCCCCAACGCCCGTCCGATCTTCCGGTCATGTGGTCCGCCCATTGCCACTTCAGCTTACTAATCCCATGGGCTATGTCGGTGACCTAGGTTCTTCTACGAATCTCCTCATTTCTGATTCGATCACGTAGAAAAACGCCAAGCATAGCTTTTTCCATAGCTCGCTGAGCAACTCTGAGCTTTTTTAAGACCTATTGTAAGAGACCACATCCTCCATTTAAAAGAAACCATTTTAAAGACCATTACTCGCAAATAATTTTAGACTTCTGTTACTGCTCCACTTGCATCCTAATGTGTTATTTACACTTTAAGGTATAACGCATGTAGGTAATAGTTTGATGCGTTAATTGAGATTAGGGTACATCTTATTTTAGCCGCTACGCCCAATGAATTCAGTAGTAGCCTTTATGTTCCCTGCATAGGACAAATCTTTGTGTGACTTACAAATGTTTCGATCTGGGTGTTTATGTATGTGAATAACATATTTGTTAACTCACCCACGACACGGTAATAACTTTTTGTATGGAGCGAGATATTTTTTAAAGAAATAAAACGCACGCGAGTGTGTAAATCGCGGCAGTGAGCGGAGAGTTTAAGAAAATAATAATCAGAGTTATAATCTAACACTTGAGCTTGCTTTATTCATTTTCCTAGCCACTTCCCTAGAAACTGCCACGTGATTGAGCTGAATACAAATCAGGTTTTTTTTATTATTTGACTAAACCAATCACACATCCACTAATTTAACTTCTATTAGTCAGGATTTACAATGGTCTCCACAGATGTCACTTGGGTTTAAACCTCGGGGTATCCCGGAGAACGTTTTAATTGTCTTGGGATCTGTAACAAATTTAATAAGAAGGAAAATAATAATTTTAATTTAAAAATATTAAAGTTATTTTTTTGGGATTTATTATTGGGTGACCTCTGTAACATCTGTGGAAACAAGCTTTTATAGCAAAAACACATTGGTAACCTACGAGCCCAAATCCTGTGGGGTTATGTTCATTAGTTGGGAAGTTCTATTGATCACCCTCCGGCTCCATCTTCATACCCTGGACATCATCTTGGTCTACAGAACTCGTTATGATAAATCCAACGAGCCCAAAACACGGCGGGGTTATGTTGAGACTATGAGCAGTTCAGACACCATTCGGGTCTGCAGAAATCGTCAAGACAAATTCAACGAGCCCAAATATGGCGGGGCTATGTTGAGTAGTGGGGTGGTTCCCTTGACCACCTTTCCTATTCATCATCGGACCCTAAACATCGTCTGGTTGTATAGTACTTGTCAATACCAATCTAACAAGCCTACACATGAGGTGGTAATGTTGTATAGTTCACATGTTCCCATGGCCGTTTCCGAATCCATCATCAGACCAGCTCTATGGTACCATATAACTACATTGTCATCGAATTTATATAAGTATGCCAAATTTCTGCTCAATCGGATAACCGCAAGTGCTTGAAAAATGGATCACAAGATTTGAACCGGAAAGACAGAGAGACATACGTACGAACAGTGCAAATTGTAAAACTTGTAAATCTTCATCATTCATCATCTGCCGAAGGATGTTTACTGCAGGACATAAGCCCCCACTGAAGAATGCCACGATGACAGGATTGGTGCTATACGCATCCCGCTTTTGCCAGTGACCTTCGCAAGGTCTTTGTGGGGGCTTGCTTAAATAATATTAGCCTTGTTAAGAAACTGTCCCACCGTTAGGTACAGGCTTCCTCTCAAACTGAGAATGTTTAGGCCACAGTCCACCACGCTGGCCCAGTGCAGGTTGGCGAACTTCACACACCTTTACACAGATACTTTTAGGCTTAGGATAGTTAATACAATATAACAGGTAAAAAATTTTATTTCTATAAATCACGGATTAGAAAAGGGCAATGTGCATCCGCCTTTACGTTTTATAGGCACAAAGTTGCAGCAATGATGATGAATTTGTTGCGAATTTGGGTGGACGAAGAATGGGTACCAATTTTTTTACGGAAAATCCGTTTTACTGAAACCTAAAATAGTAAGGACTTGGAGCAGTGGTTAAGTAGTTAGGATGTAGTATATTACTGGTCGTGGGTTTATTCCTGTTGGGCACGAATTTAAATGTCATGTTTCGGGGTAGTTGACTTTTTTTGCGAAATCTGCTCTGTAAAAACGACAAAATCAAAGTTTTACTTCAGTAGGTATGGAGTAGGTGTTAAAAAGATAATAGGTATATAAAAGTTTTATTTAGTCAACTAAAGAAACAGTTTTAAACTCATAATTAGAGCACCTGCACTGGGCCAGCGTGGTGGACTATGGCCTAAACCCTCTCAGTTTGAAAACAGGCCAGTGTCAGTGCCCAACGTTGGGACAGTTTTTTAACAGAGCTAGTATTATTATTATTATAATGAGAAACCACTTTATTTTCCTATGGAATTATAAAAATATATTGTCACTCTACAAATTTTAAAAATATAGTTTAGGTAGCGGATAATGTGGCTGACGATCACGAATTTTTGTGTTTGAATACTAGATTAAAATACTGTGGTCTTTCTATCCAAAAATTATAAATAGGTATCCGTAGGACTATATTGCTAGGTATAATGCATAAGGGCTCGCCTCCAATTACATTGGGATGGTTAGAAGATATATCAGTACCCACAAATACACCTCTGCCACCCCGATTGGGTTATATAAGCGTGACAGTGTGCCTGTTTTTATTTAAGAAACTGAGGATCAATTTGTAAAATAACAAAAATACTAAACTAAATAAGAAAAAAGAACAAAAATATTTTTTTTTGTTCTGTATGTCTTACAGCCAAAGGAGTGTCGTCAGTGGAGTCGGTAGCAGCTGACAACCAAACAATTTACCGCCAAATTTTGTGCAAAAACTTGCATCGAACCGACACTGGCCCCGCGGCTACCTGAACGGGCACAAAAGGATATCTTACACGCGAACAAACAGACAATTTAGAGCCGTTTAGCGACGATTGCCTCCGACCAATGCATTACGCACGCAGAGTATTGAGGACGATAGACTGAATGTACAAGCCTCGACTCTTGAGTATAGCCAAGTTGCAAGCATTTTGTATTATTATTATTATTCTCTTTCCACAATCGAGAGCGACTTCACCACGTGACTTTGTTGCTAAATGTCATTTTTGTACCATTTACCGGTGTTCATGTTCGCACGTAAAGATTTTTAAATTAGTATGTGTTGTCTAGGTGCACGAGGGCCTTTTATACCTTATAGTTATTAAGCTGTGCTAATGTGAATCCGATATGTGGTACATTTTTAAACAGCTTAGCCATTATATCATATACATTGAGAAATTATTTTGATAAACAAAACCTTGTGAAAATGGCTGATTTTTATGTCTGATTCCCATTATGAAAAAATGGTCAATTCTTAATATTTTATACCTAATAATAATAATAGCCCTGTTAAGAAACTGTCCCACCGTTAGGCATGGGCCTCCTCACAAATTGAGAGTGTTTAGGCCATAGTCCACCACGCTGGCTCAGTGCGGGTTGGCAAACTTCACACACTTTCGAGAAAGTCTCAGGCATGCAGGTTTCTTCACGTTCTTTTCCTTCACCGTTAAAGCAAGTGATAATTAATTTTTAATACGCACATGCTTTCGAAAAGACAGAGGTGCATGCCGGAGGTTTGAATCCGAGACCTCTGACTTTTTCAGTCCAACGGTCTAACCGCTAGCTACTATTATATACCTACTCGTTATAAAATCAAAACTCTACTATACTATTCTCATCTTCCTATGTTGTTATGAAAAACCTGTTCATCTATCCCCATATAGAAATAAGTGGCGCTGTTATAATATCGTTTTTAAGAAACAAACACCTTTCTGTCTATTTTTAACTTTTAGTCTGAAAACGACTATTATTACTTTTTTTAAGGCTTACGTCAATCCAATCCATAAATAATGAGCCGGCACTTCAACGGTTGCGTTCGATTCACGCGCGAATAAGTTCAAATTCTGCGACAATTTGCAAACTCAACTTAACCCAGGTACTTTCAAAATGGCGCGCGGAAGATTAAAATTAAATATCTTTTTGGATTTTAAAGGGATTTTACGGGCGATTTGATAATTGTTCAAAGAATGTTGAAGATAAATTGGGCTTCTGGACTAATTTCGGGGACATATTTTTTCTTCTCTGACACAAACTTTTCATGTGTGTGTGAATTATCTACGCTGTTGGCCGCGGGGCCTTTACAGCTTCACCAGACAAGAGGGCGAGCGTGCAACCACTACGTTCAAGCTAGAAGGGCAAGGAGGCAACTAGCTCAAGGGTGCCTCCAGGAGGAACCGCCTCGGCTTGGGCAGTCGCTATGGGAGAGGCCGTATACTAGGTGGGATTCTTCGACCTCGCCGGCGAGGTGGGTGTCTGATCCTGTGTGTCTGTATCCAAAAGAAGGGATGTAGGGGCATCGGGGGGGTCGGTGAGAACATGCCGCAGACGGCGGTAGCGGCTGATAGGAGGGGAATTAGGTTCTTAGTCAGCGGCGGCTACGATAAGCGAATTTATATGATTGGACACGTTCCCGAAATATCGGGCTGTCACCTCTTTAATAAAGGCGTGAATAGGTTCGATACCAAGATCGGAATGGAATCCTAAAAGGAATTTATCTAGCTACTACTAGCTAACTACATGATACCCGGGGCTGCGCACGCGTTTAATTGTTAATTTATTTTATGATTTAACATTTATTTGACATATTTATAATTTTTACGCCTATTTGTTATTCTGATGTCTTTCAGTGGTTTATGCGTGAGAGCCACTAATAACCATCTTCACAAACTTTCGCATATAATATTATAAGCATGGTAGGTAGTGATAAATATGTGTTCTTGTAACGATCCACAATTGATTTAAAAATAACTCAATTGTTTCGGCACTGGTCGGTTTTTCTGCTAATGTGACCTGCGCAGCTTGCTATTCCGATTGGCTAGATCGACAGTTTTGGTTCGCTCTCATAGTACGTCTTTCCAGAGAAATTCTGAGTATGCCTTTTCTATAGTTCGGTGAGAGACTTTGATTCAGGACCAGTTTCGATTCCGTAAGTCAAGCTGATGTGGTACCTATTTGGTATGATACTGAATATTGCAAGATTCTAGTTAATTAGTGAAACATCGTTAGAGCCCTACTCGACGACATCAGTCGTGACCCCAGTCAAAGTGGAGGCCTACTTTAGGCTTTCGATGATCATTCGAATACTCATCTTCTAACCAGTGCATGTAGCCCAGAAGATTTTCTACAATAGTTAGTGCCAATAGAAAACGTGTGTGAATAACGTTTTACAACGAATAATCACGTGATGAGAACAATGCGCTATCAATTGCTACAAGAGAATAGAAACAAAATGCTTGCCACTTGGCTAGACCCGCAGTTATCCATCGCCCTTGAAATGAATTGTAGAGTTATTTGAGTTTTTCTATCGAAAAACTTTCGAAATCAGTCGGGGGCTGGTATTATTCCCGGTATAATTGCCCCCTATTACATTGGGACTAGACATAATATCGTCAACGAAATGCTGTTCATGCATGGATGGCTGGATGTACATAGTTTGTACACTCTGCCACCCCCGCTTGGGGAATGTAATAAGTATGTGTGAGCAACACTATTTATTTAGTCACCATAGAGCTTTTTTTCTTTGGTGAATTGTTGAGAATTATTTATTACATATTTTTACATTTTTATTACTATCAGCCTTTTCTAGGTACCTACTTACAGGTACGAGACATTATTAATTAATTTCTGTCAAGTGTTTTATTTTATTAGATACAAATTTAAAATGATTCGGTGTATTGCAACCGCATTTAATAAAAAGACTTTGACTTAATAAAATATGAAATAAATCAAGCAGAACAGCTCATTTCACGTAGAAACTAGTGGAGAAAAGTATCTCTTCGATTTATATACATATATACCAGCTCACTTACTCTCCATTGGTAGTTATATCACAGTGAGAACTACCGAGATATTACATCTTACCTATTCGATCATCGATAATCGCTGGTAGACCTCCCGATCTGCAGCAAATTGAATCGTGGTCCCATTAAAAAAAGTAAACGTCGGAACGTTGGCGCCAACGCGCTCGCGATGTTCTTTATTTGAATGTCTGCTGGCGTTCCTTCGCGTTCTTTAGTTCCTTTTTCAAAAATGTTCTCGCGTGTTTCTCGCGATTTGAAACCTTGCTACTATTCCAAACATAAACTGAGATTTTATTTTAAATTTTTGTGATTTTTACCATTGAGTCATTAAGATACAGCCATGCTGTCATGTGAAATGTCACTTCATGACAGTCGCAGAGTTAACGTTTGCTATGAAATTTACCCAAGTTCTTTTTAAATTAGTAACCGTGTGGACCCACCTGTTGAAATATTTCCCTGGAAGGAAGAAAATTATGTATCTATCTATATCATCACGCCAGATCCCTTACGGGGTAGGCAGAGAGTACAGAGTTTCAACAAAGAAAATTATACTGAATGAGAACCCTAATTTCACACTAACGCCCCCCTGTCAATGTCATCCTCGACGGACGATTTAGCGCATTAGTTAAGAGCTTAAGCCGCTCCGCCTACTGTGTCCAATAGTCGCGGGTTCGAGTCCCGTACGGGACAAATCTTTGTGTGATCCACAATTATTTGTTCCGGTCTGGGTATTTGTGTATGTGAATTTTCATGCTTGTAAATGCACCCACGATACAGGAATAAATCATAGTGTGGGGCTACGTTATTAAAAAAAAAAACCAGGCACCAATAGATCCTTGTCAAACTATACGTACTACAGAAGCTACTTCAAACACAAAATGGCGCATGAATTGATGACCACGGAGTTAGCGGAGATGTTTGTGTGTTGTGGCTAGGCAGTATCTCGGCGTACAGAAAGGCTTTGTGCCAGCAAGCACCGGGCATAAAGTAAGCTAGAGTGTATGCACCCTAACTTATGCTACAAAACAATTGTTGAGGCGTCTTCTCTAGTACCTACATAATAATTCAATGGACAAAAACTGAGTGGTTAAAATATATATTTTTGTGATTCCTCAAGCTTTTATTTAACTTGCTCTTTTCGTATGTCTGTCTATCTGGTTCAAATTTTGTAATCCATTTCTGAAGCACTTGCTGGTATCTGAATGAGCTAGAAGTTTGCCATAGGAACATGTCAACTACACAAAACTTGCTTTGTTTGTATGTCCTGGTTTGGCTTTGTTTTTAACCGACTTCAAAATGGAGGGTATTCTATGTTCGTCTGTATGTATGCATGCTATTTATGTATGCTCACTGCAATTTTCGTCAAATTTGATGATTATTTTTGCATTGGGTGCAGTATAATAATACGAATCTCTAGATTGAGTTGTTATAAGTATTGTGTTAATCCTATACGTATCCTACCATAGAACTAAACAGAATATTAACTAACTTCAAAAAAGGAGGAGGTTCACAATTCGTCTGTGATTTTATAACGTTTATTTATGTACTGATTTTGATGATTCTTTGTGTATTGGGTTTAGTATATCTTAGAGGTGGTTCCATTTTAATGAAATTGGTATTGATCCTTGGACTTTGGAGATACACCAGGGGACGCCTTAGCGGCAAACAGCAAATGTACAGATTCCGTTATTATGGGTATTATATCAATCCTGTGGGTACCTTACTGTAGACTAAGCGTATAAAATATTATAGATATAGATATATAAATATAATTAATCAATTCCCTTATCACTTAAAATTGTATGTATAACTTTAAGAAAAAGGTAAACAGCCTTTTAAAAGCCAAATATAATTACTTGGAGTCGGTGCCAAGTAACTCGACTGCACTAACTGGCACCGCCTTCAAATATTTGTTTATTGCATTTTGAAGTCGGTTTACCTTTTTTAAAAAGTTATTTTTAATATGTAGTGATTTACATTCAGCACACTTGCGCGAGGTCATAGATGTATTATTTGTATTTGATTAAAGGTGAGAGTTCAAAATACACCCAAAAATAATAGCCCAACTCTGCTATAGGCGTGATCTTCTTTTGAATTAGTTACATCCAGTCCTAGCCAGCGTAAGGGCGCGTTAAAATGCTACGAGTACACTTTGCTCAAGACTAAAGTTTTTAGTCAATGTGTATTGCCAGTAATGACATACGGATCAGAGACGTGGGCTCTTACATTAGATGTCATAAAAAAGTTCAGAGTTGCTCGGCGAGCTATGGAAAGAGCTATGTTCGGCGTTTCCCTACGTGATCGCATCAGAAATGAGGAGATTCGTAGAAGAACCAAGGTCATCGACATAGGATTAGTAAGCTGAAGTGGCGATGGGCGGGCCATATAGCACGGAGATCGGACGGGCGTGGGGGCAGAAAGATTCTAGAGTGTATACCACGTATTGACAAGCGCACCGACGATCTTGTGGGGATCGCAGGAAGTCGTTGGATGCAGGTGGTATCGAGGCCTATGTTCAGCAGTGGAAAAATATGATGATGATGATGATATGCTGATGGCAGTTTTACTTATCATCTATCTATATCATTACGCCAGATCCCTTGCGGGGTAGGCAGAGAGTACAGAGTCCCAACAGGTTCTTTTCTTATATACTCTGGCTTCCTCCACTCTCATAGTTCGTCTCAACACGCTCGCCGGTTATGGAGACTCTTGACTTGTCCTTCAGATAAGACTCGGTCTATTTTGTCATGGTAAGATAGGCTAGGCTATATACCTACATCCTTCCACTTTCGCGTTGTATATCTGATTTGTCATTCTTTCTTCTGACATTCTTACACTTATCATAATACCTTCAATTTAAATACCTATCTATCTATTTATATTATCATACTCGATCACTTCCGCGGTAGGCAGAGAGTACAGAGTTGAAATATCTACTATTTATTTACCTCCTCACATTTACCCTCAAGGGTCACGGCACAAAAACCCGATAGAATTAGTAAATAAAATGTCAAATACTCTCGGTTTCATCTTCCTCTAACATAGAAATTGATGACAGGTATGTCGGTGCATATGTACCATGAACCATAGCTTGTTGGAACAGCCTGTTCACTATTATTACCAGGCTTAGGCTTTAGGTAGAAGAAAAGCGCTTGTAGTACTGTGTACCGGCGATGTTTTAAGCGATTAAGTTAAAGTTATATAGCGTTCGGCTCAGGCAACCTTAGATGGGTGAACGATTGTGGTATTTCCATATTCGAGTGTCTTTGTGCTTTGACAGGCACGCTGAGCAGTTGGCTGGCTACCAATTACTGTAGCAGCTTGATAAATTCCAACAGCAGGTGGCCACAAACCTGTGTCCACCAATCCGCATTGGGTCTGCCAGGTGAAGTATAACCTAATTTTGTTCAATTCGATTCGCGTGAGGTCTTTCCCCTATGGTACGTCGTATATCGTATATCATGTGTTTTATAGGTATATTTTATATACCTTTAAAACACATGCCGATGGCATGGTCGCTGAATCACATGACGCGCGGATTGGAAAGCCAACTCAAATATGAGAACTCCCTTAAACTTTCACCTGTTTCACATTTTAGGCACATGCTTCTTACAATCTGTATGGACATATTAAAAAATTGTACTCTACAGTAACGTACACATATTGCTGCATGCTTGAGATTTAGTTTTACCGTGCCAGTAGGACTATAGTTCGACTAGGACCCATCCTCTCGGATCAATCGTCGATCTAGCCCGTAGTCTTGCCTACGCTGAACCAATGTCTAAACTTTGGACATTATCTATGGAGCAATAGCGTTTTGACAGCTCATAAAAATATGTCAATTGATTGGTGGTGTCAACTACCCAATCCATGATATGCGGACCGCAGTGATACCTTACATTGTCGTATGTGGCTCTTGACCAGAAAAGTGTGACGGTCACTGGTCCTAAGTATTCTTTTCGAGTGAGGTGGCTGGTCCGATCAGCTGTGCGCGAACTATGTGGTATGTTATCGTCGGATCGCGCCGCGACGGGCCGGCATGCGCAGCGGGGCGCAGGCGGCGCGTCAGTGGCCGACCACCCGAATGCTGTCAGCAGGGCTGGCAGATGCGGCGAGCAAGCAGCTTGAAATACATTACCTAAAATGGTAAAACTATTCAAAAAGGTTACGTATACTGACCGGAAAGAAAAGGAAATGAAAAAAAATACATTTAATTTTCTTTTCGGCCAGTACGTAGGTATATTTCATTATCAGTCTACCTTGTTGGGGGCCTATCGACTCTGCTGTTGATTATTTGAGAAAAATCATTTAAAAAAATAAATTCGATTAACAGATTAAAAAACCAATATTATTTCCAGAATAACAGTAATTGAAATTTTTCTCAGCTATTGCAATACAAGCAAGCCTATATGAACTAGAGTAGCTGTATGTACCTATTTGATAATGATTTTTATACCTCGTTCGTCCTGATTCGAATTTTAGATCAGACTAGTCAAATTGACTTCGTATCAAAAATTTCTCAGTCGTTAGCTGTTTGGGGTTTGGAATGCTCTTGTGTGTAGTGGCAAGGCTTATCCTCTGCTTACCTTACACTGGCACCTAACATCGGCAACGATATGTGGGACTCGAATCAGTAGCACGGTTACACAACCAAGGCTGAATTGAGAGATTCAATCTTCGGAAAGATTTGATATAAAAATATGTGTAGTTTACCTTTCGCCGACGGAGTTAGGTCTTAATGTGATAAGGGGCAAGCTTATTGCCATATACCGGGCTCAATTCTAGACTCCGTAATTACAGGGCATTTTTCGATAGTTTAACTACACTTTGTGCGATCTAGGACTAGAACCTGGGCTTTCATGATCGCTACTCACAATACGCCACTAGACCAACGAGGCAATCCTTAGTCCAGCTTATAGAGATGATCTCTGTAAGTATATCTATCTATCTATATCATCACGCCAGCTGCCTCGCGGGCATAAGTATATAATTTTACAATACTTTTCTATGACTAAATAGCCGATTCTTATCTGAAGGACAAGTAAAGAGTCTCCGTAACCGGCGAGGGTATATGAGACGAACTATGAAAGTGGAGGAAGTCAGAGAAATATGTCAGGAAAGAACCTATTGCATCTCTGTACTCTCTGCCTACCCGGCAAGGGATCTGGCGTGATGATATAGAAGATAGATTTTCTATGAAATAATTTCAAAATGTTCTCTAAAATGTACCTTAAAACATCTCCTCACAATCTTCTCAGTACCGGAATTCTTAGTACTGAAAGTTACAAGTTAAGAGTTTTAAGAATTAATTAAAGCGGTTCGGTGATTCCTGTAAGTTTCGGATATTTGTGAAATACACGAAAAGACTGTTTTTTTTAGGAGTCCAAACTAAAAGAATGAAGCCTAAGTGGTTTGTTTTATTTTAATGAAGTTTTAACTGAAAGAGTTGGACCTCGCATTATGGTAAAACATTTATTTTGTCCAGCCAATGTTTTCAAAATGCTGTGTAAAAGTCTTTACTCAATATTTGAGGTCAGAAAGAGTAGGTCATACGTGGACCCAGTGCGGATTGGTGGAGGCAGGTTTGTGGCCTGTCGGAACTTACCAACGTGTAGGGACCTGAGATAGGGACACATTTGATGAGTACCTACTCACTATTTATTGTGTAAAAGACTTACAACTCTGCTTAACAACTACTAAACTACCACATTAAATGGTAATTAGTGAGGTTTAATCAAGAACCCGACGCCTTCCAAAGCACAGATAGGCTCAATTACAAAAATGGCACAAACGATCATCCATCTCACACGAACCGGGTCGAACGCTGCTTAACCTGCTTTTGCCTAAATTCCCAAAATCCCGTGCCATTTAAACGAGACGAGTCTTCAAGACGGCGCCAGAAGATGCTGTGTCCACGTGGTCTCCCATGGGCGGCGCCCCTTTGTCGGCGGATCAAACGACACGCGCCGCCGCGGCCCGCCGCCGCCGCGCAACGACTGCGCTGGCGCATCTTGGGGTGTGGTATGAGTATAAGTGATTGGGATTTGTTTGATCTGGATAAGTATTCTCAATTTAGTTTATCCTATCTTACGAGGAACAGAGCATCGTGCAAGTGTCGGTTAGTAAGCTAGGTTGTAAGTTTAATTCCAGCATGGCGAAAATACTGGCGATTACGTACCTGAAGACATGGATTGGGTAAAACCCCTCACAAGATGGACCGGTGATCTGGAACAAGCGGCGAGTAAAAGTTGGATGCGTATGGGACATGTGGCGATCTCTGAGTGTGTCCTTTGTCGTGCAGTCTTTCAGCTAATAGTTCGGGACAAATATTTATGAACATCATAAGTAATTGCTACGAGTATAAGCTTGCCCTTTTGCGATCTATCACCATCAGTAAATTTTTAATATACACAGTAGACCTTTGCCAACCTTGCTTGGGGAATATAGATGAGACAGTGTATTGCTTAATTATTTTGCTATCCTAGCACTAACCAGACCAGACAAAATCACGAAGTTATCAGTTAAGATGATAATCTTTAGTTTAGGCCACAAGCGGTTGCCAAAAATCCGCTCATCTGTTACACTCACACCCCACCCCATTCAACATTTACAGAAACGGAATGCGATGTCGTACGGCGGGTGACCGGACACCATCTTCGATTTTATACGCCACGTTCACAGAAGCAACCGCTCATTTCTTGATCGTTACGTTTCTTGTTAATTATTCCATGTTACGAGAGGGCGTAGGATGGGGGATTTTATTTTCTCTTTTATTTCCCTTGTATCGATTACTATCAATTTTAATGCTTAACATCAGGTCATCGACATAATTTTCCTCGTTATCATTAGCCGAAGGACAATCCCAATTCTCAAATATCGCCACAAAGACCAGTTCTGTATTGTACGCGTTCACGCTGTTACCTGCGATGTTCACCAAGTCATAGGTATACCTTGTAGAATACCTGCCTTTTCTACGTCTACCTGTACGAGATCGCCACTCAAGAACCTTTCTGCCCCAGCGACTGTCAGTTCTACGAGCTAGTACACCGTCCACTGCCACTTAAGTTCGGCAGTTATGACCGCTATATAGTCGTTTACTTTGAATCTTCTCGTTTTTGATTCGATCTCGCAAGGAAACTCCCAGTACCGATATAGCTCTCTCCAATGACCTTTGGGTAATTGAGTTTTCTTATAAGGCCCATCATGAGCCACCATGTCTAGGCGCCGTGGGTCATCACTGGCAATACACACTGGTGGAAGACTTTTGTCTTGAGATGTTCCTCACCTGATCATATTATCTGGGATTTCCGCTGTGTCTTACCCAGTGTAAGAGATTAGTTATTTGGCATTTCTTTACTACCAGACGTCAACCCGTAGGGTTTAGGAGTAACCAAACTAACTAGGGTTTTCGAAACAATAGATATCGCTATCCCAAAGAGTGTTGTCTTGCTTCTGATAGTACTTTACCCAGATGCGCCTTCATGGCATCAGTTTGCCATGCTTAACGAATAGGTACTGCTATTTGTTTCTGGATTAAGTCGCTTCTTGCAACGGGTAATAATCGAATTTGTGGTGAGGAAACTGCTATTAAGCAGTGATAGTCTAGTGGTTAGACCGTTGGACTGCAAAGTCAGAGGTCTCGTGTTCAAACCCAGGCACGCACCTCAGTCTTTTCGAAACCATGTGAGTATTAAAAATTAACTATCACTTGCTTTAACGGTGAAGGAAAACATCGTGAGGAAACCTGCATGCCTGAGAGTTTCTCGAAGGTATGTGAAATTCTCCAACCCGCAGTGGGCCAGCGCGGTGGACTATGGCCTATACCCTCTCAGTTTGAGAGGAGGCCCGTGCCCAACAGTGGGACATTTTCTCAACGGGGCTAATATTATTAATATAATATTAAACTGCTATTTTATTTTGATTAATTCAGCCGCTACGATTGTTGATTAATAAGTGCCAAAATGATCGCATTTATTATATTAATATGTTAGATAGATAAAATAAAACACCTTCGCACACCAATGAAAGTGGTAGATAAATTTTGATTTCTTCGACGATACACAAAAAACAAAACATAAGTTTTAATGTGACAGAGGGTTGGCCTATTGCCATTAATTCCAGATACTGGATTTTTTTCTTTAGAAAAACTACAATTTGCCTAACCTAAGTTTCGAAGCCAAGACCTCTAGCAGGTGGCTAGGTGAATCTTACGCCGTTAGACCAGCAAGACAGTACACTTATTAATACTCAGGTAAATTTTTACAAAATTTAGTAAAATTTATCTTTTTTTAATATTTTAAAAGAGTAACCGTGGAGTTATTTTATATTCTTCTCCACGGGAATGACATCCCGAAGTGGTGAGTCTACTAGAGTCTAGAGTCGTTGTCACTTTTCTGACGATTCTTAAATACTGTAATGGTTTACATGAATAAAAAATATTCCGATTCTGATTCAAATTACATCCGTTCCACCAATCCGCACTGGATCCTCGTGGAATATAACCTAATATCTCACCTCGATTTTTAAAAGGCCGAGCTCTGAAACAGTATAGGCTTCTTCTTCTTCTTTTCATGTCAATGGTTAATATTTGTCCCAATAAGTGTGCGTGTGAGTGGCTAGTGGCCGCGCTCAACTCTACCCTTGTACAAGTGTTGGGGAGAAAGAGCAGACCAGCAAGTGCAACGTAGTCTATCGCACCACAATCACAGGCTGTTAAATTTGGATCGCTGAACCCCTATGTGCACAGATCTCTACCTACCTACCAATATTATACGTCCATTCTCCCAACCATTCACTGGTTCTCAAGCTCAGTGTCCTAATATGGCGGTACTAAGAAGCGGCAATGTGCGCTCGCGCACTCGCGTTCGAGTCAATTAGTGTCGGGCCACACATGCGTATCGCGACGCCATCGCCGGCCGCTGCGCCGCGAGATATGCGACTCACGCGTCGGTAAAAACACGCTGCGTTAGTGCGTGCGCGCATAGATGACGCGTTTCTTTTTATGTGTATTCTCTATAAAGATATCTATAACTTCCGTGTTTTGGTGCGAGCATTTTTGGTCTAGCGGCGTATGATGCGCGAGGAGCAGGAGGCTTAGCACGAAAAGATTGACGTTAGCGTGACGCTAACGAATAAGCGTGATGTCACGTCCATGTTTATTTAATAAATCTGTAGTGTAACAAGGATGGCTTATCAAGTTGCTAGCATCATGCTAACGTCCATTTTTTTCGATCTCTAAACTTATCTCCGCGGTCGTGGTTTCGATTCCTAGGTCCGACGAAGTGTAGTGACTCTATCGAAAAATATCCAATATCAGTTCGAACTTTGTAATTGCGCCGTATAATGGCAACAGGCTGCCCTATGCATATGCCCTATTGCATGGGACCTAACATCGTCGGCAAAAAATGGGTATACCCACACAGTACACCTCTACCACTTGGAGAATATAGGCGTGACAGAGTCTATAACTTCTATGGTGCTGCCAGAATACCAGCGCTGCACCATGATCCATCGTTATGGTGTAGCAATATGCTGAAGCAGTATCCTATTCCACCCCACACAACCTTACAATGCTTTTCTGTATACCCTTAGCATGCACTTTGTATACCTGTGTTACTTGATTGTTTTTAGCCGAATAATGTTTCCATTTTATTATTAACATGAACCTTTGTATACCCTTAGGGTGAAAGATAGTAAGACTGTTCATAGTATTAAGATCTAATTCCATACCTATGTTATGACAAATAAATAATTCATTCATTCATTCTGGTGTCTGTAAATGATTTGACTAGCTTTTTTTTCTCTTTGTTATTATTTTTTGTTATTAATTTCGTTATTAATTTTAGTATCTCAATTACTATGTGAGTGTGGTTGAATAAATGTCTTTTCTTACTTTCTTTCTTCTTTCTTCTATGTAATTTGACACGCACGAATCGGCCGTATAATCGATGTTTTGAAATGTTTATTATTCTTTTGTTGGGAATATGCAACATTGTGTCATGAAGACACGATACAACACGATGTCATTTCAAAAATCAAAATTATGGAAATTCGCAATTTTGGTCTTAAAAAATAACATTTTCATGGGCATATTTAAAAGTACTGAATTTGATGACCAACGGACTGTTTAATAGAGTATTTGGTCCCAAACATATTATTTCTAGAACGCATCTCTCATCTCAAACATGATTACCGTTTCGATGCAACGGATTTAAATCGTCGCCATGTTTAATCCTTATAAACATAATCAAACACTTTCAAAATTAGCTCACCACTAAATCTTCTCAACATCGCTCGAACAGCTCGGCCAGTCGAACAAAAATGAATATATACATAAATAAGGGCAGACAAGGTATAAATAAATAAATACAAATGGACGCTACTGGCGCCACGGTCGCGGCGCGCGCTCTCCTCTTATTGCCCAATATGTGGACATAGAGAGCGGTGGAGTAGGTCGGTACAACATAATAATAAAAAGTCACGTTTATATACTCCAAGCGTATATCTTCGTCTATTTTAGGTCCCAAAGAGTGTGAGCCTATTGCCATTATACCAGGCACTATTCCATCTGGATTGCTTTTGAGGATTTTTTAATAGAAAAACCAAATTTTGTCCGACCTACGATTTAAATTGCGGACCCCGTGATAGTAGTGCGGCTGGCAATAGACCAACGGTACAACATAACGTGTTTGTAAATAAATGAATATCACCACATTAATAGCGAACTTATCCTGTGATCTCAAAGAAAGAAATGCTTCTAATATAGATAGATATATTACAAGGCCTAGGTTTCCATAATTTACGGTGGACTAAAACCACAAGGATATTTGAATGTGATTTTCATAATATTTGTTATTGTAATTACTATACATTGTTTCACACTGCTATGCTAAGGCCTACACTTTCATTTGTTACATTAAAGATTTTCATTTGGAGTCACAAACATTTACTGGCAAACAAATTGTGTCCTTATTTTTTTTGAAGGCCTATTTTGTGTTCCTATAAAAAAGTTGTTGAAGTAAGAGTAATAAAATATTTATGCGGTCCAAATTGACGGACGATTTAGCGCAGTGGTTAAGAGCTTAAGCCGCTCCGCCCACTGTATCTAATAGTCACGGGTTCGATTTCCGCACGGGATAAATCTTTGTGTGACCCACAATTATTTGTTTTTGTTTGGGTATTTGTGTATGTGAATTTTTATGTTTGTAAGCGCACCCACGACATAGGAATAAATCCAATAGCGGGGCTACGTTATAAAAAAAACAAAACGTCCTCTACTATACAATCCTAAAAAGAAATGAGTACATGTGCCCGTTGCCAAAATAAAATAATAAATCAACAAATCTAGCGTCTCCACTCATTTCTATGTTAGTTATAAGCTTATCCGATTTATAAACGCAATATTGTATTTGTATAAAAACAATGGCCTTATTATAGGTGGTTCGGTCCCGAGCCTTTTTGTTTTAATCCCGTGGCTGCGTTGCTGATCGCCAAAAAGTCGATTTTTGCACAGCTTAAGACAGCCGGCCCACTGCCTAATGTAACCGCGTTAAACGACGACGCGCTACGTTGAAGAGTGGTGTAGCTTACACATTACATGTAATAACTTTCTAGAATCATTTATTTTTTTATTTACTTACTAACACGGTAGGTACACCATTTACGTTAGTATAAAGGCAAATATAAAAATGAGAGAATAATCAAAAATATGGAAGTGCAATATACAAGCTTATTCATTCCAGTCCCTTACTCCCTCACCTACCTCAGACACTCAGACAAAATATCACTCCATGTATTCGCAAACATATCATAACCAGGACTGCCGTCGAGGAGAGCGTTCAGTGCGGCGAGGGTGTGCGGGATTGACGAACGATGAGATGGTAAAGTAAATTAGCACAGACCGGAACGAGTGGTGTGATAGGCCTACAATTAGTACTGGGGAGATATACGTTAATTATGATCTAGATGGGGTCTTATTGTGTTTTAACACTGAGAGGAAACAAAATTTACAAGCAAAAGGTGGGAAGGTCCTGTTCTTTCTTTACTACCCTTATGATAGCGTGGTGTGTCGAGCGCGGTTTAACGACACCAACAAAAATGAGAACAGTCTATTTCAAATAAAAATAGAAATTTCTGATTGCAGACATCGCAGCCGTAGATCTTAGACATTATTCGCTTACGCAGCTACTAGCTACACGGGTACCTGTCGCTACGCGTTTCGTCCCACTCTTAGTACAGACTAAGCTCGCCGTTGTTAGGCTGTGGTTTTGGCAGACACGAGTCCAACAATGTTACTAATATTTGATGCTGTTCAAACGATGTATATATTTGAATTTGTTAGTTTTTGCGTGCGTGAGGATTTATCGTTTGATTTTTGGGTGTTCCCGCGTGATTGGCTAACAGAATATCGCCACTCGTTCTTACTGTTGTTGTTAATAGTGAAGTAAGAATGATAAAAAAGCACCGTAAGCACTCTGGCCCTTAAGGGGGGTGAAAGGTAACGCTGATATTAGTATCGAAGTTTCATTTCATGGTTTGCTGGCACGTTAACGTTGAATAATTATTAAGAATAATTTTCATTTGAAAAGATTTTTTTGAAAACAAGGTTTTTTAGTAAAAAATAGAACGAAGATATATTACTTAGTTAAGGAGTTTCTATGCCTTCCTTTCGACTCCATCATCAGAACTTGGACACCATCCGGGTCTAGAGTACTCGTCAATACATATTCAACGAGCCCATCACGGCAGGGCTATATTGAGTAGTTGGGTGGTTCCGTTGGCCACCTTTCGGCTTCATCATCAGACCCTGACTGCTATCTGGCTGTCAATACCAATCTAACAAGTTTAAACACGAGGGGGTTACTTTATATATTGCGCATGTTCCTATAGCTACCTTCCGACTCCATCACCAGACCAGCTTTGTGGTACCATATTATTACATTGTCACCAACTTAAGATTATTATATGCCAAATTTCAGCTCAATCGGATACCCAAAATTGCTAGAATAATGGATCATAAGATTTAAACTGGAAAGGCAGACAGATAGATAGAGAAACAGACAGAACATTGTAAGAACATTGTAATTTAATTAAAAGCTTGTGAAAATAGTAGATACGTCAATATATGAAGGTTCGTCATAGGCAGGTACTTGACGTACAACAAGATCTACAAGGAAATCATTCAAGATCGCCATAAATGCGCACGCGTCGATACATTCGTTTGAAACGTGCCGCCTCGCACGCGATTGGTGGACCGCAATTATTCACAGACCACTCGATACCAATAGCTTCAACCGATGTCTGATTAAATGCCTTTGCTAGTGATCAATTACTGATAGTTTGTTTGAATTAATGTCTGTTTGTATGTGCCTACTGATTAAGATCTTGTAGGCAAGTTTCATGCCATTTTTCTTCATTCCAACTGCAACACATATCCAATTCCGGACTGGTACTAAGAATTTTATGACAGAACAACACCAATAATATTTTCTGTGATTTAAGATTCAAATAAGCACATTATATTTTTATATAATATTCCTGTGTCGTGGGTGTGCTTACAAATGTGAAAATTCACATACACAAATACCCAGACCGAAACAAACATTGTGGGTCACACAAAGGTTTGCCCCGCTCGGGAATCGAATCCGCGGCTACTCAATCCAGTGGACGGAGTGACTTAAGCTCTTAACCACTTGACGAACCGTCTGTTCATTGCACGCCGTACCACTATAATATTTTTCACATAGGAAGGGTAGTGACATTTCTAAGTGCCAAATGAAATTAATATTTAATTCAACGGTGTTAAGGCATACCATGAGTATAGAAACGGGTCATGCCTCTTATTGCTATTGAATAAAGTATAATTTTCTTTGACACTTACAACTGTCAAACGAAATATACTTTAAACCAACCAAGCAGCGTGGAAGACTCACTTGTTTTGAACGCCTCTCAATCTATGACAGAAAATCGAATTACCTACGAGTTACGTTCCTAATGGTCCTAGTAAGTCATATATCACTCATTCAGTCATGTGAAAGACTCACTTCTCGCTCGTTTGCAAGTCGCTTCAAGCGAATTCTTAACCGACCGAAAATATTCTTGTATGACTATAACTCGTAATTCTCGTTCGTTTGCGAGTCGCTTGAAGGAAGTGAGTCTTTCACATGGCTCGCGAGTGAGTTATATATGGCTCACTAGGATCATTAAGAACGTAACTCAATTTGATAAAATCCGAAAAATAGTTTTATTTCAAGTTTGTAATTGTTGTAATTGATATTAGAATTACCTTGGTTACACGTAGGTATAGGATTTACTCTCGCGTCCGAAGGATTTGCTCTTGCTGGATTCCCTACACGTGGTCCTTGAGCAGTGCTAAACGAGAGGCACCTTTACCGTTAGGCTACGGTTGTGGTTGATTACCACCTTCCCAGCAAAGTTATGCCACTAAACGATCCAGTTCTGTTCTTGCATTTTGCCCGGAGTACCATACGAAGAGGCGGGTCTAGCCCGATCATACTGAAACTAGGTCTGCTTTTATATTGTGTATTTGCTTTCGCCAAGTATTAATTTACCTGGGACAGGTAGTCCGGTTAGGTAGGTCCAACTTTGAGAGAGAGGTCAATCGACGAATCCAACTCGGCTGGGCAGCGTTCGGGAAACTGCGCAACATCTTCTCATCCAAAATACCTCAGTGCCTTAAGACTAAAGTTTTTAGTCAGTGTGTGTTACCAGTGATGATATATGGATCAGAGACGTGGTCTCTTACTATAGGTCTCATAAAAAAGCTCAGAGTTGCTCAGCGAGCTATGGAGAGAGCTATGCTCGGCGTTTCTCTACGCGATCGAATCAGGAATGAGGAGATTCGTAGAAGAACCAAGGTCACCGACATAGCCGTTAAGATTAGCAAGCTGAAGTGGCAATGGGCGGGCCACATAGCGCGTAGATCGGACGGGCGTTGGGGCAGAAAGATTCTAGAGTGGAGACCACGTATTGGCAAGCGCAGTGTGGGACGACCGCCTGCCAGATGGACCGACGATCTTGTGAAAATCGCAGGAAGTCGTTGGATGCAGGTGGCATCGGACCGGTTACGCTGGAAAGCGATTGGGGAGGCCTATGTTCAGCAGTGGACAAGTATAGGCTGAGATGATGAAGTATTAAATTCAGAGAATCACTTACCGTTACGTCAGATAGGGGTCAATCGTTGACCAGTCCTAAAAAAATGTACTTCATACACGTGTTCCAACCCTTCCTAGTTTAATAACCGTATAAGAGATACTTCTATCTCTATCTATCTATATCATCACGACAGATCCCTTGGGGGGTAAGTAGTGTTGTAAAAACGCTCGAGTCGGCGCTTCTACGTGTTTCAACGCTCGTGAGCGTCGACTCAGCGCTAAATGCTCGACTTCAGCGCTCACTTTTACAACACTTGGGGTAAGAGATACTTAGGCCCGTATTACAGTCGTGAATCGAGTCTTAAAACTAACGTTTTAGGACGAAAATCAGTTTTAAAACTTGATTCACGACTGGTTTACGTTCTGTAATATGGGCCTTAAAATATTCCTAATTCTAACTAGAAACCACGAAACTTAGCACGAAAATTATGGTGTAAGCGTGACGTTATTGTTCATATACTGAGTTCTTAGATTTACGCGAATATTACACATGAAATAAAACTAATTTTTCGGATTTTATCGCGGTTTATTTTGTTTTTTAAGTTCCCGACGTTTCGAGAGCTTTGCAGCACCCATGGTCACGGGAAGGACTGAGGTGGTAGACGTCCAAAAGGCATAGTTGTTCCGGGGTACCCTCAAACTTCTTAATTATTTTTGTTGGTCCGATCTACGCAGAATGAGCTCACGGTGTCTTGAGGTCTTGCAGTGTTATGCTTGGTTTTGGATTTGATTATATTAATTACTGGATCCCAAGTCGATGGAAGCACCCAGCCATCTTCTCTATTGAAATTAGGATGTTTTTTAATTTCAATAGCCTCGCGGACCATCCTTGGTAGGAATCGGTGTTCTTTCACGAGGATTTGTGGTCTATCAAATCTGATGTTATGGCGGGTGCGGTCAAGGACATGTTCACAGACTGCAGACTTCTTTGAGCGACGGTGTTTTAGGTCAGCTATGTGTTCTTTAACCCGAGTTTTTACTGGTCTTTTTGTTTGTCCTATGTAAGAGAGACCACATTCACAATCAAGCTTGTATACTCCTGCATCTTGTAGAGGGATGTGACACTTGACAGATGGTAAAAACTGACTGATCTTCTTCGGCGGCTTATAAAATGTTTTAATTGACACCGTGAGCTCATTCTGCGTAGATCGGACCAACAAAAATAATTAAGAAGTTTGAGGGTACCCCGGAACAACTATGCCTTTTGGACGTCTACCACCTCAGTCCTTCCCGTGACCATGGGTGCTGCAAAGCTCTCGAAACGTCGGGAACTTAAAAATCAAAATAAACTGCGATAAAATCCGAAAAAGTAGTTTTATTTCATGTGTAATATTCGCGTAAATCTAAGAACTCAGTATGTGAACCAGTACGGACTGGAAATCGCAAATAAAATACAAAGGTTAGAAGATCTCAAGACTAAGCGCGCAAGATTTACAACATCCCTAAATTTCTTGAAGAGATGCAGAGACCACAATCTCATTCCTACGTGTGTCAAGATATCCACCAAGAAAGGCATACGAGGAAGCGCTAAGATCCTAAACCAGGCAAGTAAAAAGTTGTTACGAACGGTGATTCATCAAACGCGTTCCGATCTACACCACCTCAGCAGAAATATTGAAATTTCATCCAATGAATTAAAGACAGTGTTAACTACATTTGATTTTAATAAATGCATTGATACTTTAAATAAGCGTGAAACATCTAAATATAATGAATGCAAAAATAAACACATAATAAAATATAATAAATTAACAACTAAATCAAATGTCAAGAACAAATCATTACGGTGTAACGAAACGCAACCGTGCACCATAGACAACGAATCACGCGCAGTCATCAATCTGTCAAAACAAACATTGGATGAAAACATCGTGAAGGTCCTATCTAAAGGTTTAAATTATGCTGTAACACCTCGAAGGATACCGTATGAGGAAATTATCAGCGCCGTTGAAGACGTTCTATCCAAAAATAGTATAGGGAGGGAAGATTCGGAGGCAATACGTCAGGATGTCTTATCCATGTTACGTCGAAGTTCAGTGCCCAAACTAAATCTTCCTAAAAATCAATATTTAGCGTTGAAAACCTTACGCAATAGAAAGGATATTACTGTTCTCCGCGCGGATAAAGGAAATGCTACGGTCATTATGGATACGTCAGATTACAATGTCAAAATACAAGAACTTTTATCGGATGCAAACACATACAAAAAGGTCAAGACAGACCCCAACCACCAGTATATTAAAACAAACTACTGATTTAATAAAGAAATACTCCGAAACATTGAATCTGGACGTCAAATCACTAATACCTTCGTGCGCAAAACCACCACAGTTGTATGGGCTTCCAAAAATACATAAACCGAATGCTCCCCTACGTCCAATTGTTAGCCAAATCGACACACCAACCTACAGATTGGCTCAGCACGTAGCGAAAGTGCTCTCGCCACTCAGAGGACACACAAGAGCACATGTTAAGGATTCATACCATTTTGTTAGTGAGATTAAAAATCTACATCTTACTGACAATGAAACAATGGTCAGTTTCGATGTCCAGTCACTATTCACATGCTTACCTGTACAAGACTGTATCGAAATTGTAGAAAGGAAACTAGTGGAGAACAACATGCCAGCGGAATACTCAGAACTATTAAGACACTGCCTTACATCTGGCTACTTACTGTGGAAGGAGGAGTTCTACAAGCAAGTAGATGGTGTGGCGATGGGCTCCCCTGTATCTCCCATTGTTGCCGATTTATTCATGGAAGACTTTGAGGAGACAGCCCTTCGTACCTCACCTGTGAAGCCAAGTTTCTACAAGCGGTACGTAGATGATACTTTCACAATATTACCATCTGACAAAATTAACGTATTCCTTAATCATCTTAACTCCATTAACCCTAAAATTCAGTTCACAATGGAGTTGGAGGCAAACAATTCCCTAGCTTTCCTAGATGTCTCAGTAATCCGTAACCCCAACAACACCTTAAGCCATACGGTTTATAGAAAAAAGACCCATACTGATAGGTACTTAAACGGTGAATCTCACCACCATCCATCACAGTTAGCTACCGTGGGTAAATCTTTGTTTCAGAGAGCACAAGGGATCTGTGACAAGAAACATCTGGCTGCCGAGCTTCAACATGTCAAGCAAGTCCTGCACGACAATAAGCTGCGAGTCCCTCGCCAACGTCACAGTGACCGAGTGAAACCAGCCACAGTCGAGCGTCTCCCTGCTGTACTACCTTACTTAAGAGGAGTCACAGACAAAATTGGCTACATCTTGAAGCGTGCTTCAATTAAAACATTTTATAAGCCGCCGAAGAAGATCAGTCAATTTTTACCATCTGTCAAGTGTCACATCCCTCTACAAGATGCAGGAGTATACAAGCTTGATTGTGAATGTGGTCTCTCTTACATAGGACAAACAAAAAGACCAGTAAAAACTCGGGTTAAAGAACACATAGCTGACCTAAAACACCGTCGCTCAAAGAAGTCTGCAGTCTGTGAACATGTCCTTGACCGCACCCGCCATAACATCAGATTTGATAGACCACAAATCCTCGTGAAAGAACACCGATTCCTACCAAGGATGGTCCGCGAGGCTATTGAAATTAAAAAACATCCTTATTTCAATAGAGAAGATGGCTGGGTGCTTCCATCGACTTGGGATCCAGTAATTAATATAATCAAATCCAAAACCAAGCATAACACTGCAAGACCTCAAGACACCGTGAGCTCATTCTGCGTAGATCGGACCAACAAAAATAATTAAGAAGTTTGAGGGTACCCCGGAACAACTATGCCTTTTGGACGTCTACCACCTCAGTCCTTCCCGTGACCATGGGTGCTGCAAAGCTCTCGAAACGTCGGGAACTTAAAAATCAAAATAAACCGCGATAAAATCCGAAAAAGTAGTTTTATTTCATGTTATTGTTCATGTTTATTTACTAAATATGTAGTGTTCAAAGCATAGCATGTTATCTCGCTAGCGTCACGTTAACGTCAATTTTTTTATGCTAAGCCGTACTCGTTTGTTATCCTTTTTGATATTTCTAAGTCTTTAAGTAGAAACCAGATGACGTAATTAAAAACGTCATCAGCAAAAACTAGTAAAACGATCATTGATGATCGAATGCGCGCGCGCCGACAGCGGACCGTTTGATGCGCCGCGTCGCCTACCATTGGTTGGCGGCACAGACATCGTATTAATTAGATACTAGAAGAGATAGAGCCGTGTGAACTTGTCGCCTTACATATGACAAAATTAATACAGAATATTTCAGGACTGCATGGATCGACGTATGTGATATAGTGGGTAAAGTTGGTATGGAAGTTTTACAACACTAACCTAAGATAATTACTAAACTTAAGTGGCAGTGGGCGGGGCATATCGCTCGTAGAACTGACGGCCGTTAGGGCAGTAAGGTTCTCGAGTGGCGACCACGTACCGGAAGACGTGGAGTGGGTAGGCCCCCTACAAGATGGACCGATGACCTGGTGAAGTTGGATGCGTACAGCACAAAGCCGGTAGTTGTGGCGATCTTTAGGGGAGGCCGTTGTCCTGCCGTGGACGTCTTTCGGCGGAAGAAGAAGAATAACCTAAGATAAATTACTTGTCTTGATGTACCATCGCGCGCTCTTAAGCGGCATGAAATTTATTTGACACACAGTGACAGATTTGAACAAATCAAACACTGCAAAGCACATAGTGCGTAACTGAGGCTGCATTTAGACACAATTTTTGTTAGCAATGCTAAGTTAAGGTAAGTCTTAGTTTAAGCTTCTAAATGTATCTATCACGCCAGTTCCCTTAGGGGTAGGCAGAGAGTACAGAGTTCCAACAGGTTCTTTCCTTACATACCTCTCTGGCTTCCTCTACTCTCATAGTTCGTCTCATACACGCTCGCCGGTTACGGAGGCTCCTGACTTGTCCTCTGTAATTACATGGTAATACAATTCATCCGCAAATATTTTATACAACAATAATATAAGTGTATACAAAGGTGTAACATATTTAACGCAAATCGATTCCAACTATTTTTAAAGTTTTTATTAATTTTTAAAAATGCCGTTACTCATTCTGTTCGCTGTATGAAACAAAATTTAATAATTATTCAAAGCATTACAACTATTTTTAATGTATTTCTATTACACACACCTCAATACACATACAAAAGGTAATTAATTATTAAATTTTATGGTCAATTTGGGTACCAAAGAGCTTAAAAAATGGTAGAAAACTCCTTAAAATTGGAAGTTTTTTTTTTTTTTTTAGACACACTAGGATTAATTCCTGTGTCGTGGGTGCGTTTACAAACATGAAAATTCACATACACAAATACCCAGACCGGAACAAATAATTGTGGATCACACAAAGATTTGTCCCGTGCGGGAATCGAACCCGCGACTATTAGACACAGTGGGCGGGGCGGGCTAAGCCCTTAACCACTGCGCTAAATCGTCCGTCGTTGAATTCGTAAAGCAATAATATAATTGAGGTGTCTGAGGTCTTGCGTTATTTATGTTAGACCTTGTATAAATCTGTGCCTTTTTTCATACTGAGCAGGTATGCCAGTGGCGACAGTAATTTCGGACAAAACCGTGCGGATTTCACTTCTAGTATTTTTTACCGTTTCTATGGTTGGTGGTAATCATTCGCAATCGATTCGTATTGGCCGTTTTGAATTTGGAACGGCCATCGGAACTAATGAAAGAATATCGAACGTCGCTTGCGCACGAGCGAGTAATCAAATTGATGTGGCAATTTGGTATTTATAGATCACAAGGTACTCCCTCGTTGGACTCGTGGCGAATAATGTATAGATCTCAAGATTTTGGGTTCAAATCCTCTCCCTGTTCAATCGTTCCCTCATTACTGAGGATCGTGACTCCTTTGCTGGACTTATCTTATAATTTTCCTCTATCTGTTCCGATCATGAAGATGGACTGCCCAGCTGACTGGTATTTCCAGTTGATCCGATTACTGATCCGACCATCTCTTTTATTTTTGACTCTTCCCTTATATTTTGGATTTAAATCCTAGGAAAAAAATGTAGTTTTTCTATCAAATATCACAGACCAGTATCAGTCCGGAGTCTGAAATTGTCCCCGGTTTATGGCAACAGGTTCGCTCTACATAAGACCTAACATCTTTGACGAAAGATACACAGTACATCTCACCCTCGCATAGGGAATTAAGGCAAGACGACACAAGGTTTTGCTTGAGGCTTTGTCTGCGTCAATCAACGTATTTTGCAGTGGGCTAGTTGGACTGCCTCAGTCTAGCGGTGCATCTAGCGGTTGGCAGTCACGAGGTCCTGAATTCAAATTCTAGGTTGCATATATAATAATAAGTATATAATAATAATATATTTAACCATAAAAAAACCAATACAACAGTGTTTTAAAATAATCTTAGGCTAATTGACAGGTAGTTAAATCAAGTGGTTGACTCTGCCGCCGAACCTGTATTTCGGCGTACTGCGCCAATCCACTCGAGATTTTTTTTATTTAAATTTAACTGGCCTAAAACTAAACAGTTGGTGTAAGGTGTAAGTGTGTCAAGTAGTGACAAGTGGTGTGACCTATCTTTGTGTAAGGTGATGGGGTGCGTGAGTGAGTGTGAGAGGGTGTGTGAGGTAAAAGTTTAGTGTTGCAGTAATAGTGCCTAACGTCGCATAATTTACTATACATAGTGTTATAGGTGTTTAATCATTAGTCGAAATATATTCACTGCATAGCATAGTCCTCTCCGTTATTTGGGTATTTTTATGTAAAAATTCTCAATAGCAGTGTAAAGTATACAAATGTGCCTAATATGATGGTAAAAAATGATGATAAATTGAAGTGTGTGTGTTGGGTACACCTTTGTAATCCCATCTTAGCGAATATCGGAGTGACGATTATGTTTTTATCGTTGTCATATAGTATATTGTGAGAAAGAAGAAAAAGTAGAAATTGTACCTTAATCAGACTACATTTAAAGCACAAAATACGGAACACATTACACAAGAAAACCATGTGAAAATACACCACCTGTTAAAAAATGTCTCCCTATAATTTGAAAGTTCTCTATGGCCGGTAACCAGCCATTTTCGATTCAATATTTAAACGTACTATTCTTAAAAATATACCGTTTAACCCTTCCATACAACCCTTCATACATAATTCGTCAATCCCTTCGGGCGTGAATGTCACGCCTCTATATCGTATGCTAAAATAAAACTAACAATCAAGGAACCGCAGATCCAAGAATCAACTTTAATTTTAGAGCATTAAAATTAGTTTTGAACTGGCTTGAAACCTGAGTAGAACGGGGTAATATGGCACACACTTGAAGAAATCTTCAGGTGTGCCGTACATCTAAATGCAGCCACATTATCCGTTATTACTATAGCAGTAAAGTTAAAATTCCTTTGATTTTCTGGTTTTGGTGTGGGCAAAAGGTTAGGTGACAATCATGACGCCATGTTGGTTTAGTTGGGGAGAGTGGGGTAGTATGGGGTGGTTAATAAGAGGTTTATAGTACTTTAATTGGCTCGCTACGAAAACTGATACGACAAATGTGGTCGGGTCGATATGGTATGGTTTATTTAAAGAGGCAATTTTAGTGGAGTACGGTTTGGAATTTTGTAGTATTCTGTTGGTGAATAACTTTAAATAGCAAGCGACTGTAGAACTTACTTAACTTAACGTCTGCTGTTTGATCAATATGTACGAGTTTTCTACTAATAATATAAACTAATTTTAAGATTAGAATATGGAAGTTGAAAAAAATGAAGTTTAAAAAAACTTATGCGGAATTATGGCAGAAAATATTTTAAGGAAAGTTTTTTTGTTTGTTTTTTTTTCCTTTTAAGATACGTAGCCCTACACTAATAAGTCATAAGTGCGTTTACAAATATGAAAATTCACATACACAAATACCCAGACCGAAACAAATAATTGTGGATCACACAAAGATTAGATTTAATTTGACTGAATTTTCCAAATTTTGTGTTATTGTTTTTTCTTCATTATTTTATTTTGTTACCATGTTACTGCTCATATGTAATTTAGATTAGGGAATATAGTTAGGTGTAGTGTCTAGTTTGAAACTAGTCTACCTTTAAATGTTAAGTTTTAATTGACTGTACACTGTTTTGTGCCTTATATTTCATAAATAAATAAAATTTGTCTCGTGCGGGAGTCGAACCCGCTACTATTAGACACAGTGGGCGGAGCGGCTGAAGCTCTTAGCCACTGCGCTAAATCGTCCGTCAAAAGTAGTTAGTTTATGATGGGTTGCTTAAGTAGGCTGAATCGAGTCGTCGCTGGTTCGATCTCTGCACGAGACAGTTCATGGAATGGCCAATTTACGAGAATGATATTTTGGCAACTGTCTAGATATAGAATTGTCTCCAAACACTCTAAGAATATGAAACAAAACTATATTATGTAATCACTTACGGAAGTAACCACAATTTTTATTTAAGTTCTCGACGTTTGAAGTTTAGTTCCTCAAGATACCGTGAGATCATTGTGCTTAAGTCGGACCAAGAAAAATAATAAGATGTTTGAAAAAACCAAACAAGTGCATATGTATAGACATCAGCTACCTGTCTTCCTTATCAAAGAGCATACATAAGCATACATATAATCACTACGTTTTCCCTTGACCATTTTTCCTGAAAAGGACGCTAAACGTTTGGAACTTAAAATAAAAAAATCGCCGTTTATTTCATGTATTACTTTAGATTCCTTGCGGGCTAGGCAGAGACTACAGAGTTCCAACAGGTTCTTACAGACATCTCTGACTTCCTCCACTTAGTTTGTCTCAGACACGCTCGTCGGTTACGGAGACTTGACTTGACCTTCAGGTAAAACACGTCTAGGTCTAGGTCTTCCCCGATATCTACATGCTTCCTCTTTCGCATGGTATATCTATTTAGCATTCTTTCTATGATCGAACCACCGAAGCATATCCATAAGTGTAAATATAAAGCACGATCTAGACCTTCCTCTACTAACTCTTACTCCTAAATCGGACATTGTAAAGCACATTATTAGTACAAATCGGACATTCTATGGTCCTTTTCTTTAGCCCGAAGTGGAAAGTGTTAGAAAGAGAACGCATCCTAAATAGGATGTCTTACCAAAAAGTTAGGAAAGGAAGGTGAGGACCGTGTTAACAACTTATCAGCCTATACTGCCCACTGCTGGACAAAGGCCTTCTCTCACAAATCGAGGTGAGAGAGATTAGGTCATACTCCACCACGCGGACTCAGTGCGGATTGGCGGAGGCAGGTTTGTGGCCATCTGCTGTTTGAACTTATCAAGCCGTCTTTTAAGGCTTCCAACTCGGCTTAACGACTACCGCAGTAAGTGGTAGCCGGGACCAACGGCTTCACGTGCCTTCCGAAGCACGGAGACGCTCGAATGATGAAAATGCAACAAACGGTCACCCATCTCGGGCCTACCGAGTCGAACGCTGCTTAACCTTGGTAATCGGTAAGAACACTGCGGTCGCATAGCGCTACGAGCGCCTCAGCGCGTAGCCTTCTACGCGTAGCCCATCATATAAATTGTAGGTATTTTCTACGAAGCCGTAGACATAATTACCTGTATCTGTCTAGCTACATTTTCTATTTATCCGTCGTCCTTTCGTCCCATATTATCCCGACCCGCTTTCGAGTGTACCCATATTCAAATAACTAGAGCATAAAAATCTCCAAAAAAACACATTTCACTGGACAAAGTGAAGGCGAACAAAGGAACTTCGTGTACAGGCTACGGATTCTCGAGTGCTAATTTTGTGCCCTCGTGAAATCTCGAGTTGGGCACTTGAGGGCAATCGCGCTGAGGAGGCAATGGTGGGGTGTATTGGGCTATATTACAGTCCACCTCTAGGCCGGTCGAGTGAGCAGTCTCCATGACACCTTGAGATGTCCGGTAGAGTGATACTCATTGTTTCTCGATTGGATTTTGTATCGAGTTGGGATTAATATAAAATCAGATTGTGGTTATAGTTATATTTCATATTGTTTGCTTGATTTTTTTGTTAAATGTAGAGAAGTCCAATTTAATTTTCTTGCCCATTATCAATCCCTAACTTTCGGCCGTTGAAAAACTACTGCATTATAATTTAAAGAAAATACGTAAGTGACAAGGTGTCTTAATTGTGTTAGGGTACATATTCCACTAAGTATAATATTAGGCCTCTTTCTCTCTCTTCCTCTCACCTCCGTTTCTCTTATCTCGATTTGTGATGTCATGCCGTTGCTCAGAAGTGGGACAATTAACCAGATATATTACATTATTTGTTATACTATAACATGATTAATTACCAAATATTACTCAATGGACACTGACAAATTTTAGATTATTTTAATCCGGAAATATTCACCTTAGAAAACTGAAATATTTTATAGTTAATTCAACTTATATTGTTTTAAAAGATCAACTCTATTACAAACGACTCTAGTACTACGAACGAAAACTATATTACAAAACACAAAATTCCTATCACAAATGAAAGGCACACAAAATTCCCAAACAAGTCACTCAAAGGAACTCCAATCGAGTTCCCCAAGTAACCTCCGAGGGTGGTAAGTCAGGGTGTGGGACGCCCACCACGAGGGTGGACTGACTGGCAGCGTCGGAGCCTCGCCTTGGAATGCCGACGGCATATCGTTGCTATTGCTTCAGTGTTCCCCGAAATGGGAATGTTAGTTTCACTTCTGTAGGTTATTAGGTATATCATTTCGGTTAGTAAGCATTATTGTTGGAACTCTGTAGCATCTGCCTACCGCGCGAGGTGTCTAGCGTAAGAATAGATAGACAGATAGAATATTATTATATGTATTGTTTTGTACTAGATTCAAAGTTACATTTCGAAAAACAGCACGAATTACTATATTTATTTATTCACAAACATTTCAGGTTGTTTTCTAATACAATACTGTATGAGAATACATTACTATCGGTGTCGTCCTATCCTATCCTATATTATCATGCCAGACCCCTTGCGGGGTAGGCAGAGAGTACAGACTTCCAAGAGGTTCTTTCCTTACATACCTCTCTGGTTCCCTCCACTCTCATAGTTCGTCTAATACACACTTCCCCGTTACAGAGACTCTTCACTCGCCCTTCAGATAAGACGCGGCGTTTTATTTTGAATTCGTTCGGTACAACTATAGTCAACGTAAGTTTACTAAAACTACTATATTAATAATATCTGAGTTAATTAAATTTAAAACTATTTTTTACATCTAGTCACGATTAGGTATATATAAGTAAGTACAGCCAAGTGCGAAAGTTTCTTGGTTGCCATTTTGTTCGTGACCTTAGCACGTATGATAAATCGATGATATGTATGTATGATTCAATATTATAAGCCGCTGGTAGCTGGATCGCGGTATTTTAAGTCACGACTTGGTCGGTCTGAGAAGGATGACCGTTTGCCGCAATCCATTTTCCACAGACTGCATGCTTCGGACAGCACGTAAGCCGTTGCTCTTGGCTGCCACATTTGACAGCTGCTATGTCAGTTTGGATGCCCCATAGGCGGCTTGAAAAGTTCTAGCTAAAGCCATAAGCATGCCTCATAGGCTTAAAAACTAACTACAGCTACAATCATGCCTACTCCAATCTGTACTGGGTCGGCGTGGTGGAGTATAACCCAATCTCTCTTACCTCGATGTGTCTAAAAGGCTTCGCCTACGAGTGAGAAAGTATAAGCTTATTTATTAAATTAACATTTTAGGTACAATTGGTTTACTTACTTGATTTTCAAATCATTGTAGTAGTGCCAATCAATTAGTAATGTTGAAGGGAACTTCCTGATGGAACATCACCTAGATAAAAAAGGGGCTATGTCTGAAAGACATTAATAGTCTAAGAGAATCTGCGAAATTTCCGATCGAATCGCTTAAACGAAAATTCCCGAGACGAGACGACCAAAAACTACATCTTCCACAAATCCTGAATACCAAGTTTCCGTAATTACGGGTTTTCGAATTCAATTCCATCAGGATTCAGAGGTTTTCGAATTTAATTCCGGGATTCTTGAAATCGATGAACTGCGGATAAGTTGGTCAAATCACTTCTAAAACAGGTCTACGTTTTTGGTTTCCGCTACTGGGCGAAGGCTATCCCTCTTAAAACGAAGTGAGAGAGAATAAATTATACTCCATCACGTAGGCCCAGTGCAAACGCAGTGCGGTGTCTATTTTGACTTATTTTTGTAATTTTCAGTTCTTTTTATATTTTAATAATTATTAGGAGTTTAAGCCCAATATTTTAAAACACATTGATGGAATATTCCACAACTATCTCCAAATGTCTTCTTAATTAAAGTTTCAAATAAAAACTCTCCTCAATAGTAGTTTCTTCCGTCGATTCATGACTGATTCATGTTCTGAATGTGGCCTTAACACGTTTTTTTTCTATAATATCCTAAAGCAGGGGTCATGCATTTAACTAAAACTGCTTCAGCAGATTTAAATACTGTTCGAATAATACAATGTATAATATATATAAGGCAAGACCTCAGACACCGCAATTATATTACTGCTTTACGAATTTAATTTCTAGGGGATTTCTACCATTTTTTAAGGTTTTTAGTACTCAAATTAACCATGAAGTATAATAAACTATTAAATTTTGGGTGCATATTGATGTGTGTGTAATAGTAAAGCATTTAAAATAGCTGTATCGCTTTGAATAATGAATAATAAATTTTGTTTAATACGATAACTGAACGAATAACAGCAATTTTTGATAATTAAAAAAAAATGTCACATACTTTAAAAATAGTTGGAATCGATTCAGTTGCTGATTTAGAATATACTACTTTCAGATCTTGAGTTAATTATGTTACACTTTGTATAATTTAATTTTTTCCCTATAAAATACTATAGGTATCGAAATGATAAGCAAAAGCGGTTTTGGTAGTAACCAGACCAGCAACAAAACAAAACAACATCTATTTTAAAGGCTCCAGAATTTACCGTCTATTTCCTCTGCAATTTTCAAAGAGATATCCGTCTCGTTTCCCTCTGGCATCTAAAAGCCAAAAGTCATTACAACGGTCAAGAAGCGATGCACACAAGCTCCCATCGGTTTTGATCGATTAATTGTCCCAGTCAACTAGTAATTGACCCCGGCGCATCCTATTCAAGGAGACCACCCAAGAGCCGTAGGAATTTGCATCCTTTTTACAGCCGATGTAGTGGTACGGGCTATTTCTGTTATTTCCTAGCATTTTGCTGTGACGTAGTAACTTCGGATAAAGTAAACTCTTTTGCAACAAACTAGATTGTATGTTTGTCTTTTAAAGTAAAATGGCCATTTTATCCGTCGAAAGAAGTAGAATTGCGGCATTTAGTATATCATTTAGTTGATAGATTCTACCTGTTAATTTAAAAATAAACCCTAAGAATAGTTAATAAAGAGGCAGGTGGCAATGTATAAATATTTTCCACAAACTATTTGGACCTAATCTGTTACGAGCATTATAATATTAAGATCTCATATTATTGTACACTTAGTCCGTGTCTTATCTGAAGGGCAAGAGTCTCCGTAACCGTCAAGCATGTATGAGACGAACTATGAGAGTGGAGGAAGCCAGAGAGGTATGTAAGGAAAGAACCTGTTGGAACTCTGTACTCTCTGCCTACCCCGCAAGGGAACTGGCATGAAATTTAAAAATATATGAATTTTAATTTGTTTTATATTCTATGGGAGTTGTGATTTATCCGCACTAAACCCGCCAAACTGGCGACTTTTGGCAAAACAGAGAGAGATCTCCGAATGAAAGGTAGACCTATAGTTATTTTGTAGTCGTAATTTTCTTACAAACAGCTTATATTTATGTAGTTCTAAAGATTAGGTGGTTGCTTTCTCAGTTAAAAATATATACTCAGCTGTATTCATTTCTATATAAACTTAGAGGTAAGGTTAGACGCAGCTATTAGCGTATTAAGATATCAATATAAAATACATACCTACATAGTAGGTACCTACCTAAAGTTTTAATTAACCATCTCAAAGGATTGAACCGTCATAGAACTAATTAATATTTTTTTCACTTCTCGTAAACCTACCGGCAACCAGATACTTTAAAAAATAAATGGGATATGTCAATCATCTGTCAAATCGGCGTCTCCCAATATTACTGCTAATTGAAAGGGAACTATCTAAACTAGGTTGTATCTATTACACAACCAATCACTTCAAATTTGTAGCGAATCGATAACATATCATGATACCGAAGAAAAAAACGTTGACAACTTTTTTACGCGCCAATCGAGCCATCTTTAGAAAAAACAAACGCACAGATAAAAAAACTAGTCCCAACTTTGTTTTTAACTGTTTTTTTTTCGAGGACAAGGTAAAAATCGTCAAGCGTAAAAGTAATGGTAGCCGAAAACACGGATCGATGAGAAAAGATCTATGTTTTTAACAGTTGACTAGTTAATCGGTTAATCTCCAAGATGGCGGTCGGTGATTTATAAATGATGCGCGGGCGCCGACGTTTGTAGGCGCAGGCGCGCCTTCCGTTGCTCAAAGTTTTCAAGGAAATAAAATATTTATTTATAACTTTTATATTCACTTAATCAAAAGTCAATTATATCCGTCGTTATTATACTAATTGGCCTTAAAAGGAAGCTTTCGGTGCGTTCCATATAAAGTCGAGGGTTATTGGTGTTTGGCGCGTAATTAAAAAGCAAATGTAAAAAGGTTTCAATCTTTTTTTGTAATTGAATATATAAAGACTTAAGTTAATTTTGTGTATTAGCATATTTTTTGTCAGAAGAGTTAGTGGAAAATGTTTTAAACGCCACTAACTGTTTTGAAAGACCACATTTCAGAAAATGTAGTTGAACAGTTTACGCAATTGGGATAGGCTTATTAATTCATATAACCGGCTGGTAAGTCAACGTTCATTAAATGGTTTTACTTTCTCATATAGTCCCATTCCTTCGTAGGCATTTCCAAAAATTTTTAATAAAATATACTTTCCTACATATCTATGTAAATCCAAAATTCTCCAAAATATACTGCGAAAATAGTTACGACGATTATTAAATGCACACTATTATTTTAAAATTCGGTGTTTGCCTACTTTTTAACCGACTTCTATAAAGGAGGAGGTTCTCAATTCGACTGTATGTTTTTTTTGTTACGCGATCATTCCGCCAATTATGAATAGATTTTGATGATTCTTTTTGCATTGGGTTCAGTATAGCTCAGGTGGTCCCATTTTAAATTTGTCGATATTGGACCTTGGACCTCGAAGACACACCAGGGAACTGTTAAACAACAAACAATACGAATGTGTTGATTGAGATGTTATGGGTATTACGTCAATCCTATGAGTACCCTACTATAGAACTAAGTAGAATATTAAACGACTCCAAAAAAGGAGGAGGTTTACAATTCGTCTGTGTTTTTTTATAACTTCTTTGATGATAAACCGATTTTGATGATTCTTTTTGCATTGGGTTCAATATAGTTCCCAGAGGATCCCATTTTAATTTTATTGGTATTTGACCTTGGACTTTGAATATATACCAGGGAACTCCTTAACGACAAACAATATCAATGTGTAGATTGAGATATTATGAGAATGAAATAAAGAAGTCTGCAGTCTGTGAACATGTCCTTGACCGCACCCGCCATAACATCAGATTTGATAGACCACAAATCCTCGTGAAAGAACACCGATTCCTACCAAGGATGGTTCGCGAGGCTATTGAAATTAAAAAACATCCTAATTTCAATAGAGAAGATGGCTGGGTGCTTCCATCGACTTGGGATCCAGTAATTAATATAATCAAATCCAAAACCAAGCATAACATTGCAAGACCTCAAGACACCGTGAGCTCATTCTGCGTAGATCGGACCAACAAAAATAATTAAGAAGTTTGAGGGTACCCTGGAACAACTATGCCTTTTGTGACGTCTACCACCTCAGTCCTTCCCGTGACCATGGGTGCTGCAAAGCACTCGAAACGTCTAGAACTTTAAATATCAAAAATAAACCGCGATAAAATCCGTAAAATAGTTTTATTTCATCGAAAATATGACTTAGAAGCATAACACTGCAAGACCTCAAGACACCGTGAGCTCATTCTGCGTAGATCGGACCAACAAAAACAAAAATAATTAAGAAGTTTGAGGGTACCCCGGAACAACTATGCCTTTTGGACGTCTAACACCTCAGTCCTTCCAGTGACCATGGGTGCTGCAAAGCACTCGAAACGTCGGGAACTTAAAAATCAAAATAAACCGCGATAAAATCCGAAAAAAATAGTTTTATTTCATGTGTAATATTCGCGTAAATCTAAGAACTCTGTATATTATGAGTATTACGTTACTCCTATAAGTGCTTAACTGTAGAACTAAGTAGAATATAATATAGGTATATAAATATACACAATTAATTCCCTCATCACTTGAAGTCGGTGCCAAGTAACTGACTGCATCAACCGGCACCGAATCCAAAAATGTATTGTTTCCTTTGAAGTCGGCTTCCCTTTTTTTAAAAAGGTTTTTTTTGATAATATATTACACAGTTTGTGATATTATGCAATGTTTGAAATAAGCGTATTTTAAATTAAAGCGCGATGTGTCAAAGTTTTATGCAAATTTATTTGACAGATAGGTATTTTAAGCCTCGCATAGTAAATTTATAAAATCAAAAACGGGTTATATTACTCATTTATCAACCAAAATTAGATTTATTTTTATAAGAGTCTAGTCATATTAATCCTAAAACCGTACCCTGAGGTACAAATAAAAAAAATGATCGTAAATATGCAATTACTTTTTGGTTAAGAATCAAATTTTCTCGTGATGCCGTGTATTTGCGCAGGGAGGGGTAGTATCGAAGCATAAGTCAGGTGCGAACCCTGTTCTTTTGTGGACACGGTGATCAATACGTAGGGTACACCAGTACAGGGGTACAGTTAAGTATAAATTAATTTTTTCGATATTGATATTTCTCGAATAAATGCTTGGTTTGCATTATTTTGAGACATGTTTCATAATGTAATGATTTTAATTTGTATAACTTATTTTCCCTTAACTTTGTTTCGCATAAATTTATTACATTCTATTTTTTATCACAGTTATATTGTAAGTATGTATGCGTGTAATGTAATGTATGCATGTAACTTGAACAAAAGCATTTTTTTTATGACTTCACATAGAGTCCTCACAGACACATCACTCAATAGAAAGTCTTCTTTTAAAATCCGATTGTAAAGATGAGATGGGTCTTGGGGGTGAATTGGAAGATGAACCAGACAAAATAATTCCCGACTTTCGCGATGGAGAGAATACGACACGCATTGATGAGGATAGCTCTAACCATGAAGATCTTCAAAGCTCTAAAGAAGAACTTAAGGAAGATAATGTCTAGATTAGAACTACAAATTTACCAGTAACAGTCGTTACAGTGCCAGTGCCAGTAGTTTTGCGTGGTAAAGGAGCAAAAAAGCAACGAAGTAGTGAACGATTTGTATGGTTTTCAGCTCATTCTCGTTCAACTCGTACTCCACAACGAAATATATTATTTCATGCACCAAGAAACAAAAGTCCTGATAAATTCGTTTCAAGCGATTTAGATAGTTGGTTATTGTTTTTTACTGTTGAAAACGCCGCTTTCGACCTGATAAAGCCGCACCTACATGATCGATTCTATAAAACTTTGCCGATGCATCTGCAAATAAGTATTGGCAATATTATAGGGTAAAGACGATCAAGCAACACTCCAAACACTTAAGATTCAAAATCTGGAAGGTCTTCGTTTTATCCCTGATCAAAAGTTCGTAAATCTCAAACTAGATGTGAAAAATGTAACATGTGTCGGAGCATCGTTCACAGTTAAAGTGGTTGCCTATTCGTCAACGCAGAGCTGACTTGACTTACGCCTGGTAGAAAAAGTTACTGGCCGTAACAAAAACGATCCGTTTTTAGAATATAGGAACCGGGCATAAGGGCACTGACAACATTGTTTTCTATCCTTCATTCTTCTGTAGCGCCTGCTTATCTTACTTCCCGATTACAATATCTATGCTCCAATCATAATAAACATCTTCGCTCTTCTAATAATTGTCTTCTTCAGTGTCCCTCTCACCGTACTGATTTCATCCACTCTTCTTTCATTGTCCAATCGATCCTTCTGTGGAATGCATTACCTCAGGATCTCAGGATGGCTACCAATCGTCTCTCATTTAAAAAAAAACTGCAGGACTATCTGTTGACCAAAATGTTGGTGGATTCTTCTAAACGCTAGTTGTTTCATGTCGTTATGTCATACTGTCTGTTTCATATATAGTATAGTTATATGTGTATGTATATGTATGTATTATATGTTATTTATATACAACTGCTTTTGTTGTATGTATGTAATTAGTTTTGTGTCTTTCAATATTATAATTTCCTTTTTTTTTTTTTTTATTGTAATTGTGTTTTTAGTATTTTTTTAATTTTTTTTTCTCTCCTTTTTTATAATTCATAATTTTGGCACCTACTACAGCTGTTTCCACATCATCTCAAGGTAGACTGGCAGAAAATGCCTCTGGCATTAAGTCCGCCTATGTACATAAGTGCATAAAGAATAAAATAAATAAATAAATAAATATATAAGTTTAGAGCACCAAAAAATAATATTGCCGAAACTGTTAGTTATAGTCATTATTAGTATTATTATTTGTTACCAATAAGACTGCCATAAGTGTCTTTACAGACTACATAAGTTGATTTTTAAGAAATATTTATCCTTTAGTAAAATTGGTGTTTTATTCATGGGGTACTCCCGTACCCCAGGGTAATGTTACTGCAGTTAATTTATGGGTACGGTTCTAGGGTAAATGTTTATCTGTTATTAATTAATTAATATAGTATTACCATAAAACTTTGAGAATTGCGCTACAAAATGAGATCAAAGCCAAAGATAGTCGCGACATCAATTCAGTCAGACGATTTAGAACCGAAAATAAAACTAAAACGATACAAAATCGACGCAGACCACGAATTCCAGTCTCCAGATCTACGCATTAATATCCAACGAAATACTTAAGAAATGTCCGGGCAGTACGAAATTTGTCAGAGGAATCTCGATCCAGAGTTAATGTATCGATTGAGGGAAAACCAACATTCCAGAGTTAAATAGTGGCATGTCCCGTTAATTGTTTCTGACCAAAAAAAAATCGATTTAGCATCGAGATGTTATTGATGATTTAAATCGATACAAAATCGCAATGCTACGCGACACAGCCAATTCAAACTGTTCAAAGTTATTACTTTACTTACAGTAACTTTCTTCGCCCGCCATAATCAGTTACTAGAAAGGGACGGGATACATTCTACAGTACGTAAGAAAGGGACGGAAAATCCAGAATTCGCTCGTGTGTAAGTAGACGAGGACAGAATTACGTAGTGGAGTGTTAGAGAGAACAGTGCACACGACTTTATGGGTGGCCACCCCCCACAGTTGGTTGATGACCATAAAAATGGGTATAAAATTGAAACATCAATATAATAAGCAATCAACCTGGTCTGACCAGACCTAATTATACAGGGCGAGTGTACGATATAAATTATTTCATGTCTACATACAGATTGATTCAAAATTGTCTGCGTTCCGTTTATAGAAAATTATTATTGTTTGCCACATCTAGCGTATAGATAATAACGCGTTTTAAATATTATATATTTCGTAATTGTATGCTATTAAAGATGAAGGCATGTTATAATAATACAATTGACAGTAGTATTTTTTTTTGATTTAAGAAACGAATCATTTTTTTTTGTTTATTAATGATTATAAAGATTTATAATTTAGTTTATTGTTGCATTTTTATTTTTAAATCACGCACTCTGTAATGGCGGCAAGGTATAATGGTGCATTTTTCATTATGACCTAAACAATATTATTGAGCATTACGAGTTGCTTTTTAATTATATCTATGAAATTAGGTACATATTTTATTAACAAGGCTTTAGGTATGGAAGGTACGGTAGAAAAAAAGCTTGCTTTTACCTTTTAATTACCACTAAAAAATGCATGATAATATTTACTTCTAATCTTTATTGCTTTAAGTATAACTTTAGGTACAATTAAAATTATAATTCCATTTTAATTATTTACTGAAATTTGTGTGCAAATTATAGGTATAATATTATTCCATTCCAAGCACCCGAAGTTTAAACTCAGTTTTATTATGTTGATAACATTTATATTGCTTTAAGGTTTATAACGGAAACGTAATGGAATCGTTCATTAGTATTTTCTTTGCCTAATGCCGTCCATAGAAACCAGCTATCATAAATACAGTGACCCTAGTACATTATTAAATGCATACTCTGTCTATTTAATAATGCGTACTCTTTAGTACTCTGCTATAAAGTACTCTTTGCACCAATGGTATTGCAATCATATACACACAAAAATATTAAAATCAACCAGGCACAATTGACGGTCTTTGTGTAAAAGCATTTTTTTTTTCAGACGAGCATTGCATTCGTAAAAGCATCATAAAGAATAATATCATTTTGAGTTTTTATTTGATCATTTTCTGTCATTAGGTACGACTTAATATGTTTTCTTGTTTACAGTAGGCGATAAAGCGCTTTCAAAAGTATGTACTGTTTGCTATTTTTCTCATTCCAGCGCTTTACTAAAGCGCGTTAAAAATGCATATTTGCGAACGTAGGGCTACCAGCGGTTATGTACGTGTTTATTTTGTAATATCTTTATTACGTTTTATGCTAATGTACAAGCTATATTACTATAAAGTTTCATCAAAATGCGTTCTGTTATTTCTGCGTGGAAGAGTAACAAACATGCATACATCCTCACTTTTTTTTCTAATGTTATTAGGATATGTATTTCGAGAATTGTAGCTGGATAGTACCGGGGTGCTCATAGCGAACACCAAGGTTAGGTCAGACTAAAATAGCTGACCATTAGTGATTTTTAAAGCTCTCCGTGCTGCAGAGCGGTGTTAAGCCGTTGGGCCCGGTTACTAATTCATATGTTAATTGACAGCTTTGTTCCAGGTTGCCATGTTGTGTTTTATCGTTATAGTTAAAGTATAGCTGTACTATCCCCAGTCCCACTACTGTCACTGTCACTGCCAATCGTGTACAGTAAGAATAGAACACTGCTTATTCTCTCTCTACAAGATTTGCGACAATGGCCTTTGTCTTCTACAGTGGTAGATTGATGGAACCAGGTTTGTGGTCACCAACTGTTGAAACTTGTGAAGACGCTTATAAGGCTTCTAGTTTGGCTTAACAACTGCTTCTTATAGCCAGCTGTATCAATAACTCAGCGTTTCTCCAAAATCACGGAGATGCTCGTATATGGAAAAACCTCCAAAGGTCACTCATCACAGAGAGACCAAGCCAAATGAAGTTTACCCTTCATCATTACTTCCAGCTTATTCCGCCCACTGCAGGGCATAAGCCTTCTCTCTTTTACGCCACATATCCCTATCCTGAGCCAATCTTAGCCAGGTTTTACCAACGAACTTAACCACATCATCGGCCCATCTTTGTACTGGCCTTCCGATTGCGATATCCCTTCCGTTGCCACCATTCGGTCAAAGATATACTTCACCTGCCATCACCACATCTTGTGACGTGTCCTGCCCATTTTCACTTGAGTCGAAATATATGGGATTCGTATTCCACTTTAATTCTTTTGCGGATTTCCGTATTTCTGACTCGGTCGCTCATTGTGATGCCTAACATGGCACGCTTACGGCTTACCCTTGGTCATCGATAAAAATACGTACTCACAGAGAAATTCTAGAGAAAAATAACATAAAAATATATTCTCTTTACATGAGTGAACACTCTATAAAGCTTGGTGGTACCAGGCTGTCATAACTGTATAATATGTATGATTAAGTTTCGGCTCCTCGAGGCGAGGTGCCGTGATATTCGGTTTGTTGGTTTTTCGACCTTTATCTTTTTTTATTTGGTACCCAATTTCCGACGAGATGACCCCGTTGGGTTAGTGTGGATGTGATTTAGGTAGTCATGAGAAAAAAATGTTGTTTTTTTTTTTGTAAAAAAATATTGTTTATGGTAATGGCAACAGTGGAAGGAAATAGGTTAAAAGATGGCAATTAGGTTGTAAGTGTAAGCAACTGGTTAATCATTGCTTCTATGTATTTCGTCACGCCAGGTTCTTTGTGGGGTAGGCAAAGAATTCTAATAGGTTCTGTCCTTACAGACCTCCCTGGCGTCCTTCACGTTATATTTTCATAAAATGCTGTGTAATTAAAGTTTCCTTCCTTTATCTCATAAATTACTCCATAAATTGAGATTGTTAAATTATTGTTAAAAGAAGAAGCCTTAAGTTTATAAGGTACATAAATAAATGACATAGGTAAAATATATTTAGAGAAATAATACAAAATATAATTCCTCGTTCCACATTCATATAAAAATAGTAACGCGATTTTATTTCCCCGTCCCGGGAATAAAGAAACATTGCATTTTATCGCGGTTTATTTTTTATTTTTAAGTTCCTGACGTTTCGATTGCTTTGCCGCACTCATGGTCACGGGAGGTACTGAAGTGTTTGACGTCCAAAAGGCATAGGTACTCCGGGGTACGTTCAAACTTCTAAAATATTTTTGCTGGTCAAAAACCGCGTTTAAATCAGAATAATAGTTTTATTTTATGTGTAATATTCGCATTAACTCCACACAAATTAAAATGAAATTTAAAAATCAATCCGCTCTTTCCCAAGACGACACGGCGGGCGCAAATTTGGCAATCGGCACGATCGCATGGTCCCCGCAATTGCAGACCATCGGTGATAATTACGCGCTCAGAGTCCACCTAACCGGACCCTCGTAACTAGCTGCCTGTGGGTGGCAAACCAGCATCTTGTAGTGATGGGACATTCTAGAAATTCCGCAAGATTTCCCGTGGTTGGGAATTTGGAGTGATTTAAAATATTGATTTAAATTAACGAGCTGATTATAGAACGGAAATTATGTTTCTTTGGTCACAGATGTATTTGAAAGTTATATAAGTAGTTAGAATCTGGGTCTGAACAGTTATATTATAAATATTTAATGCAAAAAGTAGGTATACAAAAATATCCGACATGTTTTACCAAAATAAAATGCGAGCTGATTAGCGTAATAACGTGCTGTTTGGTATTTTTTACTCTCTGTACAAGCTCGTTACATCATCTTAGAGATAAAGTACAGAGATCATCAAGGCAATAAAATTTTATCTTTTGATACACAATCTGGTTATTAAGTGAACGGGTTACAGATTGAAGATAAAATATTTTTAGTTTATTATTTAGCATTAAATAGGTACACATATCATTACTAAAAAACTTTTTCTGCTCTTGATCGGTGTAAAAATTTGAATAACGCATAAATTTTTCCACTTTTAATAGAATTTTGGCATATCTTATATTGTCAAAATACTATTGACAGTAGACAGTAAGCAAATCTATCAATCTAATAAACAGAATTCGGCCGGCAGAAATTAGTACCAAAGTAACAAAAGTTCCATGGTTTTCAGCTTTTAAAATCCCGGGATTCTTCGCGCTTTGGCACAGCACTATCGAAGCTATTGATTGCTATCAAATTGCGAGCTCGTGACTTAGCTTTCGAATGGATAATGTCTCTCTTTACGTAACTTTATAGAGATTTTAATGTCGTACGTAATTGCGTTGTATGATCGGTATCGCTAATAATTTCCGATGGTGCTTTACTTATAGCTGAAATGATTATTTGGATTATTTGGTTTGAAAAATATTTCCAAATTATAAGCTATTAAAGTCTCATACAGATGTAGATCTCCATAACATCGTCTACTACTGGACATAGGCCTATAGATATCTCATACAAATTCCACACATATGTACCTAACGATGGTGATAAAGTCCTTACGACAAAATATCTGAAAGGCTGGTCCGACATTCTGTATATACCTATTAAACACGTAGCTTCATGAAAGTAATTTACAATGATTTAATATAAGATCGTTGTATGGCAATGAGATTACAATTAAAGTACGAAATACTACTTCCGAGTCTAATGGCCTCTTTGAATATTCAACTAAACTTTCAATTCAAGCAAATCTATTGCTTGCTGTCAGTAAAATTTTGAAAGATTTCCCATACAAACTATGTCAAAATTCTATCATATAAGTTAAGTCATATAAATAAGTCATATAAGTTAAATATTAAAATCGGTCGTAAATGAAATAAATAAATGACATTATGTAGATCATCCAATCGACATTATAAAGATGATCAGTTTTAAAACCTTTTCGCTTGCAAGCTGTAATCATAGTTCACCCCGCTTATTAGGTTGTTTCAATGAAACGAATACCACACACATGTGGATGTGTGTGTATAATAGAATAGTTCGAAAGATTGACACACTTCTATCCAGTTTTTTAAAAGTCACAAGTCACCTCTTACAGGATAATGACCATGTTATAAATGCCTACTCCCACATAACTAGTGGTATGATCAATCACACCGAGCTGTGTGTCTGTGGCGCAACAGTTCCACGTGTGGACGCGGCTTAAGGACGCCTTCGTGTGGAGCCCCGGAGGTAGCGCCGTCGCCACATTATCACCTGCTTCGTGGACAGATAAAACAGTAGAGCTGTGTTGGGTTGTCATTACTGAAAACTGATATAATTATTATTTGTAGCATTCTCATTTCGCCGATAATGTTAGGTCCAAATGTAAAGGACTATGCCTATGGCTGTCCAATTTCAGACTCCACTGAGTGGTACGACTTTGTTTGACGTAGGGTTCGAGCTAAAGACAGGACGTTGAAGTTATTAAAAAAATTAAATGAATAAAATTGCAGCCATGTTGATTAATTTCCATAAACGTAATAAACATATGTTTTGGGCTTAAAGAAAAAATCACTAAAATAAACCTATATAAAAAAAACAAGATTCCTTCTTAATCAATTCAATCTAAAAAATCTTCCACTATATTTATCGTAGATCTAGCATAGATATAACTGCAGAGGATGTGTCATATAAATTTAAAATAAATAATTTAATTAGCTCCACTCCACTCCATGCCGTCCGTTAATACAAATCTCCCGTTCGTGACTCCAATCGCATCTCATTATCGAGTTTGTTGTGCGTTTAAAAAATATAAATAATGTCGGCTCCGCGGCAAATTGACGTGTAATCATAGCGTTATGGCGATTAGGCGATTACGGGGATATCGCGGTAAATATAGAGATTACGTGTCAGCGGACGCGATGGGTGGCGGCCGTGCGACCTTTTTGGATTACGGCAGTCGCTGGACATATTCGGCGATTGAGATTATTTGCGATGCGATTTTGAAATTGTGTTCGATTATTAAAAAATGTATTTCGTTTTTGTAAATACTTTTAATTTAATACTTTTGTTACATGTTTTTGCGGTAGGTACTTTTTTACTTTTATGTCGTGACCTGTGTCGTGGGTTACAAACATGAAAATTCATATACATAAGCACCCAGACCGAAACAAATAAATGTGGGTCACACAAAGATTTGTCCCTTTCGGGAATCGAACCCACATTATTATTATAGGTATTATGTTTTTAATCATTTTACGGAGTTAGATACATTAGTTTTAGCCACATAGCTAGGCGACACGCAGATAGCCTCGAAAAGCTCATGTTAGTAGGCAAAGTAACGGAAAAAGTCCTTGAGGCCGTTCACCGACATGTCGGCCCTACCAAATACGGGGTCAGACAGGAATGTTTTCAACACCGCTGTACGACATGCCTAAAATAGGAAAGAATGGAGAAGGCTTTTAAACACCTGTGAGATGGCATCCTCTTGATATTGACACAAGCCTCAGCTATGAGTAAACGACCGAGAAGAAGATATATTGTATACAAAAACGTTCAGTTTACATTATACCTTACATTACTTCAATAATTACTATCTTAATTTCAATGTAACTGTTGCTTGATGCCTTGATGACTCCCCTGCCGCCACCGCCGGCCGCGACATGTTCTCACCGACCCCCCCGATGCTTTGTCATCCCTTCTTTCCGCTCAGAATACGGGCGACGACGACGACGTAGTAGTAGATCCCCTCCCATAGCCGGCGGTTGACCGGTGCACTTAGTAGTGCACCTGTCCCCGCCCTCGAGTATGTCGCCTCTTGCCCTTCTGGCTGGCTAGAGCGTAGTGGTTGCACGCTCGCCTTTAAGTCCGGTGAAGCTGTAAAGGCCTCGCGGCCAACAGCGTACATCATTCACACACACACACACACACACGCCTTGATGACCGCATGACATGCGCGGGGTGGTCGGGGGTGCTTATATTTGTATCGCCACTGTCACTATATATTATAAAACAAAGTCCCCCTGTCGCGTCTGTCTGTGACGACAAACTCAATAATTTATCGATTTAGCGCAGTGGTTAAGAGCTTAGTCCGCTCCGCCCACTGTGTCTAATAGTCGTGTGTTCGATTCCCGCACGGGACAAATCTTTGTGTGATCCACAATTATTTGTTTCTGGGTATTTGTGTCTGTGGATTTTCATATTTGTAAACGCACCCACGACACTGAAATCAATCCTAGTGTGGGGCTACGATTACATAAAACTAAAAAAAAAACAGGACTTGACCCTGTCACATTGCGGCAAACACCTCACAGACTAAGTGAGCTAGAGTACACTAACGCCTGCTACAAAAAATCTAATTGAGGTGTCTTCTGTAGTATGTAGTACATGATAACAACTCAATGGTACACAGTAAGTAAAAATGTACAACTGGTATCATTTGCCGCGGGAGTTGATCTCGGCGTCAATAAGACGCGTGTATGTGTGGCGGTGAGTGCGGGGCGCCGCGTGGTGGAGTGCAGCACCGCGCGGCCATTACTGTACCGTCTACAGAAAAAGTACATTTGATTTAAATATTTAGCTGGACCACTTAGGTAGACAGGGAGTAGAAAATACCTTTGATTTTTTTTTAATAATCCTTCCTCGCCCGAGACGCGGCTGAAGTCAGCCCCGTGATTTTATGACATAACTTTACACTATCCTTGGTGATTTCAAGCTATCTTTCTTCAAAGGCGTAAAGGTTATCATCGAAGCGACAACTTTAACGTCTATAAAGAATTATATTTTTTGGTTCTGCCTGTTTGTGTCTATCTTGTCGCCATTTATCTATATTTTCTCAAACTTTACGGTATGTAGAGTATCAGACACGTCAACATACACGAAAATGTCACATTTGCATACAAATAACATTCATCAAAAGAGTTCATACATATATCGAATACCGAAACGCATACAAATTATATTCATGTTAAACGACTTTTCTAACTCGATAATATTACTAAAATAAAACCCAAGAATTATTCGGTAAATGGCAAATAACATAAACAGCAATAGTGAAAACTGACAGACGACTTAGTTCAGTGGTTAAGAGTTTAAGCCACGGTTTAAGCCTTAAGTCGCGGGTTAGATCTTTATTATGTTTTAGTCTGAAACGCACCAACAAATGATTCCTAGTGAGCGGCTACATTTCAGAATAACATAAAATAAAATAATAATCCCAAGTCCCAATAATTAATTATAATTTATTTATATTTCAAGGTGAAGACTCGTATTTGTTAGTAATATTTCACTTATAAACTATGTTAGTATTCTTATTATCTATGTACAGGTATGTGAACCACCCCTCATCCTAGATGTTGAAAGCCAGCAGCTGCGGTTCACATACAAGCAGTCTAGTCTGCTCGCTATACAGCTTAGGTTGCTGTTGGGGCTGATCCGCACACGGCGCACCAGGGAAGCGCATTTCTTACGCATCGTTGCAAAGAAACAATCGATCACAATAATATAACTAAAATAAAATGGACCAAAATAAAAACAAAAATACTTTTTACTTCTTCTGCTGTCCCTAGAAAACAATCACCGCTTATTTTCACTTACATTAGTTTAGTGAAGGATGGTATCAATGAATTATGTGTGCTCGCGTGACGTCTTCTCCCCACCCACCGGAGGGACCTCCCCCACTTCACGGCGACCCTAAACCACCCCTACTTACGTGATTGGATTTTTTTATAAAAATGCTCCTACGCTTTGATGTTAAAAATGGACGTGTGAGTGTTTGTAAGTGAGAATTATCTAACGCAATTTTGTTCTTGATAATATATAGGTTTGTGTGGATGAGCGCTTCTTTGTAAGGGGGTGAGATATAGATAGGTTCCCTAGGTGAGACAGTCATGATGAATGTCGCTTAAGTATGAAGTCTCCATCGATGCGCACTGGGTACGCGTTGTGGACTAGGTATCTATGTATTTTATTTTAGTTTGTTTATTTATTTTAAGAAAACTTCCTTAGTGTAGTAATAATAATGTTACATAGAAAAAGAAGGCCATTTAAAAGTTTCCACAGATAGCACAACTAATACACATAAAAAAGTAAGCCAGTAGAAATGAAGACAGCGCAGAAATCAAACAAAAATACCCAAAGTTACACTAAACAACACTTATCAAAAAGTAAATTAGCAAAAGAACTTTTTATTCAGCATGTGCTTAAGCTGAGGAACGCTGGTACGAACTAATCTTTGTAACCATTTGTGAGATAAGGCCTTTGCCCAGCAGTGGGGTTGTACAATCCCATATTAATAAAGAGCTTATGTTATGCAACACAAGCTCTTTATTAAGGTCAGAGTATCCGTAATCACCAAAGTTAAGTAGCATTCAGCTTAGTCAGTTTGAGAATGGTGACAGTATCGTTTCCATATACGAACGTCTTGTAGTCGAATTCGAAGGTCCCTGGTTACCATTTCATGTGTTGAAGCCTTATGGGCGGCTTGAAAAGTTCCAGGAGCCAGAGAGGTCTGTAATAAGAGAACCGGTTGGAACTCTGTACTCTTTGCCTACCACACAATGGGTCTGGAGCTAGGATACAGATACATTGAAAAGTTCCAACAGCAGGTGATCACAATTATATCTCCACCATGCGGATAAGCGCCCCTAGATCAAGTCTCATTAGAGCAACGATTAAAAAAAGCCTCCTTTTTTTTTAAAAGAAACGTAGCCAGGATTTATACCTGTGTCGTGGGAGCGTGGGACTGGAACAAATAATTGTGAATCACACAAAGATATGTCCCGTGCAGGAATCGAACCCGCGACTATTAGACACAGTGGGCGGAGCGGCTTAAGCTCTTAAGCTAAATCGTCCGTCAAACTTGCTTTATAGATGGATAATTCTCACTAGAGCAACATTCAATTCGTTTTCGCAACACTAGTTATTATTCCTATGTCGTGGGTGCGTTCGAAAATATGAAATTCACAAATACACAAAAAACTAGACCGAATCTAAGACGTGTAAGTCTCACAAAGATATAAAGTGTGGGAATCGAACTTGTAACTACCAGATCTTTACCAGAGGACCAAGCTCTCGATGCAACTATCAGCTATAACTAGAATGAATTAGAAAAATATCAATCCGAAAGTGGAAGGATGTAGGTGCCGGGGAAGACCTAGACTATCTTACCATGACCAAATAGACCGTGTCTTATCTGAAGGGCAAGTCAAGAGTCTCCGTAACCGGCGAGTGTGTATGAGACGAACTATGAGAGTGGAGGAAGCCAGAGAGGTATGTAAGGAAAGAACCTGTTGGAACTCTGTACTCTCTGCCTACCCCGCGAGGGAGCTGGCGTGATGATATAGATAGATAGATAGAATTAGAAAAATATCACTTCAAGACTATCTTACTATGAACAAATAGACCGTGTCTGAAGGGCAAGTCAAGAGTCTCCGTAATATACAGGGCAAGTGTGGAATCCTTGTTATGATGTGCATATCACCCATCTAGAAAATATCCAACCAAATATCCATTTTGCGCTAAAACATACTTACCCAGATGTCAAAAAATCCACTTTCTTCTTCTCTATGAACGAAGAAAAATTGCTGATATGGTGCTTTTGTTCAAGATAACTATGATGTGACTGCCCTGATTTTTGAGCAAATTAGACTTTGTTCTCACTCAGAAAACCTAGTCTCTTGTAAGTCCCTCTAGTAAGAACTCAAATTCAAACTCTAATAATTTATTTTGTATAAGCCCTGCGGGGGCGCTTACAAATAGTCAATTTACATTTTTTTTAAAATCTAATTTATTTACACATCTACCACCGGATCGGAACGCGGCCTCCACTGAGAAGATCCGGCGATGAAACTCAACGGGCTTGTCTTTTTTTATTTAATTCTCTTTCTCTTTTTTCCTTTCAATTATTTTATCATATTGTGTGGATACAATGTTTAGGTTACAATTAAATAGCTTACAATCTAGCTCCAGTGTGATGCCGCACGACCGAGATATGAGACTAATGAAGTTATTTATAAAGAGTGTCTGAAAGATTCCAGATGGACCAGTCCCCACAAGCAGCACCCGTTCACGAGTATGACTACTGGAACAGCCATCACTCCCCTCGACCATATTGGAGGGAAGGTAGTGACCCGCTCCAGAACTAATCATAGACAAAATTCTTTTATTAACAAATCCTTTCAAGACCAACTAACAGGTTATTAACTAAGGAGACCTTTTTTCGCATATCCGAATCTATTATTCTGCTGTCTTTCGTACATTCCTATTTTTTATTATTTTTTTTGGATACTACCAGCTGAATCTTATAAATGGCCATCTATTACTGTAATAGTTGTCTAAGTACCCCTTACCTCATCATCATCATCATCTCAGCCTATACTTGTCCACTGCAGCGTAACCGGTCCGATGCGACCTGCATCCAACGACTTCCTGCGATTTTCACAAGATCGTCGGTCCATCTGGCAGGAGGTCGTCCTACGCTGCGCTTGCCAATACGTGGTCTCCACTCTAGAATATTTCTGCCCCAACGCCCGTCCAATCTTCGCGCTATTTGGCCCGGCCATTGCCACTTCAGCTTGCTTATCCTATGGCCTATGTCGGTAACCTTGGTTCTTTTACGAATCTCCTCATTCCAGATTCGATCACGTAGAGAAACGCCGAGCATAGCTCTTTCCATAGCTCGCTTAACAACTCTGATCTTTTTTATGAGAGGTCTTTTGTAAGAGACCACCTCTTACCTAGCCGTTAGATTCCCGAATATAATAAAAATAAAAAAAATAATAAAAAGTTATCGGCGAGCGCGTAAGAGACGAACTATGAGAGTGGAGGAAGCCAGAGAGGTCTGCAAGGAAAGAACCTGTTGGAGCTCTATACTCTCTGCCTACCGCGCAAGAGATCTGTCATGAGGTTATAAATAAAGAGAGATCAGATTTCAGATCAGATTTGACGGCGCAGTGGTTAAGAGCTTATGCCGCTCCATCCACTGGGTCGAATCGTCGCGGGTTCGATTCCCGCACGGGACAAATCTTTGTGTGACCCACAATTATTTGTTTCGGTCTGGGTATTTGTGTATGTAAATTTTCATGTTTGTATAAAATAAAGAAAAGAAAAGAAAAAAAAAAACATCAATTCCCCTATAATAAACCCCTGGACACTCGGCAACATTTAAACTTACAAATATCATTACAAGTAGATTGCAACCAATTATTATTTATAAATCATATTGCTTGGGGAATACGCTATGATCCTAAACATTTCATTGTACTTACGGATTTGCAAAAAGGGTGGCAAGACACGTGTCTGCGGGGTCCAAACCCCAATTTAACATGACCTCCCCCGCCCCTCTGAATCAATAACAACTAATACCTTTTAAGGATAAACTCGACAGTTGATAAAGCTCCATTATACCTGGTTTATGACAAGCAGGGATTTTATTTAATACGTTTAAAATTTATTACTGATCCTGTTTGTTTGTCGGTCGAAAACCTATTTTGTTTATAAAGTGGTTTTTTATGATCCCCTCGTGCATCAATAAATTTTATGATCTTTGTTATTGAATTATCACTGTTGTGGTCATAAATTCACCTCAAATATAGTGTGGGTATATGCGTGGGAATATACCTTCTTGATTTTATTTTAATTGTTTATAATTAGAGCGGTACGATTAAGAAATATTTAATTTAATGGTTATTTTTCAATTAATGAAAGACTATAAACAGCTTTTGCTTTTTTTGTGGCTATGGCGAAATCGTTTCTGTTTTAAGGTAATCGGGTTGCAAGATCATTATAGATTTAATAGATGTTTATATTTATGTAAGCTATTAAAGTAAAATAGTTGAAGTAGGCACTTTATAAACACTAGTTCTGTTTGTAAAGTGCCTACTTCAACTATTTTACGTACCTACAAACAGGAAGCTTTGTTCAGCACTGAACCACAGTAACCAAATATATAGAATAATGACACAACTAAACAGCAAGAATAGAAGAAATCATACTTTTTAGTTGTCACCATTAGGAAGTGTTTATTAAAATAATCAAATTTTTGAGTTGTGTCGTGATTATATTTAGTAAGTGATATTGTGTTCTTAGCCATTTATGTTAAGCTATACAAAATAAGGCTTATAATATAAATTAAACTAACTAAATTCATTAGTATTGATTCCCAAATTCTTAAAAATCAATAACATATATTAATTTATATGGCATCAAGCAGCATAAAAACTCAAAGCAAATCTATTACGATTCCCCCGATATCCCAAATTCAAGGGGGAGACGATACAAATTATTATTTTCCATAATATCATCACACGACCATTACTCGTCGCCATCGGCGCGTGACCGAAAATTATTAGGCATTTTTTTCGCACGTCCGTTCCGTCGCGCGGCCGTCGAGAGAATGCGCGTTCCGGAAGTTGTAAAGTAGTGATTTGTAACGCACGCGCCGCGGCGCCTGACGTCACTTCCGTGCGGCGGCCATAATGATACGGGAGACGCGGGAATAGCCGCCGAAATGTCTTGCTATCTCCCCTTTATTGTACACCCTACAAGTTTTATCGTTCCGTCGATGCTTTTACTTTTATGCTCTGTTTAGCTAAATTTCTCTCTCCATTTAATTACGGCGGGAGCTGGTAATGTGTTTGGCAGATGACGTGGTCGTTAATGAATCGTATAAATGTTTTTCGACTGTCCAGTGTTATCTGTGCTCTATCGATTGGTATAGGTTCGTTTAGTAATATATTTGATGTTCAGAGTCATTTATCACTCAATAAATTTTCGATACTATACATAGTCACAGTTTAGGATTAGTTCTTAAAAGCAGTTATTTAAATATGTTCAATGCTAAACCCAAAATATGTGTTTCTCGATGGCCTAGTGGAGTGTCTTGTTTTAAAAATAATTTTAATTTAAAAATACTTTTTTAAAGCAAGCTGGTATAGCAAAATCACAATGAAGATATATTGCTTAGGTGAGGAGTTCCTATGGCTCCCTACGGCTCCATCATCAGACCCAGGACACCATCCGGGTCTAAAGTTCTCGTCAAGGCAAATCCGACGAGCCCTAAAAGGCCGGGTAATATTGAGTAGTTGGGTTGTTCCATTGCCCACCTTTCGGCTTCATCATCAGACCCCAAACACTATCTGGTTATATAACATGTTGTATATTTCACAAGTTCCTATGGCCTCCTTCTGACTCCACTGTACCATATTATTGCATTGTCACCGAACTTACATACGTATGCTAAATTTCAGCTCAATCGAATAACCGCAAGTGCTTGAATCATGGATCACAATATTTGAACCAGAAAGATAGACAGACAGACAAACGAACATTGCAAGTTAAATAAAAGCTTGTAAAAAGGTGTCAAACACACCGTTTCTTAAACGCATTTACAAACATAAAATTTGCATACCTACTCACTAAAACAAACATTCGTGGGCTACAAAAAGATTTATCCCCTGCGGGATCAAATGATCTTCTACTCGATCTAGTGATCCAATGAGCCTAGTGGCCTACGCTCTTAACCACCGGACCAAACCATTGTCAAGTTACGTTCATCAATCAGCCTATCGTAGTCCACTGCTCGACATAGGCCTCTCCTAACACGCGCCATTGCACACGGTCCTCCACCACCGCATCCAGTCTGTCCCAGCGACCTTTTTGAGGTCGTCGGTGCATCTAGCTGGGGGCCGTCCTACCTTACGCTTACCAAGTCGCGGTCTCCACTCTAGGACACGCTTGCTCCATCGGCCGTCGGTCCTTCTGCAGATGTGACCAGCCCATTGCCACTTTAGCTTACTGAGTCTGCGAGCTATATCGGTAACTTTGGTTCTTTGTCGGATTACCTCGTTAGGAATTTTATCCTTCAAAGAGACGCCGAGCATAGCTCGCTCCATAGCCCGCTGTGCGACTTTGCATTTGTGGACTAGTCCCACTGTGAGTGTCCACGTCAAGTTACGTTAGTTGATTTAAAAAAGGCATAGTTCAAATGACCATTCGCCCTATCCGATAGGTAAATCTCAGGGAAACTCTCAGGCAAGAAACACCAATGCATTTCAAAACATTTTTTGATAAATCCTTCTCAGTCCAAGCTGTTCGTCATTGGAATACATTGTCTGTATCATTAAGACGCGCACAGTCATTGGCAATTTTGAAAATAATAATTAACGACCAATTTCTTTTCTTCACTTCCCTTTGACTATTCTCTAATAAGTTACCTACGATGCTGCCGTTTCTCTTCGTCTGTATACCTATCTTCATGTATATTTATTTATCGTCATGTATCATGTATTTATAAGCATATGAACTTACACCTTTAGACAGAATTAGACAATTAGACACAATAAAAGAAACTAGTAAAATGTACGCCACCTACTGCCCTCTATTTTTTTGCATTTTTTTAGGGTTTCTTATCGCCAATAGCTTTTTCTGTACCTATTTATTTCTTTTTTTCCATGTTAATGTATTCAATAGCATCACGCCCGATCCGTTGCGGGGTAGGCAGAAGGTACAGAGTTCCAACAGGTTCTTTCCTTACTGACGTCTCTGGCTTCCACCACTCTCATAGTTCGTCTCATACACGCTCGCCGGTTACGGAGACGGAATGTATTGGTGTACAATAAAGAGTATTCTATTCTATTCTTAGTCCATAAGTACTCATGTTCCATTTTTATCGGGTATATGCGCATTATTTCTCTAAAGACTTTTCAACTCTATCCGAAAAAAATAACTTCATGTATTAACTATTATATTACAAGTATAATTATATCAGTGAATACAGATCTCTTCTTACATGCTCACATAAATAGATATATTATGCAAACAAATGTATTAATACCAGGTAGATAGGTAGATAACGAAGAATCGTCGCGAAATCTCCATTTTATGCAAATCTCAGAGATGTCTAGACACAGAATGCGTAATTTGAATCGAAGATTGCCTACCTAGCCACCGCGTTACGGTGTGAGGTATGGTTTCATTGAGAGTGTGTTTATTATTATAAATTCGAGAGCAGAGTTGAGCAAAAATAATTGTGAAAAAATTATTTTACAATTAAAATATCACGGATTTTATTGTGGTTTATTTTTGGTTTTTAAGTTCTCGATGCTTTGAGAGCTCTACAGCACCTATGATCACAGGAATGACCGAGGCGTTTGACGTCCAAAATTCATTCATCATTCATTCGGCATGGGACAAATCTTTGTAAACAAAAAAATAAACCACTTCACGCCTATACGCCAAGCAAGGGTGGCAGAGGTGTACTGTATATACCTACTCTTTGCCGACGATGTTAGGTCCCATGTAGTATATATAATAAAAATACCTATGAATATTTGTTTCAGCCTGAGTGTTTGTGCATGTTAATTGAATGTTTGTAAAAGCACCCAAGGCTGAGCAATAATTCCTAATGTCGGGCTATTTTTAAACAACAGTGACAATGTGATAGTGCCACAATAGGAACATCGTGGCTGCAACTTTATGATTATTCAAGTGACACCATCACACCTGTATTCCCCATGGGGGAACATAGTACACCTCTGCCACGGTGGTAGAAGTGTACTATGTACCCCCATTTTTCGCCGATGATGTTGTCCTATGTAATGGGGGAGGAGCCTTATGCTATATACTGGGCACACTTCCAGTCTCCGGACTGATACTGGGAGCTTTTTGATAGAAAAACTACATTTGTCCGACCTAAGATTTGAACCCACGATCTCGTGATCGCAATGCGCATTATTTGCCACTGCACCAACGAGCAGTGCTATTACGATATTTTTAAAATCATTTTTTAATTTACTTACACAGCATTTTTCGAGCCTATGTTGCACTGCTGAGAGGCAAAGGTCCTGCCAATAATCTTCTATTTATCTGTAAGTCCGGCCACTTATGATGAATCCTTTCTTGGAGATTCAAATTCAAATTCATTTATTATTGTGTATGATAGGTTACATAGGTTGGTATAAGTGTTACATTAGTTCTCTATGATCAGCCTATACGGCGTACAATATTGCATATATTTCTGAGTGATCTAAAAAAATACCAAAAAATATATATTGTATTCTATTTTATAAATCAATGTCATCATCAGAAAAATAATATTATTATAAAATGTCAAATAAATTATTAATATACCTATGCAAAAAAATTACAATATTTGATCTTTAATATAGCATAATAAAATATAATGAATAAAACAAAAAAAAGTCAGAGCATAACAAAATAAACAAACGAAACATGCAAAAAGTGTTATAAAATAAATTGAACCATTTCAGAGTCTCAGAGATTATTTCTCAAGTAAATAATAGTTACTATTACATATGTGTGTATAATGTCTGACGCATACAGTCTGATTATTTCGTTATGTTGTATATTTTACCTTAGGCCCAGGTTGCCATCTTTGACGTAACCCTTCTGCACAATAATAAATTATAGTATATGCTGGGACACGCAACCTCTGGTGTTTGTAAATGTGTATTTTGTAGGTTGAATAAATCGACGGTCCCATAGAACAAAGTTACATATGCCAAACAAAATAATGGCATTTGCGACTTTCGTGCTCGTCGATAAGGTTATTTTTGCCAAATATAAAAGACTTCGTTAGACACGTCTTCTCTTTCTTCTTCAAGAATACATTAATGTTCAACTCCGGCGACGGCGTCCATTTCTGCACCCATATTATTTCATGATGAATTCGTAAAAATGATACTAATTTGAAGCCCGCTCTCATTGAAACCCCACATCGGCCAGTATCCAGACCAGCCCAATATATTGGCTATAATCAAAGTCTCAGGTTGTTGAATTAAAACGTAGTATTGTGTATGGGTAACCGATATCTTACGAGGGTTTACCCGTTGGACGGCGACGACGGGTGGAGATTTATAATACACTTTGAGATGGCGGTTAAGGTGGGTTAACTGTAGCTGCATACAATGTTAAGTTACAAAAATTACTTTAAGTATGTTTTGAGCGAATTTTAAGATTTTTCTTGTTTGTAAAATGGCAGGTATTTGGGCGTAGACATTGCGTTAATGTGGATTTTATTTTTATCAAAAATTCTTAGTAGGCAGCAATCCGGAGTTTGTTTTTTTAGTAAGCTTTATTCAGAACTGGTCATCATTAATAGACCCGTATTTCACCTGATGGAAAGTAACGATGTAACTGAAGATGTGGATCACTGACTCAGTAATTTATGTGCGAGGTATAATGGCAATGGACTCACCTCTTATAACATTGAAACCCTTCATCGCCGGCTATATATGGGTGTACACAGAAAACCTCTGCCACCCTCTCTCGGGGAATATGTATAGGCGTGGCGGTCTTTTTTCAATGGAGAATATAAGCATGAAGCTTATTTTCTTAAATAATAAAGTTTACTTGGTCTTACTTGCACGAACCAGAGTTGATTACCTATTGACTAATTTGAGGTTAAATTGCCTTCAACTGAATGTTATAACCTCGAGTTAGTCAATAGGGGACGCTAACCCTGAATCAGAATCAGAATATTTTTTATTCATGTAAACCATTTTAGTATTTATGAATCGTCAGAAAAACAACAAAGACTCTACCACCACTTCGGAATGTCATTACTGTGGAGAAGAAGGGGAAGAAACTCCTCGGTTTCTCTTTTTAAATAAATTTTTTACAAACTATTTTATCTACATTTTGCTGTGGGGTATGGGAGAACAATGTAGGTTGGTCACCAGGTGAGTCTAATTTAAATAAAGCAAATTATACTATTTATGAGAATAGCTACATGGCTCCCTCATTTACAAAAAAAGGGACGCATAAAAATGTCACTTTGTTAAATTAAAAGAAGGAAGAGAAGAAATGTTAACTAATAACAGTTGAATAGTTTGTCATGACTCAAGTCAAGCTGGAATAGCATCTATCCAAGTATTTTTATCTTTGAAATAATCTTCTTCTAGTGGTTCATGCAAGTGTGCCTCAGTATAGAAATAGCCTACTTTTGAAAATTTGTTCTTCAATAATTGATTTCTTCTTTTCATTGGTCTCTTTCGACCTACATACTGTTTACCCTCCCAAGTCACAGTACCGTGAACATAATGTAACTTGGGTACGTAATTATCAAGACAAGGTGTAGGGACGGGTAGAAATGATAACGTGAAATGAGCGTATCATGATTACAAGAGTATTAGTTCCGTGCGACGGCACACTAGTACAAAGTGGATAATTTTAATGTGGAACACATATTTGTGTACTTATAAAAATATTTGCAATGATTCCGTATGAATTTTCGGATAATTTGTCCGTTGAAAATCCTACTAATATTACAAATGTGAAGGTTTATAAATTTGGATGTTTGTTACTCAATTACGCAAAAAGAGCTGAACGGATTTGGCAAAGACATTGTTCTACGCCCATACATGATTTGCCCCAGAACCAACAGCAATGAAAAAATACTTGTATAATATCAAATCACCCATAAATTATTTTAAGGCATTTATTATTAAACGGTCAAGTAGGGGAATCGCAATATTGCACAAAAAGTATTAGAAGAAAGAAATTTTATTTGTCACAGCATGGGAGACACAGAAAGAGATATTATAAAATTACAAAAATTATAAAATTAAAATTAAAATTAAATTAATTAAAATTAAATTAGCCGCGTGGTTCCCGGCTTAGAATAGGACCAACCCATCTCATCCCATCGGGTGTCGTACAAGGCGACTAAGGGAAAACTAGGGAATGGGCAGCAGCGTTCTCTTAACACTTCTGCGATCAAAAACTGCGCTCGCCAACCCGCCTGCCAAGCGTGGCGAGTATGGCAAATCCCCCCTTTGGGGAGGCCTATGTTCAACAGTGGACAAGTATGGGCTGAGATGATGATAAAATTAAAAGAAAAAAAAATCAAAAATGGAACACAACAAAGTAATACACATGAGTATGTGTCTCACGGCTGAGCCAAATAGGTATCCAGATCAGCTTAATGTCAGGCACAAGGGTATTAGATTTTGTGGTTATAATTCAGTAGCCATTAATAAGTATGAGGTTATATTGTGTGTATTGACATTCAGTAAAGATGTCGGCGATTTCGATATAAGTACTTACAATACTTTGAAATATTCGTTTAATATTGCAAATTGTCCGTTAGATACGGATATTTGCCATTATTTTAATAAAATAGATAAATAATGATGGCATGATTCCAATGTTTGTTGGTTCTGGGGCAATTTTCGACCATGTACCAAAATAAATACTATCCTTGAAGACCTGTAATTGTTAGTTAGATAAACATGTGAAGTAGGTATATAATATAGAAAAAAATATGTATAGGACAGGGCAAAACTTTTGATTGTTTCGATGGCAGACATCTTGAATTTATATAAAAGCGGCCCAGAATGGGGCCTCTTCGACTGTATTGTCGGTGGCAGTCATTTAGTACAAAGTGTCCAAGTGCAAAAGTATTTCGGATTTTATCACAATTTTCTTTTAAGTTTCCCACGTTTCGAGTGGTTCTCACACCCATGGTCACAGAAAGGACTTCTCCTTTCTGGGTCGAGCGTAGTGGTTGCACGCTCGCCCTCTTATCCGGTGAAGCTGTAAAGGCCCGCGGCCAACAGCATAGATAAGACAACAGCGCCTATAGCTAATTTGACAATCTACAGTCGTTAACGCCAATAGAAAGCGGAAAAATGTATGGGAATGACATTTTGCAACGAAAAGTCACGTGGTCAAAAAAATGCGCTATCGATTTCGACAAGAGAATAGAAACAAAACGCTTGCAACTTGTCTAGGCCCTCAGAGTAGAAAAGACTTCCTTGAAATCCGATAAATATTTTTTCCATTCGCGTTATCTAAGTACCTAGGTATACAATAGTGTTAAAAGACTTTAAACATTGGACAATTTAAGTATTCTTTTGTATAATGCTATTAAGTTTAATAGGTACGATATGTATACATTCTAATACTTTATCATCACTCCAGATTCCTTGTGAGGTAGGCAGTGTATAGAGTTCAAGCAGTTTCATTCCTTTCAGACCTCTCCCGCTTCTACTACTCTCATAGCCTCACACTTGTCACATGCACGTGAGTCACGGAGACTTCACTTACCCATCAGCTTAGACACTTTGGTCCTAGAACCTAAATTTTATCACTTTCTGTTTTGTAATTGAATATTCATCCTACTAATATTATAAATGTGACAGTTTGTATTTTAGATGTATGAATATTTCGGTGTTTGGATCTTTGTTAGTCAATCACGCAAAAACAGCTGAATGGATTTGAATACTGAATTGAAAGCTGAATGGATTGGGGTATTGCTGCTTTGTAGACACAATGTGGCTACCGTCTTTGGGGTTCTGGTTTGGTCATGCTCACTATAATGTCTTTGCTTGCGGTGGCTGTCTGGCGCGGGTCACTCCCTTCCCTCCAATATGGTCGAGGGGAATGATGGCTGTTCCAGCAGTCATACTCGTGAACGGGTGCTGCTTGTGGGGGCTGGTCCATCTGGAATCCTTTAGACGCTCTTTACAGATAACATTTGATTTACAGATATCTCGATCGTAAGGCATCACACTGGAGCTAGGTCATAAACTATTTAATTGTAACCTTAACATTGTATCCACACAATATGATTAAAAAAAAGGAAAGAAAGAGAAGTAAATAAAAAAGACCGCCCGGTGGTTTTTAGATTAGTAGTTAAATTGGATTTAAAAAAAATGTAAATTGACTATTTGTAAGCGCCCCCGCAGGGCTCATACAAAATAAATTATTTGAGTTTGAGTTTGAATGAAATTTAGCACACAAATAGTTTATTACCTAACTTTTTATCCTGGAAAGATTAGGTTCTTGTCTAAAGTCAACGCGGATAAAGTCGCGGGCAGAAACTAGTATGAAATAATACTCATACTGATTGCTAAACTTAAGTGGCAGTGGGCAGGGCACATCGCTCGTAAAACTGACGGCCGTTGGGGCAGAAAGGATCTCGAGTGGCGACCACGTACACTGAAAACGTGGAATGGGTAGGTTTCGTAGACCGATGACATGGAGTCGGGCAGAAAGTTGGTGCGTTCAGCACAAAATCGGTTGTTTTGGCTATCTTTAGGAAGGCCTTTCTCCTGCAATGAACGTCTTTCGGCTAAAGATATATAATAGCCCTGTTAAGAAACTGTCCCAGCGTTGGGCACGGGCTTCCTCTTAAACTGAGAGCATACGCACATGCTTTCGAAAAGAAAGAGGTGCGTGCCTGGGTTGGAACCTGAGACCTCTGACTTTGCTGTCCAACGGTCTAACCACTAGGCTATCACTGGTTTTTGCTATCGTATGAAGATAGATAAGAGGATCCAGAAACCGGGAATCAAACCTCAACGAAACAGTTTAGTTGTTGATCAAATAGTTACGGAACCCTAGAAACAATAAAAACACCTAAATTGTGTTATAATAGCTATTCTAATAGATTTTATTAGCACAAATTCAACGGTAACCGCTCATAATTATGTTGGAAGTGCTCATATGCTTAAACAGCTCATATGAGCACATTGCCCCCCCCCCCCAATGTGCTTATCAGCTGATAATAATAATAATTATTATTATTGAGCCGTTGGTGTCCCACTGCTGGGCAAAGGCCTGCCTCCACACTTTCCACTTCACTCTGTTTAAAGCAATCGAGGGCCAATCACTTATAAAGACGTCCAGTTCGTCACGCTATCTCGACCTGGGCGTGCCGCGATGTCTTTTAAAATGAGGAGGGACCAAGTTGGTTATTATTTTAGCCCACGATGTGTCTGGCATACAGCAGACATGGCCAGCCCAGTTCCATTTTAGGTTGGCGATTTTTTGACGAACATCAGGTATTTTTGTCATGGAATAATACAGTTAATTAAATGTGCATATTGTTTTTTTTTTTGTGGTTATTGCGTTTACATTATGCTATTGTACAAAGTTTACGAATATTCTAAATTAATTCAACTCCCCAATGAACTTGATGACAAAGATGATAATGAAAGTGCTGAAGTGCCCCACCCTGGATAGTAAAGCGATGGATACTTTACATACCAATTGCGACGGCCGTTTTGAAGGAAATCGAAAAGGCACGTTGATTACTTTGTTATAATTACCTTCGCTCATGCACATATAGGAATACATAATGGTTAATATTCCACCAACATTACACATTATAATTCGAAATAACACAAGTTTTGGAAATTAAATCAAATTCACAACATCACTCTTCGATTTCCCGCCAAAACTCCTTGCATATTGTTTGTTACAATAATTTAAATTATTGAAAAAATGGAGATTGGAGTTTTTATTAAGAAGATACAAGATGACAACGGCTTCCCAGCTTAAATCGCTCTGCCCCCTGTATCGAATAGACGTGGTGTCCATCCCTACGCAGAACAAATCTTCATGTGACTCACAAATGTTTGTGTCTGAGTGTTGGTATATGTGAATTACATATTTTTGAACACACCCGCGATGCAGGGATAATTTCTAGAGCGGAGCTACGTAAAACAAAAATGACATTTTCTGACAGTAGCTACATACATACGTGAACCTTCTATCAGGGATTCGTCAAATCAGTTTTTATTTACATCAAAAACTACTTACCATAAAAACAGCAATCCCTCAATTAATTGAACGAACAATCGTCTAAAAACTGACATCCACATCCCTAAATAAATCTTCAAGCCGAAAGCACATCACTATTCATCGGTACTTACGTTTCTTTTGCCGACAGAAAAAAAAAGATTGATATATCCGCCTAATTTGCCTACAGATTCACAATAAAATATGTCATATCATATAGCCCATTATGCCAATGTAAAAACAACCTGGATTGTCTGAATGACGTATTTCCTGTGCACAAAACAAAATGGAGGGCTAAGATCCTGCCAATTAGGCCGAAGAATCGAGTGATGTGGGCCCTAAATCAGTTTAGGTTCGTATTTAATTATGTTAATCAGGATGTACCATTCAGATTGTGTTTTTATTATTTTTAATTCTTGTATTGTGAATGGCAATTGAGGTTATTAATTGGAATTCATTTTATTAAGTGGTGTAGTTGTGTGATTAATTTCGTTTTTTTTAAAAGGCGTGTTATTTAATGTATGATCGTAGATAAATAGGAAAGAAAAATAAACAGCGTCATGCCTATATTCCTCTAGGAAGGACGGCTAACGTGTTCTGTGTACACGCACATTTCGTTAACGATATTAGGTATCCGAAGTAAGAAGGGCGAGTCTATTGTCTACATGTGAAACAATTCCAGACTCTGGATTGGCACTAGATTTTTTTTTGATACCTTGTCCGACCTTTGATCCGACCATCCCCATCTAGGGAATTAAGGTCTGACAGTAATTTAATTTGAGTCATTGTAGTGTAAATGTTTTTGGTGTTTTTCATTATCGTTTAATGCTATTTTTTATAAGGATAGTATCCCTAAATTTTAGCTACGTTACAGTTCCACTCACATGCTCATTTGTTACTCCTTTATTTTCTAAATGGGTCTAGCAGAGGTGCATTAAGTACAACCGTATTAAAAAAACTTACCTAACTTATATTAATACCCTGTACTTATACAAGGTGTAACATATTTAACGCAAGACCTGCAAGTTATTTGTTCCCAATCGATAACTGAATTGATTTCAACAATACCTACGACCAATCATGGGAGTAACGCTGTTCTCACACGTATTGTTCGCTTGTACAATAATAAATTTAATAATATTGACCTTTTCATTGGCTCAATAAACTGTTTTAAACAAAAATTAAACAACCTCCTACAACAAATCAGCTCCACCGCCACCTAATTTTAATTTTATTGCTTTTTATACATTTATCGCACAACTGGATGTGTAATTGTAGTGCGCTGTTGTGTATGGCTATGTAATTAATTAATGTTTTCCAACATTCGTATTTGTATTTATAATGCTATCAATTTTTAAGATTAATGTTCTCAATTTTTCTATATTATAGACATAATAATCCGACCTTCACCTAACTATTAATGTTACCTCATCTTTCTTTAATGTTTCTTCGTACAATTAAATTATGCTGGAAATCTATTGTGGTTAGCTGTAAAGGCTTTATTTTAAGTAATTATTCTCATGTAATTTTTTAATATACTTATTATGCTGTTGCTACCCTGAAGCAAATAAAATAAAATAAATAAATAAACAATTTTAAAGCAATTTACATTTTTTTTTATTTGCAAATATGCTGTTACTCTTTCTATGCGCTATAAAAAGCTAATCTTATGCTTGATTCAAGTTAATACTGAGATTTCAAATGCATTTCTGTAACGTATTTCTCAATATGCACGGGTACACGTACAAGTTTCATTGTTAATTGTTAAGTGCTTGAAAGAGGGTGAAGTTCCTTAAATTTGGAAATTTGATTTTCGTATTGAATTTGTGACGCAATATCTAATCGGGGTGTCTGAAGTCATGGGTTATTTACGATACATCTTGTACGTACGATATTAGGTCCCAACGAAGCCATTTCCATCATCTATCTATATGATTATGCGGAATCCATTGAGGGGTAGGCAGGGAGTACAGAGAGCTTTGAACATATCAGTGAGCGTGACGCTATCGAGTTCTTTTCCGGTGAAGCTGTAAAGGCCCCGCGGCCAACAGCGTAGATCATTCACACACATCCTTTCGTGTTGATATGCCACCCTTTTCACACTAAACACTTATTAGATAAATACGAACGTAACAGAACGCTTTCTCAATGACGATAGGAAAACGTCAAATGGTTTTTGCTTATTCCTAAGAATTCTAGCAGGTATCCATTCGGGCACAATCCCAAACGGAAAAGCTACCGAATTGTTTGATAGAAAAACCCAAATAACACATTTCTACACACACATACACATCGTATCACGGATGGCCGTCTATGTGCAGGGCTGCCGCCGGCATGTTTACCCACGAAATAGATCTGTTGGCACAGTTGATTGCAGATCGAAACTTTAGAGAACTGACCACTACGAATCGGATTACGGGTTCGTTACCGAGCATTTTTGATGTTTGCCAGACCGCTAACAACGCAAACAATAGTTGTGTCAGTTCGTTGGGGGAGTTCTGTTACCCCGTGTTTGTGTTTGCGGCAACCCTGACGACCTCGTTCGGTCGAGATGGGTAGTTCTGCAAAGTTTGATTTTGAATTATTCAATTTGGTTGATACGGTCTAATTTGAGTTTTAAGTAGTTATGCATAAGTAAAGCTATTTCTGAGAGGAAGTCTTCTCACTCCGCAACATCGTAGAGAAGCATCTGGCAGTGGGGCGGAAGGTTTTCTGCGGTTTTGTAGATCTGGAGAAGGCATTTGACAGAGTTGTGCGAAAGAGACTTTGGGACATTTTGCCAGAGTATGGTATAGATGGCACTCTGTTGCGAGCCGTCCAGTCCACTTATGTGGACTGCAAGGCATGCGTACGGGTGGGTGGTAACAATTCACCCTGGTTTCACGTTAAAATCGGCGTCAAGCAGGGTTGCGTGTTGTCCGCTAGACTGTTTATAATATATCTGGACAAAAGTCTTCAAAGACTGAAAGCGATGAATGAAGGTGTACAAATGGGTGACTTAGTGGTAAACCATCTACTTTATGCAGATGACGCGGTTTTAATAGCGCCAACAGCCACTGATCTGCAAACACTAGTCACAGTTATGAAAGACGACTGCATGATCAATGGCTTACACTTGAATGTGAAGAAAACCAAGATTATGGTTTTTGAAAGGGAAGAAACCAGAACGAATGTAAGGATTGTGGTTGGTAACGATGTGCTGGAGCAAGTGAATGAGTTTGTATATCTTGGATGCGCCTTCAGTAAGGATGGGAAATACACCGCTGACATAGAGAGAAGAGTGAGTGCAGGGAACAGAGTGAATGGTGCGATGGGAAAGCTACTCGGGAGCCGGCACTTAAGCCATAAGGCGCAGCTGGCCATACATAACGGAGTTCTTGTCCCAACGCTGTTATATGGTAGCGAGAGCTGGGTATGTAAGAAGGAGAATGAAAGTAGGATAAATGTGGTAGAAATGCGAGCTCTGCGGAAGATGTGCGGAGTGAAGCTGACCGACCGCATTAGCAACAGCATAGTAAGACAGCGAGTAGGTATGAAAGATAGTATCGGTGTAAAGATGAGAAAGGGCATGCTCCGTTGGTTCGGGCATATAGAAAGAATGCCAGAGGAAAGAATGACAAAACAGATATACAATGTGAAAGTGGAAGGATGCAGGTACCGGGGAAGACCTAGACTATCTTACCACGACCAAATAAACCGAGTCTTATCTGATGGAAAAGTCAAGAGTCTCCGTAACCGGCGAGCGTGTATGAGACGAACTATGAGAGTCGAGGAAGCCAGAGAGGTATGTAAGGAAAGAACCTGTTGGAACTCTGTACTCTCTGCCTACCCCGCAAGGGATCTGGCGTGAGGTTATAGATAGATAGATAGAAGTAAAGAACTATTAATGTAAGAAAGATGAAACAGGTATACAATGCGAAACTAGAAGACGTAAAAACTACGAGAAACCGCGAGTATTTTCTGATAAAGCGACATTTTTTGCATAATCGCTAGGTATGCTTCATTCGAGAAGGCTAAATATTACATTTTCGCTGAAACAGTGTCATAAGTCAAACAAAAACTTTCGTTAAAAAGAGTGTGAAATTGATTCAAAGGACATTGTTCTGCGCCCATACATGCCCCAGAACCAACAGCAGTGAAAAAATACTTCTATGATTTCAAATCACCCATAAATTCTCTTAAGGCATTTATTATAAAACGGACAAGCGGGGGATTTCAATATTGCACAAAAAGTATTAGATTTTGAAGTTATAACTCAGTAGCCATTAATACATATGAGGTTATATTGTGTGTGCCCACAATACTTCGAAATATTCGTTTTAGATTGCAAATTGTCCGTTAGATACGGATATTTGCCATTATTTTAACAAATAGATAAATAATGATGGCATGGCTCAAATGTTTGTTGGTTCTGGGGCAATTTTCTGCAATGTCCTTTCAGTGTTTGGGTCCAAACTCGTAAATTAACATAATAGTAAATTTTGGTGAGTGTTTAGAATTCATGATGTTCTACAAAATGTAATCTAAAATGATAGAGAAAAAGAAACGGGACCTCATTACTGTACGTTTGATCACCGGTCTTAACACTGCTACATTTATTTACATCTCTATCTGAGACTAATTTATATCAATATATTATTATATTTAGTTATACTGATATAAATTAGTCTCAGATTCGACTTCCACCGCTTCAATCAATGTCTCTCCTTCCATTCAGCTCATTACCACCGACGGATTCCTGCGCTTACGCCGCCGATTCTCTCCGCGGCGCGCGCATCAATCTGCGCCAATTACTATACCGAGTGCACATGGAACAAACGTCACCAATTATGCATTCCGATCCTAGTTTATTGATGCCTTTGATGCTGGGTAAGGTCCAATATAACCGTGGGTATAGAATAAAACTATTTTTCCGATTTTATCGCGTTTTTACAAGCTTTTATTTAGCTTGCACTGTTTGTATGCCTGTAGGTATGTCTGTCTCTCCGGTTGAAATTTTGTGATGCGTTTTTCAAGCACTTGCAGGTAACCGATTGATCTGAAATTTGACATACGTAAGTTCAGTGGCAATGCTATTGCATAGATCACCAGACCAGCTTCATAGAACTATGTTATTACATAGTACCATGAAGCTGGTCTGATGATATAGTCGGAAGTGGCCACAGGAACATGTCACCTACCTAACATAACCCCCCGTGTTTAGGCTTATCAAATTTGGATTAATAAGTACTAAGTAAAGTAAGTACTTTAGACTCAGATGGTGTTTAAAGTACTAAGTAATAAAGTCGAAAATCGTACATAGAAAGTATAGAGTTCTTTCCTTACATACCTCTCTGTCTTCCTCCACTCTCATAGTTTGTCTCATCGCCGCGCTCGCACACACGCTCGCCGATTACGGAGTCTCTTGACTTGCTCTTCAGATAAGAGACGGTCTATTTGGTCATGGTAAGATAATCTAGATCTTCCCCGGTACCTACATCCTTCCAATTTTGCATTGTATATATGTTTTGTCATTCTTTCTTTCGAATTTTTTTCTAAATGCCTTAACCAATGGAGCATACCCTTTTGTTTGAACCACAAGGATCAGCGGGACGGAATGCATAATGACTTTTAATTATTCTCATTTCGATTACATACATTGATTTATTTTAAGCAGCATAATTATTATATTTCGATTATAGTTTATGTTTAATTTATAATAGAAATGTTGGCAACACTGATTCTAAAATTGTATAAATTACGAGTAACGGATATTTTGAGCCCTTCTTGGCTGGAACAGCGAATAAAGAACATCTGGAATCAGCGTGTCTTCTTACTCCACCACTGCACCCAACGCTCCGCAGCTGCTAAAACCACGAGGAAATAACCCCATCACCCATAATCTTCGTAATACTTTCTCGTCTTTATACCGATACTATCTTTCATACCTAAACGCTGCCTTACTACGCTGTTGCGAATACGGTCGGTCAGCTTAACTCCGCACATTTTCTGTAGAGCTCGCATTTCGACCGAATTTATCCTGCTTTCATTCTACTTCTAATATACCCAACTAACTACTGCCATATAACAGGAAGATATTTGAATGATGAATGATATTTCTATCAGTCTTGACGGGGGAGGCCAAATGGACGTCCTCTATTTTGACTTCCGGAAGGCGTTCGATAGAGTCAACAATGACATATTGCTGGAAAAGCTGTGTGCTTTAGGATTTGCTCCTAGCCTACTCAGTCTTTTCGCTGACTACCGTCGTGATCGCCAGCAGTATGTCAGGCTCGGCCTATATGAGTCTAGGCCTTATCACACACGTTCTGGAGTTAATCAGGGGTCAATACTTGGTCCTCTGCTTTTCAACTTAATGGTAAATGATTTGCCATTTGTTGTCCGTCATGCAAAATGTCTATTATATGCCGATGACCTAAAACTGTATAAAGAAATAAAATCTGTAGAGGACTGCTTGATGCTTCAGCGTGATATTAACTTAATAAACGAGTGGAGCATCAAGAATAAAATGGAATTTAATGCTAATAAATGTTATGTGATGTCGTGTGGTCGCATGCGGCACCCGATTGAATTTTATTATAAGTTTGGGGGACGATATTATAGCCAGATCTACAACCATAAAAGACTTAGGTGTTGTATTTGATCGAAAATTTACTTTTCACGATCATGTAAACATAGTTGTCAGGGAATTTTATCGGCGGCTTGGCTTTGTGCTGAGAAATTCTCGGGACTTTTGCAATCATGAGGTCATTAAGCTTCTTTACAGTACCTTAGTTCGTACTAAGCTGGAAGCCAGCGTAACGGTGTGGCATCCATATGAGAGTTCATATACTTTACATGTAAAAAGGTTCAGAAAGCGTTCCTCAGGCATTTATATAAACGCATTTTTGGCAACTATCCTTTTATGTATCCTACCAAGTTCTTGTTGGGCTGTCTAGGATACAATTATTTGCAAGTAAGAAGAAGCATGGATTAAATTGTCACCTCAATGAAAATTCTTCGGGGCAAAATTGATGCCCCTAACCTGCATAATGAGTTGTGTCGACTCTGCGCTCCTATTAACTACTGTCGGAACAGGAAGCATAGATTGTTTTCTGTTCCAACATCTAGAATAGTAGCGCGTGCTCGTTCGCCAATCCCGCGCATTCTCGCTGCACTGAAGGCTCTCCTTGACGGCAGTCCTGGATGTGATCTATTTGCGGATGCATGGAGTGATATTTTGTCTGAGTGTCTAAGGTATTGTGAGGGACTGGAATGAATGAGCTTGTATCTTGCACTTCTATACTTTTAATTATTCTATTTATATATATATATATATTCTTTGTGCTAACGTAAATGGTGTATCTGCCGTGTTAGTATGTAAATAAATAAATAAATAAATCTCCGTCTTATTTTCACCATAAAAGCTTCTTTTTTATAAATAACGATTACGTTTAAAGTTCCCGATATTTCGTTATGAACTTTAAAAGTACTTACTTCGGAAAAACAAAACCACACGGACATCAAACACCTCAGTCTTTTTTGTATTCTTAGGTACTAAACTTAGGCGAATACTAGATGCATCACGCGCTATTAGACCAAAGAGGTAGTTAGTCAACATCAAATCATAAAAAAGTGGACCAAAGGCTATTATTCATAGTAAAAAGTATCTATAACTATGATATCTTATGATCTATAATTCTATAATTAAATACTGACATGGGCAAGTCAAGAGGCTCCGTAACCGGCGAGCGCGTATGAGACGAACTATAAGAGTGGAGGAAGCCAGAGAGGTATGTAAGAAAAGAACCTGTTGGAACTCTGTACTCTCTGCCTACCCCGCAAGGGATCTGGCGTGATTATATAGATACAGAGAAAGGTATACTAACATTTGTGTCTACTGTACCTATTGTCCGCAAAATAAGACTTTGAATATAAATTCGACAGACGATTTGGCGCAGTGGTTATAGCTTAAGCCGCTCCGCTCACTGGGTCGAATAGTCGAGGGTTCGGTTCCCGCACGTCACAAATCTTTGTGTGACCTATAATTAATTGTTTCGGTCTGAGGATTTATGTACGTGATTTTTCATGTTGGTTAACGCACCCACGACACAGGAGTGTAAATCCTAGTGCTAGGACTATCCGGGTGCTACATTTAAAAAAAAATTACATAACGGCTTAAATTACGAATGGCAAACTATACAGGAGGACCAAAGAACTTTTTTTTTTCGTTTAACTCATCTAATATGTGTCTGAATCCTTAGATATTTAAAAAATGTTCATCGTTACCTTTTTGATATCTGGATGTACAAACACTCGTTTGGGGTCACCTGTAATATTTTGCCATACCCAATGTACGCCGTAATGCCTGTTGTTAGTTAGTTTTGCACTATCCCCGGCGATATCTCTCTTATATTTATGACTACACAATAGACACAAGGATGCATTAAACTATTATCCACAACCCTAACAGACTTCACAAGGGGTCAACAAATCGACACGCGAAATTTTACAAAAATCAAACGAAAATATTTTCTCTAAAGTATCCAAAGACATAGTCCAAACGGAAGTGACGACGGCTATGCGCGTGCGCCACACTTCCTGCCGCGTGCACGCCAAAATGGCGGCTGCATGCTTCCGGCTAGAAACGGAAGTGACTCTAACGCTTAGGGTGGCGGGGATTCAAACGTATAAATTATGGTTAGGGATGCAGAGGGCTAAGCACGAAAAGATTGACATTAGCAAAGCAGAACTTGCAAAGCAATGTGGAGTTTAAATCCTTTGTGGTGCGAGTTCCTACTGCTAAGTTGGAGACCTTCTTGAGGGGGAAGTTCTGGCCGAAGGGTCTTTAGGAGATTTCGTAAGAGACGCCCTTGCACAGCGCAATATGGCGCCGAAATTACATGTAACCTAGGTTACAAGTTTAATACAAGCATATATACTACGGGCTAGTAAGTTTGTTTAAAAATACTTTTGTCTATTTCGTTGCTTGAATAAAATAGCGCCAGTGAGTAAGCGTGCTGTCACGTTCACTTTTATTTAGTTAACATGTAGTATGAATAAACAGTGATAGCCTAATGGTTAGACCGTTGGACTGCAAAGTCAAAGGTTTTGGGTTCAAACCCAGGCACTCACCTCTGTCTTTTCGAAAGCATGTGCGTATTAAAAATTAATTATCACTTGCTTTAACGGTGAAGGAAAACATCGTGAGGAAACCTGCATGCCTAAGAGTTTCTCAAAGGTGTGTGAAGTTCGCCAACCCGCACTGGGCCAGCGTGGTGGACTATGGCCTAAACCCTCTCAGTTTGAGAGGAGGCCCGTGCCCAAAAGTGGGACAATTTCTTAACAGGGCTAATATTATTATGAAAAGGAGAGCATATCGACGCGCTAGCGTCACGCTAACTTGAATATTTTCGTGCTAAGCCCGCTGGATGCGGGGATCTCTTATTGTTTAGATTTGCACAATCACTGTCGTAGAGTACAATAATGATGGCACTGAAATCTATTGGCTCTGGCTTCAAATTCTTTAAACACAAATATAAGAATACATTTTACTTACTTGAGAACACATTTCTATAGTTTATAAATAAATGTAGGTGACTTCGGATACCAGATTTACAGTATTTATACTAATATCATAAAGAGTAAAGATTTGTTTGTTTGTAATAGATAAACTTTGAAACTACTTAACCGATTTTAATGGAACAAGTGAATGAGTTTGTATATCTTGGATGCGCCTTTAGTAAGGATGGGAAATACACCGCTGACATAGAGAGAAGAGTGGGTGCAGGGAACAGGGTGAATAGTGCGATGGGAAAGCTACTTGGGAGCTGGCACTTAAGCCATAAGGTGCAGCTGGCCATACATAACGGAGTTCTTGTCCCAACGCTGTTTTATGGTAGCGAGAGCTGGGTATGTAAGAAGGAGAATGAAAGTAGGATAAATGCGGTAGAAATGCGAGCTCTGCGGAAGGTATGCGGAGTGAAGCTGACCGACCGCATTAGCAACAGCGTAGTAAAAAAGCGAGTAGGTATGAAAGATCTTCACACCGATACTCGGTGTGAAGATGAGAAATGGCATGCTCCGTGGGTTTGGGCATATAGAAAGAATGCCCAATGAAAGAATGACAAAACAGATATACAATGTGAAAGTGGAAGGATGCAGGTACCAGGGAAGACCTAGACTATCTTACCACGACCAAATAAACCGAGTCTTATCTAAAAAGTCAAGAGTCTCCGTAACCGGCGAGCGTGTATGAGACGAACTATGGGAGTGGAGGAAGCCAGAGAGGTATGTAAGGAAAGAACCTGTTGGAACTCTGTACTCTCTGCCTACCCCGCAAGAGATCTGGCGTGATGATATAGATAGATTTTAATTATATGTTCATGTTTAAAAAAACACATTATCCAGAAGTAACATAGGCTATATTATATAGCCTACAATTTATGAAAATGTTACAAAATAAACACGTACGCAGCCGTGATTAACACCTAGTCGGTAATTATGTTATAAATTTAAAAGTAACTGTCTGTTTGTCTGTTTACTGTTTCGTTTTCATAGCTAAACCGATTGTTATCAAATTTGTCTAGGTGACAGTTTCTTTTCATGAAGAATTCATCAAAAAAGAAATACTTTTTTAAAAAAACGTGGCCACTCTCTAGCATTTATTCCTGTGTCGTGGGTGCGTTTACAAACATGAAAATTCACATACACAAATACCCAGACCGATACTAGTAATTGTGGGTCACATAAAGATTTGTCCCATGCGGTAATCGAACCCGCGACTATTAGACACAGGGGGCGAAGCGGCTTAAGCTCTTAACCACTGCGCTAAATCAAAATAGGTGATAGTAACTGGGGGAGGACATGGCTTTATACTTTTTGTCTAAAAAAACAAGAATAAGAAATACATTCTTGAAAACCGCGCGAAGAAGTCGCGGATTCAGCTAGTATTTCATAAACTCCGTGAAAATACTAACCAACAGTGGATTTCAACTTCCCAATGCTCGTCATAATTACTTACCAATCACTCAAGTTCGATGATTTCCGAATATAAGTGAATAAACATCAATTGCTGGTGAATAGGCAAGAGGCAATAGGCGGTCAGCATTATGAAGATTGACGTCGTATTCAATGACGGCGTCTCATCAATCTGACCAGCGGTAGGGTGAATATAGGCCGCTGATTGTGTGAGAAAGTCCGGATTAAAGAGATAATAGTCGCAATAGTAAAGGTATTGGGTATTGCGTTGCTCTTAAAGGAAACCATAATGAGGGTTTTGTAGTGCGGTAAAAGTGGTCGGACTCAAAGAACACAGAATTTTTTATTAAAAATTATTGACTGCCATACACAAGCAGCAGTGGATTGCTATAGGCTGATCATGATGATGATACACGAAAAAAGGTTGAATTCCGAATGGAGCAATATATGTTTTATCTGCATATCATAATTTTCCTCACCATTTCGCATTCTCTAGGGTCTGAATTTGCATAAAACTCGCTACACTTTCTCGGCATGCCATCCTTTAAAGAGATACATTAGGTACGCACCACGTAATAGTAAATAGTAGATGAAAATAGTAAGATATTTAGATCCGCTTTTGTTCTCTGCTCCGTCCAGAGAGCAGACTCAATCATACCAAAACGTGAATACTAAAAGTATACAGGTTCTAAGGGAAAAGTACGCAAAACCTGAAATAGGCTCTATAGCCTATTTCAGGTTTTGGTTTGGTTTGGTTTGACCTATACATCAATATGATCGACTATTACTATCATAGTAATATGACAGTCTGTAGTAATAGTGTTTTCATGAGACTCATGGTGTATCAAAAAAATTTTTGAAATATATGAAAATGTAGTTTTCTCATAGGTAGTAGGTGTAACCATGTACCTGACACTTATCACACCTTACCCCGTAGATTTTTCCAGTTTATATTCTGCTCCTCCACCAAATTTCATTTAAATCAAAAAAATTTAAAAATTAAAAATCTAGGTGTTTTATGGACTCCAACCTCACATGGAGCACCCACATTTCAGAGGTAAGCAAAAGAATCTACGGCTCCTCACGGTCTCAAGCGCCTTCAAAAGTTCTTGCCCCTCCCAACTAAAATAAGTCTTGCTCAGTTTCTTTTCCTACCATTTCTAGACTATAGTGATGTCTGTTTTCTTGGTGTTACTGAACAGCTAGTTTATAAGCTGCAATGTTTGCTTCATTTTCGGTCTCCGTAAATATGATCATGTTGATACATGATCATATTTACGGAGATCATTCAACTCTGATGAGTTCAGAAGAAAATTGAAGTGGCTGCCTATTCGGTAACGCTGGGACTCACATATCCTTTCTCTTCTCTACTCCATCCTCAATAACCCCAAAGCTTCTATCTATCTACGTGAGCGTTTGACTTCTTTGCCCTTAAGGAAAGGGTCTGTCGTACTGCTACTTCTCTCCCTCTTCATTCTTTCAGTCGCTATGATAGGTCTTTTACTGTTCGTGGAGTGCGTCTCTGAAAATCTCTTCCACACGCTATACGCGCAAGCTACTGTCTTGATATTTTCAAGAGAAGAATTGTAGAACATTTCATATCTGATTGTTGATACATATTTATAGTATAATATACTATGTGTATTTGTATGTATGTTTGTTTTATAAATTATGTGTATTTAATTTTGTATTTTTATTTTATTTTTATAATGTTTGGAAAACTTACAGCTAGTATAAATGATAAATAAAGTGATTATACAGAGTAAGGCCAATTAAAAGTTTTCACATATAGTAAAAGTTGTAACAGAGTTATACACTAATAAAGCTATATATAAACCAGTTAGTCGAAAAAGTAGGAACATAATTTTTTTTTTAAAGTATTAACATTTGTCACGAATAAATCTAAGTCTACTACCCGACACATTGAATTGAAAGTACGACATGCTCGTATTAAGTACGAATTTTGCCTATAATTGCTTCTGGAATAAGGAATATCTAAGAGGGGTGTTCTCCGTAAACTTGCAGACGGCACTCGTAACCCAACTGAGCCCACTAGTTCTGGCACATCTATCGAACCATTCATTATCTTCAGTAAGAACGAGAGATCGGCGATTTTTCTTCGTTCATGTAGCGGTAAAATATGGAATTTTTTACATCGAGAAATGTAATTAGGCAAAATTATACGGGAGCGATACTGTAAATGTCTTAGAAATTTCTTTTGTATACCTTCTAGGCGATCATTGTAGACGTCGTAAATAGGATTCCAAATTTGAGAAGCATATTCAAGGTGACTACGGACAAAGGTACAGTATAGAATTTTAAGTGTTTTGATGTTTTTGAAGTCATGGGATAACCTAAAAATAAAACCTAGTGCCTTGGACGCTTTATTTATAATGTCATTAATATGAGTATCAAATAGAAGTTTCGCGTCAAATGTAACACCAAGGTCTTTGATGACACTAACTCTATTGATTGGGCAATTAGAAAGCTTGTAATTATACTTAATTGGGTTTGGTTTACGAGTAAATGTACAAACACAACACTTTGATATATTAAGGTCTAATTTATTCAATGCGCAATAATTATAAAAACGATCATGATCATTCTGGAGTGAGAGTGCATCCTCATTAGATGTTACATGTCTAAGAATTTTCATATCATCCGCATATAAAATAATTTTTGAGTTGTGAAAACATGATGCAATATCATTCACAAAGACGTTGAATAACAACGGTCCTAGCAATGATCCTTGAGGCACACCTGATGGGATTATCATAGCTCTCGTAGATCTGTAGCCATTAAGCACAACGAGCTGGGATCTGTTTTTAACGTATGAAGAAAACCACCTGAATAAATTGCCTCTTACACCCACTGACAATAGTTTCTGCAATAATAAATGATGGTCAATACGGTCAAAACACTTACTGTAGTCTGTGTATACAACATCAACTTGAGACCTCATTGACATGTGTTTGGAGAGATAGTCACTACAGAGTACAAGATTCGATGTGGTTGAACGACCTCTTAAGAAACCATGTTGATTATCAGAGAAACTCGACTTAAGCATCAAAGAAAGTGGCCTATATACAATTTTCTCTAAAATTTTAGCAAACACGCATAATTTTGAAATCGGTCTGTAATTTTCCACGATATCCTTTGGTCCTTTTTTATGAACAGGCGTTATATACACAGACTTCCAGATTGCAGGCATCGTTACTTTTGTGAGAGATCTATTAAATAATATCGTTAGTGGAATGGCCAGAGTCTTTGCACAGTTGCGTATAAACACCGGTGGAATATCATCTGGACCAGCACTCTTCCTTAGGTCAACTTGTTTAAGTAACCTGTACACTTCATCTTCCACTACTGTGATAGAACTAATATCCAAGGTGAGGTCACCAAACGGTTCCTCTAGTCCTTCCATTGATGCAGTGTTACTCATAGATGTTGGTTCTAAGAAATTAGAATAAAAATAGTCACCAAACATATTGCAAATGTCCTCACCGTTATTAGATACAACCGCACCAAATTTAAAGATGGATGGATAAAAGTTAGATTGTTGTTTTGCTTTCACATAACGCCAAAAGGCACATGGGTTTTTAGAGATTGCTGATTCAATTTGGTGTATATAACCATCAAACATTTGCTTCTCAAGTTCTTTGGCTCTTTGGCGTAATGTAACATAAGACTGGTGATCAGAATAATTATTATATTTTTTGAATTTAGCGTGAAATTTGGCTTTTTCTTTTAATATTTTAATTAGAGGGCTTTTATACCAGGGAGGATACTTGGCAAGTGGTACTAAAGTTTTCTTAGGTATATAAGTATCTCGCAGCTTATAAATAGTATCATAGAAAAAGGTTACAGCATCCTCCATGGTCCTAAGTTCGAATTCCCTTGTCCAATTCACTAAGTTAATTTGATTATTAAGCGCGTCAAAATCCGCTGAGGAGTACAAAAACTTAATACAAGGGGGAATCTGCAGGCTATGTAATTGTACAAAATCCGCAGAGATAGAAAGTGCCCTGTGATGTAGGTCTGCTGGTACCAAAGGGTCCTGGCCACAGGTGACGGTAATATCATTATTGGAAAATACTAGGTCGAGCAACCTATTGTTACTGTTGAGATGAGAATTGTACTGTAGAAGGTTACAGGCATTAATATCATCGTAGAAACTTGTTTGACTGTGACCCTGTAAGTTCCTAGCGTATAGATGATGTATAGTATGTATTTATTTATATTTATGTTTATTTTATTGTATGTTTCAATGTGTGATTGTATAACTGCCCCCATATTGACATTCTCATCTGTCAACAATTAAAGGAGAACTCATGTTTTGAGTTAAGCTCACCTTTGTATATCACTTGTAAAATTACTTTTGCTTTGGTACTATATACAATAAAGGATATAAATAAATAAATCCGTTTAGTCTGAATATTAATTATATAATTAAGTAACAAACATCCAAACAAATGAAGATAATAATTTAGGACAGTCCAGCCAACTTCAGTCGATCATGGCCTCCCCAGCCACCACAGATAACATATGCTGGTTGTATCGGCTTACTACACAAATTGAGTTCTTATGCTTAATGTGTTCGTGTTACTATCCAATGTAAATGTTTCTATCTGTTTTGTGTTGGCTTTAGAAATATGGATGCCATTCAATACTTTGTTATTCTTGAATTGGACAATAAACTTACTATGGCTATGTTTCCAAAATGCTATGAAGCTATTGAAATAACAATTATATGTATTTTAATCAATGCGGAAGGAAGGATCTAGGTATCGGGGAAGATACTATGATGAGAAATGGTATGTTCCGTTGGTTCGTTCATATAGAAAGAATGTCGAAAGGAATAATGAAAAAAAACATATATAAAATGCGAAAGTGGAAGGATGTAGGTACCGGGGAAACCCTAGACTATCTTACCATGACCAAATAGACCGTGTCTTATCTGAATAGCTAATCAAGAATGCCCGTAACTGGCGAGTCTGTATGAAGAAACCACAGAGGTCTGTAGGTAAAGAACCTGTTGAAACTCTGTACTCTTGTCTGCCCCGCAAGGGTTCTGGCGTGATGATATAAATAGAAAATTTTAATTTTTTTCTAATAGAAAACGTAGCCGATGCCGTGGGTGCGTTTACAAACACGAAATTCACATACACAAACATCCAGGCCGAAACAAATATTTGTAGATCACTCAAAGATTTATCCCGTGCGCGAATCGAACCCGCGATTATTTGATCCAGTGGGCGTATTAAGCTCTTAACATGTAGACCAAGCCGTCCATCATCGTCATGAAATTATCGTAACGACCTGCGTTACGTGTTTGATTGCTAATAGCAAAGCCTTGGCTACATCATCAGTCTATAGCAGTCCACTGCTGGACATAGGCCTCTCCAAGCGCACGCCACTGGGTACGATCCTCGTCTCAGTTTCTGCCAGCCGCCGAAGAAGATCATCGCTCCACCTAGCCTGAGGGCGTCCTGCATTACGTTTGCCAGTCCATGGTCTCCACTTAAGAACTCGTTTGTCCCAGCCCATTGCCACTTCAGCTTACTAATCCGGTGGGCTATGTCGATAACTTTGGTTCTCTATCGAATGACTTCGTTCCGGATTCTATCCTTCAGAGAAACTCCGAGCATAGAAAAAAGAAAGAAAAGAAAGAAAAAATATTTATTCAGCACAGCACACATAGAAAATATATGAAAGGTAACAAAAGAAAATAAAAAACGAGGAAAGACAAATAAACTACTGCTGCTTCTTGTGACGTATGCCTCGGTGTGAGCTGTGCCGAAAGGCATTGGGCTCAGCATGTGTTGGAGGGGGACAAAGTCTCCCCCAACGCTGGTTTTCAGCCAAAGCCTCCTCAGCTACCATTTATTATACATAAAATTTTACCCTTAATGCTGACGCAGTCACCTATACTGCATATTACAAATACATTAAATACATAATTATGTAATATAAATGTGTAAATAAAGGACATAACCCTTTCCATAGCTCGCTGAGTGACTTTAAATTTATGGACCAGTCGAACCGTGAGTGTCTACGTTTCGGCTCCATAAGTCATAACGGGCAGGACGCACTGATTGAAGACTTTTGTCTTGACTTTTGAAGCCTAGGCTACCATACAATTAATGGCATGTCATAGAAAGATTGACTAATATAAAATTATGATGTCCACTAAAAAAAACATTAGAACCAATATCCTATATTAAGTTCGTGAATCATCGCCATTACCATGCCTTAGTGTACCATAAATATACAACTACAACCCATAATCTATCAACCGTAGAAACCATGACATAGGAGATTTGATTCTATTACTAACAAAACAGAGTTTTAATTTAAATTAGTCGTTTTGTGTGATTAATAGGTTTTTGCGTATCAGTGTATGTAAAACATTTAATCCGGTAATAACACCATAAAGAGACAGATTTGGGACACTTCGTGGCAATATTTGGTAGTGGTCATAAAGGGTTTGAGGTGGACGCCATATTTTATTAAATTATTTCTATCTATCTATCTGTATCATCACGACAGATCCCTTGCGGAGTACGCAAAGAATACAGAGTTTCAACAGGTTGTTTTCTTACATACCTCACTGGCTTCCTCCGCCCTCATAGTTCGTCTCATACACGCTCGCCGGTTACGGACACTCTTGACTTGTCTTTCAGTTAAGACGCGGTCTATTTGGTCGTGGTAAGATAGTCTAGGTCTTTCCCGGTACCTACATCCTTCCACTTTCGCATTGCATATCTGTTTTGTCATTCTTTCTTCTAACATTTTTTCTGTATTAAATTATTTGTAGTAAAAAATAAGCCTGTGCTGTCCGACTGCTGGGAAAAGGCCTTCCGTGATAAATCGGAGTTAAAGAGATTAGGTAATACTCCACCACGCTGATCCAGTGCGGATTGGCGGAGTTATGTTTTGTGTACAAAGTGTACACTTTTGTCTTGTGGCGACCCTATACACGCTACATAGTTGCGACTATCTATCAATAGATGGCGTTGACGATTCGCCATGTATGTCTAGAACGCGATATTAGAGTGCGCACGACGTGTTACATATACAAGCCCCTGACAACAACGCTTGGAGAAAGTGATAGGCCCCGCCAGACACAACACCCGTCTGGCTGAAAGATCTTTCCTTTAACAAATCCTGCCACAACGTTCCTGCCAAAGCACGACTCTGGACTCAGGAATTGAATCCTGAGCCACGCGATTCTTCATTCTTCGCCACTGGACCAACAGGCACCTTTGAACTTAAAAACTGTTTTCACGTTTGTTTTTTAACCAGTGTAATAGTCGAGTAAAAAAGTTTTTAATATTATTTATTACCCTTTTTTTAAGCACTTTTATACCCCAATTAATAATGAAATTTGTTTGTGTATGTGTGCATACTAAGAATACGATTTACAAAAGGCGAAAGATTTAAGCGTTATGAAGGGAAATCAGAGTTATGAGAGTGGAGGAAGCCAAAGAGATATGTAAGGAAAGCACTGGATCTGGCGTGATGATATAAATAGATAGATAGGCGTTTTACAAACCTTTTTTTTAAATATAGCCCCACACTAGTATTTATTCCGTGAAGTGGGTGCGTTTACAAACATGAAAATCCACATACCCAAATACTCATACCAAAGTGGTTGAGTGTTGATGAGTTTTGATTATTAATGGCGATGGGGTGACGAAAGTGCTTATTGTGTGACTTAAGGCCTATACTAGAGTATAATGCAGCCTCATATAAGGTCTACTTAACCACCCTGGGTGGAGTACCTACGGTCTGTTTTCTCTCCAAACGATTTGTGAGAGAAGGCCGTTGCCCATCTGTGGGATACTAGGTATAGGCTGGTACTTTAACTAATATAGGGTTACCTAAGTGTCAGTCGTTTATTCATCACCTTTGTTTTCATTTATTTAAGCTCTCCATTTGACGTGATGTTACAAATATTATGATTTCTCAATTCTCAGAATCACGCTACTTTGTGACTTACCATATGTTATTATATTTCCTTATTATATCCATCGAAATTGAATCACATCGCAAGTAATAATACAACATTATTTGTAATTAATAAAAAGATAATCATTAAAATCTAAACGTAATGGCATCATTTTTAAAATTGTTCATGAAAACCTTTAAATAACGTCTAATATGACTACTGCGGCGGCTCGATGGAAAACATCATCGTCACTACAAAAAAAAAACAAGAAACTCGCGCGCAATAACCGCGAGAAACAAAATGGCGTCCCACCATTTGGCGCCAAATTAAACCTGCGGATTTATAATATCGCGCTATGATCTCAGGCTTCTGAAGCCTTTTCAATTTTTCTTATTATTTCAAGACAGAACTATTAATTATTAAAGATTGAACGAAGTCATTTCAAATTTAAATTTTTCGTACAACAAAAAACACAAGAAACTCCCGCGCAATAACCGCGAGAACATACAAAATGGCGTCCCACCATTTGGCGCCAAATTAAACCCGCGCGTGTATCATATCGCGCTTTGATCTCAGCGTCCTGAAGTGTTTGTTCAGACTCGCGTCTGTCTGTTTGTCCTGCAACCGTTGAAAGGACCCACTGAATGGAACACGGGGAGTTTTTCAATAGGAGATTTATATCGAAGGAGGTTGCTGACTATAGCGTCGCAATTTGTGAGCTGAAGATACGGTGATAAACTACGTGGGACGTGTTTGGGTTTATACGTAGGCTTTGCCAATGATATTTTATTTGCAGACACGTTATACTTGTACAATGACACAATAAAAAAAGTGTAAAAATGTTCTTCCGTGACGTCTTTCAAGCGTATTTTTTTATTATCACTAGCTTTTATTTAGCTTGCAATGTTTGTTAGTTTTGGTCATTCCGTAAGCTGAATTAAAATTACGTCCTCTTATCCTACTGAGTTGAAATTTGACATTTTGGTTCAGATCCAATGACAATGCATTCTTATGGTAATCATGACCCGGTTGTTTACCCAGGATTGGCTCAAGACGAAGGAATTCCTGAACAGATAACAGCATAGTCACGAAATTTCAGAAGACGTTTTAAATGGTAAACCAAAAAAAGGTTGTTCTTAAAAAGTATTTTTAAAATAAAAAATATTGTTACAAAACAATGATTGTATGGAGTTTTGGCGGGAAGTCGAATGAGTGAAGGTAATTTTTTGGAGTTTCGGCGGGAAGTCGAAGAGTAATGTTATCAATTTGTTTTAATTTCCAAAACTAGTGTTATTTCGAATAATAATGTGTAATGTTGGTGGAATATTAACCATTTTGTGTTCTTATATGTGCATGAGTGAAGGTAATTGTAACAAAGTGATAAAACGTTCCTTTTCGGATCCCTCAAAACGGCCGTTGTATGTATCCACCGCTTCACTATCCAAGGTGGGGTACTTCATTAATTTCATTATCATCGTTGTCATCAAATTCATCGGGGAGTCGAATTATTTTAAACAAACATGATTATATATTTCACTGGACACTGGCAAAATACACTTATAATTAGTCTGAAGCCATAAATTGAAGAAGAAGAAGAACTAGAAAGGTAATTGTAACAAAGTGATATAACTTGCCTTTTCGATTTCCCTCAAACCGGCCGTCGCAAGTAGTATGTAAAGTATCCATCGTTTTACTATCCAGGGTGAGGTACTTCATCAGTTCTATTCTCACCGTTCTCATCAAGTTCATCGGGCAGCTGAATTAATTTATAAAAAGACGATTATGCATTTCACTGAACGTTGGCAAAATACACTTAAATTAGTGTGAAGTCATAACTTAAAGATACATGCGATAATCTCTAATCTATGACAAAAGTGTTTCTATAGAAATTTATAAATAAATAAGTGTTTTTTAAAGAAAAAGCACGTTTCAATATGAATTGTAAATGAGAGCTAAGTGAATTTAATCAGTCCTAAGATAGGATTACATAGAAATTACATGATCAAATTTTTTTCCAAAATCCATACTAAAATATTCGAAAGTCTCCGTGCTCTGGAAGGCACGATAAACTGTTGGGCCTGGCTACCACTGAATATGGCTTGATCTGCAACAATAAACAGACCACAAGCCTGCTCCACCAACCCGCACTAGGTCCGCGTAGTGGAGTATGACCTAATCTCTCTCACCTCGATTTGTGAGAGAAGATCTTTGCCCAACACTGGGACAGTATTATTATTTATTTATTACTATTATTATGGTAGACAAATAGACCGAGTCTTATCTGAAGGACAACTTGAGAGTCTCCGTAACCGGCGAGCGTGTATGACCAACTATGAAAGTGGAGGAAGCCAGAGAGGTATGTAAGGAAAGAACCTGTTGGAACTCTTTACTCTCTGCCTACCCCGCAAGGGATCTGACGTGATGATTTAGATAGAGTATTATGGTAGTTAAGTTTCAGACATCTTTATGTACTTGGTTGTAGAAGAGACCGCTCATTACCGACAACGACTCATTTTAATCAATTACCCCTAAATTGCGCAAGCGTTTTTTCTACGCACGGTAATGAAGCGCTCGAATAAAATAAATGTCTTGCAGCTTACAGCACATTTAAAAAAATATTAAGCGCTTCAGATACCCGCGTTGAGAAAGCATTCAAGCGAATGAGGGAAAGTTACACGCGATTATGAAATCATACTAACCAAACAGCTAACCAACCAGCGAAGTCTAAACCAACCCGGTGTCGTGGTGGCAATGAATAATGCAGTAGGCGGACACTTTAACTCAAGTGGTGGAGATGCGACGCCGTCTAGACCGCGGCGCTACCGCCGCAATCTGTTTGTGTTTATTTTAACACACATTGTTAACTATCTATACCTATGGAATTCTTAGATGTACGCAAATATTACACATGTATTAAAACAATTTTTGGGATTCTCTCTCTCTCTTTCTCTCCTTGGCAATTATTATTCCCATCTGATGGTGGGGTCTGACTTCCTAATTTTCTTCTTCCACTTCGCTCTGTCGGACGTGTCGTGTTCGGAGGTATTGCAGATACACAGGCCCTTCTGGACCACATCTGCCCATGTTTTTTGTCGCCCTCTGGGTCTGGGCCCTGATATGTTTAGATTGGTCGTAACATTACCCACTTTTCGGATTCTATCGCGGTTTATTTTTGATTTTTAAGTTCCCGACGTTTCGAGTGCTTTGCAGCACCCATGGTCACGGGAAGGACTGGGATCGTCGGGAAACGTTGGGAACATAAGAATCAAAAATAGTATAATAATACTATTTTTGTATTATAATTCCTAGTTGAAGATGACTTTTTTTAGTAACGACTGGTCAGTGGTTGACTGCTATCTCACCTGATTGAGAGTGACAATCTATCTATCTATATCGTCACGCTAGATCCCTTGCGGGGTAGGCAGAGAGTACGGAGTTCCAACTGGTTCTTTCCTTAAATGCCCACATAGAGAGTGACGATATTGCCCACAAAGTGGCTCGTTGACTCAGCAATAAGCTGTTCACTCTGAAACAGACCGAGGAGATGGAAATTGAACCAAGTTTCGCATCGGTATAATCAGGTTTGATCCGCGTCCTCGTAGGGGAACTCAACGCAACATGCTGAATAAGACTGGTTCGCTTGGGGGTATGACTTTGCTGGGAGGGTGGTGTTCAGCCACGGCCGTAGCCTACCACCTGTGAAGATGCTGCTCGTTTAGCACTTCCGAGGGACCACGTGTAGAGAATCATGAGTTAATCTTAGAGCCGCGAGCAGCTTCGGATCTCATAACTTTTAAACATGCCTTTGTTCCTACTAGTTGTACTCGCAACTTCGTACGTTTTATTTTCAGGTGGGTATTTCACAAACTCAACCTTATTTGACAAAAAAAAAAAGAACAAAAGGTAGATAAAATCTACCTCCTTGCCAAATTTGATGAAAATCTGTCCAGCTGTTTGGGCGTGAAAAACTAATAGACAAACAGACAGACAGAGTTACTTCCGAATTAACATTACTTATATTTTAGTAGATAGTATCAGTGTAAAGATGAGAAAGGGTGTGCTCCGTTGGTTCGGACGAATAAAAAGAATATCGGAAGAAATAATGACAAAACAGATATAAAATGCGAAAGAGGAGGGATGTAGGTACCGGGGAAGTCCTAGAGTATCGTGCCATGACTAAATAGGCCGTGTCTTATCTGAAGGGCAAGTCAAGAGTCTCTGTAAGCGGCGAGCGTGTATGAGACGAACTATGAGAGTGGAGGAAGCCAGAAAAGTATGTAACGAAAGAACCTGTTGGAACTCTGTACTCTCTGTCTACCCCGCAAGCGATCTGGCGTGATGATATAGATAGATAGATTGAATATTTTAGTATGGATTTTGGAAAAAAAATTTGATCATGTAATTTCTATGTAATCCTATCTTAGGACTAATTAAATTCACTTAGCCCTCATTTACAATTCATATTGAAACGTGCTTTTTCTTTAAAAAAACACTTATTTATTTATAAATTTCTATAGAAACACTTTTGTCATAGATTAGAGATTATCGCATGTATCTTTAAGTTATGACGTTACGGAGACTCTCGACTTGTCCTTCAGATAAGACTCGGTCTATTTGTCTACCATAATAATAGTAATAAATATATAATAATACTGTCCCAGTGCTGGGCAAAGATCTTCTCCCACAAATCGAGGTGAGAGAGATTAGGTCATACTCCACCACACGGACCTAGTGCGGGTTGGTGGAGCAGGCTTGTGGTCTGTTTATTGTTGCAGATCAAGCCATATTCAGTGGTAGCCAGGCCCAACAGTTTATCGTGCCTTCCAGAGCACGGAGACTTTCGAATATGAAAATGTCACAAACGCTCACCAATAGGTTCAAAAGCTATCGAAATTATGATGTAGTATTGAAAACAATTGGTTTGGGCAGCTCGAATAAGTTGAAAATTCTGTTACTGTTCTCAATCGTTTCCCACTCTACTCTACATAAATACAATTAATCACTTATTATCGCTTTTATACAACAACCTGTTCAATCCAGCATCTCCATCCTATCTCAAAGAACGATTTGAGTTTCTTCACGAAACACATTCAAGATTCCTGAGGTCATCAGAAAATCTCAGACTAAAAACACCGATGCATTCCACAAATTTCTATGATAAATCTTTTTCAGTTCAAGCTGTCCGCTTGTGGAATGCATTACCTGAGTCAATTAGACGTGCACATAGATTGGCTACTTTTAAAATGATGGTTAAGAACCACTTCCTCTCTGTTGTCAATAGTGAGACGCTGTCATAACTTCTAACCTTTTGTATTTACCTATCCTGTGTGTGTGTGTGGGTGTGTGTGTGTGAATGATGTACGCTGTTGGCCGCGAGGCCCTTACAGCTTCACCGGACTTAAAGGCGAGCGTGCAACCACTACGCTCTAGCCAGCCAGATGGGCAAGAGGCGACATACTCGAGGGCGCCTCTTCGAGGCGCCCTCGGTTGGGACAGTCGCTGTAGGGGGACGGGTGCACTACTAAGTGCACCGGTCAACCGCCGGCTATGGGAGGGGATCTACTACTACGTCGTCGTCGTCGCCCGTATTCTGAGCGGAAAGAAGGGATGACAAAGCATCGGGGGGATCGGTGAGAACATGTCGCGGCCGGCGGTGGCGGCAGGGGTCGGGGGGGAGATCGTAGTCGGCGGTGGCTACGATTAACGGATTCGCATGGGTAGATGCGTTCGCGAAGTGACGTGTTGACGCCTTTTTAATAAAGGCGCGAATAGGTTCGAGACCTAGATCGGAGTGGATTTACCTATCCCTATTTATACGTTACGTTCATTTCTATTGCACTATGTATAAATTTAATATATTTCTTACTATATATGTATGTCATATTTTGTATATGTACAGTTACTTTATTCTGAATAAATGTACGCCACCAAGTGCCCTTATTTTTGTTGTATTTCTTTCGACTTGGTTGTCTGGAAGAAATTGCTGTAAGCAATAAGACCGCCAATTGTACTTGTTATTTTACAACAACTACTTTGTTATGTTATAATGCATTTGGTGTGTACAATAAAGAGCCTATCTATCTACAATTTAACCATAACCCAAATCAATACAGAAAATTTAATAGCATCTCTCTACAATTCTACACTAGCCTGTGGGCTAAATTTGCTCAAAAATAATTCAGCGCCCTCAGAGTTCAGTACAATAATGTGTTCAGAGTACTAGTCGGACTGCCCCAATTCTGTAGCGCATTAGGGATCATCGCAGACGTCAATAGAGATTGCTTTTACACCACAATGCGGAAAAGGTGTGCATCTCTGGTGCACAGGGCGTGGAACAGCTCAAACAGCCTGCTGAATATGATTTCCAGCAGGCTGGACTGTCTTTGTGTAAATCTGCTGCGCCATCTCACACGCAGGATGGCGCAGTATTAAATCGAATATTTTGTAAGACGGAATACTAACACAGCTTAAGTTTTACTAACATGATGAGTCCTGGTCACTCGAATAAAGAAATTATATTATTATTATATGAAATTTTTAATACGCACATAACATAGCGTTCTTTGTTCTTGAATAATTATAAATCTTTTAATCAAAGTGCAAGTTTGGTTTTCGTATTGAATTCGTCATGCAAGGCGGCCTTCACTAAAAATATCCGGTGAGAAACTCAGCGCACTAGTCTTTTAAATTACATAGTGTCCTGTTTTTGCTTTGAATGGACTTATGAAAGGAGCCACATTAACCATATTTCCGTTAAACTACTATAAATAACGCGAGACATCAGACACCCCAATTATAATATTTTTCACAAAAGATGGGTAGTGGCAGTTCTAAGTGCCAAACGAAATTAATATTTCATTCAATGGTATTAAGGCATAAAACTATAATTCTAGAAATGGGTAATGCCTCTTATTGCCATATATAATAAAGTTACATGAAAAATACGATAGATTATGGCTTTACGAATTCAATACGAAAATCAAACTTCCAATTTTAAGCAGTTCTCTACGATTTTTTTAAGCTCTTGGGTAGGTACCCGTTTTAACCACGAAACTGTATTTTTTTGTGTATATTCAGGTATATGTATTAGAAATGCATTTAAAATAGCCGTATTGATTTGAATAATGCTTAAATTTTGAACAATACAGCGGCCTCAAAGAGTAAAAAAAATTCTGAAAATTTAAAAAAATGTTATATATATTAAAAATAGTTGAGATCGATTCAGTTGCCCATTTAGAAGAAACTACTGAAAGGTATTGCGTTATATATATATTTTATCTTGTATATTTAGTACTTCATTCCGACCTTTTAAATAGATATCTAAAAAAACACCGTCACGCCTATATTCCCCAGAGGGGGTGGCAGAGGTGTACTGAGTACACCCACGTTTCGCCGACGATGTCCCATGTAATAGGGGGCGAGCCTATTGCCATATACCGGGCACAATTCCAGACTCCGGACTCATACTGGGAATTTTTCGTTAGAAAAACTACATTTGTCCGACCTAGGATTTGAAACCAGGAGCTCGTGATCAAAAAGCGATGCGCTTTGCCACCAGACCAACGAGGCAGTCAATAGGTATCTACTAGGTGTTTAATACAAAATAAACATAAACACTTACTATTATCTAGTAGCAAAACGTCTGTGTGTAAACGCCTTCCCGCCCCCACTCGCCGTCAAGAGTCCCACCTTCTGAATTATTCAGTCCCACTGCAGACAAAACTGTTGTTTTTATTCAACACAGGACTTTAAGTACACCTTAGCATTGAAAGTTAAAATGACACTGTATCCAATGTCTCTTAAGTCTCCTATCATAAATCTTGTTTTCAATCAATCATCAGATTTTCATCAAAAGATTGGCTGGAAGAAAGCACCTAAGTGATTAATATCACCCATTTGTTACTTGTAAATATTTAACTTGAAGTTACCTACCAATATGTCATTTTGTTCAAAGGACATTTTTCTGCGCCCATACATGATTTGCCCTAGAACCAACAGCAATGAAAAAATACTAGTATGATTTCGAATCACCTATAAATTCTCTTAAGACATTTATTATTAAACGGACAAGCGGGGGAATCGCAATATTGCACAAAAATATTAGATTTTGAGGTTATAATTCAGTAGTTATTAATACATATACTAAGTGTCAACACACAATATAACCATATTGTATGTTGACATTTAGTAAAGATGTCGGCGACTTCGATATAAGTACTTACATTACTTTGAAATATTCGTTTTAGATTGCAAATTGTCCGTTCGATACGGATATTTGCCATTATTTTAATAAAATGCCATCACCACCCATGCCATCATTATTTAAATAAGTATTTAAATAATGATGGCATGGGTCAAATGTTTGCTGGTTCTGGGGCAATTTTCGACTATGTCCTTTCATTTAATTCCTATTGTATCTCAGGTGGAACAAAAATGTGTAACCTATAGACAAGGTTTAACATAGTCAACGCAAGACCTGAAAGTAGTTTGTTCTGAATCGGTCAATGAATTGATTCCAACAATTTTTAATGTATTTAAATGTGTTTTTTTTTCGAAATTTACAAAATATGCTTTAACTAGAATTAATTTTATTTGTTATTGCAGACTGAATAGTGTGTTATAACAAATAAAATTAATTCTTGATTCAAAGCAATACAGAAAGATAGTATCGGTGTAAAGATGAGAAAGGGCATGCTCCGTTGGTTCGGGCATATAGAAAGAATGCCAGAGGAAAGAATAACAAAACAGATATACAAAGTGAAAGTGGAAGGATGCAGGTACCGGGGAAGACCTAGACTATCTTACCACGACCAAATAAACCGAGTCTTATCTGATGGAAAAATCAAGAGTCTCCGTAACCGGCGAGCGTGTATGAGACGAACTATGAGAGTCGAGGAAGCCAGAGAGGTATGTAAGGAAAGAACCTGTTGGAACTCTGTACTCTCTGCCTACCCCGCAAGGGATCTGGCGTGAGGTTATAGATAGATAGATAGAAAGCAATACAGAGATTTCAAATGCATTTCTAAAACGTATTTCTCAATACGCACACAAACACGGACACATTTCGTTATTAATTGGGGTACTAAAAGTGCTTAAAAATGTGGCAAAAATCTTTTACTGTAAATTTGGTTTTCATATAGTATTTTTAAAGCAATTATCTAATCGGCGTGTCTGAGGTCCTGCGTTATACATGTTGCACCTTTTATATAAATAAAATAAACATACACAAATAAACACCGTCATGCCTATATTCCCCAAGCAGGAGTTGCAGAGGTGTAACACAGACACCCACTTTTCGCCGACGATGTTAGATCCTATGTAATAGGAGGCGAGTCTATTGCCATATACCGTGCACAATTCCAGATTCCAGACTGATACTAGGAATTCTTTGATAGAAAAACTACAGTTCTCCGACCTAGGATTTGAACACAGGACCTCGTGAACACAAATTAGATTATTCACCACACCAACGAGGCAATCTTACCTATAAATCTTAAATCAAAAATATATACTATTGCGTTCGAAAATAATAATTTCCCGAACATAGGGAAACATAGGTGTACTGATGGTGACAAATGGTGGTCATGATGCCCTTACATCCCTTCTTTCGGATACAGATACCGCACACAGGATCAGACACCGACCTCGCCGGCGAGGTCAAAGAATCCCTCGCCCGCCGGCCGGTGCAGAGCACCACGGCGAGACACCTACGACGCCCTCCCCCATAGCGACTGCCCAAGCCGAGGTCGTTCCTCCTTGAGGCGCCCTTGAGCTAGTTGCCCCCTTGCCCTTCTGGCTCGAGCGTAGCAGTTGCACGCTCGCCCTGTTGTCCGGTGAAGCTGTAAAGGCCGCAGCTAACAGCGTAGATCATTCACACACACACATACAATCTTATAAGTCTTACTGTAATAGATGCCGGGACTATTGCCATTATACCTGGCACAATTCCGGACGGTATCTGAGAGAATTTATCGATAGAAAAAGCATTCTTGCCGGACTTAAGAGTCGAATACATGCCATCGTAATCGCTAGCTGCCCTGTGCATTGCTAGACCACGAGGCAGTCGAGGAATAAATCGAAACTTGTATTTGCATTGTTGGCACATTACATATATAAAATATATTGATGATAAAGAAACAAGAAACTAAGATTTTCCTTATTTTACCTTCTAAGATTATAATAAAAATTTTAGCCCTGTTAAGAAACTGTCCCTCCGTTGGGCACGGGCCTCCTCTCAAACTGAGAGGGCTTAGGCCATAGTCCACCACGCTGGCCCAGTGCGGGTTGGCGAACTTCACACACCTTCGAGAAATTCTTAGGCATGCAGGTTTCCTCGTAACGTTTCCCTTCACCGTTAAAGCAAGTGATAATTCTTCTAAGATTAGAAAACTAAAAAAAAATAAGTAATTTTATTTCTTTCAGGAGCGGCACTGTACTAGTAGCTAAACAATTCGAAGAAAACACAGACATTAAATATTTTCCAAAGTACCTATTTTAAACGGAAATTAAATTTACAACCTGTTAAACAGACAATACTAACAATACCTCGCTCCTTGTTTTCATTATAATCAACCACATTAGTATTATATTCTGCGTAAAAATGAATAGTCAATGATCGTTAGCACTGAAGCATTGCTAATATGGTTATTAATTGCATACAAACGCGCTAAAATTTAATAACTACACTCTAGATCACACTCCGATTAAAACTCTAAGTCGTTAGTAATAAAATCCAGTTTGAAATGCATATTCTTGTGCTCAGCACATGTATTGCTAAACTGTATCAAGTTGCAACAGTGCGCCCTAACCACATTTAAATTACATTCCAATTAAATCTCTAACATTGTTGTGATAAAATTCAATATGGAATTTATTATTTATACGCTTAGTACATTGTTCAGTTTTGACAGTGCGCGGACGCAAGCCAATGCGCTAGTGGAAACGTTAGCCAGGTGCGTATGACCTAGAATGAGACCCCTACTACTTGTATATGATTTTGTTTTAAAACTCAAAAGCTACAGGGGAAAGAGTTCCATATAGAGAACTGCTTCTCCTTTAGGCCCAAGATCTAGAGAGCAAAGTGTTCTATTCATTTGGGTTTCGCAGTGGAAAGATCTTTGAAATATTGTCAGTCTTCTATGAGGACGTTCGGTTGCTGCAGAGATTTTGTCGAAATATTCCTAGAATTCGGATCCAAGACCTCGTGATCAAAAACACATCATTCGCCACTAGACTAAAGAGGCAGTTCTATAAATGTAAAATATATATATGTAAAAAACATCGTCTCCTCTACATTCCTGAAATGGACATAATAGATCTCTACGAATACACTTGTACTTTTACCATTTTATCTTAGGAACACTTCGACCGGTCTAGGTTTTGAACCCAGAACTTCGTAATCGTCAGCCGCATCTTGTTTACACAAACCAGATTAGGCTTACATAAATGTTCGACGAATGTTCATAAGGTGTTCGTGTCACAAAAAAAGTGTATTAGATCGATTGCCAACATAGGACCATTAGATCCATGCAGACAAATATTTAGAAAACTAAAAATTTTAACGTTAACTTCACTTTATATTTTGGAAGTTAGAATATTTGTAAGAAAGCATCCGCGTTTATTTCAAAAAGCCAGTGAATATAAGATTCATCTATCTAGAGATAAAACAAAACTATTATTACCAAGTTCTAGAACCTCACTTCACCAAAAGAACTCCTATTATATGTGTATAAAAATATTTAATAATGTACCAAAATCCATAAGAGAAATGACAATGAATCAATTTAAAAACACATTGACTAAGTAGCTCATCGAAAAGTGTTTTTATAATATGAAAGAATTTTTAGAAAATAAGAAACCTTGGAGCTTGACAATCTCAGATATACTTCATTAATTATGACGTATTAATCATTGCATCCAGTCCTGACATTTTATGATGGACATTGTGTGTATTATTTTATTTTAAAATGCCAATTATCGATGATGTAACTGTTATTATTAAACTCAAAATTATTGTATGACATTCATAATAATTGTAATTTAATATTGATAATGTAATAATAATAATAATGAATATTCTCGCAAAGGGCCTCTACGTGTTGGACCCGTGTCCCCATGCAAGCCTTTCAAAGGTCCGGGTAAAGCCCGTGAATCTCAGCGAGATACATATATAATAATGATAATGTAATAATAATAATGATATTATAATTGTTATGATTAATGTTAGAGATTTTATGAATATGACAAATTTGCATGCCAAGCTCTCGGCGAAACATGTAGCACTGAAATAATAATATTATTATAACAAACACCTTGTATAAAACCATGTTTCAAGCAATAAATGAATTATCTATCTATCTAAATTGTGTATCGATACATGTTTCACTTCTAATGCAATTATTAGTAGTGAGGATAGTAGAAGGATGTAAGTACAAGGGAAGAACTACCATGAAAAAATGGGCCGTATCTTTTCTGAAGATAAGTCAAGAGTCTCTGTAACCGGCTAACGTGTATGAAACGATCTGTGAGGGTAGAGGAACCCAAGAAAGTTTGTAAGGGAAGAACCTGTTGGAACTCTGTACTCTGGAGTGATGATGTGGTGGATAGACAGTCTATTCTATATCTATCTATCTAAATCACCGGATCCCTTACGGTCTAGACTCGATGCTTCGAGTAAACAAACTATTTAATAACATAATCACGTAATAAATGGTAAGGCCTTTTACCGTCAAGCGGAATTCATTGCAACGCCATTTTCGTAAATAAAAGTATATACAACGTATTTATTTCACTTCAAATCCTTGCATTTCTGCGCCACACATTGTTAACTGATTCTATTTATAGTATTAATTATTAAGTATATCTCCCATTTATGAATCACAAGGTTGGATCCGTATCCGAAAAACTTACGTTAAAGGTAAAAAAAACTTTTAAAAATGGAAAACTGACTTCTAAAACAAAAATAAATATTTAAAGTCAGTAACGGTTGGTGCAGTCGGTTACTTGGCACCGACTTAAAATATTGATTATTTGCTCTTTGATGTAGTTTTTTCCTTATTTAAAAAAAAGCCCTATTGATATAATACTCATAATAACTGAATTTGTGTATCTTCAAAGTCCAAGGTCCAATACCGATAAAATTAAAATGGGACCACCTCGGAGCTTACGGCGTCCAATGCAAAAAAAAAAACATCCAAATCGGTTCACAATTGGCGGAAATATCGGTGATTATCCATAAAAATAACTAGTGCAAGTAGTACTCGCGCACTGAGGGTTTCGTAACGGGTTCACTTTCGGCTAGTTTCAGCGCCAAATTGTAGTTTCGTCGGGTCTAGAGAACTCGTCAAGACAAATTCAATGAACCCAAACACGGCGGGGTTATGTTGAGTAGTTGGGTAGTTCCGTTGGCCACCTCCCGGCTCCATCATCAGACCCTGGACAGCGTCCGGATTTATAAAACTCGTCAAGACAAATCTAACGAGCCCAAACACTGCACACTTATGTTCAGTAATTGAGAAGTTCTATTAGCTACCCTCCAGCTTCATTATCAGACCCTCGACATCATCCGGGTCTACAGAACTCGTCAAGACAAATCCAACGAACCCAAACACGGTGGGATTATGTTAAGTAGTTGGGTAGTTCCGTTGGCCACCTCCCGGATCCATCATCAGACCCTGGACAGCGTCCGGATTTATAAAACTCGTTAAGACAAATCTAACGAGCCCAAACACTGCACACTTATGTTCAGTAATTGAGAAGTTCTATTAGCTACCCTCCAGCTTCATTATCAGACCCTCGACATCATCCGGGTCTACAGAACTCGTCAAGACAAATCCAACGAAACCAAACACGGTGGGATTATGTTAAGTAGTTGGGTAGTTCCGTTGGCCACCTCCCGGCTCCATCATCAGACCCTGGACAGCGTCCGGATTTATAAAACTCGTCAAGACAAATCTAACGAGCCCAAACACTGCACACTTATGTTCAGTAATTGAGAAGTTCTATTAGCCACCCTCCGGTTCCATCATTAGATCCTGAATATCATCAGAGTCTATAGAACTCGTCAAGGCAAACCCAACGAGCCCAAACACGGCGGGGCTATGTTAAGTAGTTGGGTAGTTCCGTTGGCCACCTCCCGGCTCCATCATCAGACCCTGGACAGCGTCCGGATTTATAAAACTCGTCAAGACAAATCTAACGAGCCCAATCACTGTACACTTATGTTCAGTAATTGAGAAGTTCTATTAGCTACCCTCCAGCTTCATTATCAGACCCTCGACATCATCCTGGTCTACAGAACTCGTCAAGACAAATCCAACGAACCCAAACACGGTGGGATTATGTTGAGTAGTCGGCCACTCTTCGGTTCCATCATTAGATCCTGGATACCATCAGGGTCTACAGAACTCGTGAAGACAAATCTAACAAACTCAAACCCGGCGGGGGTATGTTTAGTATTTGGGTAGTTCCGTTGGTCATCTTGCCACTTCATCATCAGACCCTAAACATCACCTGGTTGTCAATACCAATCGTTATGTTAAGTAAAACCTAAGTTATGTTGTGTAGTTGACATGTTCCCATGGCCACCTTTCGACCCCATCAAAAGACTGGTCTGAAGCTGGGTCCATGGTATGTACAATACCATTGCATTGTCACTGAACTTACATACGTATGCTAAATTTCAGCTCAGTCGGATACATGCTTTCTATTGTCAAACGCTATTGGACGTCTTAATAAAATAAACTAATAAATAAAATACCCGAAGTGCTTGAAAATGGATTATAAGATTTGAACCAGAAAGACAGATAGACATACGAACAAAAGGCTTCTAAAAAGTTACCTATACCTCGTTAGTCTATTGGCGAATAATGCGCGTAGCGATCACGAGGTCCTGAGTTCGAATCCCAGATGGGTCAGTCCCTACAAGCAGCACCCGTTCACGAGTATAACTGCTAGAACAGCCATCACTCACCTCGATCATATTGGAGGGAAGCGAGTGATCCGAAGGGAGAATTATATTCTCCCTTACCTCGATTTGTGAGAGTACGCCTTTGCCCAGTCTTGAGACAGTATAATCTCATTTATCGACCACAATTATTGTTGGTCAAAAAACAAATACAAAAAGCTTCCAATGGTCTTAAACACCCTGTTATCAATATTCATGTATCACAAGAATATTTAATTATCAGTGACATACAATGAAGGGACATAATGATCGCGCATTCAAGAGAACACCAATTTTTCGGAACTCTAAATTTGTATTACCACCAAAAAAAATATTTTCACCATACATACGTAATGAAAAAACCATTTATAATGATGCCATGCCAAAAATACTCTTAAGAAAGGAATGTAAAGTTGATATTTAATTAATTTTCCATGGTCATCGCAACGCCCACAATTTTAATGGTTCTTGGTAACACTCCCATAGGTTTTTGTTCGTGTTACGTGACATTACTGCGACGTTTACATGGTGTTAAATGGGGGAACAGAGGGAGACTGGTTACCCTAACCATACATAAGTCCCCCTGCCGCGTCTGTCTATCTGTCTGTCTGAACGCGATAAATTGTATAACTACTATTTTCATACGGTTTTCAACGATGGACGGAGTAATTCAAGAGGAATGTTTATGTGTGTAATGCACTTGTGCGTAGTCGGGGCAAGTCGCTAGTATGTTATAAAATACACAATTTTGTACACCAAAACTTCCTCCTTCGAAGAAAACTGAAGAGACTAAACCATTACAACTAACGTAATGTTACGTTTGCGGAGTTATTAAATGCCGAATAACGTGCGAAGAACTTTATTAGGCGCTGTGGCACTGCACTCGACACAACAAAACACACTAGCACTACTCTCGTTAGTACCCAAATACTGCTTCCAAGTCGCTGAGTCACTCGTAGTATCCGTATATCGTTGCTAAAGTCGCGGGTGTATTCCACTTAGATCGCTTTTTCTCAGATTTGATCACTATCGCTTCTGAGAAGAGACTATGTCCGTCCCCGCGCTCGGTGTTCCTTTTATACTCCTATGAAAGTTCTAGAACGGACGCGACCCCTCTAAGTACATCGATAGAAGTAGATCGGACAATAGCCAGCGCGGCCCACAAAGCGGTATTATTATTACATACCTATTGGTGCGTTAACAAATAGGTACTTGTATACCTCGCCCGCTCGCCGGCGATAATTTTTTTTTTTTTTTTTTTTTTTTAAAAACGTAGCCCCACACTAGGATTTATTCCTGTGTCGTGGGTGCGTTTACAAACATGAAAATTCACAAACAAATACCCAGACCGGAACAAATAATTGTGGATCACACAAAGATTTGTCCCGTGCGGGAATCGAACCCGCGACTATTCGACACAGTGGGCGGAGCAGCTCAAGCTCTTAACCACTGCGCTAAATCGTCCGTCAAATTAAAGGGGTGGAACCTTCTAGACGTTTCACCACTTAAGCGCGGATTCTAGATCTTTCTAGTCAGATCACCGGTGGACCTAAGGGTGTGTTATGCGTTTTAGAATCGACATTCCCCGATAAAGAATTTTCAAGATATCGGGGTTTGTTCGGGTCTTACAGTAGACTAGTATCCAAGAGTCTGCGTAACCGGCGAGCGTGTATGAGATGAACTATGAGAGTGGAGAAAGCCAGATCTGTACGGAAAGAGCCTATTGAAACTCTGTACTGTCTACCTACTCTGCAAGGGATGTGGCGTGGTGATATAGATAGATAGGATACTAGTAGTAGTATATTAATACTAGTATACGTAAATTTTTATGTTCTGCCGTTACTGTTCTACTGCTGTTTAAGAGAAGAACGAAAGCGATGGAGGGAACCCTTCCCTCCATCGCTTTCGTTCTTCTCTATTTGAACTTTGGGGCTCTTGGAGTTAATTGTTTGTAAAAGACCTTTGCCGTCCATTTCTTCCTGCCATCTCCTCCTGAGCACTTCTCGACAGGATGTCATTTAAAATTAAGAGAGAACCAGTTGGTGATGCGTGTTTGTTGGGCATGTGGCAAACATAGTTGATCTTTTGACCAGGCTTTGTGAACGATATCGGCATACTCTAGTGTATTATATTTGTGATATAGTTATCATTTTATATACTTAGAGAGCAGTGATAGCCTAGTAGTTAAAACGTTACAAGTCAGAGGTTTCGGGTTCAAACCCAGGCACGCACCTCAGTCTTTTTGAAAGCATGTGCGATTAAAAATTAACTATCACTCGCTCTAACGGTGAAGGAAAAACATCGTGAGGAAACCTGCATGCCTAAGAGTTTCTCGAAGGGATGTGAAGTTCGCCAACCCGCACTGGGCCAGCGTGGTGGACTATGGCCTAAACCCTCTCAGTTTGAGAGGAGGCCCGTCCCCTCACGATGTTTCCCTTCACCATTAAAGCAAGTGATAGTTAACACCCTCACGCCTATATTCCCCAAGCGGGGGTGGCAGAGGTGTACCGAGTACACCCACGTTTCGCCGACGATGTTAGGTCCCATGTAATAGGGACTCCGGACTTGTACTGGGAAGTTTTCGTTAGAAAAACTACACTTGTCCGACCTAGGATTTGGACCCAGGAACTAAACCAACGAGGCAGGCAAGTGATAGTTAAATTATAATACGCACATGCTTTCGAATCATATATTGATATTTATATTAAATTAATAAAGCATAATCGTAACTACTACACTGACCAACAAATAATGTCGGGCTACAACACATATAATAAACATCATAGTTTTATGACCGCCATGGTTAGTATGGTACTCGGGAGCCATAATTTGCACACGCAGGTTGCTTGTATGAAGAACTGGACACGCGAATGCTATTTACACGGTTACTAAATGTGGTTAATGCTTCACAGCCGAGCTTGACATGCTCGATTTATCAAAGTTAAGGGCGCAAGGCTAAGTCTAAGGTTTAGAGCTCCATTCTGGGTAGCTATCTATATCACCCGCCATTTTGTGTGTGAATGATCTACGCTGTTGGCCGCGGGGCTTTTACGACTTCACCGGACAAGAGTACTACGCTTAAGCCAGAAGGGCAAGGGGGCAACTAGCTCAAGGGCGCTTCAAGGAGGAACGAACGGCTTGGGCAGTCGCAATGGGGGAGGGCGCGTACTAGGTGTCTCGCCTAGGGTGCTCTGCACCGGCCGGCGGGCAAGGGATTCTTCAACCTCGCTGACCAGGTCGGGGTCTGATCCTGTATCACCACGCCAGATAGCTTGCAGAGTAGTTAGAGAGTACAAAGTTCCAACAGGTTCTTTCCTTACAGACTTTTTAGATTCCTCCACTCTTGTAGTTCGTCTCATACACACTCGCCGGTTACGAAGACTCTTGACTCTTTTGAAGAAAAGATGACTACTTTATATTAACTTTTATTCCTACAATGATGTCAGCGGTGTATTTACTATACTTACTGAAGGCGCATCCAAGATATAAAAACTCATTCACTTGCTTTAGCACATCGTTACCAACCACACACCTTGCATTTGCTCTGGTTACTTCTTATTCAAAAAGAATTGTTCATGCAGTCGGCTTTCATAACTGTGACTATTGTTTGCAGATTAGTGTAAAGTTGTCAATAAAATTACAACATATCCCATTTAAATGGGAGACACCAGGTTCCATTCCAGACTCCAGACTACGACTGAGAATATTAAAAAAAGGGCATGTTCAACCTAAGATTTGAAATCAGGACATCGTGATCATCACTCGGCCAACAAGACAGTTTCTTGAGCTATAGTTGGTTGAAAGTATTTCGAGCTCTGAGGTCTTAGCACGAAAAGTGAAGAGCGAGTAACCGGGCTGTCACATTAATTCCCCTCCCTGCGCCGCCCTAGAAGTAATCTCGGTCAAGTGACCATGTTAGACCGACCCATTCCCTGGGTCAAAGAGGTCAAATATCTAGGGGTCACCCTAAACAATACCATGACCTTTGGCCCGCACATCAAGCGAGTCCGTCATCGAGCATCCTTTGTGCTCGGTCGTCTCTATCCGCTAATCTGCAAGCGGAGTAAAATGTCCCTTAGAAATAAGGTGACACTTTACAAAACTTGCGTACGACCCATCATGACTTATGCGTGTGTTCAGGTACTCGGCCCCCTCTCACATTGATAAACTCCAAGCGGTTCAAAACCGATTCCTCCGTAAAGCCGTAGAAGCCCTTTGGTTTGTACGGAATGTCGACCTCCACTCCGATCTCGGTCTCGAACCTATTCGTGCCTATATTAAAAAGGCGACAACTCGACACTTCGCGAACGCATCTACCCAAGCGAATCCATTAATCGTAGCCGCCGCCGACTACGATCCCCCCGACCCCTGCCGCCCCCGCCACCGCCGGCTGCGACATGTTCTCACCGATCCCCCCGATGCTTTGTCATCCCTTCTTTCCGCTCCGAATACGGGCGACGACGACGAAGTCGTAGATCCCCTCCCCTAGCCAGCGGTTGACCGGAGCACTTAGTACTGCACCCCCTCACCCCGCAGCGACTGTCCCAACCGAAGCCGCCTCTTCAAGGCGCCCTCGAGTATGTCGACTCTGGCTCTTCTGGCTCGAGCGTAGTGATTGCACGCTCGCCCTTAAGTCCAGTGAAGCTGTACATCACTTACACACACACGTCACATTAATGTTTATTAAATAAGTTTTAAGTGTCACAAAGATGGTATGTTAACTCGCAATCGTCACTATAACGTCAAAGTTTTCGTGCGAATCCTTCTGTTAGGGAATCCAAAAAAGTAGTCATTTACAATATTTCTTCAACAATCCAGAATATATTTCCGATAATATCACCATATCACAATACAGCTAATGAACCGGTCGCAGCTTCGATGCCCGGGCAGCACGTATCCGGGGGTTGATTGCAATCAACCGAATCAACCCTTATTGGGTTTGCGAGCGGAGCCGGGCGCGCGGCGTGTTTGTTTCCCGAAATGTTTGTGCCAGCTATTATCTTTGAAGTACAAAGATGTAGTTATTAAACGTGGTTCGATACTGGATGGGATAATCGTAGGTTTATCGAAGAGAGTTTCCGAATAGGTATAGGAGCGTAACTTCGTAAGAAAATGAATTCGTCATACCTACTGTACTGTACTACAAAATTTTTAAGGCCATATCCTAAAAGAGGTAATTTATTTATTTTTCTATTTTCATAAAGCATTAACACGATTCATATTTCACATTTACAAATAGCATACAATATCTTCTTCTTCTTCAAGTTATGGCTTCACACTAATTATAAGTGTATTTTGCCAGTGTCCAGTGAAATATATAATCGTGTTTGTTTAAAATGATGCAACTCCCTGATGAATTTGATGACAACGATGATAATGAAATTAATGAAGTGCCCCACCCTGGATAGTAAAGCGGTGGATACTTTACATACCAATTGCAACGGCCGTTTTGAGGAAAGTCGAAAAGGCACGTTTTATCACTTTGTTACAATTACCTTCACTCATGCACATGTAAGAACACATAATGGTTAATATTCCACCAACATTACACATTATTAGTCGAAATAACACAAGTTTTGGAAATTAAAACAAATTGACAACATCACTCTTCGACTTCCCGCCAAAAAACCAGCATACAATATCTTATATGAATATCAATTATAGAAGTACACAATTTCATTTAGCCTGTCAAGTTATTAGATAATTAAAACATAATTACATAATTAAATTGAAAAAAATTGTTATATTTAAATTAAAAATTCAAATAAAATTACTTTGATACATTAAACATAAATAATAATAATATACAATTTACTAGACTATTCCTAAGGTTGCTGAAAGATTTGTGAAAAGTCGTTGCTAGAAACGGTCTTAGTTGGGCGAAATTGGCCTAAAAGATCTTAAACAGCTCACGGAATGGGGGTGAGCCTTCTACTACGAAAGGCTGCTTATTCATCTCTTAAGATTTGCAGGATGCATGCAAATTGTTCGGAAGATGAATGTAAACAGGGTTGCGTGTTTCTTGACAGATCTCTTCTAGTAACTTCCATGGTCCTTGTCTTGATCCAGGATTATTATCTTTATCAGGCGATTTATCTACGTTTTATATCGCCTGGATGTCGCATACTGTTGAGATTGGTATGATTTGTCGGCGGTCGCAGTTTTCGGCTCGTAGCGACAGGGGGCGCTGTTATCGCCACTAGTTTTCTGATTAGTTGTTTGTTTGAGGCTATTCTATTGGTTTTTATTACGAGATGAATAAACACTAGTAGATGTATAGCAATATACTTAAGGACTGCGTGGACCACATACATTGGTCTTTGATACAGCAATCGATATCGATGGATACAGTGCCTAAAGTTGGGATGAAAATCTTCCAAAACTAGTAACTGATATGGTTGCAAAATCAACGAATGAATAAAATAAATAATAATAATATCAGCCTATACTGCCCACTGCTGGGCAAAAACCTTCTCTCACAAATCGAGGTGAGAGAGATTAGGTCATACTCCACCACGCGGACCCAGTGCGGATTGGTGGAGGCAGGTTTGTGGCCACCCGCTGTTGGACTTATCAAGCCGCGTTGAAGGCTTTCCAACTCGGCTTAACGACTACCACATTAAGTGGTAACCGGGACCAACGGCTTAACGTGCCTTCCGAAGCACGGAGACGCTCGGATATGAAAATGCCACAAACGGTCACCCATCTCAGGCCGACCGAGTCGAACGCTGCTTAACCTTGGTGATCGGTAAGAACACCGCGGTCGCACAGCGCTACGAGCGCCACGATCAATTTTATTTACGAATGTATAGTTTGACGGACGATTTAGCTCAGTGGTTAAGAGCTTAAGCCGCTCCGCTCCGCACTGGGTTGCGGGTTCAATTCACGCACGGGTCAAATTTTTCGGTCTGTGTATTTGTGTATGTGAATTTTTATATTTGTAAACGCACCCACGTCACAGGAATAAATCCTAGTAATATGCTGCGTTTTTATTTAAAAACAAAAATTAACGTCGCCTTCAAAAACAAGGAGGTCCTATACATTTTTTATGTAAGTATGTTTATCGATATCTTCGTCAATTGTGGACCTATTTTAATGATTCGTTTCCGATTTTATCAGATTCAGCTGAAATTTGACATACGTGCGTAAAGTTATACTCGGTAGCAGGTTATACTCGGTGACAATGTAATAATATGGTATCATGGAGCTGGTCTGGTGATAGAGTTGGAAGGTCGCCACAGGAACTATAGAACGTAACTCCCTCGTGTTTAGGTTGGTTAGATTGGTATTGACAAGTATTATATAACCAGGAGGCGCTCGAAGCGCTGTGATGTGATTACCAAGGTTAAGCAGCGTTCGACTCGGTTGGCTCGACATGGGTGACCGGTAGTGGCATTTTCATATTCGAGCGACTCCGTGCTTCGGAAGGTACGTTAAGCCGTTAGTCCCGGCTACCACTTAATGTGGTTGTCGTTAAGCCGAGTTGGTAGCCTTAAAGGCGACTTAATAAGTTCCAGCAGCAGGTGGCCACAAACCTGCCTCCACCAATCCGCACTGGGACCACGTGGTGGAGTATGACCTAATCTCTCTCACCTCGATTAGTGAGAGAAGGCCTTTGTCCAGCAGTGGGCAGTATGGGCTGATATTATATAACAATTACGTAGTAGTGTTCAGGATCTAACGATGAAGCCAAAAGGTGGCCAATGGAACCACATGTTGTTGGGTGGTTCTATTGGCCACCTTTTGGCGCCGCGTTTGGGCTCATTGGACTTGCCTTGACGAGCACTTTAGATCCGGATTGGGTTAAAGGTGGTGATGGAGCCAGAAGGAAGCCATAGGAACTTCTGAACTGAGCAAGATATCTTCGTTATGTTTAAAAGCTTGTATTTAAATAGGTATTAATTTTTTGCTATATGAAGTCGGTTTCCCTTTTTAAAAAAATAGTTATTTGTATTGTTCCTAGTAGCGTGTGTGTGCGTGAGTGATGTACGCTGTTGGCCGCGAGGCCTTTACAGCTTCACCGGACTTAAGGGCAAGCCTGCAACCACTACGCTCGAGCCAGAAGGGCAAGGGGCGACATACTTGAGGGCGCCTAGAAGAGGCACCCTCGGTTGGGACAGTCGCTGTGGGTGGACGGGGTGCACTACTAAGTGCACCGGTCAACCGCCGGCTATGGGAGGGGATCTACGACAACGTCGTCGTCGTCGATGACAAAGCATCGGGGGGATCGGAGAGAACATGTCGCGCGTAGTCGGCGGCGGCTACGATTAACGGATTCGCATGGGTAGATGCGTTCGCGAAGTGTCGTGTTGTCGCCTTTTTAATATAGGCGCGAATAGGTTCGAGACCTAGATCGGAGTGGAGATCGACATTCCGTACGAACCAGGGGGCTCCTACGGCTTTACGGAGGAAGCATCCTAGTAGCTTGTCACGCCATATCACTACATATTATAAAACAAAGTCCCGCGCCGCGTCTGTCTGTCTTTGAACGCGATAAACTCAATAACTGCCGAACTGATTTTCATACGGTTTTCACCAATAGACGGACTCATTCAAGAGGATTCACCCATGCAAATCTTGGGCGGGTCGCTAGTTTGCTTATAAAATGGCCACGTATGAAAAAAAAAGGCTATACTTACAATCACATTTGTACAGGACGACGTCTGCATGATTTGTATAAATAGATTATGTAATAGATTAAGTTACTGTAGTACATTATGTAATTTAAGTTAGAAATAAGATAATGTCATAGAATCCTAGCGCATAAACACTAGTATACAATTAGAAGAGTGTAACCCTGAAAGGGATAGGAACAATTAGAAGAGTGTAACCCTGAAAGGGATAGGAATAATTAGAACAGTGTAACCCTGAAAAGGGACAGGAATAATTGTATCGTAATTGGTCCATTTGAATAATAAACTCGATGCAAAGCTCACTAGTTGTGACACAACAAAACGATATTTAGGAACGCGAAACATCGCGTTATGCACGTTCGAGCGACTGGGCATTGGAAGATATAGGAAGAAACTCTGCGCGAAGAGGGTCACAACTGGTGGGTGGAGCACTGTTTCAAGATTATTTCGGCTTTTATTTGAATTCTCCTCCACGACGCATACTAGCCACAGCAGCAACAGGACGCACGACGTATTATTCGTCCTGTTCAACATTCCAGATACTTGCAGATTTCAGATACATTTTAATTTGAGACCAAATTGTAGCAAATCAGGTTATACTAACGAGCGTATCGGTTACGGGTCGTAATTCGTTTTGGACAAATCAATGCCTATTTAATAAAAAGCCATAAACCAACCCTTGTACACCCCAATCAGTATTTAACCTTACCACCATTCCAATAAAGTACAATGTTACATAAAGTTACGTCTCGAAGATTCGGCAATCACACACACCATCCCCTCTGAATACTCGTTATGGACTCTATTTGGAGTAAATTAAGGTTGATATTACTGTTAATTTCTTGTGAAAATCTGCCGATCTTATATCATGATTGATTTGCCTTCATTAGAAGGGAAACGCGATTTATAAATAAGATTATTATTCCTAATCAGAAGATTTTTTTTGTCGGATTGGTTCAATGTTTAACCCAAATTTCGTGTACTAAATGCAGAATATAAACACCGTCACGCCTATATTCCCCAAGGGGGGCTGGCAGAGGTGTACTAAGTACACCCACTTTTCGTCGACGATGTTAGGTACCATGTAATAGGGGGCGAGTCTATTGCCATATATAATATTAGCCCTGTTAAGAAACTGTCCCACCGTTGGGCACGGGCTTCCTCTCAAACTGAGAGGGTTTAGGCCATAGTCCACCACGCTGGCCTAGTGCGGGTTGGCGAACTTCACACACCTTTAAGAAACTTTTAGGCCTGCAGGTTTCCTCACGATGTTTTCTTGGGCCAGCACTGGGTCAGAGTGGTGGACTATGGCGTGAACCCTCTCAGTTTGAGAGGAGGCCCGTGCCCAACGGTGGGACAGTTTCTTAACAGGGCTATTATTATTATTAATAATATTTAGAGAGAGGTAGTGTAACTGTATTCTCATAATTAAGGCACTGTTTAATAGCCTACATGCAATGCACTTGAGAAATTCGTATAAGATAACACTCTTCAAATCTCACTCCCCTTAACAAACCAAGCATTAACAAAAGAATTCACAGCGTCCGACCAAACCCAAAATCTCACAAGATGACCCCCATCGCGTGTCAAACCTTTAAAAGGCACAAATGGACACAAATTGACACAATACGACGATACAATGATCACACAACAGAACCACATCCGCGACACGACAACCTAATGACTAGGTAACGAAATCAACAGCAAAAATCCTTCAAAATATTATGAAGCTAAACAAAGTGTAGTTTACACCCTTAAAACTGTTACAGAAACAAAAAGGACGTTACCAACTCAATAATAAAGAATAATTTTACTTGTGTTTTAGTTTTCGAACCGTAAAATCAAGTTGGTTCTGCAACTATTTGAGACCCCAAAATAAACCTTATTGATCAGATAATAAGAGTTAAAAAACCCCTCCAGAATATTGCAAAACATAATAAAATTTGTATTTTCCACTCTTAAAACGGTTGCAGAAACAAAAAGAAACGTTCCTAGTTAAATAATAAAAGTGTTATTTATCTGTGTTTTAGTTTATAATAAGTTGGTAATATGTTGATCCAGAAGCTATTGGAAAAATAAAAATAAACCTTACTGTTCAGAAAATAAAGTTGTTTTATTATAATGATTAGGTTTCCGAAGTGTAGAATTACGTTGGTAATTTCAAAAGAATTAATCAGTGGTAGTCTGTGGTCGCCCCCGTTCGCAATATGTCGTTTATCATTATCTATGGTACAAAAGTCTGTGGTTTTGATTCGTATTGTTACATTTACTTGTAATTCTATACTTGATATGTGACAAGGTTTTTCAATTTTAAAATGCGTAGTACTCGTAATTTCATTACACAATGTACGGATGTATTATCAACGCCTTAAGTAAAACTAGCTCCTGCACCCAACTTCGTCCGCGTTGATATTAGGCGGGAACCTTTACATTATCCCGAAATAAAAAGTATTCCTATATATTATATTATTTTATTTAAGGGATGTAAGGGGGGTCACCAACACCGGAAAACCTCCAAATGTCAACCTCACCTGCGCACGGTGTATCCTGCAGACTAACGAACGAGGCTATGGCGAACGACTAGCGGCGGTATAACCTCTCATAACCAGCTAGGCCAAAATATTCTAGTCGATGTCGGGCAGCAGCGACATCGGTTTTAATTGACCTAGCTACTGCGATTGCCAACCCGTCTGCCCTGCGTGGCGATTAGAATTACCTTCCATGAAAAGCGTACTACAAAACCGGCCCCTAGTTCCCGGCCATCCCACTATTCCCGATCATCGTAGGGTAGGGGTTGCAAAGAATCCCCGGGTTACGGCTGACTACCGCCACCAACTGACCATCGCAACCTACAACGGACGCACCCTGAGACTAGATAAAAACTTGGCGGAGCTCGAAGTAGAGCTTCGTAAGATAAGATAGCACGTTGTTGGGCTAAGCGAAGTCCGTAGAGAGAGAGAGAGGACATGCTAACGCTGCAATTGGGTCACTTACTCTACTATCGAGAGGGACACCAACTATCCCAAGGCGGTGTGGGGATACTTATCCATTAAGCCCTCACTGGCAACGTTATTGAAGTTTCCAGCATGTCGATAAGGGTCACATACCGTGTACTTAAACTGACCAAGAGATACACTCTCAAGGTCATACAGGTATACGCACCGACTTCGGCAAACTGCGACGATGAGGTAGAACCTATGTATGAAGACATAGCCAAAGCCCTGCACAACACTACCAACGCGCACTTCAACGTTGTCATGGGGGATTTTAATGCTAAAGTAGGAGTACGGACCGACATCGAATCGATCATAGGGCCGCCTGGAATTGGGTGCAGAAATCACAGGGGGCAAATGCTGGTTAACTTCTTGGAGGCTGAGGGCCTTTTTTTGATGAACACGTATATCAAAAAGAAGCCTCAAAGGAAGTGGACCTGGCGAAGCCCCGACACTGTGACGAAAAACGAGATTGATTTTATTATGACGGATAAACGGCATATATTCAGAGATGTCTCAGTGATCAACAGGTTCAACACCGGTAGTGATCACCGACTTGTTAGGGGTACTCTGAATATCAAATATAGGCTTGAAAGACTCCGCATGATAAAGTCTACTCTCCGACCCTCTGCGCCTCAAACCATCGCCTGCTCAGAGCAATTCCAGCTGAGGCTACAAAATCGATTCAATGTCCTGGAAACTACGAAAAACATTGACGAGGATCTCAAAAGCGTAGTAACTACCATTCGGGAAGAAGGGCTAAGGTTTTGCGGAGAAAGGCATACGAACAGGAAGACCAAACTCTTGGACGGGACTCTGGAGCTTATGAGGCAAAGACGTGAAACAACGCAGGCCACTCCAGCCGAGGACAGGTCCCTCTCGAAGGTCATACGGAAAATGGGACGGAGACAGCTCCGGCGCTCAAAAGCTCGCCTAATTAAGGAAGCGATAGAGCAGAATAGGGGGTCCAAAGTATTTATCCAGAACCTCGGGAGGAACCAACTTACCAAGCTTAAGACCTCAGATGGCCGTCTGTCGCCTCAAAGTCAGAGATCCTAGCCAAGATTGAGGACTTCTACGGCCAGTTATACGCCTCACAATCTCCGCAACCTGAACCCAAATGCAACGACCATCGAGCTATGCTAACCCGCCACTACACCGACGACCTTCCGGACATTATCCCAAGCGAGATCGAGCTGGCCCTTAGACATCTCAAAAATGGGAAAGCCCCTGGAGAAGACAGAGTCACCACCGAACTACTCAAAGCTGGAGGAGCCCCAGTACTCCAGAGAGTATTCAACACTGTCCTCCAAAGCGGGAGAACCCCGAAAGCGTGGCATAGAAGTATAGTGATCTTGTTATTTAAAAAGAATACAAAACGCTACTTAAAAACTATAGGCCCATCTCACTCCTTAGCCACATTTACAAGCTGTTCTCAAGGGCCTAGCTAGAAGACTCGACGAATTCCAATCGCCAGAACAGACCGGGTTTCGTGGAGGATTTAGGCACCATAGACCACATCCACCCTGTGAGGCAAATTATACACAAGTCCGAAGAATATAATCAGCCCCTGTGTTTTGCTTTTGTGGACTATGAAAAGGCCTTGGACTCCATAAAAACCTGGGCTGTTATAGAATCCCTGCAACGGTGCCAAGTAGACTGGTGATACATCGAGGTATAGAGATGTCTTTACAACGCCGCCACAATAACCGTTCAAGTACAGAATAGTCAATCAAGGCATATTCCTTTGCACAGAGGCGTGTGGCAGGGGGATGTTTAACTGTTCACTGCTGTAATGGAAGATATCTTCTTTCTGATAACGGACGGGGTATAAACGTCAACGGCGATTACATCTCACACTTGAGGTTTGCCGATGATATTGTCTGCATGGCTGATACCTTGCAGGATCTACAGGAAATGCTGGACAGCCTAAATGAGTCCTCCCGACATGTTGGTCTCGGGATGAACTTGGACAAGACGAAAGTCATGTTTAATCGTCATGTGACTGCGAGACCGGTCATTGTCGACGGAGCTGCTCTCGAAATTTTACAGGAGTATGTATACCTTGGGCAGACATTGCAGCTAGGGAGAAACAACTTCAAAAAGGAGGCCGATAGGCTGATTCAGTTGGGCTGGGCAGCATTTCGGAAACTCCGTCATGTCTTCTCGTCACCCATCCCGCAAAATCTAAAGACGAAAGTCTTTGACCAGTGCGTCTTGCCGGTCATGACGTATGGAGCTGAGACGTGGACTCTCGCGATGGGACTGATCCGTAAGCTAAGAGTTGCTCAGCGATCTATGGCTCTCCAGCTATGCTTGGAGTTTCAATGCTAGATAGAATCAGAAATGAGACTATCCAGCATAGAACCAAAGTCACCGATATAGCTCTGAAAATCAGCAAGCTAAAGTGGCAATGGGCTGGTCACAATTTCCGCAGAACGGACAACCGTTGGAGCAGACGGGTTTTGGAGTGGAGAACACGAACTGGCAAACGCAGTTTAGGACGCCCCCCCCCCCCCCACCCCGCGAGATGGAGTGACGACATACGTCGTATAGCCGGCAGGAACTGAATGCATAAAGCCGAGGATCGGGCTCTGTGGCGCACATTGGAAGAGGCCTATGTCCAGTAGTGGACTGATGATGATGATGATGATGAAAAAGTATTCTACGTATTAATCCGGTAATAAACGATGTGGAAAATTTTATCCAAATCCGTTCAGTTGTTTATGCGTGATTAAATAACAAATATCCAAACATTTAAACACAAAGTTTCATATTTATAATATTTTATTATATATTATATAACTAGGACTGCCATGACTGCCTCGTTGGTCAAGTGGCAAAGCGCATCGCTTTGTGATCACGAGGTCCTGGGTTCAAATCCTAGGTCGGACAAATGTAGTTTTTCTAACGAAAAATTCCCAGTATGAGTCCGGAGTCTGGAATTGTGCCCGGTATATGGCAATAGGCTCGCCCCCTATTACATGGGACCTAACATCGTCGGCGAAACGTGGGTGTACTCAGTACACCTCTGCCACCCCCTCTGGGGAATATAGGCGTGACGGTGTTTTTTTTTATATAACTAGGACTAGCAGCATTACCTGGCTTCGCACCCGCTCGACAACAGCGCCACCTACTGGTCTTTGTTACTTCTGGATAAGCTAACGGTGAAATAATTAATATAAGTTTAATAGTTTTAGAGATCCATCAGGTTCTTTCCTTACTTAATTCTCTGGCTTCCTCCACTCTCATAGTTCGTCTTATACACGCTCGCTGGTTACAGAGACTCTTGACTTGTCCTTCAGATAAGACGATCTATTATTTCTTCTTTATAATATAAGTATAGAAAAAAACGGTAGCTATATAATAACTTTTGCTCTAGGATATTATTCTATATATACAGAAGAAAATAAAAAAATAAACAACGTCCCTTGTCTGGGTAGACATGATACATTTTAGTAAATCTCATGTTTGTGAACGCACCCACGACACAGGAATAATTCCTACTGTGTGGGAAAGGTTTTTAATAATACGAAACATACTAGCAATCAGCATGGCTTCATCTCCAATTCCGCTAATATCAATTATTAGTAATAAAAAAGTCTTGTCCTCGAAGCCATTAGTGTCAGCCAACAATTTGCCATTAAATCCCTTATTCGATATTACCAAAACGCGACACGTTACGATAACTAAATGAACGCGTAATGGATTATTTATGCGAAGTACCATTCAACCACAGTTAACATATGTAAACAGTTGGGCATTTTAGTACCAGCGGTCCGAAGAAGAATCACACACCAGACAAAAAAATATGTGTATAAACTTCGCTGTAAGCCGCGGGGCATATATAGCTTCAACGAACAAGGGGGCGAGCCAGCACGCCTATATTCCCCAAGCGGGGGTAGCAAAGGTGTACTGTGTTCACTCATTTTTCGCCCTCCATACTAACTCCAAATGTAAAAGAGACGAGCCATTTGCCATTTTACTCAGCACAATTTGGTGTGTGTGTGCGTGTGAATGATCTACACTATTGGCTGCGAGGCGAGCACGCAACCAATACGCTCCAACCAGAAAGGCAAGGAGGGCAACTAGCTCAAGGGCGTCTCACGGAGACCTCGGCTTGGCTTATCGCTATGGGGGATGGCGTATACTAAGTGTCTCGCTGTGATGGTCTGCACCGACTGTCAGGCAAGGAAATCTCTGACGTCATCGGCGAGATTGGTGTCTCATCCTGTGTACGGTATCGAGGAGCGTCGATAATTTACGATTCCGGGGGTACGTTCGCGAAATAGCTGATCGTCGCCTTTTTAATATAGGCGCGAATTGATTTGAGACCAAGTTCGAGATGGAGCTACTCGGGAGTGTTCAAGGAGTAGAAGGTGAGCTCTGAGATCTGCCGAAAACCCGCGCAGAGCGCGCGTCTGTGCGCGTGATTGTTATTTGGATCGCCAGTACTAATATGCTCAACTGTTTACATATGTTAACTGTGATAAGCAATCATTTCACGAAGTTATCGGAACTCGCCGCGTTACGCAATTAACTGGGCATAGCGAATAAGCTATCAATTCCAACAAATAAGGGACCTTTTTTGTAGTTTATAGGTAATTGTTTTTGCAACTGTTATAGACAAATGTCGTGCGACAATGCGACCGTTGTTATATTTTTAAATTTGAACAATAGACTCATAATTGCAATTGTATTATCTTTCGACGGTAAATTGATTTTTAATAAGGCTGCTGGTGAAATGATTGGTCTGTATTGTGAGAAGCTATTGTTTTTGAATGTAAAACAAAATATGGTTTAAATTCACAAGGTTAAAACGAAAAAAATAAATGAGGTGTTTAACTTCAAAACAGTTTAGTTGTTCGTTTAATTGATGCAAATAGTTAGCAGTAACTTATAAGATCCGACATTATTGTTCTAGGATTTTTAATCCAACGCAAAATGAGTGGTGTTATAAGTTTAACATGTGTATCTGTGCATGTCTGTCTCTTCGTAGCTCTTAAACTGATGAACCGATTGTGATTTTTTTTATTTAAAGGGTGACTTGATCGATAGTTTCCTGGATAAGATTCATTCATTTTCAAAATACTACTACGCTTGAGCCAGAAGGGCAAGGGGGCAACTAGCTCAAGGGCACCTCGAGGAGGAACGGCCTCCGCTTGGGCAGTCGCAATGGGGGAGGGCGTATACTAGGTGTCTCGCTGTGGTGCTCTGCACCGGCCGGCGGGCAAGGGATTCACTGGACGGTCTTTAGCAAATAACATAGTAAATAGACCGAACAACACGCTTTCCAGGCCTAAGGGAGCCCACCAGCACTCTTTCGTTCTTTTAGCTACAGACTACACCGAAGTACGAAGTCTTATAAAAGACCTAAAAAATGTTTGTTCTGTTGGAATAGATATGATAACTGCTGACATATTGAAAACTCACATAGATGTTCTTACTCCACCAATAACATTTATCTGTATTTTGGCTATTTCATCTGGAATATTCCTAATGGCATTAAAGAAATCACGAATAACGCCCATCTTCAAAAAAGGGGACAGAGGCTGTGTCGATGACTATAGGCCGATTTCAATATTGCCTACGTTATCAAAAATTTTAGAACGAATAATGAACAAAAGACTGACTAATTACCCAGAGAATAATAACCTTTTGGCTAATACACAATACGGTTTTCGAGCTAAAAAATCGTCAGCGAATGCGGTACATGAGCTTATAAATCACATTGTTACTAATCTTGATAGTAAAAAGAAAATAATAGGCATATTCCTGGATTTGGCTAAAGCTTTTGACACAGTCTCGGTCCCTATTTTATTAAAAATACTAGAATCTCTGGTAATCAGGGGTCTTCAATTAAAACTTATTGAACATTATTTAAAAAATCGTACGCAATCTGTTAAAATTGACGGTATTATCAGTGAGGAGGTCTATATCAGTCTTGGAGTGCCACAAGGAAGTATACTGGGCCCAACCCTATTTTTGACGTATTTGAACGATCTCTGTCATCTAGACCTTGAAAACGCTAAAATTATAACCTCTGCCGACGACACAGCCTTACTTTTTAGTGGTTGTTCTTAATAAAAAAGGATTTAACAGGATGAAAAAGGATTAAACAGGGTCGTCGAGTGGCTCAATTATAATATGTTGACGTTAAATGTTAATAAAACCGAATTTGTAACATTCTGTTTGAAAAACACGGACGTTGTGGACACCCCACTTAATAGAAAATCACACTGCTCTGGAGATCTTACTGACATAAATTGTTCATGTCCCCATCTTGAAAATGTAGAATCCATAAAATACCTAGGTGTAATTATAGATAAAAGGCTAAATTTTTAAGAACACATCGACTCCCTTTCAGCAAGGCTGCGCAACTTTCAGCAAATTTTATTTCAGAACAACACGGCTTCTTAAAAAAGCGATCGACCTCATCAAATCTTCTGTCTTTTATAGAATTTGTAACTGCTGGAATAGACTCTGGAGGACAGGTTGATGCTATATTTACAGACTTCAGTAAAGCATTTGACCGTATTGACCATCAAATGCTATTACAAAAAATCTTTTTCGCGGGAATACGCGGCAGCTTGTACAGATGGTTAGCTTCATATATAGAAAATCGCACTCAGGCAGTAGTGGTCTGTGGTTTCTCTTCCAATTGGAACAATGTTCCCTCTGGCGTCCCTCAGGGCTCATTACTAGGACCCTTACTTTTTAACATATTCATAAACGATGTTATATCTTGTTTTCAATATTCTAACTTCCTGCTGTACGCCGATGATATGAAAATATTTAAAAAAATTGAGACCCTGAATGATTCCATCCAATTGCAAAAAGACCTAGACCGAGTCTTAGCTGAAGGGCAAGTCAAGAGTCTCCGTAACCGGCGAGTGTGTATGAGACGAACTATGAGAGTGGAGGAAGCCAGAGAGGTATGTAAGGAAAGAACCTGTTGGAACTCTGTACTCTCTGCCTACCCCGCGAGGGGGCTGGCGTGATGATATAGATAGATAGATAGATAGACCTAGACCGATTTGAAGAATATTGTTATTTAAATAAATTAGACCTTAATGTCAATAAATGTCATTCCTAAGTTGTACACGAAAATTAAAATTGATACATAATCAGTACATTCTTAAGGGTAAGGCTTTACGGCAGGTACAAGACATTCGTGATCTTGGTGTCATTCATGATTCCAAACTTACATATGAGAAACACATAGACCACATTTCCAAAAAAGCTAATAAAACCATGGGTTTTATAATCAGATCCAGCTGTCACTTTACGAACTTAAAAGTGATCAAAATCCTTTATTGTTCATTGGTGCGAAGTGTCTTGGAATATTACTCACAAGTGTGGAACCCGCTTTACAATATTTATAACAACAGACTTGAGTCTATTCAGCGTAGATTCTTAGATTATTTGGAATATAAGTCAGGCATACACGACTACAATTATGAAGCAAGATGTCGCAGGCACCATATTCTGCCGCTACAAGAAAGAAGACAAATTGCGGACGTTGTTCTCCGAGTGAAAATTGCGCAACATCTCATAGATTCCCCCCAACTTCTTTCTAAAATAAACCTAAAGGTTCCTAATAGAACTGTGAGACAGCCAACATATCTAGCTATCCCCAAAAGTGCTTCTAACTACAGACAAAATGCATATTTTATCCGCTCAGCAAAAATATTTAACGATTTGGTTGTCTTTCCTGATCTAGAATTGTTTATATCCAAACCTCAAAATTTAAAAAAACTTTATCTAAAGCATGGTTCGATGGTTCTTCTACTAACAGTTAACTTTTAAATTAATTAATTATAAGTTATGTTTTTTGTTTTGATCTTTAATTTATAAGACACCTGTTCAACGTTGGCTTCTTATAGCATACTGTCTGTTCAGCTGCTTTTATTGTAATTCTGCTTCGTCACTCTTTATTTCTTCTCTATCATAACAAGCTATATTGTAAAATCATAATCAAACGATCAAGTTATTTAGTTATTTACATGTGAAAACATTTAATTGGTGTACTGTTTCTACCTAGTATTATTTCTGTTGCATATCACTGTTTGTTTTCCTAATAATAAAAAATAAAAAAATAAAATAATACACATTAGTGACCAACGAATTGCCAAATATGCACATACACACACCCACACTCACACACACACGAACACACTCACATGATGGTTAACAGGCTATATAACTGCAATATGTTGTTATTGTGTAATACAGGCCTTGGCCTAACTCAGACACCAGCTCCTCACATTCATTTATTATGATATTATAAAAAATCTTACCTTACTTATATTATTACCCTGTACATACACAATGTGAGGAGAAATAAACGCTTTATTATTATTATGATTTATATGTATCTCGCTGAGATTCACGGGCTTTACCCGGACCTTTGAAAGGCTTGCATTGGGACATGGGTCCAACACGTAGAGGCCCTTTGCAAGAAGTTAATGTTATGTAAGCCACCTGCTGAGATCACTTGCTGAAAATGAAGAAACATAACTAGCGAACTGACCCCGGCAGGTGCAAGGACTATATTTCAAAGGGGAAGGACACCGGCCATAATTAGTGATACCTAATTACCCGTGGCCGGCGGTGACTCGCCGCTTACTAGATGGGCCCTCAAACGGTCGTCCTAGGACAACTGAGGGCAACACCGGTGTGAGCGGCTCAGGGGTGTAGAGAGGTGTGATGCGCTTTCTCCGAAGTTACTCGCGGCGTTATGCCCTTTAACACTTCCACCCCTGGAGTACATCGACGTAGGAACGCATTATCTTCCTACGTCGATATAGCTCTCACGGCTCCTCCCTGGACGGCCAATTAAGGCTAGCCAGAGCCGAGAGTCCTGCGGGCACCCTTCCGTTTCCACTCGACCGACGAAGACACGCCGAGTTGGGGGCTCTGACCGACTCTCTGGAGTACTCGGGTCCGTGGTGTCGATACTTACCAACAGCTCGCCACAAGCTGCCCTACGGGCTTATTATTATTATTACTTATTCCGGCAAAGCGCCTCGCTGCATTCGGCCATTCTGTATGTACAAGTTAGGAACAAGACTCACAATCCAGAGGTAACTGAATGAAACGCAGTTTTTCCTCAGAGCAAGGATATTTAATAAATTTCTATTAACATAGACAATATTTTTTATGCGACGAAACCATACCGCGATGTATTTCGATCCTAACGCCATCTAGTTGCAATAATAAACTAAAGATTCAACACTGTACGATCACAATTATAGATACATCTCTATAATATTGGCATAGACAAGGCATCGTTATCTCTTTCTATCTAACTATTTATATCATCACGCAAGATCCCTTGTAGGGTAGGCAAAGAGTACTGAGATCCAACAGGCTCCTGCAGACCTCTCAGGCTTTCTCCACTCTCAGAGTTCGTCTTTTACACGCTCGCCGGTTACGGTAACACTGACTTGGCCTACAGCTAAAACACGGCCTATTTGGTCGAGAGAAGTTAGTCTAAGTCATTCCCAGTACCTACAACCTTCCAATGTCGCATTGTATATTTATTCTGTCATTGTTCCTTCCGTTTCTTTTTATATGTCTGAACTACCGGAGCATACGCTTCCTCATCTTTACAACGATACGATATTTATTGAGGATCACCAATAGTATATACATTATTTCTTGGCAATATAATTATCATTACATTCATGTTTAATATTATTCTCATTATAGGTGACCACATCATGCATTAACAGCTACTATAAAAATTCAAATCAATACACTTCAAAGTCGACCACAATTCAAAAACCTATCTAATACATATTAAATGGAATTACTTACACTAGTAATAAAATAAAATAATGATGTATTTGCGACCGTTAAAATTTAAAACAGGTTTCTTTAAAGGTTTCTGGTTTTTGAAAGGGAAGAAACCAGAACGAATGTAAGGATTGTGGTTGGTAACGATGTGCTGGAGCAAGTGAATGAGTTTGTATATCTTGGATGCGCCTTCAGTAAGGATGGGAAATACACCGCTGACATAGAGAGAAGAGTGAGTGCAGGGAACAGAGTGAATGGTGCGATGGGAAAGCTACTCGGGAGCCGGCACTTAAGCCCTAAGGCGCATCTGGCCATACATAACGGAGTTCTTGTCCCAACGCTGTTATATGGTAGCGAGAGCTGGGTATGTAAGAAGGAGAATGAAAGTAGGATAAATGCGGTAGAAATGCGAGCTCTGCGGAAGATGTGCGGAGTAAAGCTGACCGACCGCATTAGCAACAGCATAGTAAGACAGCGAGTAGGTATGAAAGATAGTATCGGTGTAAAGATGAGAAAGGGCACGCTCCGTTGGTTCGGGCATATAGAAAGAATGCCAGAGGAAAGAATGACAAAACAGATATACAATGTGAAAGTGGAAGGATGCAGGTACCGGGGAAGACCTAGACTATCTTACCACGACCAAATAAACCGAGTCTTATCTGATGGAAAAGTCAAGAGTCTCCGTAACCGGCGAGCGTGTATGAGACGAACTATGAGAGTCGAGGAAGCCAGAGAGGTATGTAAGGAAAGAACCTGTTGGAACTCTGTACTCTCTGCCTACCCCGCAAGGGATCTGGCGTGAGGTTATAGATAGATAGATTTCTTTAAAACATAATATTTAAAGTATCGTGTTTAGAACTCATTCTTAATTCTTGATCATAATAATTTTAAAAGCACACATAAAATCAATTAAAATAATCAAGAAAGATATATCAAAGAATACTATTACTTGGAACAAAAAAAAATCTTGTTAATTAGCGGAAAAGTAATATTAGCGGATAAGTAAAATCACATAGTATTAAAGCGACAATAAATATAATAAAAAATAAAAGCAAAGCTGGTGGCAAAGCGCGTCGCTTTGTGATCACGAGGTCCTGGGTTCAAATCCTAGGTCGGAAAAATGTAGATTTTCTAACGAAAAATTCCCAGTATGAGTCCGGAGTCTGGAATTGTGCCCGGTATATGGCAATAGGCGAGCCTAATACATGGGACCTAACATCGTCGGCGAAACGTGGGTGTACTCAGTACACCTCTGCCACCCCCTCTGGGGAATACAGGCGCGACGGTGTTTTATAAAAAATAAAAAACATAACAATTAATTTTTATTTATGCAACTGTAAAATTACATTATATTATAGACAATACATATATTAATATGTATTTACAATGAAAGTACACATACATAAAACAGTACATACGACAGACATAAAAACAAAGTCACGCCTATATTTCCCAAGTCTTATCCATCTTCACCAGCTGTCAAGGCCCTCGGCCAACAGCGTAGATCATTCAGACACACCTCCAAAATATTGCCCAAGCGGGGAAAGTATGCTTTACACTCCCTTATTTCGTCGACTATTAGGTCCCAAAGTAGCAAGCCTAGTCTAGCCTAGTAGCCAGAAGTTTTTGAAAGAAAACCTCCAATGCTACCACCCTTTCGCCTTTACACCGACAAAGCAATCAAACAGACACATTTAACCCCAACCTTCTATCAAACCTGATCGCTTCCCTTTAATCAATTTATAACCTCGAAAAAACATCCACAAAAACTTCACCCGAAATTCGACAACAAAAAAGATGCGCACGCGATCTCATTATGGTAAAAAAGTCACCTTTTTATCATTGAAGGGTTCATTTTTTACCGAAAAACGAAGTATGGTAATTATTTTTTTTGTACAAAAAAAAAATTGTAATAATTAGTAATTGGCACGTCTCGGTTGTGGTTGCGTATGCGCATTCGGCGCAGTCGCTCACAAATTGCGGTTTTTGGTGATCATTAGTGGTTTAACATATGGCGTCTAACGAACTCCACTTCCTTTTGTAGATAGTCCAGAGCACAAAGAAGAGGTACGTCTTTTTTACAACTCCAGAGGGTTGGTGCAAAGCGACTCCCTTATCAGCCGCTATCACCAACCGCAGCTTATTCTTGCCGGCACTCTCGATGCCTTACTTCCCTTCTTTTGGATACACATACCGCACACAGGATCAGACATTAACCTCACCGGTGAGTTCGAAGAATACCTTGCGCGCAGGCCGGTGCAGAGCATCACGGCGAGACACTTAGTATACGCCCTCCCTCATAGCGACTGCTCAAGCTGGGGCCGTTCCTGAGGTGCACTTAAGCTAGTTAACCCCTTGCCCTTCTGGTTGGAGCGTAGTGGTTGTACGCTCGCCCTCTGGTTCGGTGAAGCTGTAAAGTCCTCCTAGCCAACAGCATAGATTATTCACATACATACACACCAAGCTGTGCCGATTATAATTGCAAAGGCTCATCTATTAAATGTACACCTAGCATGGTGGGCGAAAAACTAGAGTACACAGCACACCTTTGCCGCTTGGGGAATGTAGACGAGAACATTAGTTTATTAATTTTTCTTTACTTAGAGAGGATTATGGCAGTCGCAAGTGTTTTGTTTCTATTCTCATTCCGCAATCAATCGTATTGTTTGAACCGTATGACGTTTGCCTTGTAAAATGTCATTGCCGTAAATTTTCCGTTTAGCGTTAATGGTTGTAGATAGTCAACTTGTCGACAGCTAACTGCGACTGTTTTTCTTCCGATAGAAAAACATGCTTTGGACGCACAAGAATCGCATGAATAAAATAAACCTACCTACAACCATTTTCCAGTCACTCCACCACTTAATACCGAGCTGATCCAGCTAACGAAACCGGCCATCGTCCCAGGGTCCATTCAGTCCCTACCTATTAAAAATAATCGTCTCAACAGGATGCATTATTCAATTGATATCATTTTCGGGGGTCCATCGTACCACAGCTAACGAAGACCAGATGGCTCACTTTGCAAACCATTATATAATTTAAAGAAGGTGAGATGAACCTAATTATCAAATCTCTCTTACTTCGATTTGTGGACCTCAGCAGTGGAGCAGTACAGGCTGTTTTATTATTTACTAGTCCCGTACCCGCGACTTCGTCTGCGTTGACGTTAGACAGGAACCTAACATTTTTCCGGGATAAAAAGTAATAAACTAACTGTGTGCAAAAATTTTGTTCAAATCCGTTCAGAAGTTTTTGCATGATTGAGTAACAAACTTTAACATTCTTCATATAAATAGGATTACCGAATAGATTAATAGACCGAGTCTTATCTGAAGGGCAAGTCAAGAGTCTCCGTAACCGGAGAGCGTGTATGAGACGAACTATGAAAGTGGATGAAGCCAGAGAGGTATGTAAGGAAAGAACCTGTTGGAACTCTGTACTATTTGCCTACCCTGCAAGTGATCTGGCGTGATGATATAGAAGTAGGATTACTAATCTTATGAGATAGAGCTAAAGTAAACCCGGTCGTTAGTTAGTCGCAGTGGACGTCTTTTGGGTATTGATGGTCATAATGAGATAGATAACCCAGAATGGGTGCCGTCTGGTAGGCAGCTGGTTGTAAAAACAATGTAATTAATATGACTTACAACGGATAAGATACAATACACCTAGCTCAGATGACGAGAAAGTTTAAGAGAAAAACATGTGGATTTGAAGTCATCATCATCATCAGCCCGTGTCAGTCCACTGCTGGACGTAGGCCTCTCCCATGGCACGCTACTGAGCTCGACCTTCAGCTCTCCTTCTCCAATCCCTGCCCGCTGCCTTACGAATATCGTCCTATCGACCTATACATCGTGGATTTGAAGTGTCATATTAAAATAGTTCGTTATCTAATCGCCCTTTGAATTGTAGCAATGATAAAAGGAAGCGTGTTGCACTGTGGTTAACACATTTTAAGTAAAGCTGCTTTGAGAACATTTTTGAGTATGAACATGCTTGGCGTGTATCCATTAAGTGTCAAAAACGAACGCCTTCCTGTGAAAGCATTTAACACAACTCAACTGCAAACCCAATTACACATTTAAGACATTTACGGTCAATGGTAATTACACTTGCAGGAGTGTATGCGATTAATGACATCATACTCTAAGATGTAACCGTAACCGGCGAGCGTGTATGAGACGAACTATGAGAGTCGAGCAAGCCAGAGAGGTATGTAAGGAAAGAACCTGTTGGAACTCTGTACTCTCAGCCTACCCCGCATGGGATCTGGCGTGAGGTTATAGATAGATAGATAGATACTCTAAGATACCAATTAGTTACAATACAGGTTTTGCTTCCTGGCGTATCCATTGGCAAGCAATAGATTTGTAGCTCATGATGGGAGTACCTACTGAGTACAGTAATATATTTTATAATCCGAATGTGTTTTTACTCAAATGCGCGCATATTCCTTTTAGCGCAGCTGTTACCTCGGTATGAACCAGCTGCCTTAAGCTGTAATAGCACTTAGATTAAATTGTTTGGTCCGTCGCTAGCAAATATTTTCAAAACAGGCCTCCGTTCGGATATCGGCAAATTGCTCGGATGATTGTGAGGGGACTCTGTGGGTATTGTGTGTGTATGGAATTTTGTATGGTGACTTATGGGATGACCATACAATTTGTATGATGGCTGCGTTAGGCTATGTAGGGGAGAGAGTATTTGATTTTGGAGTTTGTTTCGAGTGATCTGTTTTGGTGGCGAAATAAGAGAATTGATTGAGGTATTCTAACTGTGAACAGTTTGACTAAATCTTCTTTGCATAGGTTGAGCCTGCTATCGTCGTAGGATTTTTAAAAGTTTGAGCAAATTGATGGACCGTTTTACTTGAAATTCTTGTGTAATTTTAATTCCTAGTACTGGTCTACGTTTTTATAAAAACAAAAGAGAAGAGTACCTTCACGACTATATTCCCCAAGCGGAGGTTACAGAGGTGCCCTGTGTATTTATCTACATTTTACCAACGATGTTAACTAACATCGTTGGTAAAAAGTAGGTGAAATAAAACCGTTCTACATTACATATGGACCTCCATAAAAATGAGTGAACACAGCACACCTTTGCCACCCCCGTTTGGGGAATATAGGCGTGCTGGCTTGCCCCCTTTTTCGGCAAGCTATAAAGGCCCCGCGGCTAACAGCGTAGTTTATTCACATACACCAACAAAATCCGTGTCTACACGGTTTTTTTGTCTGGTGTGTGATTCTTCTTCAGACCGCTGGTACTAAAATGCCCGACTGTTTACATATGTTAACTGTGGTTGAATGGTACTTGGGTAGCATACATAATCAATTACGTGTTCATTTCATGAAGTTATCGTAACTATAAATAGACCGTGTCTTAGCTGAAGGGCAAGTCAAGAGTCTCCGTAACCGGCGAGTGTGTATGAGACGAACTATGAGAGTGGAGGAAGCCAGAGAGGTATGTAAGGAAAGAACCTGTTGGAACTCTGTACTCTCTGCCTACCCCGCGAGGGAGCTGGCGTGATGATATAGATAGATAGAGATAGATAGATAAATATGTAATGTAGGACGGTTTGATTTCTATCATATCACACACAATTGTAGACTCCGGACTGGACAGGACAAACAATACGAATGCGTAGATTGAGATATTATGGGTATTACGTCAATCCTATAGGTACCCTGCCATAGAACTAATCAGAATATTAACCGACTTCAAAAAAGGAGGGCGTCGATAAGTTGTCTGTGTTTTTTTATAACGTCTTTATTTATGAACTGATTTTAATGATTCTTTTTGCGTTGGGTTTAGTATAGTTTCGAGGTGGTCCTATTTTAATGAAATTGGTATTTATTTTTGGACTTTGAAGATACATCAGAGGACTCCTTAACGGCGAACAGCACGCATGTATAGATTCCGTTATTATGGTTATGATACCAATCCTGTAGGTACCTTGCTGTACAACTCAGCAAAATAATATAATATAGGTATATAAATATTAGTAAATATATCACTTGCCACTTAAAATTGTAAAATAAAAATCTTTTTTGTTAAACAACCCGACTTTAAAAAGCAATAAATAAATATTTGAAGTCGTTGCCAAGTAACCGACTGAACTAACCGGCACCGACTTCAAATATTTATTTTTTGGTTTTTGAAGTCGGTTTTTTTTTTATTTTATAAATCTCAATAACTCTTTAATCGACCTATATTATACGAACCAACAATTTTGTAGGAAAAAGATACTGTATTTTGAAGGTTGCGAGTCTGGGAGACGTCCTGTGCTGGATAGTCGGATTCTGTACTAGAAAATCCGAATTTAAATTATCCGAGATAGAATCAAAGTCACGACATTGTTCGTTAGTAGAAAAGTAGCAGAACTGACAACTGTTGACGTAGATGGATGTTTTTGTGGAGTCCACGAACGTAGTGTAGAGTAATCAAATAGGACGCCATCGAGATAGAGCGACGACTTACGTCGGATAGCCGGTAGTAACTGGATTCATAGAGTACTACACCGATACTAGGCGTCTATGGCGCATATTAGATAATAATAATAATAATAATGCTGTACCAAATACAAAGAACCTGCAAACAACAATAGCCGATAAAATAAGAAAATATACAGAGCTACAAGAAGAGATCAAAAGAGTTTGGAAAATGAAAACAGTCACGATAGTCCCCATTATTGTTTCTACTACTGGTATAATTCCCAAACAACTATTTAACGGTCTCCAACTACTTAATCTATCACCATACACATACCTTACGTTACAGAAAGCTGCCATACTCAATACTTGCCGCATTGTCAGAAAATTCTTACAGCTAGGCTCAGACTCACAATTCACAACAGCAGAACAACCAACATAGCCTTCAACTTATCCAAATCTTAGATCACACTTGGTTGACACCTGTGTGGTCTAAAAAATACCAGGGTTTTTCCTGAGACAATGTTTTTGTAAACACATAATAATAATAATAATGCTTTATTTCAAAGAATAGTACATTACATTACGCTAATTACTTAGTGCAATGCAAGCTTGTGTACATCTGCTCAAATTTGCGGTAACATTTGTGTCTGGACTAGATAACATAATATTATCTGTATCCCAGACACAATGCTCTTCCCTAGACAAAAACATAGAGCTTAGCATAACATGAACAATACAACAATAAGCAATTTTCCATTAATATAAAAAACAATTTTTATTTGGATATCAATTATAATAATGTATTAATTAATTATTATTAATTTTAATTTAAAAAAAACTGATATCTGATAATAATGTGTCTGAGAGTGCGCCCTCTTGAGAATTCCGCCCCTAGTGGCTACCCTCTCGCCCAGCCCTTAGTTACCTTATCATACGACGCTGAATATAGATTTACTCGGCATCTTAGAGATAGCTTTATCACAAACGGCACATCCCAATTTGATATTAGTATTCCTGGTTTGGAGACTGATTACAGGTATAATTGCCACCTTAAAGCTAGATCTCTTTTTTTGAAGAGTGATGTTGTCAATTTGTTAGAATTTCCAAAACTTGTGTTATTTCGACTAATAATGTGTAATGTTGGTGTAAGTGATAATGCGTGCCTTTTCGACTTCCCTCAAAACGGCCGTTGCAATTGGCATGTAAAGTATCCACCGCTTTACTGTCCAGGGTGGGGTACTTCATTAATTTCATTATCATCGTTGTCATCAAATTCATCGGGGAGTCGAATTAATTTAAACAAACACGATTGGGTATCTCACTGGACACTGGCAAAATACACATATAATTAGTGTGAAGCCATAACTTGAAGAAGAAGAAGAAGAAAGCTAGATCTATTACAAACCTCACATCCCAAAGTAACACCTGTTATATAGTACACCGTTACCCCTATTTTTCCAAGCGGGGAAGCTAGGTATTTTACTAAGTACACCCACTTTTTGCCGAAGTTTGGTCCTATATGATACTAATAGGAGGCGAGTCTATTGTCATATACCGGGCACGATTCCATACTCAGAAAGTTTTTTTTAGATACAAAAATTAAATTTATCTGACCTAAGATTTGACCCAAGACCTCGTGATCACAAAGCGCCACTTAGAACAAGGCCCTGTTTTATTGGCCCAATTTTCATTTTTGTCCTAGCTCCTGTGACCTGAGTAGGACGCTGATTATAGGTGTAATCATCATCTTGAAGACAGTTCTATCAAAACCAGCACATCTCAAACCAACATTCGTAGCCACTCCTAGCTAGGACATTGATTTATAGGCTCAACTCTCATCTTCAACCTAGGTTTATCATAAGTGGCAAATCTCAAACCTTTATTTGTGGCCACTTTTAGCTGTGAAGCTGATTGTAGAATAAATCCGCTCAGAATACATAAATCAGTCGACGCCGACTACGAAGCTAACTCCTCTTCTATCAGACGCTACCGCCGTCCTAGGCATGTTCTCACCGACCCTCCAGATGCCCTAACATTCTTTCTTTCGGATATATATACCGCACACAGGATCACACACCCACCTCGATGGCGAGGTCGAAGAATCCCTTGCCCACCGGCCAGTGCAGCTCAAGCTCCTATCCACTGCGCTAAATCGTCCGTGTTAGATCTGTCACAAACGGCTTATCCAAAACCAACATTTTTAATCATCCCAGGGTAGAACAAATCGAGGAGTAGCGGGGTTAATCCACGGACAAATCTTTGTGTGACGTGTCAATTCCTAGCTAAAACACTTATTATAAGTTTCAAAATCTTAAAACCAGCTCTGTGACAAACGGAACATCCCAAACCAACATTTCAATCAACACATCCAACCTTTTTATCCCTATTTACCCTTTTAGTACGCAAATATTGGCGGGCGACGCGCGGCGGGGCGGGCGTCACAAAAGACGCCGCCGCTTTGATGTCACCGCGAGGAGCACCTGTGGGCTACCGTCATGGATTTATTACCGGCGTCTCTTATTGTACCGACATCGTCTTTATTGAGGGCAAAAACAGCTGATGAATGGTCCTCGTTCGTATTCGATCGGTATTATATTTCTTGGCAATTTTTGCGGTCGGTTTTTGCACTTACGAAATCTGTACCAAAGGTTATGAAAATAAAACTAAGTATCGTCACGCCTTATTCCCCAAGCAGGGTAACTAGTAGAGATTACCTATTTACACCAACTTTTTGCCGTCAATGTCTTATGGAATAGGGGCGAGTTAATGCCATTTTAACAGGCACAATACACAGACTCCGTACTGATACTGGATTTTTTTCTAGCGATAAATTACATTTTTGCCCAGAATAGAACTCGAACTCAGTACTTCGTGACCGCTACGCGCACTATTCACCAATAGACCGACGAGGCAGAGGCAGGGTTTATTTAAGCTGCTATTCATGATGCAATTAGATGGCTTAGCACGAATATATTGACGTATGCCTAACGCTATCGAATTGATATGCCATCCTTTTAAACTACAAAACCAAATAAACATGAAGGTGACAGCACGTGTTATCGACAAAGACGACGCTGACGTGAATCTGCACGTGCAAAGCTCTCAGGTCCAGGTTTAAATATTGAAAAATTCTCTGTGTCTGTATTTGTGGTGTGGTGTGTGAATGACCTACGCTGTTGGCCGTGGAGCCTTTACAGTTTCACCGGACAAGAGGGGAGCGTGCAACCACTAAGCTCGAGCCAGAAGGGCAAGGAGGCAACGAACTCACGGGCGCCTCAAGGAGGAACGGCCTCGGCTTGGGCAGTCACTATGGGAGAGGGCGTATAGTAGTCGTTTCGCCGTGGTGCTCTGCACTGGCCGGCGGGCAAGGGATTCTTCGACCTCGCCAGCGAGGTCGGTGTCAGAACCTGTGTGCGGTATCTGTATCCTAAAGAAGGGAACTAAGGGCATCGGGAGGGTCGGTGAGAACATGACGCGGACGACGATAGTCGCTGATACGAGAGGAGTTAGGTTCGTAGTCGGTGGCGGCTACGATTCTGATGATTGGACGCGTTCGAGAAATAACGAATTGACGCCTTTTTAATATAGGGGCGAATAGGTTGGAGACCGAGATTGGAATGGAGAGTCTGAGAGAATACGTAAACGGATATAGATTTACATTGATCGACGAAACTTTGTCGGTGAATTTAGGTGTAAAACATAGAGTGGCGATGTGTAACTAACCCAGCTCTGAGCCGGTTGAAATATTCAGATAACATCTACTTGAACTGTTTAGCTGCGGCTTAGTTTTTAAGAAGACGGTTCACAGCTCATTATTAGATCGATGTAGAAATTTCATTTTAGATGAGTTACCAGGTTTTATCCAACCTAACAGTTTCTCATTATAATAATAACATTAGCCCTGTTAAGAAACTGTCTCACCGTTGGGCACGGGCCTCCTCTCAAACTAAAAGGGGTTTAGGCCATAGTCCACCACGCTGGCCTAGTGCGTGTTGGCGAACTTCACACACCTTCGAGAAACTCTTAGGCATGCAGGTTTCTCGCGACGTTTTCCTTCACCGTTAAACCAAATGATAGTGAATTTTTATACGCATTTTTTTCGAAAAGACAGAGGTGCGTGCCTGGTTTGAACCCGAGACCTCTGACTTTGCAGTACAACGGTCTAACCACTAGGCTATCACTGCTCTAGTTTCTCACTATTTTGTATAATAGGTACGTATTAATAGTTGACCATCTCGTTGGTCTAGTAGTAAAGCGCATCGCTTGGTGATCACGAAGTCCTGGGTTCAAATCCTAGGTCAATCAATTGAAGTTTATCTAACGAAAACTTCCCAGTATATATCTCGCTCGCCCCCTATTACAGGGGAACTAACATCGTCGGCGAAAAGTGGGTATACTCAGTACACCTCTGCCACCCCCGCTTGAGGTATATAGGCGTGACGGTGTGTGTGTTTATATTAATAGTTATTATTCTAACTATCTATTCCACCACCCCAAGTCAATTTTAATAAAATTATTGACCAATGATCTCATAATTATTAGTATTGACAGTTTTCAATCTACTAATTCAGTGCTTTCCAATTCTGGTACCAATAATTCTAATGGTTTTCCATCGTCTTAGCCACAATTGCCAACTTTTGCCACAATTTAGCGCAGTGGCTAAGAGCTTAAGCCGCTCGGCGGACGATTTAGCGCAGTGGCTAAGAGCTTAAGCCGCTCCGCCCACTGTGTCTAATAGTCGCGGGTTCCATTGCCGCACGGGGCAAATCTTTGTGTGATCCACAATTATTTGCGTCGGTCTGGGTAATTGTGTTTGTGAACTTTCATGTTTGTAAACGCACCCACGACACAGGAATAAATCCTAGTGTGGGGTTAAGTAAAAAAAACAAAAAAAATTTTGTTATTGAACGATTTCTGTAGCATGGCGTAATTACAAACACGTAATAAATAGCAGACTTAGGGCACAGATCCCATGCGTAGTAGGCGTAGCGTAAAAATGTAGGTAGGTACAGAGTTCCAACAAGTTTTTACAAACCTCTATCACTTTTTCCTCTCTCACAGTTGGTCGCATTTACGCTCGCCGGTTACGGAGACTCTGGACTTCCCTCCAGAAAAGATATGGTCTAATTTGGTTATAGTATGGTACCTATGACTTTCCCCGGTACCTACATCCCAATTTTGTATTGTAAGTACATCTGTTTTATCATCCTATACTCTCCGACATTTGTTCCATTCATGTCCGAACTACTGTTGTCTTGGGGTACGTTTGTCTTTACCACTCCGATCTAGGTCCCCACTCCGATCTAGGTCTCGAACCTATTAGCGCCTTTATTAAAAAGGCGTCAACACGTCACTTCGCGAACGCATCTACCCATGCGAATCCGTTAATCGTAGCCACCGCCGACTACGATCTCCCCCCCGACCCCTGCCGCCACCGCCGGCCGCGACATGTTCTCACCGACCCCCCCGATGCTTTGTCATCCCTTCTTTCCGCTCAGAATACGGGCGACGACGACGACGTAGTAGTAGATCCCCTCCCATAGCCGGCGGTTGACCGGTGCGCTTAGTAGTGCACCCGTCCCCCTACAGCGACTGTCCCAACCGAGGGCGCCTCGAAGAGGCGCCCTCGAGTATGTCGCCTCTTGCCCTTCTGGCTGGCTAGAGCGTAGTGGTTGCACGCTCGCCTTTAAGTCCGGTGAAGCTGTAAAGGCCTCGCGGCCAACAGCGTACATCATTCACACACACACACACACGGTACGTTTGTCATCTTTATACCGGTACTCTCTGTCATAATTGGTATTATTTTTATTGGATTTAAAAAAAAAAACACCGTCATGCCTATATTCCCCAGAGGGGGTGGCAGAGGTATACTGAGTACACCCACGTTTCGCCGACGATTTTAGGTCCCATGTAATAGGGGGCGAGCGTATTGCCATATACCGGGCACAATTCCAGACTCCGGACTCGTACTGGGAATTTTTCGTTAGAAAAACTACATTTGTCCGGCCTAGGATTTGAACCCAGGACCTCGTGATCACAAAGCGATGCGCTTTGCCACCAGACCAACGAGACAGTCATTAGAGAGGAGTATTGGATTTTATATATTTATTTCCAAAATACTTACATCTATAGTTACAATAAATAAGTTTGACGCAAGTCTGAGGGTTTATTTTGGGCGCCGAGTCGCACAATTGATACTTATATTTGTATTTTATTTACCAGCTTTGATTACATTTAATTTTAACTGCCTATCGCATAGCTCACAGTATGTATACAAGGCGTATCGTAAATAACGTAAGACCTCAGACACCCCGATTAGTTAATTGCTTAAGAAATTCAACACAAAACCCAGTTTCCCAAATTTAACATTTTGTACCCTTTTTTAAGCACTTTTATACTCCAATTAACAATGAAACTTGTACGTGTATGTGTGCATATTGAGAAATACATTTTAAAAATGCATTTGAAATCTCCGTATTGCTTTAAATCAAGAATAATTTAAAAAATAAATATAAAATATGAAATAAAACTATTTTACGGATTTTATCACGGTTTATTTTTGATTTTTAGTTCCCGACGTTTCGAGTGCTTTGCAGCACCCATGGTTACGGGAGGGACTGAGGTGTTAGACGTCCAAAAGGCATAGTTGTTCCGGGGTACCCTCAAACGTCTTAATTATTTTTGTTGGTCCGATCTACGCAGAATGAGCTCACGGTGTCTTGAGGTCTTGCAGTGTTACGCTTGGTTTTGGATTTGATTATATTAATTACCGGATCCCAAGTCGATGAAAGTACGCAGCCATCTTCTCTATTGAAATTAGGATGTTTTTTAATTTCAATACTCGGGAACTAAAAATCGAAAATAAACCGCGATAAAATCCGTAAAATAGTTTTATTTCATGTGTAATATTAGCGTAAATCTAAGAACTCAAAATATAAAATACATTAAAAAGTGCCGAGTGCCGCAAACGGCGCAAATACATCAACCTGGATAAAGGATGCTTATTTGAGCCGTTTGGTGTGGAGACTTTGAGTCCATGGGGTTCAAGTGCCGATCACATCTTTGGGGAACTGTCTAAAAGACTGGTCGACACTACACGTGACCAGAGGGCTGGCACGTACCTCGCGCAAAGGATTAGCATTGCTATCCAGCGCGGGAACGCTGCCAGCCTTCTGGGCACCCTGCCTAACGCCAGCGATTTGGCACAGTTGTAAATAGTGTATTATATTTTGCTACTTTTTATTGTATTATTATTTATTTGAAATAAGTGACAGTTAGTTTTTTTTATATTTTACATTACTGATATTTAAGTTGACTTCATTAAAAATAGTTGGAATGAATTCAGTTACCGATTTAGAACATACTACTTTGTGGTCTTGCGTTTATAATATTACAGCTTGTATAAGTAGTATTGTTATAATTTTACAATATTGTTATAATTTAACAATGGCTTACATTTCAATGTGAAGAAAACCAAAATTATGGTTTTTGAACGGGAAGAAACCAGAACGAATGCAAGGATTGTGGTTGGTAACGATGTCCTGGAGCAAGTGAATGAGTTTGTATATCTTGGATGCGCCTTCAGTAAGGATGGGAAAAACACCGCTGATATAGAGAGAAGAGTGAATGCAGGGAATAGAGTGAATGGTGCGATGGGAAAGCTACTTGGGAGCCGGCACTTAAGCCAAAAGGCGCAGCTGGCAATGCATAACGGAATGCTTGTCCCAACGCTGTTATATGGCAGTGAGAGTTGGGTATGTAAGGAGGAGAACGAAAGCAGGATAAATGCGGTCGAAATGCGATCTCTGCGGAAGATGTGCGGAGTCACGCTGACCGACCGTATTCGCAACAGCGTAGTAAGAAAGCAAGTAGGTATGAAAGATAGTATCGGTGTAAAGATGAGAAAGGGTATACTCCGTTGGTTCGGGCATATAGAAAGAAAGTCAGAAGAAAGAATGACAAAACAGATATACAATGCGAAAGTGGAAGGATGTAGGTACCGGGGAAGACCTAGACTATCTTACCATGACCAAATAGACCGTGTCTTATCTGAAGGGCAAGTCAAGAGTCTCCGTATCCGGAGACTCTTGACTTGAACTATGAGAGTGGAGGAAGTCAGAGAGGTATGTAAGAAAAGTACCTGTTGGAACTCTGTACTCTCTGCCTACCCCGCGAGGGAGCTGGCGTGATGATATAGTTATAATTTTCTTTTAAAAGTTTTTAGACAAGTTACATAGTCAGTTTAATAGTTTTATTTAATGTGTAATAATCGCGTAAGTCCAAGAATCCTAAAATTGAGCAATCACAAGCCGACGAAATTTTGTTTTGCACGAGAAGTCTTGTCGCTTGTTCTAGTCCCGCTGTTAAGGTTTAATAAATACTAACCCAGATCGCAATCAAACGTGTCCACATATCTTAACAGCGCTCACGCTTCATCTTATATGGGGTATGCAGGGCTCTGAGGGACGCACGACGACGCACTCCGTAACGACTCGTCACAATCACGACTTTGCCCCTAGATGACCCTCAGAGCTGTGGCACTTATTGCTCAAAGATAAAGTCTATTTTTGGCTATCAGATGGGCCATCAGGATCGTGACGCACCTTAGGGAGACGGATGTCGTCTTGAGATTTTTTCTTGGCGATAATTTGATGTGATTACGCAATAATGTATCAAACTGTGGAAATGTGTATTTGAAAATTTGAGTTCTCATTTGTTGGCGTTAGAGTTAAAATTCTATTGTGTTATTGATTTGAAGAATAGGTATGTTTAAAGTTATTTGCGTCGTAATTTTGTATACTCATGTTTGTTGTACGCTGCATTACTCTGACAAATAAAGTTAGTTTTTAGAACAACAATATTTATGTTTATTTATACGAAATGTAAAAGAAACATTAATTGCTGTTTAAAAGTGAAATTACAATTTTCAAAAATTAGGTAGTTGTTTCTTACTACTCGCTCATAGATGGCGCTGGTTACTCATACTAGTTTGTTTGATTAGATGTGTAGCGACATCTATTGTTGGGTAGATAACATTAAATAAAACTGCCCAAAAGGCTTGAATGGACGAATTATATAATGTAGTTAATAAATCTACTGCACTAATTAGGTACCTGCTTCGTTGGTCTAGTGCTAACGATCACGGGGTCCTGGGTCCGAATAATAAGTCTAAATAAAATGTGATTTCTCTCGAATAAATCCTAATAGAAGTGCATATTTGGTATTACACCCGATATAATAGCAATAGGCTCGTTCGCAGCGCTGTGCGACCGCAGTTTTCTTAGGGATTACCGAGGTCAAGCAGCGCTCGACATGGTCGGTTTGAGATGGGTGACCGTTCCGTAAATAATGGAAATATCCGTATCTAACGCACAATTTGCAATCTAAAACGAATATTTTAAGGTATTGTAAGTACTTATATTGAAGTCGCGGACATCTTTACTAAATGTCAACACAAACAATATAACCTCATATGTATTAATGGCTACTGAATTATAACCTCAAAATCTGATACTTTTTGTGCAATATTGCGACTCCGCCGCTTGTCCGTTTAATAATAAATGCTTTAAGAGAATTTATGGATGATTTGAAACCATAAAAGTATTTTTTCATTGCTGTTGGTTCCGGGGCAAATCATGTATGGTCGCAGAACTACTTTGATTCAGTTCTACGTAACCGGCTAGCTAGGCTATGAGACGAACTATGAGAGTGAGAAAACCAGACAGGTATGTAAGTAAAGAACCTGTTGGAACTCTGTACGCAGAGAGCCTTCCCCGTAAGGGATCAGGCGTGATAATATAGATAGATTGATTCGGTTCTAATAGTTTTCTAGCGCCTTTGATATTTAGTGGACGTCAAGAGGCGACATACTCGGTTGGGACAGTCGCTGTAGGGGGACGGGTGCACTACTAAGTGCACCGGTCAACCGCCGGCTATGGGAGGGGATCTACTACTACGTCGTCGTCGTCGCCCGTATTCTGAGCGGAAAGAAGGGATGACAAAGCATCGGGGGGGTCGGTGAGAACATGTCGCGGCCGGCGGTGGCGGCAGGGGTCGGGGGGATCGTAGTCGGCGGTGGCTACGATTAACGGATTCGCATGGGTAGATGCGTTCGCGAAGTGACGTGTTGACGCCTTTTTAATAAAGGCGCGAATAGGTTCGAGACCTAGATCGGAGTGGAACTGCCTTATATTTAGGCTTCTTTCTTTCGTTCTTTCTTTTTTTAAAAATCTTGGATTGATAATGACATGTACTATTCAACCAGATGGTATTCAGGGTCTGATGATAAAGCCAAAAGATTGCCGATAGAACCACCAAATAACTCAATATAACTCCGCCGTGTTTGGGTTCGTTGGATTTGTCTTGACAAGTACTTTAGACCCGGACGGTGTCCAGGGTCTGATAATTGAGCCCGAAGGAAGCAACAGGAACTCCTCAACTAAGTAAAACATCTTTGTTCTGTTTTTATATAAAAGCTTGTTTTTAAAAAAGTGTTTTAGGTACATTAAAATTATTGTATACCTACTTAATTATTGGGTACTACTTTATAAATACATGAATCTAACAGAATTTAAGATACAAAGGAACGTTATCAAAATCGCAAAACCGTTGCTAAATCGCCCCGGAACAAACAAACACTTGTAACAAAAATAAAACGTAACATACCTGTTGTTGAATGAATGCATTTCTACGCATTTATTATCAGAATTATGGACGTCATGGATTGATCATAATATTATATAAACAATAATATTATTATGTCTGTTGATTCTCAGAATCCGATAACAATTATATCAACCTATACTGTCACACCGCTAAGTAAGGGCCCTATCTTACAAATCGAGTGAAATATATTGCGTCATTACTCCACCACGCGGACCCAGTGCGGATTGGTTGAGGCATGTTTGTGGCCACCTGCTGTTGGAACTTAACAAGCCGTTATGGTTTCCAACTTGGCTTAACAACTACCACAAGAAGTCGGAACCGGGACCAACGATAACATGGACGGAGCACGGAGGCACTCGAAATAGGAAATAACACAAACGGTCATCCATCTAAGACTGTCCGGTTTGGACGTTGCTTAACCTTGATTGCTACAAACACCACTGCACCATAGTGATACCAGCGTCTATGTACAGATTCTGTTTCTTATGTCCACTTGTATATTCCATAAGCGTGGCAGTAGTGTACGATGTACATTCACTTTTCGCTGACAATCTCATTATCTATCTATATCATCACGCCAGCTCCCTTGCAGAGTAGACAGAGTACAAAGTTCCAACAGGTTCATTCCTTACATACCTCTCTGGCTTCCTCCACTCTCATAATTCGTCTCATACACGCTCGCCGGTTACGGAGACTCTTGACCCGCCCTTCAGACAAGACACGGTCTATTTGGTCGTTGTAAGATAGTCTAGGTCTTCCCCGGTACCTACATCCTTCCACTATCGCATTGTATATCTGTTACTGTTATTCGCTGACAATGTTAGAGATATTTGTACTACTAGTACCACTGAACATATATTCAAAGTCAAAGTCAAATATTTATAGACCAAGAAAAAAACACTTACAAATTATTTTTACAAGCATTTATTGAACTTGCAATGTTGTATGTCTGTCTGTCTTTCCCTTGTGATCCATTTTTCGGGCATTCGGGCATCTCATTGAGCTGAATTTTGGCATACGTACATACGTATGCCAAATTTCAGCTGATTCAGATATCGGAACTTACATAAGTTCGGTGACAATTCAATAATACGCTACCATGGAGCTGTTCTGATGATGGAGTCGGAAGGTGGCTATAGGAACATGTGAACTATACAACGTAAACCCCTCGTGTTTAGGTTTGTTGGATTGGTATTGACAAGTTCTACAGAACCAGATAGTGTTCAGGGTCTGATGATGAAGCAGAAAGGCGGCCAATGGAACGACCTCACTACTCAATATAACCCCGGCGTGTTTGAGCTCGTTGGATTTGTCTTGACGAGTGCTTTAGATTCCAAACGTGTCCAGAGTCTGATGATGCAGCCGGAAGAAAGCCATATGAACTCCTCAACTAAGCATCATATCTTCCTTGTGTTTTTGCTATAACAGCTTATTTTTAAAAAGGTCTTTTCAAATTAAAATTATTTACATTTTCAGCCGGATCGAAACGCGGTCTCCGCTGATATGATCCGGCAATAAACTTAGCGGGCTAGTGTAGTTATCAACTTCTATCTATTTAAGATATCATCACGCCAGATCCCTTGCGTGGTCCGCAGAGTACAAAGGTCCTGCAGATCCTTCAACCTAAACCTTTAACCTTAGAATAATATTTTGTATTTACTGTAAGCTTTTAACTTCAATTATTTTCTTCGACTGGCCTTTTTATTTAACACATTTTTTAACAAAATTGTATTTTACAGCATGTATTGGATTTACTTCTAGTTATATACTAGATAATACCCATAAAAGTACAAACAATGTGAGTGTACTTCATGGGTTCATTACCAGCTGTACCAAAGAGTCGTATACATCCAAGAACTCGAAACAATACATCGTGCATCGGAGAGAAACGCTCTCTACATCTTGACCAAGAATTAATTTGTTAGTTAAACGCCATCTATGGAATTACTACAGTACTACTACAAGAAGCGAGCTTCTTGTTAGCTTAATGTTACAAGGGGCCTCTTGAGTTCAATGATACGTAAAGTTTTCAAAGAACTGTGCAATGGCGCTCTTGTATTATTATCGAAATAAATAAATATAAGGTTAAAGACCTTGATATAAGAAAAGAACTTGTTGTAACTTTTTACTCTCTGCCTACCCCGCAGGGGATTTGGCGTGATGATATAGATCAAAGACTTTTGCCCAACAATGAGACACATTAATTTAGTTATTAAAGTTATAAAAATCAAATATGTTTATTTCAGTTAAGTTCAGTTAATCCAGAGAAATCTGTAAGGAAAGGCTTGTTGTAATCTTTACTCCCTATCTTCCCCGCAAGAGATGTGACGTGATATAGATACATAGAAATAAAAAGAAAACATATGCTAGTCTTTAAAAAAGGAAACTTACACTCAAGTCTTAAGACTAGAGGACTAGAAAACTATTACTAAGCACCTAATTAATTCGATTACGACCGTAATCTCAAAAGGGGTGGTCAAAGATTTTCAGACACCAAAAATTGAAACACCACATTGTATTAAAATGATCTGTAATTTAAAAAACAGTGATACCTACCTACCTTATAATGGTAAACATTTTCCTTGTATTGGCGAGATACAAGGTTCATAACCTAACTTGCACGTCTGGGTTTTTTGAAAATGCAATTATTACTTGCTTATGGCATCCTGTACTAAGGAACCCAAACAATCATGATAATACTTCAAAGAAATGATAATTCATCATAAGCCCTATAGGTTTCTACTGTAGAGATTGTACCTAATCAAGGTCTTCGCACCATATGGTACCGTCATTATTAATTCTATTTAAATCAAAATAACTTTATGGGGAAAAAACAGTTCCGATAATCACTCCAATGTCATAATAATATCCCTGTTAAGAAATTGTCCCACTGTTGGGCACGGGCCTCCTCTCACACTGAGAGGGTTTAGGCCATAGTCCACCACGCTGGCCTAGTGCGGGTTGGCGAACTTCACACACCTTCGAGAAACTCTTAGGCATGCAGGTTTCCTCACAGTGTTTTCCTTCACCGTTATAGCAAAGGATAGTTAATTTTTAATATGCACTTGCTTTCGAAAAGACAGAGGTGCTATAACCTATATAACCAATATCATAGGCGGGAAATCAAGAGATTAGGCCTTGGCTGCGATCCGAATAACACTAATTTCAATATTATTTACGCTAGTATACTGGGTAAGGCGCTCGTAGCGCTGTGCGACTGCGGTGTTCTTAGCGATCACCAAGTTGAAACGTTCGACTCGGGCGGCCCGGTATAGGGTACCGTTTTTGGCATTTTCATATTTGAGCGTTAAGCCGTTGGTACTGGTTACCACGCAATGTGGTACTCGTAAAACTGAGTTGGAAGCCTTATAGGCGGCTTGATAAGTTCCAACAGCAGGTGACCACAAACCTGCCTCCGCCAATCCGCACTGGGTCCGCGTGATGGAGTATGACCTAATCTCTCTCACCTCGATGAGTGAGAGAAGGCCTTTGCTCAGCAGTGGGATAGTTTAGGCTGATATTATATTATTATACTAGGTAGTCTAAAATTTGGGGTCATCATGCTCAAAGTAGTTGCATTTTTGGAAACAGTTTCGGCAAGATTGGATCGAGAACGCATATAAACCGGCCAAATTAGCGTGATTCGGACCGCAGCCTTTGTTGGATGGGAAGAGGTATGTGAGACTTTTATCAAATTATAAAAACCCCAGTCACGAAACATAGATATATGAATCCAGAAAAATATTTTGGATTGGTAACTAGTTACGAAATTTACAAATTTTTCTTCTTGCCTGCCTCGTTGGTATAGTGGCAAAGCGCATCGCTTTGTGACCATGAGGTCCTGGGTTCAAATCCTAGGTCGGACCAATGTACTTTTTCTAATCAAAAACTTCCCAGTATGAGTCCTGAGTCTTAATTAGTGTCCGGTATATTGGGTATATGCAATAGGGTCGCTATTACATGGGATCTAACATCGTCAACGTGGGTGTACTCAGTACACCTCTGCCACCCCCACTTAGGGAATATAGGCGTGACGGAGTTTTTTTCATACTTCTTTTTTATAATTGTTGATTATGTAAATCCAGTAACGAATGTGGAAGAAAGGCCTTCATATAAATTTGGACCTAAGGGATTCTACCTAATTAGGGATTTAACGCCATATGGTATTTAAATGAGTAATTGTTCTACTTTTATAGGGAAAAAACATTTTCAATAAGGCAGAACTTGGTGCGATTAAACAGGGACAAAGATTGCTCTAACACATTCATTTTAATAATATAATTAAAGTTAACACCGCCACATTCCTTATTATTGAAAGCGCATTGATTTCTCATAGGTACCTACTTTATATGTGTGATAAACTATTCACCTATATATATATACAGGGTTTTTGAAAATCCAATATGCCGTATGTCCTGCAATGCTTAAAATCTCGCAAAAACATGAACAGTTGTTCCATACATTTTGTCCCTAACAATAAAATTATCATGTAAAATAACTGATTCTATTTTACACACTAAATAAAAAAAATCTCGAGATCTCAAGAGATTACGTGTATAAAGAGCACAAAGTTCATAGCTCATAGATAACTCGCACCTCGTCGTCACTGGAACCACTCCCTTACTAATTTAATGATAATGGCTTAAGCGTATAGTAGAATCACTTTAACAAAGCTATCCGATGTAAGAAAGAGATACAGATATACGCAGTTTATAGATCTGTCTCTTTTTAACGGCAAAGTAATATTAAATTAATTTTGCTAAAGAGGTGATAACTCGCTTGGACTAGTGGTTAGAGATTAGGCCGCTCCACTCACTGGATAGAGTAGTCGCGGGATCGATCCCGGTTGGTCCCAACCGGGATCACTTTGTGTGACTCACTAAATACTTGGGTGTTTGTAAACGTACCCATGACTCAGGAATACATAGGTCCTAAGTAGCTATAAATTTTTTGTAAGCATCTGGAGCTGCAAAAAAAATTGTTAATATCTTGTCAATTTCTGTGTACCACAATAAATAAAAAAAAATACAGTCGCAGCGTCCCGACTCGCGGACCACTTTACCAATCATTTTACTCGCTCCCCGCCGTCATTGGCGTCCTTACCAGTCTACATACTTCCTTCCAGAACAATATGGAAGCAAAACCTTAGATATCAGTTGCAACTCCAAGACAAAATCAAGGTGACACTTACACTAACTCGCTCTCCGCCGTCACTGACACCACTCCCTTACCAGCCTGCATACTTCCTTCCAGAACAGCGTGGAAGCAATTCTTTAGATAATAGACGCAACAAGTTCAATACAATCTCAAGGCGACACTTACCTAATACCTAACACAGTTTCGTAAAGAAATGCCAAGATATTTCTTTTAAACCGTGCTGCGATTTTTGCGGTTTTTACCGTTTAACCCAGATCGGCGAGTTTCTGTTGTTGAAAACTTCCAGAGAGTTCGATTACCCGACTTGTAGGCATGTGTAAGAACAAAATCCGCTTTTTTATTGAAGATTGGTGAGCAATAGACTCCTATCTCGCCGTCTGACTAATGTTAAGCAATATCTATATATTAATACGTGAAGGAAAAACTTTGTACACCTTTTTACGAAAATTGCGCGGACGGAGGAGTATGTAATTTCCCACACTTATAGTTTATATAGAGAAGGAGTGCAGAATGCTAATATTCTTTTAAAATTATGCATCAAACACATTAAATCAATGAAAAAGACATAACACACACTACCATGTATTTGACACAATACACGTCAAATTGATGTTTGTCTTTAATATTATTTGTCTATAGTCTTACTGAATGTCAAACATAACCAGCAAACGATGATAGAGTAGGTCGAATATCGACCTATGGGCGACCACTAGTTCAATTAATTGTAGAATCAATTTATTGAAATTTCAATGGCAATTTTTTTTGCTTAAAAAAATATAGCCCCACACTAGGATTTATTCCTGTGTTGTGGGTGCGTTTACAAACATGAAAATTCACATACATAAATACCCAGACCGGAACAAATAATTGTGGATCACACAAAGATTTGTCCCGTGCGGGACTCAAACCCGCGACTATTGCACACAGTGGGCGGCTTAAGCTCCTGACCACTGCGCTAAATTAATCCCCCTAAGGAACTCAGTTAGAAGAAAGAATGACAAAACAGATATACAATGCGAAACTGGAAGGATGTAAGTACCGGGGAAGACCTAGACTATCTTACCATGACCAAATAGACCGAGGCTGATCTGAAGGACAAGTCAAGAGTCGCCGTAACCGGCGAGCGTGTATGAGAGTGGGGGAAGCCAGAGAGATATGTAAGGAAAGAACCTGTTGGAACTCTGTACTCTCTGCCTACCCAAAAGGGAACTGGCGTGATGATATAGATAGATAGAAACCAGCAGTCCCTTTCGTAACCATGAATACCTATTGTATAATACTCGAAACATAACTTAATCCAAAATATTTTATTTGAAATTAATTTAACGGACGTGTGACGGACGGACGGAAGTGTGGGGCTATAATTTGACGGACGATTTAGCGCAGTGGTTAAGAGCTTAAGTCGCTCCGCCCACTGTGTCTAATAGTCGCGGGTTCGATTCCCGCACGGAACAAATCTTTGTGTGATCCACAATTATTTGTTTCGGTCTGGGTATTTGTGTGTGTGAACTTTCATGTTTGTAAACGCACCCACGACACAGGAATAAATCCTAGTGTGGGGCTACGTTTTAAAAAAAAACATAAACAAAAAAAAATATTTTTAAATGTGATAGCCTATTTGCTCTGAATTTTGAAGATCCAAGTTTTATCACTCCGAGAATACAGACGGCGGGAGCGAATTCTATTCCATACATTTTTAATTACCACCGTAACGCCTATATTCCGGGGGGTAGAGCATCATTCAAACAAACTGACTTACGGCTGGTTTAAATTTTTAACTCAAGGATAGATTTGCCTACTACGGATAGAATTTTGACATATTTTGTATGGAAAATCAGTCAAAAACCAACTGTCAGTAAGCAAATCTATCCTTCAATTGAATATTGAAACCGGCCGTTAGTTCGACTCGTTGTTCTATTCTTAAATGTTGTGATTAGCGGCAACGAGCCCCTAAATTCGATTCGAATCCTAGATTGAACAGTGTTATAGAATAATTTTTACTATAGAATTCTCAGTGGCAGTCAGAGCTGGGCATAATTCAAGCAATTGAAATTTTAATTGTAATGCCTAGTGGCTAGACCGTTGGACTGCAAAGTCAGAGGTCTTGGATTCGAACCCAGGCACGCACCTCTGTCTTTTCGAAAGCATGTGCGTTTTAAAAATTAACTACTTATCACTTGCTTTAACGGTGAAGGAAAACATCGTTAGGAAACCTGCATACCTCAAAGTTTCTCGAAGGTGTGTGAAGTTCACCAACCCGCACTGGGCCAGCGTGGTGGACTATGGCCTAAAACCCTCTCAGTTTGAGAGTAAGCCCGTGCCCAACGGTGGGATAGTTTCATAACAGGGCTAATATTATTTGTATAAGTAAAATAAATACATTTATTGTTGGAACCTCCTAGTAAGTTTGTATATAATACTTGTGGCAGGAGGTACCGCTCTTCACATGGTGCAATACGAAATAACTACAAACAAAACAATGTAATTAAAAGTGCAGCAGCAGTAATAAAAGCATACCTTATCATTTAAAACGGTTACATGTGTGTGTGTGTGTGTGTCACATACACATGCATGTGTTATAAAGCAGTGGGCAGTGGCGTATAAGAAGTTCTATTTCATCATAAATTAGATTTAATAACCATTTTACGAGGGTTTTCTTACAGTCATGGATATTCATTTCACATATATACAGCTTTTTATTAGGGAGTAAGTGCGTGACGGTGTGTACAAAATTGTAGCTATTGTTTATCTTAACAGAAAAAAATAATTCTGTATTTATTAAATCACTAGATTTTTAATAAATCACTAGAATTAAATATACGCGGGGGTTCTATATACACCTCTGTTAACCTCATGTCTGAGGTTAGTACCGGAATAATCACACTAATTCACAACACTCATTAGATACATCTTATCCTGTAATGATAAAAAAAATGTTCAAAACAGTCTTTAGTCGCACACGCGGTATCAAAACACAAAAAATATAATTTTACAAAACATACTTATGCGATAAAAATAACATCTATGTACCTACGCTATTGTTAAAGGTTTATTGTTGGAACTATAAAGACGTTTTATGGACAACTATATATACGGTCGGTCATACGAAACCTTGGTAATAGTGGCCAGCCGAACGCCGTGTGACTTGGCGGTCACTTGACCTAACGCGACAGAACTAAAGAAAAAATACACGACTTTGAACTCTATCTGACTGACATCAGTGATGGTATTAATTTTTAAAATCAATCAATCAAAATAAGTGCACATATCATAAAACAAGTGAATAAAATCATATCAAAATAAATTATATACCAGTGACAATGTACAAACGTGCGATTATCGTTATGTGTATGTTTATACAAATAGACGCAAGAGCGGCTAAAATATACGACGATGAAAGAACTCAGTTATTCGCGGAAGAATCTTATGTAGCTGTTGGCGGATCAATACTATTGAACGGGGAAGAAAAAAAAGCAAATAATATACTAATGGCATGGAAATTGAAAGAATTGGAGGACGGATTCAACCATCCGGAACATTTTAACTTGTCTAAACATTATTTTACCTATAGAGAAGATATCCCGAAGTCTAAAGTTTATCAAATAATAAAAAAGATGCCGAAAGGAGCAGCGTTACATATCCACAGCTCTATGATGTTGGATGTTGAAACTCTCGTAGACTTAACATATGAACCAAATTTGTTTATATGTTTTGGTGAAAAGGAATTTCGATTAGAGTTCTCCTTAAAGACACCTCAAAAGCCATGCAATCATCAATGGTCACTTCTCAGTCAAGTAAGGGCTATGTCAGATAACGATACGCGATTTGACTCGGAAATCAGACAATTTTTCGCAATGCACGCCCAAGATCCAGATGGCTTTATCAATACAGACATCAACACTGTTTGGAAGGGTTTCGACAAGGTGTACTATGCTATCAAATCATTGATTACGTATAGGCCTGTTAAAGAAAAATATATTTACCAATCCTTGAAGAAGTTTTACGAAGATAATATTATGTATGTTGAACTACGAACTGGCTTACATCCCTTGTACGAGCTAGATGGTACAGTCCACGATAGAAAGTATTCATTGGAGCTCTACAAACGCGTGGTTGACGAGTTTACTGCGAGACACCCAGATTTTCTCGGCGCAAAGATAATAGTATCAAGGCACAGACAAATGAGTGAAAAACAAATTAAAGAAACTATCAGTTCAGCAAAAGCTTTCAAAGCTGCGATGCCAGATTTTATAGCGGGTTTCGACCTTGTCGGTCAAGAAGACTTAGGGAAGCCATTATCAGCATATTTGCCTCTTCTAGTTGAAGCTAAAGATGACTTAGATTACTTTTTACATGCTGGAGAAACTGCTTGGTATGGTACGCCATCGGATGAGAATATTTTTGATGCTGTGCTTTTAGGGTCAAAGAGAATAGGACACGCGTACGCCTTAGTCAAACATCCCAGTTTAATCCAGACTATAATTAAGAAAAATATAGCTATAGAAGTGAACGTGATCTCTAATAATGTTTTGTCTCTTATTCACGATGTGAGAAATCATCCTTTGGCGATTTATCTGGCTATGGGTTTGCCGGTTGTTCTATCCAGTGACGATCCAGGAGCTTGGGGCGCTGAGCCTCTCTCCCATGATTACTTCGTTGCTTTCATGGGAGTTGCAAGCAGACGAGCTGATCTACGGATGCTGAAAAAACTAGCTTATAACTCTATTGAATATAGTGCTTTGGACGATCGAAAGAAAGCATCGCTAAAGAGTATCTTCGAGAAGCGATGGCAAAAGTTTATTAAAGATGTGATAGCAACTCATGTGCATTTAATAAATTCATGATTGTAAACCGCAAAGAATGTGAAATATATAATTTTAAAAGGAGCTGTAATGAATAATCCTCGTGACTTGAAAGAAGAAATATAGTGTCACTTTCATTCTTATGAGCTGAACTAACAGCGTAAGTAAGTAAGATTGCTGTCTCAATATCTCGTACTCGGTCAGTAGTGGATCGGAACGTCTTTAGTTTAGTGCCTATCTAAATATAAAGTACTTACTGTACAGATTTACATGACTCAAATATCCACCAGAGGATCTATACAATTTTTTATAAAAATAATATACCAGTTCGCTATCGATAATTGAAAAATCAGAATTTAATAATGTTTAGTGAATTTATTGGTTATTGTCACGGAGTACGGTATTCGGTATTTCGTGATTATTATGATTAGCTTAAACAATTTAAATATATGCTGTGATTACACAATGAAAAGATGTAGAAGAAAATCGATGATTTTATACAAAGAACTATGAATCTTCTGTAAACCTAGTTTCAGGTTTCTAGTTTATTGTGTGATATTCAAACGATATTATGTATTGGACTTATAACATACTAGCTTCTGCCCGCGACTTCGCCCGCGTTGATTTTAGACAGGAACCTAACATTTTCTCAGAATAAAAGGTATCCTATATGTTAATCCAGCTGGATTAAATGAGAGAATGAAATGAAATTTGGCACACATATAGTTTATCACCTAACAAATTATATGTGTACCGAATTTCCTCCAAATCTGTTCAGCCGTTTTTGCGTGATTGAGTAACAAATATCTAAATATACGAACTTTCACATCCTACTTACATTAATATGAAATTTTGTATGTTTGTTTGTTGTGATGTTAAGTTTTTGGACTGTTTAGATGTTCGTTACTCAAACACGAAAAACGGATGAACGGATTTGGATGAAATTTGACAGACGGATAGTTTATTGCCTGGATTAACACATAGGATACTTTTTATCCTGAAAATGTAAGTCAATGCAGACGGAGTCACGGGCAGAAACTAGTTTATAATATTAGTAGGAATATTATGACTAATATCACAGTAATGGCGCGAAATAAAAATGGTCGATGATGGAACAAAGACTGTTAAAAATGAGGTCTCATTTTAAATTGTACAAAAGAAATTATGTATCTATACAATGTGTAACATAATTATAGACATCATATATGTAATTTTAAAGAAATGATACTCGGCTAAGTAAATTTTTAAGACTAAGTTATTGAATATCTATAGATACGGGGGTAGAAGCGACGTGTATAAAAAATAACTATGAAAATACTGCGACTTTAATTGCAGTTAAATTCGTACAACGTTATTCTAATTGGTTTGTCGGAAGTCTCGTTATTTACTTTACACATTGTATATACATTTACATTTAAATTTTATTTCATTACTTATACATTTAAATGCATTTTTAGGTTAAGTTTCTTTTAAGATATTTATTATTATTGTAAATATACTAAATACTGCAATTATTCTACATGTTTTATTTTTTGGTCCATGTCTATGATTTTATGCACATCGTAAATCATTTAAGAATTTTGTTGCATTTATAAACAACTTTTGTTCTAAAATTTTTTTACAAATTCACTCGACCGTATAATCTATACGTATTAAAAACAAAAAGGAAACGCGAAGAATGAACGTTTCGAAACAAAAATTATTTAAACTGACATATCGCACCTTCAGAACGGTACAGAGTTAACTCAAAAATCTAAGAAATCGAGGTATGGTCATAAAGAACCATTAAAAGGTACGCTGTATCTGGTGAATATTAAGATAGCGGCGTTTTATGGTAGAATTAAGAAATACGATACTTTGGTCTCTTTCACTTTCCCTAACCCCCCTAGCGTGGTGGACTATGGCCTAAACCCTCTCAGTGTGAGAGGAGACCCGTGCCCAACAGTGGGACAGTTTCTGAACAGGGCTAATATTATTATTATTATTATTACAAAACTTGTATACGGCCCATCATGACGTACGTTTGTGAGGTGTCCGGGCAAGCCGCCCGCTCTTACATCGATAGACTCCAAACGGTTCAATCCCGTTTCCTCCGCAAAGCCGTCGGAGCCCCGTGGTTCATACGGAATGTCGATCTCCATTCCGATCTCGGTCTCAAACCTATTCGCGCCTTTATTAAAAAGGCGACAACCCGATATTTCGCGAACGCATCCAATCATAGAAATCCGCTAATCGTAGCCGCCGCCGACTACGAACCTAACTCCCCTCCTATCAGCCGCTACCGCCGTCAGCGGCATATTCTCGCCGACCCTCCCGATGACCTTACATCCCTTCTTTCGGATACATATACCGCACACAGGATCAGACACCGACCTCGCCGGCGAGGTCGATGAATCCCTTGCCCACCGGGCGGTGCAGAGCACCACGGCGAGACACCTAGTATACGCCCTCCCCCATAGCGACTGCCTAAGCCGAGGCCGTTCCTCCTTGAGGCACCCTGGAGCTAGTTGCCCCCTTGCCCTCCTGGCTCGAACGTAGTGGTTGCACGCTCGCCCTCTTATCCGGTGAAACTGTAAAGGCCCCGCGGCCAACAACGTAGATCATTCACACACACAAAAATTGTTTTTTTGAAATAAGTCGCTACTGTTCTGAAGGTGCGATTTAAGTACATATAACCATTTTCAGTATTACTGGAATCAAACATGAGGCTAACAAATAGGCCCTGTTAATTTTTTTTTCGTATCCGTGGTGCTTTACAACTGGGCTTATCCTAGTTGAAGTCTCCTTCTTTATTTCTGATGTGCCAATTTTTTGTGTCTTTGCAAGTGGAATTTTATTTTTCCTACTCCTCCTGTTTTTCTTTCTAATTAAATTTGTTGCGGGTTTCAAGACAATTAAAGCGCTTCCCTGGGCACCACAAGGTTCAAACCTTGGTGTCATCTCAGGAGACCATTGTGGATCCTGGCTTACAGGAGTAACAATGGTGGGAAAGTGAGGCGGGGTTAGATTAAAAAAAAAAAACATTTTCGTCATGATACCTACCCCAATTCAGAATTGAGCCAACGCTTTGGTCCAGTGGTTAAGAGCTTAAGTCAGTCCGCTAACTGGATCGAGTAGTAGCGGATTCGATCTCCTCACGGAACAAATCTTGTGTGACCCACAAATATTTCTTCCTGTATGGGTGTTCGTGTATGTGAATTTCGTGTTTGTAAACGCATGCAGCAATAATTCCTTGTGGGGATACGTTTTTTTTAAAAAAAGAATAACTTCTGTTATCATACCTCAATCAGAATCACCTGTATACATAGATCTTAAAATAATATATCCAGAAGGCGCGTCCAGTCATAATTGCACGTCGCGCGGTGAAGCCGAAAATTCAACAAACGCCCCGCACTCACCGCACTTCCCACCCGCATAATGTTGGCAGCCCGGAAAGATTACCACTTCTTGGGGTAAAAGTTGATGACATTAAAATAGATGATAATAAAATCATTGTTGCGTTTACGCGTATGTTATTGGATATTAAACTCAAGAAATAGATATACTTGAACTATTAAGGTTTGCAGTCATTTAAATGTAGGTAAAATATATTTCCATCATGTTAACTAAACTAACTTTTTAGACCTGCAACACTAACAAAATGGACGCGTCTTTTACTATGACAATTACAGACGGAAAAATAAGTTCAATATTAAAATAATACGGCACATGATTGCGTTGGTTAAGTTAGGTTAGTAAGCTCTAGCCCAGGGCTTTATAATACGGGCTAACTTGTGGCCCCTGCCACAACAGTTGGTGGGGGACCCCCCCTGCACCAACACACGCAGGGGGGCCTTTGGGGTCGTGGGAAGCTGGGGCGGGGGCCCTAAGCATCCTTCACGCGTGACCTCGAGGAAGATGGCGGCGTGGTGTGGCCCACGCCGCCGTGAGCACCGCGACGGTGCAGGGGGCGCAGCAAGCTACAAGTTTCCCCTCCTGAGGTGGGCTCTTCGAAGCGCGGCACAAGGGGGGCACCGGCGCGTTCCACTCGGAGATCCCGGAGTCCCTCTGACACGTGCCAGTGCCGGCCACCGTGGGGTTTTAGTCGGTAAGAGTCCAACATGCCCCGCCAGCTTCCCCCGAGGTTGGTGGAAGTCCATGAGGATTTCACCACGAAAAAAATAAATAAAAAAGGTTATTGAGCTCAACAGCATGTTTCCAGGCAGGAACGACACAAGACGGTATAGTTCAATTTAATTTGACACGCACAGAGCACGTTATTTCGCACAATGGTTGCAGAGAGACTACTCCCGTGAACGTGTACTTACTTGCTTTGCAGGCAGTAATTGTTCCTTCAAATTGATGCGCGCCCGCGGCTTCTAGATTATATTTATTCACAGATAGAGATAGTAACGTCCGAAGAAAGTTTACCTTCAATCTCTGCTCATCTAACATGGCGATGAGCGTGAAGATATCAATGTTTCTAATGTCAGGTACTCGACAATGGCAGATGGTAAAGGTTATCTCATATTAAACTGTTAACTCGACGTGGCTGCGGAAATTCGCTGCAATTGTGTGTTAAATTGATGATTGCTGTGTGTGGGTATGTATCAATGATAAGGCATGTACATCGTTCATACACACACGATACTTGTCTGTAGGATTTAAAGGACATAATCAAAATCAAAAGATTTTGATCCATGTAGACAAAAAAGTACTTATGAATAGCCAAAATACGTAAAGTTATTGATTACTTAAGACTCTACCGCCCGTTCGGAATGTCATTCCAGTGGAGAAGGCCAAAAAATTCAACGGTTAATCTGTTAAAAATTAGAGTTTTACAATTCTTTTTGTATACATTGCGTTTATGGGGCATGGGAGAACAGTGCAGAACGAGCTAAATAAATGTGCTTAAGTACATATTAAACATAAATGATATTCATAAGTGCCTTTTGGTCTACATGAATAAAAAACTTTGATTTTGATTTTTGATTTGAAAGACTACTATCTCATCTGTGCTTCCATTTGAATGAAATATGACAATAATTTGGCAAGTGAAATCACAGTGAAATCTATACTAATATTAAAAAGAGGAAAGAATTACTGAGTTTTTAGATTTACGCGATTATCTCTATCTATCTATATGTATAGGCGCTCGTAGGGCTGTGCGACCGCGGTGTTCTTACTGATCACCAAGGTTAAGCAGCGTTTAACTCGGTCGGCCTGAGATGGGTGACCGTTTGTGGCATTTTCATATTCGAGCGTCTCCGTGTTTCGGAAGGCACATTAAGTCTTTGGTCCCGGTTACTACTTAATGTGGTAGTCGTTAAGCCGAGTTGGAAGCCTTAAAGGCGGCTTGATAAGTTCCAACAGCAGGTGGCCACAAACCTGCCTCCACCAATCCGCACTGGGTCCGCGTGGTGGAGTATGACCTAATCTCTCTCACCTCGATTTCTGAGAGAAGGCCTTTGCCCAGCAGTGGGCAGTATAGGCTAATATTATTATCTATATCATCACGCCAGATCCCTTACGGGGTAGGCAGAGAGTACAGAGTTCCAACAGGTTCTTTCCTTACAGACCTCTCTGGCTTCCTCCACTCTCATAGTTCGTCTCATACACAAAAAATTATACATAGGAAAAAGAAAATTAAAATAAAAGACAAGCCCGCTGAGTTTCTTTGCCAGATCTTCTGAGTGGAGGCCGCGTTGGCTAAGTCTCCCCCCCCCCCCCCCCGATGGCGGGCTCTTCAGAGCGCGGCACAAGCGGGGCCCGGGGCGTTCCATACGGTGATCCCAGAGCCCCTCCAAAGTGCTGATGTCGGCCACCCTGGGGTTTTTAGTCGGTAGGAATCCGACACGCCCCGCGAGCTTCCCCCAAGGCTCGCGGAAGTCCTATGTAGGATTTTCCCCAGAAAATAAGGCTATCACTGCTCTTGTAAGTAACCGGTTGTAAAATATACCACAATGTATAAAGACTAAAGACATTGCGTAGACCCTACGAATGGTAAGGAAAATTTGAGTTATGACGGAATATTTTCTCACAATCGTGACCAGTTCTATAATTGTATAGTTGGTTCCTCTAAGACAAATTAATCACGATCTAGTAGCTGCTAACTTTAAGCCACACAACTAATTTTAGACGCTACTCGTATATTCTTTAGCTCTTCTGTGTAACGTAATCCAAGAATGGACTTTGTTTAAATAACGAATTTTATTTAAAAAGGCCTTTTTAAAAACAAGCTTTATAGCAAAAACACAGCGATGATAAATCTTGCTTAATTGAGGAGTTCCTATGGCTTCCTTCCGGCTCCATCATTAGATCTCAGAGACTATCCGGGTACCTCAAGTGCTCGTCAAGACAAATCCAACGTGCCCAAATATGGCGAGTTTATATTGAGTAGTTCGGTAGTTCCACGGGCTTCAACATCAGACCCTAAATATTATCTGGTTGTATAGTACTTGTCAATACCAATCTAACAAGCCTAAACACTAGAGGGTTACGTTGTGTAGTTCACGTGTTCCTATGCCCACCTTTCGACTCCATCATCAGTCCAGCTCCATGGTACCATATTATTGTATTGCCATCGAATTACATCACATACGCATGCCAAAACAGCTCAATCGGATACCCGGCAAGTGCTTGAAAAATGGATCACAAGATTTAAACCGGAAACACAGACAGACAGACATACAAACATTGCAAGTTAAATAAAAGCTACCCCACACTAGTAATTATTCCTGTATCGTGGGTGCGTTTACAAATATTAAATTGAAATACACAAACACATAGGCCGAACTAAATATTTGTGTATCACCAAGAGATTTGACCCGTGCGGGGATCGTAAAAATGGTGCATGTCCCTACTAGTTTCTGCCGCAACTTCGTCCGCGTTCAATTTAGACAGGAATCTTACATTCTTTCGGAGTAAATATATCCTATGTGTTTATCCAGGTGATAAAATGTGTGCCAAATTTCATCCAAATCCGTTCAGCCATTTTTGCGTGATTGAGTAACAAACATACAAACTCTCACATTTATAATATTAGTAGAAAGTACGCTAGACGAGTGCAGATACCAGGTGTTTCGACGTGATGCACTTCATCACTATGCTCGAACCAGAAGAGCAAGGGGGCCTGCCCTTGAGCTACTTGCCCCCTTGCTCAAGGAGGAACGACCCCGGCATGGGCAATCGCTATGGGGACGGGCGTATACCGTGGTGCTCTGCACCGGCCGGCGGGCAAGGGATTTTTCGATCTCTCCGACGAGGTCGGTGTCTAAGCCTGTATGCGCCCAAGTAGCATAACTGCTGCTTAAGAGAGGAAGTAACTGCCCATTTATAGCTTTAAGCTATACCAAAGCTGTATTCCTAAGGGAGTATAGGGTATCTGTATCCAAAAAGGAAGGGGCATCGGGAAAGTCAGTGAGAATATGCCGCCGACGGCGATAACGGCTGATATGTGGACAAGCCTTTATCTATCTTTATCATCACGTTAGATCCCTTGAAGGATAGGCAGAGAGTAGAGGCGAAAGGAGGAGAGAGGAGAAGGAGAGGAGAGGCTCTTTCCTTCTCTCTCCCCCAGGTCTTTCTGATTTCTTCCACTCTCATAGTTCGTCTCATATACGCTCGCCGGTCACGGAGACTCTTGAGTTGCCCTTCAGATAAGATACAGTCTACTTGGTCATGGTAAGATAGTCTAGGTCTTCCTCGGTACCTACATCCTTCCTCTTTCGCATTTGATGTTGCTTTTTTGTCATTTTTACTTCCGACGTTATTACTAGGTACTATATGCCCGAACCCAGGGATAACCCTTCTCATACTTACACCGATACTATCTTTCATACATACACACTTTCTTACTAGCCGAGAATTTTACTATTAATTTTGTTCTGTTCTAAAAGAAATTAGTCATGTTTTGATTTAAATAAAGTAGATACCCAACTTTAAACTTCCTGACCAAGGTACGATGCAGTAAGTAAGTAAAATAAGATCGACAAAGTGCATTGTCACTGTTTAACCTCCATTCTAGATAAGACAAGTTACTTTAAAATGTATATGAGTAATGGATTACTTCATTATTTACATATATTTTAATGTAACTTGTCATTAAACATATGCGTCCTCATAATGATCTAGGCTAATTTTATGGTACTTACGTCCCCATAATTATTAGTAAACCAATCTGAACTGGGTCGTGGTGGAGTACGACCTTTAAAGAAAGACGAACACCGTCACGTCGTTCCCCAAGCGGTGGTGACAGAGATATACTTTGTACATTCTTAAACAGACGGCTTAGTCCATTAAGTTTAAACCAGTTTACTCACTGGGTTGAGATATCACGGGTTCTATTCGCGCACGGGACAACGGGACGGGACCTACAAATGTTTGTTTTAGTTTGGATGTATGTGTGTATGTGATTTAATGTTTGTAAATGCACCCACGACACAGACATAATTAATAAGTGGGGCTACGTTTATTTTTAGATTAAAAAAATTAACTTTCATATGTGACTGGTAGAGCAATGATAGCCTAGTGGTTAGACCGTTGGACTACAAAGTCAGAGGTATCGGGTATTAACTCGGGCACGCACTGTCTTTTCGAAAGCATGTGCGTATTAAAAACTTACTATCACTTGCTTTAAACGTGAAGGAAAACATCGTGAGACTCTGCATGCCTAAGAGTTTCTCAAAGGTGTGTGAAGTTCGCCAACCCGCACTGTGCCAGTGTATTGGATGATGGCCGAAGCCCTCTCAGTTTGAGAGGAGGCCCGTGCCCAACGGTAGGACAGTTTCTTAACAGGGCTAATATTATTGTCTATACTAATATTATAAAGAGGAAAGATTTCTATTTTTGTATGTTTGTAACGAATAAACTCAAAAACGACGGGACCGATTTCAAAAATTATTTCACCATTAGAAAGCTTATCCAGAAGTAACATAGGCTATATAACATAGACCCGGTAGGTGGCGCTGTTGTCGACCGGGTACGAAGTTGCAAGAAACTGCTAGTATATTATATTATTAAAAAAGCGAGTAGGTATGAAACATAGTATCGGTTTAAAGATGAGAAAGGGTATACTCCATTAGTTTAGGCGTATAGAAAGAATGTCAGAAGAGAGAATGACAAAACAGATATACAATGCGAAAGTGGAAGGATGTAGGTACCGGGGACGACCTTGACTATGTTACCACGACCAAATAGACTGAGTCTTATCTGAAGAACAAGTCAAGAGTCTCCGTAACTGGTGAGCGTGTATGAGACGAACTATGAGAGTGAAGGAAGCTAGAGAAGCCTGTAAGGAAATAACCTGTTGGAACTCTGTACTCTCTGCCTACCCTGCAAGGGATCTGGCGTGGTGATATAGATAGATAGATAGAGATTATAATATTATTAATATGTTACTGGTATATTTCACAGAGTGTTGGTATTATATGTCAGTGATATAATAAGACTTTAGATGAATTGCTTGTCTTGATGGAGCATCGCACGCGCGGAACAGCATACAATTTACCTACCCATATCCAAGATAAATTATACGCACACGGGCGCGCACGCACACATTGACAATTATAATTGCTTTTGAACAATTTTTGCAAAAATCAAGCACCCGCTTGTGTGTGTGAATGATCTACGCTGTTGGCCGCGGGGCCTTTACAGCTTCACTGGACAAGAGGGCGAGCGTGCAACCACTACGCTCGAGTCAGAAGGGCAAGGACGCCTCAAGGAGGAACGGCCTCGGCTTGGGCAGTTGCTATGTGGGAGAGCGTTTACTAGGTGTCTCGCCGAGGTGCTCTGCACCGGCCGGTGGGCAAGGGATTCTTCGACCTCGCCGGCGAGGTCGGTGTCTGATCCTGTGTGCGGTATCGAACACCGGCAACACGCACACATAGAGCGTGACTGTGGCCGCTTTTAGGCGCCATTTTTATTTACATTGCTCCGTCTAGTCAAGTCTTAGTCTAAGACTTTATTAGAATAAGGACTTTCACCATACTCCAGTAGTCTGAAGTAGACCTATCGACAAATAAATTTGCAAGTAATTCTATGTACGAATTTCACCATTTCTGAGTAGTCCTACCCGACGGTTAAATGATCCAGTTTTAAATGCCGAGTAACGCTCATTGAAAAGTAACTGACCAGCACTTTACTCGAGAGAAAGTGGTCTTTAAGCTGATTTGTTTTAATTATCAGTTTTACGTTTTTCTAATACCACAAATAGTTAACTTACGTTAGAACAATGGGCTAAATAAACACATAACAAGGAGGTCTTCTGATAAACTTAACTCTTAAGGTTATCAGCTTTGAAACGGGAACAAATTATATGACGTCACACTTTTCCTAGGAGGAAATACAACTGTTGTTTTGTAAGAATATCTCTCTATATATATCATTACTCCAGATGCCTTACGGGGTAGAGAGTACAGAGTTCCAACTGGTTCTTTCCTTACTGTCCTCTCTGGCTTTCTCCACTCCCATAGCCGAATAAAATAATAATCAATCAGCCTATACTGTCTTACTCATCATCATCATCGTATGGCAGCGTATTTTCAATAATCTGAACCATGAGTAAAACTTAATGTCAGAGTGGAGGAGTCATTGTTTAGCCTCTGGTGTCAGCTGGTGTAGCCCCTCGAATCCGCCGCTAAATTTTTGAGTGGGACAGTCCTTCACGATGCGCTGGATAGTCTGCACTGAGTTTCTATAGTCACAACAAGGAGACTCATATCACTGAGTCTCCTTGTTGTGACTGTGGGAACTCAGTGCAGTGGGGCATCAGCCCCACCTGTGAAGATTATAATTGCACCTTGCGACTCCGGTTCTGATTCGGTTGATGGACTGTCTTACTGCTGGGCCAAGACTAACTCCAGGTGAGAGAGATTAGGTCGTATTCACCATGAGGACTCAGTGCGCACTGCAGATGAAGCCGTTTGTGGGCACAAACCTACCTCTATCAGGAAGCCACCTGCTATTGGAACTTGTCAAATAGGCTTAACTTGCCTTCGATCGGAAGCACAGAGACGCTCGTATTTTTTGTATTTGGTACTAAGCCCGCCACTCATTCCCACCATTGTAACTCCTGTAACCCAGAATCCATAATAGCCTCCTCAGATGACGCCAGGGTTTGAACCTTGGGGTGTCCCGGGAAGCACTTTAATTGTCTTGGAACCCGCAACAAATTTAATTAGAAAGAAAACCAGGAGGTGTAGAAAAAATTAAAAATTCCATTTCCCTCCTTTGCAAAGCTTTCTTTTTTTTATTGTGTCTCCCACACAATAAAAAAAGAAATCGACCGATCAGCCATAGAGAACGAGACTACAACTAGGATAAGCCCAGTTGTAAAGCACCACGGTTTTGGGACAAGTGACGGCAGCGAACCCCAGTGGTGGCGCCAGTCTGGTCCCCAAAATTGCACCTAAGAGTTGCGGATCTGGAGGAGACACAGTGTCTTCCGGTCTGCCCCCGGCTGTCAAGGTGGAGGCGAAGGCGTCCGGCTCTGCTGGACCCGGAAACCAAACCACCCAGGCGGCCGGTGCTGGCGGACTGCGTGACCATGTCCCCCCTAAGGGACGCAAAAGACTCAGCGGGCTCGCTAAGCGGAGGAAGCGAATCGAGCTCGCAAGGCAATCGGCTGTCTCTCAGACGCCCGTACAGGAGGCGACGCTCTCTAAACGGGCGAGAGAGGTCAGCGATGAAGCTAGGGATGCGGCAGGGGATCTGAAGCGAGTTCGCCTCGGGTCCTCCTTTAAAGAAGCCCTGACTATGACAAGGATGGTCATCATTGCGGATGACTATCCCAAGACGATGATTGATGAGGAGACTGCCTGGAACATAAAGGACGTCATCTGGAGGAGGATGTGGAGCGATCCGGTCCTCACCATTGATTGGAAGGGGGTCCAGGGCGGCATCATCAGCATAACTTGCTCCAGCGATGAGGCGATCACCTGGCTGAAGCACTACGACGGTCAAACTGTCGGTGGTGTCAAGGTCAAGGTGATCAGAGATAGGGACTTACCCCGTCCTGTGAAAATGGCGTGGAAGAGGACACGTGTGAGCGAAAAGGTCCCTCTGTTAATGGAGCTTCAGATGCTCCAGCGACTCCATAAGGTTATACTCACGGACCGCTGGAGGGTCGTGAACACGACGACAGAGGGAAGACAGGCTAGGAGCATCATCCTGATGGATCAGTCCTCGGCTGATGCCATTAAAGAAGCCGGGTACATGCTGCACGCCGGGCTTGACCGCAGCTACTTCAAAGTCCTTGAAACGTCAGAGGACAAAGAGGAGGCTGCGGTTGGGTCCGATAAACCAGCGGTAGTACCCATCACTACTCCGGTGGAGACACTACCAGACCATCAGCAGGGGGGAAACACCCCTGCAACAGATAAGGAGGAGGCACTGCTCGCGGACTGTCCGGTCCCATCGCCAGCCATGTCGGTGAGATCGGATGGACTAGCGGGCGGCTTCGACAATCTGGGCATCACGTCTTCCCCGATAGGGGAGGACGATGAAGCCCCAGATAGCAGCGAACCGGAGGAGAGCTGCAAGGTAGGTAGTCCCTAGTGTGGACTACCAACTGAACACAACCAGGCAACAAAGGAGCTTGGCCTAAGGTGCGTACAAATCAACTTGCACCACTCTAAGGCGGCTACGGCGATGCTAGATCGCCAGCTGCGAAGAGCTAAATTTGACTTAGCACTTATTCAAGAACCCTATATTTATAGGGGACAGATAAAGGGCCTTGATGGAGCGGGGGGTAACCTGTTTCACAATTGCACAACTAATGACATGAGGACCTGCATTTTTGTCAGGAATGGCATAAACGCTTTGCCTCTGTCCATTTTCTGTTATAGGGACCTCACCACGGTGAAGTTAAAATTGGAAGGTAACAAGGGTAGCCGAGAAGTCATCTTCTCGGCTGCCTATCTGCCCTACGAAAGCGCGGACCCTGTTACAACGCATCTGCGGGACTTGGTTGAATATTCCTGCAATAAGAAGGTTGAGCTAATCGTAGGATGTGACGCAAACGCGCATCACGTCGTCTGGGGCAGCTCAGACACTAATCAAAGAGGGGAAAAACTTCTGGACTTTCTGGTAAGTACTCCTTTACAAATTCTCAATAGAGGAAATAGGCCCACGTTTGTTAATAGACGTAGGGCAGAAGTTATTGACATTACAGTTGCCTCTAATAGAGCGAGCAGAGAGGTAAACAACTGGCATGTCTCCAATGAGATCTCATCCTCCGATCACAATTATATATGTTTTCAGTATGGGATGGAAACGTTTAATATAAATCCAAGAAGGCGGAACCCAAGGAACACTGATTGGGCCGCATATAAAAGTGACCTTAAAGCAGAGTTAGGGAAGGTCCGAGGCAGACTCAGCTCTGTATTAGATATAGAGTTCGAAGCGGATAGCGTAGCTCGGGCAGTAAAGACCGCCTGGACTAATAACTGTCCGGAGAGCAGAGTCATAGCGAAACGTGACCCATGGTGGACACCAGAGCTAGTGCGGTTAAGAGTAGAAACTCGACGTGCATTCAACACTGCGAAAGCAAGCAAGAACTTTGGGGAATATTCTACGATACTCACGAGGTTCAATACAGAAGTGCGGAGAGCAAAAAGAAGGGCTTGGAAAAGACACTGCCAAAGCATAGACAGCCTCCCTGAGGGTATGAGGTTAGCCAAGGCAATATCCATGGCCAAATTAAATTCACTTACTACAGTGAGGAATGAGGTAGGGGAACTTACAAACAATGGGGAAGAAACACTGAAAACAATGTTCAACGTGCACTTCCCAGGTTCGGTAGCAATACAGGGAGAGGACACCATGTGTGATGTCCAAATAGATGAGCTAAGCTTAAAGACAATTAGAGCTGACTGGGAGACGGCAGGCAAAGTCGTGGAACAGAACAAACTCAAATGGGCCTTAAAGAGTTTTCAAACATTTAAGTTCCCTGGTCCGGATGGTGTTTATCTCATCCTACTACAAGAAGGGGAACCAGTACTCAGCCAACACCTGTGCAGACTATTCAGGGCGTGCGTGGCATTTGGGCATACCCCTAATATCTGGCGGCAGGTGACGGTGACGTTCATTCCCAAACCAGGGAAACCCAACTATGAGGATGCTAAATCCTACAGACCAATCAGCCTATCCTCATTCTTTTTAAAATGTCTAGAGAAAATGATAGATAGGCACATAAAGGATGGTCCACTAAAGGATTATCCCCTACATAAGATGCAATGCGCTTATCTACCTGGTAAGTCTACGGAAACGGCATTGCACTATGTGGTGAATCGTGCAGAGATGGCTCTGCAGCAAAAGGAAATTTGTGCTGCAGCTTTTCTGGATATCGAGGGTGCATTTGATCGCACAACATTCTCATCCATAGAACTAGCTGCTACAGAGCATGGGATAGAGCCAACTCTTGTCAGATGGATCAAAAACATGCTAAAGAACAGGATAGTCCAGTCCCCTCTATTAGGAGAAGGGCTATCCGTAAGAACCACTAAAGGATGCCCGCAAGGAGGGGTCTTATCGCCGACTCTGTGGAGCCTGGTAGTGGACTCTCTCTTGAAGATAATCAACAAAGGTCCGTTCTACGGAGTAGGATATGCGGATGATATAGTGATAGCAATCAATGGGAAGTTTCCAAACACAGTATCGACACTGATGCAGGAAGCTCTAGATAAGGTAACAAACTGGTGCACAACAAATAGCCTCTCGGTCAACCCGACGAAGACTAATGTCATCCTGTTTACAAGGAAAAAGGTACTGACGGGTTTACAGGACCTGTACATGTACGGAAGTAAAATTAAATGGGCCACTGAGGTCAAGTATCTGGGGGTGACCCTGGACAAGCAACTGAAGTGGCATACACATGTTGATCTAACCATAGCCAAAGCACTGAGAGTGCTGAACATGTGTAGGTCAGCGTATGGAAAGGCATGGGGACTACAGCCCAAAATAATGCACTGGTTATTTATCACTATGGTAAAACCGATATTAACGTATGGATGCATCGTGTGGTGGCCTAGAACCAAGACACAGACGTGCAGGGATTCCTTAACAAAACTGCAGAGGACAGCCTGCCTGGCCATCACAAGTGCTTTCAAAACAACACCGACGGCAGCTATGGAGAGGCTACTCAACCTAACTCCATTACATATCGTCATTGAAACTGAGGCAAGGAAGGCACTCTATAGGCTAGAGAAAGCTGGACTATGGAGCATAACGGCGCCAGGCCTCGAACACACCAAGCTAGAACCGGATAAGGAACTAGATGACATAAGGAACATGAGAAGTGACAAGATCCTAACCACATACATGTTCAATAAGAGATTTAGCACTCACATCCCAACCAGGGAACAATGGAAAAGTGGTCTAAACAAGCAAGGCAAGGAGCAAATGATATGGTACACTGACGGATCCAAAACCAAGTTTGGAACAGGAGCCGGAGTATACACGGAAGGATATAGCCTCAGCCAAAGCATGGACAGGTTTACATCAATATTCCAGGCAGAGACCTATGCGATAAACATTTGTGCAAAAGAGATATTGGACAAACGAATCACGGGCAAGAAAATCTACATTTGTAGTGATAGTCAGGCTGCCCTCAAGGCCGTCGGCTCCTATGAGCTAAACTCAGCACTGGCTGCGGAGTGCGCATACCTTCTTGACAGATGTGGAGCGCGCAACACGGTCAGGTTAGTCTGGGTCCCTGGGCACACGGGAGTTGATGGCAATGAGCGTGCGGACGACTTAGCCAGGAAGGGAGCAATGGGAAAACCCGTTAGTCCAGAACCGTTCATAGGCATACCAGACGGTGCCTATAGAGGCGCACTCTTTAAATATGCCCAAGAACAACATAAGAAAGAATGGGAAACACACACAGGGCTTCGACACTCAAAGGAATTCCTTTCCACATGGTGTGAAAGCGATTGCAAGAGACTACTAAAATATAGTAGACTACAACTAAGGCAAATAACGGGAGCATTCACAGGCCACTATGGCACGAAAGAACATCTACACAAGATGAATCTATGCGGCGACGTGGTATGCAGGTGCTGTGGCACAGAAACTGAAACCATGAAGCACGTCATCTGTCACTGCGACGCTCTGGCTGCGCGGCGAATGGAACTGCTGGGAGTGGCCTATCCAAACCCAGAAGAACTACGGCTCTGTCCCCCTGCTGGAATCTACAACCTCATACAGGGAGTACTGGACACCTCAGGTACGTAAGAGCATTAGGGCAAGGACAGCACAAAAGATCCCATGGGTCGAAGTGCGCCAGAGGTATCCTCGGTCCGATAAGCCAAAATATAAGATAAGATAAGATAAAAGCACCACGGTCACGAAAAAATATTAACAGGGCCTATTTGTGAACCTCATGTTTAATTCCAGTGATAAGTATGGCAGAAACGCTTGAACGCACGGAAATTATCGCGAGTTTTTACAAGATCCGTATAGTAGATTACCCCAGATGTATTTCGCAGACTGTTTAACATAATGGTCGCTCGTATATGTAAATACCACAAACGCTCAACTATCTTAGACTGATCAAGCCGAACACTGTTTAGTCTTGGATTACCCTAAGAATACCGCTGTCGCACAGTGCTACGAGCGCGTCTGTTGTATTGTATCCTCGCGAAATTTACGGAAAAACTTTACTGATAATAATAACCACCACTTCTAGCTCACTCCACCTACAGCTGGGCATAACTTTCTTCTCACTTACGCAAAATATCGCTATCCTGGGCCAATCCTGGCCAGGCCTTATGCACTTAGGCACATAATTAACCCATATTTTCACTAATCGTCCACGATTGCAATATCCCTTTCGTGGCCATTATTAAATCAAATCAAATCAGTTTATTTGCGAAAATGGATTACAGTGGATGTTAAAATTACATTGGTCGTACGCCATATTCTGCCTTTAGACATGCAAGTATCATTAGGAATAATCCAAGAACTTAAAGTACCTAACGATTAAGAAAACATCATATTTGTATCGGTCATTTATAAATTATTTAATTAAAAGTTTAATATCTATATATTAATACGTAAAGCAAAAACTTTGTACACCTTTTTACGAAAATTGCGCGGACGGAGGAGTATAAAATTTCCCACACTTATAGTTAATATAGAGAAGGAGTGCAGAATGCTAATATTTTTTTTTTAATTATGCATAAAACATACATTAAATCAATGAAAAAAACATTACACACACTACCATGTATTTGACACAATACACGTCAAATTGATGTTTGTCTTTAATATTATTTGTCTACAGTCTTACTGAATGTCAAACATAAACAGCAAACGATGAAAGAGTAGGTCGAATATCGACCTATGGGCGACCACTAGTATACTAAAATATGTAAAATTGATTTAATACCAAGTGGCTGTTTTAAAGATAGCAATTATACTAATGTTAATTATAGTTATTTTAATTATAATAGTGACCATTAATATAATATCAGGACTCATGAATTCAATTGAGATAAGTTGCATAATTAAAAACATCATATCATATTGTCGACAAGGTATTCGTGAACACTATAGCCCTTTCCACTAAAAGTTTTAATCAACATCTAAAAATACTCATATCAGTTACTTCTAGTATATGCTTTGGCAGATGGTTGTAGATGCGAGGTCCCATACAAAACATGCTTTTATTAAACATTGCTGTTTTATGAAGATTATTATGAGTTGGGCAGCTGATTTTGCATGCATGTCGTTTACTTCTATAGTATTCAAATAACTTATATATTTTTCCTTATAAACATTACCACTTCATGTATGTACAGACAGGGCATAGTCAAGATTTTAATTTTTTTTAAAGAAGTTCTGCAACTATTTCGTTGTAGATTACAAATAGCACGTATGCATTTTTAGGCATATAAATACACGTTCCTTATAAGAAGAATATCCCCAGAACATAATTCCATATCTCAACAAAGAACCTACATTGATATGATTAGGTCAGATAGCTACTCCACCTGCTATCACCACAACTTGTTATGTATCCTGTCCATCTCCACTTAATTTTAAATATACGGGAATAACGTTTTATACTTACTTCTTATGCTATACGCTTAATATGCCCTCTTTTCCTGGGGAATATCCTGCATAGGACTTCCGCGAGCTTTAGGGGAAGCTCGCGGGGCGTGTAGGATTCCTACCGACTAATAACCCCACGGTGGCCGACATCTGCACTTTGGAGTCGCTCCGAGAGCTTCGTATGGAACGCACCGGCGCCCCTCTTGTGCCGCGCTCTAAAGAGTTCGCCATCGGGGAGAGACTTGAGGACACGCTCCCCCACGCACCGACCCGGTGCTCACGGCAACGTGGGCCACACCACGCCGCCGTCCTCCTCGGGGTCGCTTATGAAGGACGCTCAAGGCCCCCATGCGTCCGCGACCCCGAACGCATAATACGACTAGACCAACGATGCTAGTTATCTATCTATTTATCTATATCTCTAACATCATGCCAGATCCCTTACAGGGTAGGCCGAGAGGTCCAATAGGAATAAAACAAATGTCCCATAAGTTATAAAAAAAATTTGATGTTCAAAAAATTATGATACTTTAACTCTTGCTAAAATATTAATATTAGGCGCTACTATATTCTGCTTTTTGTGTGTGTATGTAAGTGTTCTACGCTGTCGGCCGCGGGGCCTTTACAGCTTCACCAGACAAGAGGGTGAGCGTGCAACCTCTTTGCTCGAGCCAGAAGGGAGGAACGGCCCCGGCTTAGGGAGTCGCGTATGGAGGGCGTATACCGTGGTGATCTGCACCAGCCGGAGGGCAAGGGATGCTTAGAACTCGCCGGCAAGGTCGGTGTCTGATCCTGTGTGCGGTATCTGTATTCAAAAGAAGGAAAGTAAGGGCATCGATATTGTCGTGAGTATATGCCGCGGGCGGTGGTATCGGCTGATATAAGGGCAGAGATGCGTGGTCGGCGGTGGCTACGATTAGAGGGTTTCGGTGAGTGGACGCCTTCGCGCAGTAGCGAGTTGTCGCCTTTTTAATATAGGCTCAAATAGGTTCGAGACCAAGATCGCAATGGAAATCGACACTCCGTATAAACCATGGGTCACCGACGGCTTTTCGGAGGAATCGGGACTGGACAGCTTAGAATCTATTATTGTGAGACCAGGCTGCGTGCCCGAAAACCTCACGAGCGTACTTACGTCATGATGGGTTGTACAGAAGTTTTGTGAAGTGTCAGCTTATTTCTAAGTATGACTTAAATCAAACAGAAATAGACTTAGATCAAAAGAATTTTACGTTCATGAAAATTTATAATTTTATAAATTTATAATTATTTTTAGTTTTAACACTTGTATGAAACTTACTAAAATATAAATACTAGGCGCTCCTATATTTTTCTTTCCATGCTTCTTCTGAGGGACAAGCGAAGTGGGTTTGTTTCTATTCTCATACTTTGAGGTATCTAGGAGTAGGAATTCTCCTAATTTGACACGACAATACGTTAGACAGGAAGAAATAGACCAAAAATAATTAGAAGAATCTATCTATCTATATCATCGCGCCTGATCTCTTGCGGGGTAGGCAGAGAGTTTAGAGTTTCAACAAGTGCTTTCCTTACAGACCTCTTTAGCTTCCTCCACTCTCATAGTTGGTCTCATACACGCTCGCCGGTTACAGAGACTTGTCTTGCCCTTCAGATATTAAACAGTCTATTAGGTCATGGAAAGATAGTCTAGGTCTTTCCCAGCACCTACACCCTTTCACTTTCGTAATATACATCTGTTTCGTCATCCTTTTTCTCGTCTTTCCTTCTATATGCCTAAACCAACGGAGCATATCCTTTCTTATCTTTACACCGATACTATCTTTCATACAGCTTGACTCCGCACATCCTTCGCGGCATGCCTTTTAAGTTTTGTCGTTTGAAGAAAAAAACACAACTAGATCCTTATAGTACTTTTTATTGTTTTTCAAAGTATTCACCACGTAGCTTAATACACTTTTCCATTCGCTCAAACCAGTTATTATAACATTTATTCCACTCTAAAGTGGGGGTGTTCAAAATGGCTGACTTGAAAGCGTCGACTGCTTCTTCACCGGACTGGAACCTTTGACCACGAAGACTTTTCTTAATTTTAGGAAATGTAAAGAAATCGTTAGGGCTTAGGTCAGGACTGTATGGAGGATGGTCAAGAATTTCTACTTTTTCCTGCTTCAAATACTCAATCGTTTGACGAGCGCTATGTGGGCTTGCGTTGTCGTGGTGCAGGATGATGCGTCGCTTTGAGTTAGATTTTTGAAGTCCGGCGATGACTTGTGGTAAACAAAGTGTGGTATACCACTCTGCGTTAACCGTTCTACAATCTTCAAGTGCAATAGTCGCAACATGGCCGGTTTTTCCAACGAATGTGGCCACCATCTTCTTTGAAGTGCTTCGAGAACGAACAACCTTAGTTGGCTTTGGCTCGTCTTGAAAGACCCAGATTGTAGATTGTTGTTTGGAATCAGGATCGTAGGCATAGATCCAAGATTCGTAACCACTGATGATGTCGTAGACGTGATTTGACTCTCCTCGGTTGAACCTTTGCAGAGTTTTCTTACACCATCTGACGCGGGCCGCCTTGTGATCGTCGGAAAGCAGATGCGGTATCCAACGGCAAACTAGCTTTCTCACACCAAGCGCTTCATGTAAGATCTTCTGAATGGTTGTCCCTGAGATGCCTAATAGAGCCTCTATCTCTCGATACGTCACATGACGATTTTTGAGAATTAGTTGTCTCACAGCAATGATGTTATCTTCAGTGAAGGCGGATTTTGGGCGTCCTTCGCGAGATTTGTCACTAACACTAGTATGTCCACGCTGGAATTCTAAATACCAGCGTTCTACAGTTCGCAGACATGGGGCTTCATCACTGAACACAGATGTTAGCTCATCAAAACACTGAAGCCGTGTCAGGCCTCTTTTAAAGTTGTAGAAAATTATTGCACGAACATATTCCTTAGAAAGATTCATTTTCGTACGTAACCTGACAGATTCCAATCGACGCTGTGACTAAACAATAGCATTAATCCTAATACTTTCAACTGTTTTGAGATTCAAAATTTAAACACATTCGAATATAGAACAGTTCCAAATTCAAAATTGCCGGGAAATATGGAAACGACAGAACTTAAAAGGCATGCCTAGTAAACAGAAGAATTTTAAAAAAACACTTATTATGGCACTATTGACCAGTCGAAATTAAAGAAACTGTTGGGAACTTTGCACTATCTGCCTTGCAAGGACTGTGATGATACCATAATTATTACGATTTCTGTAAATGATATAGATAGTTTGTCATTATTAGCCTATTATAGGCAGCAGTCAGAATAGCCCACACGTGTTTATTTGCGTTCCGCAGTGATGCGCCTACGCAGCGTCAATGTTCACAGTTGCGCACGATTTCGTGTGGCGTGAACGATTTAATTAGGCACCGAGTATAGAAACTGTATAACTATATTCTTACCATTACCGTTACGTTTCATAAATCAGAAAAAAGCATTACATGATGAACCTCAGATGCCCCGATTAGATTGTTTTACAAATTCAATATAAAAACTAAAAGTCTGAAGGATTTGTGTGTGTGTGTGTGTGTGTGTGTGTGAGTGATGTACGCTGTTGGCCGCGAGGCCTTTACAGCTTCACCGGACTTAAGGGCGAGCGTGCAACCACTACACTCGAGCCAGAAGGGCAAGGGGCGACATACTTCTCTTCAAGGCGCCCTCGGTTGGGACAGTCGCTGTGAGGGGACGGGGTGAACGAAAGTACTATGAGATTTGAACGAATGACAGTATTTAAATTTAATAATTACACCAGGTACTTTGTGGGAAAACAGAGAGAGCAAAGTTCCAATAAGTTCTTTCCTTACAGACCTCTCTGGCTTCCTCAACGTCTCATACACACACTCTCTTAGTGCGCTATAATAAACAAAATTTATTCTTGAATCGAAGCAGTACGGATTTTTCAAATGCATCTCTAGAACGTATTTCTTAATTCACACACATACACGTACAAGTTTCATTGTTAATTGGGGTATAAAAGTGCGTAAGAAAGGGGTTAAAATTTTTAAATTTGGAAAATTTGTTTTTGTATGGAATTTGTAAAGCAATTATCTAATCGGGGTGTCTAAGGTCTTGCGTTATTTTTGATACGCCTTATATACAGCCCAGGCTTATCGTTAATATATCATCTATCGATCTATCTATCTAGATCTCCCCGCTATCTAAATAGATAACGATGTACCGAACGCAATCTTTGCTTTGGTCACTAAGATTGGCATTAGCTCAACGTTATTCAAAAGCAACAATCGTTAATAATTTTTAAAGGTAGTTTGATTGTTCAATTATAATAAAAAATAAAATAGACACCGTCACGCCTACATTCTCCAATTGAAGGTGGCAGAGGTGTACTGTGTAAGTACATTCAATTTTCGCCGACGATGTAAGGCTCTGTGTAATATGAGGCGAGTTTGTCATATACCGGGCAAAATATCAGATCCCGGTTTATTACTGGGAATTTCTCGATAGAAAACTACACTTGTCTGAGCTAGGCTTTGGACGTAGCAGCTCGTGATTGCAAAGCGCATTTTTCGCTACTAGAAGAACGTGGCAGTCATTTTTTAAATTCAATAGTTAGTACTTACACCGCTGTGTCCCTCGGGTTCATAGCACTAATTAAGCTGTGTTCACACATGTCGGTGCTGCGCGTGAGTTGTGTCGTGAGCCGTTAGCTGTTCACACTAATTGGCGACAACTGAGGACACACCGAGATTTATGATCTTGATGAGATAGAGACCACACAAAATGTTGTTTATACAACGTTGTGTCGGAATACCCCGGATGCGTTGATCCTTGTTGATATATCAACATCTAAATGTCGACATTCGAACGATCTCCATGTAGTCTTATATCATTTCATGACAGGATGAGTTTTTTAATAGGTAATAGCCATAGGTACCGACTTACCTCAAAATATTAATAAAAAATGTTTCCCCACACTAGGAAATATTTCATTGTCGTAGGTGCGTTTCTAAACATGAAATTCAAATAAGAAAACCCAGACGACAGTATTTTTAATATAATAATAATATTAGCCCTGTTAAGACACTGTAACACCGTTGAACACGGGCCTCCCTGAACTGAGAGGCCATAATCCAACACGCTGGTCCAGCGTTGGTTGACGAACATCACACACCTTCGAGAAACTCTTAGGCATGTTTCCTCACGATGTTTTCCTTCACCGTTAAGCAAGTGATAGTTAATTTTTAATACGCACATGTTTTCAAAAAGACAGAGGTGCATGCCTGGGTTTGAACCTGAGACCTCTGACTTTGCAGTCTAACGATCTAACCACTAGGCTCTCACTGCTTCTTAGACTGAATATGACTATGTATATTTATACTGAAACAAATATTTTTGGGGCACATGAAGATTTGTCCCGTATGGAAATCGAACCCGAGCCTAGTCGATCCTGTGGGCGGATCGATTTAAATTCTTAATCACTGGGCCATGCCGTCTTTCGAATTGTACTAGTATCAAAATATTATCGTGACTTATTGTAAATAACCTGATGAAAACGTCGTAAATACAGTTTACTTTGAATATTTGATTTCGAATATAAATAGGGTAGCAGCATTGTCTCGATGATTACAATCAATCAGACTCGTTCAAATGTACTTAGTTAAAAACAAACAGGTTCATACATCTAACTAAAATATGACGTTACGAGCCGTACCCGTAACTTGGTCAAAAACGGGTTTAAAGGATTCAGCGTAAAAAAGTACCAGACTGACAGAGTTACTTCAGAATTTATAATATATGTCGTATCCTATTATTTGAAAATCAGTTACTGGAATGGCGAGCAGTTATTTTCATTTTAGTAACCTTGTAATCTTGTCATAGATATACTCTATGATTGCTCGAGGGTGTTTAGTTGTGAAGCGATGACAGATGACATCTGTCAGATGACGAATCACCGATGACAGATAGTTGATAAAAGATGGCGGACGGCGCTGCGTTGCTAGTCTTTTAGGCACGGGGCAAGCGTTTGGACGTATTGCGGAGCAGCTAACCTTACTGCATTCCATGTGACTTAATCGCAAGACGAGACCCCAGTGTCATTTCAAGATTTCCTTTATGTTCGGCCATTATGCAGACGACTTTGAAAACGAAGATATATCCACCTTTCACCGCCACCGGCATTGAAACGACCATCCAGAAAGCTCTAAGCGACGTTATATAAGTATGGATTATAATTGATATAATATTAATATTTATGTTGAAGGTTGACTTTTTTTACTATAATACATTTATTTATACTATGATGACATTGAAATGTGTTGTTTTTTGTATTCCCTATATGAACTAGGTGGCTCAAAAATGTGTGGTGCTGTGGTGAGTCACGATGGGGAAACATTAAGAAGTTTGAGAAACGCTGTTGTAGATCACTCACACAAAGTGGTGACTTTTTGAACACAAATTCACGGAACTTGTCAAATGAAGTACTTGAGAATTTCAAGATAAAACAGTCATAGTTGTTCTGATTTAGTTGGCAAATACACAGTCAAATATTTCAATAATATAATGGATTGCTAAGTAAAGGTCTAGACAGGTTGGTCCTCCACATGCAACCTATGCAACGAATTAGCTTAAAAATGTTATAAATCGCTACTCATAATATTACAAGTTTCCCGCAACTTCGCACTCGGTCGACAACACCGCCACCTATCGGGTCCAACTATGACTAAGAACTATCCAGGTAACCTCATAAGTATATATATAACTACAAAAACGAGGCGCTCGTTGCGCGGTGCGACCGCGGTGTTCTAACTAATCACCAAGGTTAAGCAGAGTTCGACTCGGTCGGCCTGAGATGGGTGACCGTTTGTGGCATTTTCATATTCGAGCGTCTCCGTGCTTCGGAAGGCACGCTAAGCCGTTGGTCTCGGTTACCACTTAATGTGGTAGTCGTAATATGACCACAAACCTGCCTCCACCAATCCACACTGGGTACGGGTGATGAAGTATGACCTAATCTAATCCTATATCGAGGTGAGAGCACCTCGATATATGAGAAAAGGCCTTTGCCCAACAGTGGGCCGTATAGGCTGCTATTATTATACAAAAAACCTCCAAAATCGGTTAAGTTGATTTAGTTGAATTACGAACACAATCAATCATACCGGAATTTTATATACATATAAGATGTCATAATTCATGTTCAGACAGGAAATATATTTTAGAAAAAATCATGAAAATATTTGGAAAACCCTGAACATAAAATATCATACATAAAATATTCTTCGTCCGTTTGTTTGGGTGTCACGCAAAAACCAATGAATCTATTATAGACGGAATTAACATTTGGGTGGTTTATAGTTCAATTAAAAAGTACAATATATCAGCCAGAGGTTGGTAAGGAAAGATTCTGTTGGACCTTTGTACTCTCTACCTACCCCGCAAGAGAGTTCTAACAGGTTCTTTCCTTACAGATCTCTCTGGCTTCCTCCACTCTTAGAGTTCGTCTCAAATACGCTCGCCGATTACGGAGACTTCACTTGGCCTTCCCATAAGACACGGTCTATTTGGTCAAGGTAAGATAGTTTAGGTCTTTCCCGGTCATAGGGCTCGCTGAGCTTGGGGCAGAGATCGTCGTTGCCAAGATCCGCGAGTTGGGCCTGGAGATAGCGCCTCATAAGACCGAGGCGCTTTGGGTCTACAAACTGCCGAGGAGCAGGGAACCGCCCGACTCGTGGGTTCGCATTGGAGACTTGCTAGTCCGGGTGGGGCGGTACCTTAAGTACCTGGGCCTCACCCTGGACAGTCGCTGGGGCTTCAAAGAGCACTTCGGGCGCCTGGTCACCCGGATTGAAAGGGTAGTGAGTGCTATGCACAGGCTGCTGCCCAACCTCGGGGGACCGTCGGAGGAAGGGCGCGTCCTCTACGAAGGAGTCGTGCCATCGGTGGCTCTCTACGAGGCGCCCGTGTGGTCACACCGACTGTCGGGCGTCCGGCGCAGCAAGATGAAGATCCAGAGCCTGCAGCGCAAGATGGCCATCCGCATCACACGAGGATACCGTACCGTATCCTATAAGGCGGCAACGCTCTTGGCGCGCTTTCCGCCGCTCGTCACGACATCTTGGCGGACATGGACGCGAGGGTCTACAACCAGACTCGTGCGTACCTGCGCTCGAAGAAGTGAGATGATGGGAACGACGACGCACTTTGGAGGAGAGGTGCGCGAGGTTTAGTCACAAGAGCACATCGCGCGCAAGCGCGTCGTCAAAGCTATCCTGCAGTCGGTAATTATCTGAGGAAGGTCGGACGCGAGGCGAAGACGACCTGTCACCGCTGCGGTGGGGACCAGGATTCCAGGATCGGAGCACACGGTCGAAGAGTGCCCAGCGGGGGCCTCCGAGCGGCGGATCCTGCTCGACCGGACCTCTCCCTGCCGGCAGTAGTAGCGGCTATGCTGGCAGGAGAATCGGCGTGGGGGGCTGATTCCTCCTTTTGCGAGATTGTGATGTCCCTCCCAGAAGGAGGAGGCCGAGTGGGATCGGGAGAGGGCCAATCCTGCTCGACGAGGCCACGGCGCCGGGGCGGAAGCAAGGCCCGCCCAGGCCCTCAGCCCAGTATCCCATAGCTTAAAAATACGGGCTAAATCGCGTCCCCCACCGTAATACCTGGCGGGACACCCGCCTGGAATAACATCAGCAGGGGTCTTCGGGGTCGCGGACGCAAAGGGCGGGAGTCCTGAGCGTCATTCACGCGTGACCCTTAAGGGGACGGCGGCGTGCTATGGCCCACGTAGCCGTGAGCACCGCGTCGGTGCGGGGGGGGGAGCGTGTCATTAAGTCTCCCCCCGATGGCGAGCTCTTCGGAGCGTGGCACAAGAGGGGCCCCGGCGCATTCCATACGGAGATCCCGGAGCGCCTCCAAAGTGCTGATGTCGGCCACCCTGGGGTTTTTAGTCGGTAGGAATCCGACACACCCCGCGAGCTTCCCCCGAGGCTCGCGGAAGTCCTATGCAGGATACTACCCAGGAAAAAAAAGTCTTCCCCGGTACCTACATCTTTCCACCGATACTATCTTTCATGTCTACATGCTTTCTCACTACGCTGTTGCAAACACGCCAGTGAGATTGACTCCGTAGGAAAGATTACAATATATAACTGGAAAGATACAATATATTACTGCATATATTACAATATATTACTGCGCCGTACATCTTCCGCAGAGCTTGCTTTTCGGCCGCTTTTATCCAGCTTTCATTCTTTTTCTTACATCCAGCTTTCAATATACCTACAACATTGTTAAATATGTTGCTAACAATATGGTGTTCATAATATTCGATGACATTTGTAAAATAAAGAGTATTACTCATATAGAAAATTGAGAATGGTAACCAACTTATGTTGCTGAGAGTACAATTATTATGCTGAATTCACACATGCATGCGTGTAATTTTCTGTATGCTATTAACACTAATTAGTGGCAAATGGAGGCGTAGAAAGATTTACTATCGCAATTAATTATACAAGCACATATTTGCAGGCAAAAAGTGTGAGTGGGGGACGTTATTTTTAATTGGTTCATAAATTAACTAGAACGTGAACAAACATAGCATGAATTAAACTAGCTGCATTAAACGAGGACACTGTTGCCAGGAATGCTGAAGTGGAAGGATGTAGGTAGGTACCCGGGAAGACCTACACTATCTTAATAATATCAGCCTATACTGCCCACTGCTGGGCAAAGGCCTTCTCTCACAAATCGAGGTGAGAGAGATTAGGTCATACTCCACCACGCGGACCCAGTGCGGATTGGTGGAGGCAGGTTTGTGGCCACCCGCTGTTGGAACTTATCAAGCCGCCTTTAAGGCTTCCAACTCGGCTTTACGACTACCACATCAAGTGGTAACCGGGACCAACGGCTTAACGTGCCTTCCGAAGCACGGAGACGCTCGAATATGAAAATGCCACAAACGGTCACCCATCTCAGGCCGACCGAGTCGAACGCTGCTTAACCTTGGTGATCGGTAAGAATACCGCGGTCGCACAGCGCTACGAGCGCCTACACTATCTTAGCATGACCAAATAGACCGAGTCTTATTTGAAGGACAAGTCAAGGGTCTCCGTAACCGGCGAGCGTGTATGAGACGAACTATGAAAGTGGAGGAAGCCAGAGAGGTATGTAAGAAAATAACTTGTTGGAACTCTATATTCTCTGCCTACCCCGCAAGGGATCTGGCGTGATGATATAGAGATAGACTTTTGACAGCTTATAATCCTACTGATATTATTGGATATTATAAACGCGAAAGTATGTATAAGTATCGGGTCCAACTATGACTAAGAACTATCCAGGTAACCTCATAAGTATATATATAACTACAAAAACGAGGCGCTCGTTGCGCGGTGCGACCGCGGTGTTCTAACTAATCACCAAGGTTAAGCAGAGTTCGACTCGGTCGGCCTGAGATGGGTGACCGTTTGTGGCATTTTCATATTCGAGCGTCTCCGTGCTTCGGAAGGCACGCTAAGCTATTGGTCTCGGTTACCACTTAATGTGGTAGTCGTAATATGACCACAAACCTGCCTCCACCAATCCACACTGGGTACGGGTGATGAAGTATGACCTAATCTAATCCTATATCGAGGTGAGAGCACCTCGATATATGAGAAAAGGCCTTTGCCCAACAGTGGGCCGTATAGGCTGCTATTATTATACAAAAAACATCCAAAATCGGTTAAGTTGATTTAGTTGAATTACGAACACAATCAATCATACCGGAATTTTATATACATATAAGATGTCATAATTCATGTTCAGACAGGAAATATATTTTAGAAAAAATCATGAAAATATTTGGAAAACCCTGAACATAAAATATCATACATAAAATATTCTTCGTCCGTTTGTTTGGGTGTCACGCAAAAACCAATGAATCTATTATAGACGGAATTAACATTTGGGTGGTTTATAGTTCAATTTAAAAGTACAATATATCAGCCAGAGGTTGGTAAGGAAAGATTCTGTTGGACCTTTGTACTCTCTACCTACCCCGCAAGAGAGTTCTAACAGGTTCTTTCCTTACAGATCTCTCTGGCTTCCTCCACTCTTAGAGTTCGTTCGTTCGTCGGACGATTTAGCGCAGTGGTTAAGAGCTTAAGCCGCTCTGCCCACTGCGTCTAATAGTCGCGGGTTCGAGTCCCGCACGGGACAAATCTTTGTGTGATCCACAATTATTTGTTCCGGTCTGGGTATTTGTTTGTGAATTTTCATGTTTGTAAACGCACCCACGACACAGGAATAAATCCTAGTGTGGGGCTACGTTTTCAAAAAAAAAAAAAAAAAAAATTAAAAAATACGCTCGCCGATTACGGAGACTTCACTTGGCCTTCCCATAAGACACGGTCTATTTGGTCAAGGTAAGATAGTTTAGGTCTTTCCCGGTCATAGGGCTCGCTGAGCTTGGGGCAGAGATCGTCGTTGCCAAGATCCGCGAGTTGGGCCTGGAGATAGCGCCTCATAAGACCGAGGCGCTTTGGGTCTACAAACTGCCGAGGAGCAGAGAACCGCCCGACTCGTGGGTTCGCATTGGAGACTTGCTAGTCCGGGTGGGGCGGTACCTTAAGTACCTGGGCCTCACCCTGGACAGTCGCTGGGGCTTCAAAGAGCACTTCGGGCGCCTGGTCACCCGGATTGAAAGGGTAGTGAGTGCTATGCACAGGCTGCTGCCCAACCTCGGGGGACCGTCGGAGGAAGGGCGCGTCCTCTACGAAGGAGTCGTGCCATCGGTGGCTCTCTACGAGGCGCCCGTGTGGTCACACCGACTGTCGGGCGTCCGGCGCAGCAAGATGAAGATCCAGAGCCTGCAGCGCAAGATGGCCATCCGCATCACACGAGGATACCGTACCGTATCCTATAAGGCGGCAACGCTCTTGGCGCGCTTTCCACCGCTCGTCACGACATCTTGGCGGACATGGACGCGAGGGTCTACAACCAGACTCGTGCGTACCTGCGCTCGAAGAAGTGAGACGATGGGAACGACCACGCACTTTGGAGGAGAGGCGCGCAAGGCTTAGTCACAAGAGCACATCGCGCGCAAGCGCGTCGTCAAAGCTATCCTGCAGTCGGTAATTATCTGAGGAAGGTCGGACGCGAGGCGAAGACGACCTGTCACCGCTGCGGTGGGGACCAGGATTCCAGGATCGGAGCACACGGTCGAAGAGTGCCCAGCGGGGGCCTCCGAGCGGCGGATCCTGCTCGACCGGACCTCTCCCTGCCGGCAGTAGTAGCGGCTATGCTGGCAGGAGAATCGGCGTGGGGGGCTGATTCCTCCTTTTGCGAGACTGTGATGTCCCTCCCAGAAGGAGGAGGCCGAGTGGGATCGGGAGAGGGAAAATCCTGCTCGACGAGGCCACGGCGCCGGGGCGGAAGCAAGGCCCGCCCAGGCCCTCAGCCCAGTATCCCAGAGCTTAAAAATACGGGCTAAATCGCGTCCCCCACCGTAATACCTGGCGGGACACCCGCCTGGAATAACATCAGCAGGGGTCTTCGGGGTCGCGGACGCAAAGGGCGAGAGTCCTGAGCGTCATTCACGCGTGACCCTTAAGGGGACGGCGGCGTGCTATGGCCCACGTAGCCGTGAGCACCGCGTCGGTGCGGGGGGGAGCGTGTCATTAAGTCTCCCCCCGATGGCGAGCTCTTCGGAGCGTGGCACAAGAGGGGCCCCGGCGCATTCCATACGGAGATCCCGGAGCCCCTCCAAAGTACTGATGTCGGCCACCCTGTGGTTTTTAGTCGGTAGGAATCCGACACACCCCGCGAGCTTCCCCCGAGGCTCGCGGAAGTCCTATGCAGGATACTACCCAGGAAAAAAAAAGTCTTCCCCGGTACCTACATCTTTCCACTTGCACATTATATATCTGTTTTGTCATTCTTTCGTCTGACATTCTTTTTACATGCCCGAACCGCCGGAGCATACCTTTTCTCATCTTTCCACCGATACTATCTTTCATGTCTACATGCTTTCTCACTACGCTGTTGCAAACACGCCAGTGAGATTGACTCCGTAAGAATATATTACTGAATATATTACTGCATATATTACAATATATTACTGCGCCGTACATCTTCCGCAGAGCTTGCTTTTCGGCCGCTTTTATCCAGCTTTCATTCTTTTTCTTACATCCAGCTTTCAATATACCTACAACATTGTTAAATATGTTGCTAACAATATGGTGTTCATAATATTTGATGACATTTGTAAAATAAAGAGTATTACTCATATAGAAAATTGAGAATGGTAACCAACTTATGTTGCTGAGAGTACAATTATTATGCTGAATTCACACATGCATGCGTGTAATTTTCTGTATGCTATTAACACTAATTAGTGGCAAATGGAGGCGTAGAAAGATTTACTATCGCAATTAATTATACAAGCACATATTTGCAGGCAAAAAGTGTGAGTGGGGACGTTATTTTTAATTGGTTCATAAATTAACTAGAACGTGAACAAACATAGCATGAGTTAAACTAGCTGCATTAAACGAGGACACTGTTGCCAGGAATGCTGAAGTGGAAGGATGTAGGTAGGTACCCGGGAAGACCTACACTATCTTACCATGACCAAATAGACCGAGTCTTATTTGCAGGACAAGTCAAGGGTCTCCGTAACCGGCGAGCGTGTATGAGACGAACTATGAAAGTGGAGGAAGCCAGAAGTATGTAAGAAAATAACTTGTTGGAACTCAATATTCTCTGCCTACCCCGCAAGGGATCTGGCGTGATGATATAGAGATAGACTTTTGACAGCTTATAATCCTACTGATATTATTGGATATTATAAACGCGAAAGTACGGACGTTTGTTGTTCTTTTACGCAAAAACTACTGAACGTATTTTAACACAGCGCACATTTTAACATCAGAGAATATATGAATAGTTGCCAAAAAAAAACGGAGAAAGAAATGCTTTGTCATCCATTCTTTCCGCTCAGAATACGGGCGACGACGACGTAGTCGTAGATCCCCGCCCATAGCCGGCGGTTGACCGGTGCACTTAGTAGTGCACCCGTCCCCCTACAGCGACTGTCCCAACCGAGGGCGCCTCTTCAAGGCGCCCTCGAGTATGTCGCCCCTTGCCCTTCTGGCTCGAGCGTAGTGGTTGCACGCTCGCCCTTAAGTCCGGTAAAGCTGTAAAGGGCTCGCGGCCAACAGCGTACATCACTCACACACACACGAAAAATACAATAAGCTGCTATGGCTACTTGCAACATTTGCCTCGGTGTGAGCAGTCTCGAAAGGCAATTGGCAATCTGAACTTATATGATGAAGAGGAAAGATTTGTATTCTTGTATGTTTGTAACCACCCAGATATGTAAAAACAACTGGACCGATTTCAAAAAAATTTTCACCATTAAAAAGCTACCTTATCCAGAAGTAACATAGGCTATAGAACCCGGTACCCGGTAGGTGGCGCTGTTGTCGACCGGGTATGAAGTCGCGGGAGACTGCTAGTAATATATAAAGATACATACACAGGCGAAGTCGCGGGCGTTTGCTAAACAATATTTACAGATCCTCATAAGACTAGAAACCACTAGAAAAGATTTTTTGTTTTAATGGCGACAACACGCCATTTTCTATACTTTACCGTTATAACGGCAAAATTAAATGGCCCACATTTTACAAGCGTATTAAACTAATGTCAATTAATTTAAAGTATACTTGTAAAACCGGTCATTTAAATAAAAATAGAATAAAATCAGAGACGTACAATAACATACAAACATTAAAAGATATTTATTTATTTAAATAGTTATTATTCGTACTAGATTTGTATTTGATATTCGTTCTTATGTAATACTAGTTTATACCCGCGATTTCGCCCGCGTTGACTTTAGTCAGACCGTATTTTTTTCGGAATAAATAGTATCCTATATGTCAATCCAGGGAATAAACTATCTGTGCGTGAAATTACATCTAAATCCGGTCAGCCGTTTTTGCGTGATTGAGTAACAAACATCCAAAAATACAAATTCACATGTATAATATTGGTGTGTGTGTTATTGAGTGATATACGCTGTTGGCCGTGAGGCCTTTACAGCTTCACCGGACTTAAGGGCGAGCGTGCAACCACTACGCTCGAGCCAGATGGGCAAGGGGCAACATACTCGAGGGCGCCTCAAGGAGGAACGGCCTCGGTTTGGACAGTCGCTACGGGGGGAGGGGGTGTAATTAGTGCACCGGTCGACGGGCTAGCGGATCTACGACTTCGTCGTCGTCGTCCGTATCCGGAGCGGAAAGAAGCGATGTCAAAGCATCGGGGGGATCGGTGAGGTTTCTATATAATATTTGTAGGACTTATTTCTATCTTCGTCCGCATTGACTTTTAATAGAAACCTAACATTTTTCCGAGATAAAAAGTATCTTATGTGGTGGATGCCAAATCAATTCAGCCGTTTTTGCGTGACTGAGTAAGAAACATCCAAACATAAAAACTTTCGCTTTTATAACATTAGTAGGATTCTACCATTTTCGTATTTCCTAAAATAAAATGTTAGAGATAAATTCTTTTATGAAGTCACCCCACTTTTAATACAATAGATATTGTAAATCATAAAATACTAGCTGTAATATAGCGCCCGATTGAAAAAATAGATACTGACTGACATTGTTGATGTAAAAATATCTTACTGATAAATTGACTTTCTGCAGTTGGATATGCTGTAAAATACCAACATTAGCCATTTATAACCTACATTGTTACATTATTAGTTCACGAATATATTGTGATAAATCTCTCACGTTTGGGGCGACAAATTTACGCGTCCATATTCAGTTCCATATTCATTTCAGTGATATTATTACGATTTCTATATTCATCATCATCATCATCATTTCAGCCTATACTTGTCAACTGCTGAACATAGGCCTCCCCAATCGCTTTCCAGCGTAACCGGTCCGATGCCACCTGCATCCAACGACTTCCTGCAATTTTCACAAGATCGTCGGTCCATCTGGCAGGCGGTCGTCCTACGCTGCGCTTGCCAATACGTGGTCTCCACTCTAGAATCTTTCTGCCCCAACGCCCTTCCAATCTTCGCGCTATGTGGCCAGCCCATTGCCACTTCAGCATGCTAATCCTGAGGGCTATGTCGGTGACCTTGGTTCTTCTACGAATCTCCTCATTCCTGATTCGATCGCGTAGAGAAACGCCGAGCATAGCTCTCTCCATAGCTCGCTGAGCAACTTTGAGCTTTTTTATGAGACCTATTGTAAGAGACCACGTCTCTGATCCATATGTCATCACTGGTAACACACATTGACTAAAAACTTTAGTCTTTAGGCACTGAGGTATTTTGGATGAGAAGATGTTGCGCAGTTTCCCGAACGCTGCCCAGCCTATATTTCTATATTAAATACCAACAAATATTTACTTCATGGGCGTAAGGATATAGATAGGTCTTATTTCCAGACCGCTAAGATACCACGTGACCCATTTTTTACAATTTTTGCATGAAAATTTCGCTGGGAGTATAAAAAAATTGCTAAAGGATAGCCCTAATTTCACACCAACGCCGCCCTGTCAATGACCGGCCAAAATATCCTTGCTGCATTATAGTAACATTCATAAAAAATGTCGCGCAATAATTAAAGCGGAAACTACTTGGACATTATCTGATTAACTTATCCTTATAAACCATGAATAATATTTTCCGAAATTCCTTTTATGATTCAAGTACTTAAGTAATTGTTTTAATCCTAGCACCCGTTATCTATAACGTTTAGTGTAATAATAATTAAAGGCAAAACTCTGAATTACACCGTGGGTTCCGTAGTTTATTCACATTTCATCATCATTTATTTTCATACAATTGAAATTTTACAAAAAATATTTTGAGTTACTAGATTAGATTACGCGAATATTACACATGAAATACAACTATTTAAAAAAAAAAACACAGAATAAGCTCACGGTGTCTTGAGGTCTTGCAGTGTTATGCTTGGTTTTGGATTTGATTTTTTTTTTCTTATATTTATGGCATCACGACGACGCGTATTTTGCCAATGTCAAGTATTACGAAGATTCATTTCAAAATTAATTCAACTCCCCCATGAACTTGATGACAAGGATGATTATGAAATTGATGAAGTACCCCACCCTGGATAGTAAAGCGATGGATACTTTACATACCAATTGCGACGGCCGTTTTGAGGGAAATCGAAAAAACACGTTTTATCACTTTGTTACAATTACCTTCACTCGTGCACATATAAGAATACATAATGGTTAATATTCCACCAACATTACACATTATAATTCAAAATAACACAAGTTTTAGAAATTAAAACAAATTGACGACATCACTGTTCGATTTCCCGCCAAAACTCGATTTGATTATATTAATTACTGGATCCCAAGTCGATGGAAGCACCCAGCCATCTTCTCTATTTAAATTAGGATGTTTTTTAATTTCAATAGCCTCGCGAACTATGCTTGGTAGGAATCGGTGTTCTTTCACGAGGATTTGTGGTCTATCAAATCTGATGTTATGGCGGGTGCGGTCAAGAACATGTTCATAGACTCCAGACTTCTTGAAGAGACTGACTTGAACACCGATTCCTACCAAGCATGGTTCGCGAGGCTATTGAAATTAAAAAACATCCTAATTTAAATAGAGAAGATGGCTGGGTGCTTCCATCGACTTGGGATCCAGTAATTAATATAATCAAATCCAAAACCAAGCATAACACTGCAAGACCTCAAGACACCGTGACCTCATTCTGCGTAGATCGGACCAACAACAACAAAAATAATTAAGAAGTTTGAGGGTACCCCGGAACAACTATGCCTTTTGGACGTCTAACACCTCAGTCCTTCCCGTGACCATGGGTGCTGCAAAGCACTCGAAACGTCGGGAACTTAAAAATCAAAATAAACCGCGATAAAATCCGAAAAATAGTTTTATTTCAAAAATAATTTAGTCAACTTACAGGCCCATAGAATATACTTTACAGACAGACATATATATAAAATATTAAAAACTTATAAATTAGGTATTTAAATTGTAGTCCCATTATCCTAAAACGGCGAAACTTACAAGTGGAATATAATTCTGAGTGATTTGCCACTGCGTGATCATTGGATATGAATAAAATTAGTCGCCTTCGATCATCTAGGTGCTTAAATTGGAATAAACCTATATGAGATTGGCTATGCTTGTGAAATATGAACCGTACGTATAGTTCAGTGGATATAGTTCAAAATTTGTTATGTTTTTGATTTTAGTCATCAGCTCAAGGTGAATAAGATCGACGATTTTTATAATATTTTACAAAGTTTGAAAGATTAGCTATCACATGATGATCATGATTTACATTAGGGATGCCAGCGCAGACAGATACGTAGGTAATAATATATTGGTGTACAATCTACCTGTCGCCCATTAAAACAAAAAATGCTTTTAAGATTTACCTATCGAACCCTAAATAAATTCTGCAATAGATCCGTATTCCGTATTCCACAATACCAATGAATTTCAAACCCAAACAACCTACCAATACAATCCAAAATTGATATTCATTATCACTCGTAATATCCACCTTAGTAACATCGCTATCTTTATAATTAACAACATTATCTAATAATTGAATTTACAATATGTTTCGTATCTGATAGCGTGATGTGTCGTGTCCCACTAGGCTTTCACAATCGCCGAGTTATCGATAAAACAGGTATTTAACTGAATTCAGCTTAATTGATATGTGATCGATAGATAAATTATTTTTACTTCTTGTCAAATGGGAATCAGAATCAGAATATTTCTTATTCATGTAAATGATTATAGTATTTATGAAACATCACAAAAAGAAAAGAAAAATAATTTATTTTGTGCTCACACAACTAAACACAAAAGAATGAAATCAGTAACAAATGTAATTAACATCACAAAAGAGTAACATTAAAAAGGTAGAAATGCATAGCAGTGATTGTGTGAGACCCAAAATTGGTCCCTGCCTCAGCTAATGCCGCGGCTGTATTATGCTGCAGCGCTGATCTTCCGGCAGCGCCATATTTCGGTAACATCACGGGCGGTCTTTCGCGGTGGTCGTTTTGTTGTGGAATATAGGAGAACAATGTAGGTTGGAAATCAGGTGGGTCTAAGTAAAATTATACTGTTAATGAGAATGGCAACATAGTTCCGATATTTATAGAAAAGGTAATACAAAAGTCATTAAGTTAAATTAATAGAAGAAAGAGAGGGTATGCTAACTAATATAAATTGTGTGGCCTTCTTGGCGAATAATAATAGCAATCAATGTAGCATTGATGTAATAATAAAACAAAATAAACTATAGCAAAAACATATAATTTTAATCTAAAAATACCTTTTTGAAAACACGTTTTTGGATCAAAAATACAACGAAGATAATGCTCAGTTGAGGAGTTCCTATGGCCTGCTTCCGTCTCTATCATCAGACGTTGGACACTATCCGGGTGTAAAGTACTCATCAAGTCAAATCCAACGACGAGCCCAAACATGACGGGGTTATATTGAGAAGTTGTGTGGTTCATATAGGTGGTTCCATTGCCCACCTTTCGGCTTTATCATCAAACCCGGCACATTATCTAGTTGTATAGTATTTGTCAATACCAATCCAACAAGCCTACACACGATCTAGTTACGTTGTATTGTTTACGTATTCTCATGGCCACCTTCCGGCTCCATCATTAGACCAGCTTCATGGTACCACAAAACTTACATACGTATGCCAAATTTCAGCTGAATCGGATACCCGCAAATGTTGGAAAAATGGTTTAGGTACAAAATTTGAACCGGAAAGACAGACATATATACGAACATTGCAAGTTAAAAGAAATCGAATCAAATCAACTCAGTTTATTTGCGAAAATGGGTTACAGTGGATGTTAAAATTACGTTGGGCGTACGCCATATTCTGCCTTTAAGCATGCAAATATCATTAGGAAAAATCCAAGAACTTAAACTAACTAACCATTAAGAAAACAATTATTGTATTGGACATAATAAATAAAATTGAGATATATATTAAAATATGTAAAATTAAATTAATTCCAAGTTACTGTTTTTAATAAATCAATTATAATAATGTTAATTATAGTAATAAAAATAGAGGCAACGGTGTTACATTATGCAGCCAAATCGATTACTCAAATATCGATAATTTCCCATCAAAGGACATTTTGTAGATACAAATGGGTATTTAAAACAAAATATATTTTGAACGCGACGCTAATACTCTTCTTCTTCAAGTTATGGCTTCACACTAATTCTAAGTGTATTTTGCCAGTGTCGTGAGATATATAATCGTGTTTGTTTAAATTAATTCGACTCCCCGATGAATTTGATAACAACGATGATAATGAAATTAATGAAGTACCCCACCCTGGATAGTAAAGCGGTGGATACTTTACATACCAATTGCAACAGCCATTTTGAGGGAAGTCGAAAAGACACGTTTTATCACTTTGCTACAATTATCTTCACTCATGCACATATAAGAACACATAATGGTTAATATTCCACCAACATTACACATTATTAGTCGAAATAACACAAGTTTTGGAAATTAAAACAAATTGACAACATCACTCTTCGACTTCCCGCCAAAACTCTCCGCTAATACTCATTTTGCCGAGTATCGTCTCCCTAGCGCTCGAAAATGAAAATTAAAAAATTAAAAATACTTTTAAGAACAAGCTTTTATGCGGGGGTTTTGGCGGGAAGTCGAAGAGTGATGTTGTCAATTTGTTTTAATTCCCAAAACTTGTGTTATTTCGACTAATAATGTGTAATGTTGGTGGAATATTAACCATTATGTGTTCTTATACGTGCATGAGTGAAGGTAATTGTAACAAAGTGATAAAACGTGCCTTTTCAACTTCCCTCAAAACGGCCGTCGCAATTGGTATGTAAAGTATCCACCGCTTTACTATCGAGGGTGGGGTCCTTCATTAATTTCATTATCATCGTTATCATCAAATTCATCGGGGAGTCAAATTAATTAAAACAAACACGAATATATATCTCACTGGACACTGGCAAAATACACTTATAATTAGTGTGAAGCCATAACGTGAAGAAGAAGAAGCTTTTATGCAGCAGTTGTTATTTAAAATGACCATACGAATATAAACTGTGTATAAAAAAAATGTATTTATGCTGTGGACCGTTGAGGAATTCCTTCGCCTGGAGTCATTCCTGGGTGTACAATCGGGTAATGCGTGCCATAAAAATGCATTGTCATCAGAACTGAGCGAACATGTCAAATTTCACCTCCGTAGGATGGAGAGGAAGTGGTTCAAATTCAGTTTGCAAAATTCGACTTAAACCAACAAACATTGCAAGTTAATTAAAAGCTTGTAAAAAGAAACACCGTCACGCCTACATTCCCCAAGCAGGGGTGGCAGATGTGTACTAGTGTATAACTTCTTTTCACCGACGATGTTAGGTCTCGTGGATTTTTTTCTATTGAAAAAATACATTTTGTCCGACTCGAACTCAGGACCTCGTGATCGCTACGCACATCACGAAATTATTGAAACGCGCCGCGTTACGTGTTTGGTCATGATGAATAAGACCATGTGCGAGCATTGAACCCGCTACGCTCTAAACCACTGGACCGAGACGTCATCTAAATATCGTCGAGATCTGTATTGACGATTGAATGAAGATTGATCAATTTTATTAGCAGTATTGGATTTGACCATGTCTTATTAGAAGGCCAATTTTCGTATTTAAACACTGAGACTGAATCTTGACTGAATGGAGATTTAATTATTAATTTACTATGGTATTCTGCTCGAAAGTATAGATCCGATTTCAGTATCATCTCAGTCAAACTTCGATTTTATGTTAAGTTTTATAATTTAATATATATTGTTAATCTGCCACAGTCTAAATAAAAAATATCTAACTAAAACTTCAATTTGACGAAGTTTTGTATATTTTTGTTCATGTCAGCTCAAAATTTTATCGGAATACCGATACCTTTACATTTTGTTCAACTTTTGGTCTGATCTCGATTTGGTCGATGTCGATATTTTACAAGAATACCATTTTTGACATTTATGTCATTCAGATTAGATCGAGACTGCATTTTAATCACTTTTAATTCCGAGAATTGGCCTTCTGAAGGGCAAGTCAAGAGTCTCTATAAACGGCAAGCGTGTATTAGAGTCTCATACACGCTCATAATTAGACAAACTCTGTAAGTAAAGAACCTGTTGGAACACTATACTCTTTGCCTACCCCGCAAGGGATCTCGCGTGATGATATAGATAGATAGTGGATTCTGGATATAATAAACTGAAAAACTCATACTACTATTTTGAAAAGAATTACGTTATGTTTATTGTGTAGAATGAATTGTTTTGAATTGAACAACTTGTGTCTAATATTTAAGTCGCTTTATTAATTTAATATATTTAAGTAAATGTTCAAATGACCGGACTCGATTTCCGAATGTATATGTATTTATGAATGCAGTTTTTCTTATCTCTAAAATGGTTCTTTAACCTGGTTCTTTAAAAAACTATATGGTATAGATATTTTTTAGGATATTTATGTAAACACATTGGTACTGCCCTAAATTGAATTGTAGTGTTACTGTCTGATCAAAATTCTCTCGTTCAATTTGTATTCTATGTAGTCAACATTAGATAATTTAGAAAATAAAAAAAAACAAAAGTACCGTAAAAATATAATTATAATGATCTAAAAATAAACACAAGATCTGAAAGTGCAAAACATTAAAAAGAAAACTTTAATATAAAAATCAAGGAAGTCTGATTTTTAAAAATCGAAATAATATTTACAGTACGAATGAAACTTCATACCTAGTTATGTATACTAGACCAGTACACAGCTCAGTGCAAGTACTTTAAAAGATGATGCAATATAAACAGACTGTTGCTCATAGAATATAATTCCAAGTACTGTTTTGCTTAATCAGCTTAACTTGCCTCAGCTGCGTATTAATCATGTAAACAGATATCAGGTTACTTGTTTAGTCTCAGTCCAATTCTTATAACTGTTTTGCTAAATAAGCAGATATCAATTAATAAGACGTATAACGCGTGGGTTCATTCTAGAAGGAGTTGTTTACTTGACGATGCCTATAAAAGCCATCGCCAAGCAAAGTACATTTAATATCGACTCAGCTCTCTTACCGTTCGCACTAACGTTAAGTAATATTAATTGACTGCATTAATATTTTGAGTATCTATTATTAATTTGTATTGTGAAATAAATATATTTTTATAAAGTCACGCCGGCCTTTATATTTGACTGGCGCAGCCGAACGGTAGGATTTCAGTCGCGATAAGTGTTGCAGTAGTCATACCAGACAAGCTCAACGCCGTGTAGGAGTACAAGCATCGATTCCGGACCACAATCGCCTGGCTGAATCCTAGAAAAGGACCTACCCTACCTTCGAACAAAGAAATTTTGTCAAGAAGTGCCTGCAGATACTCAAAGAGCGGATATTCGGCATGAAAAATTGCAGCATTGTGTGAGTTCTGACCTTTCCCACATGTTCCTATTTTTCTGTCTATTCTGAATTTAATTGGACAAGCATCGCTAATTTCATTCAGACCCCGAGCCTGTAATTCCGGTCAAAAATCACGGGAATTATTTGGATAAAAGGATATCGCATTATTAGACAAGCATCGCTAATTTGTGATTAGAATTTAGGATCTCACGGGATTTAGACACGCATCGCTAAGCCGTAGATCACCACTTAGGGCCGTAAGAATCAGACAAGCATCGCTGAACTTACGTAAAACATTGTCGTATTTTTTTTATTGAAAAAGAAAATTACTTCCAGTGGGTTGATCACAAGGTCCACTTGAGAACGTAAATATATTAAATATTATTAAAAGAAATAAAAAGAAATTAAATATTATTAAAAAAATAATAAACGTTGTTCTGCCTATAACGGCTAAGTTGAATAATAATTGATAAGAGTTATCTTTTCGGACAAAAATCGCCGAATCTATAAGCTTTTTCTTTTATTATATAAAATTTTTATTGTAAACTTTTTATGTGTTATTTTTAAATTGTATTTTTTTTGTGTGTGTTATTTTAAATTGTATGTTTTTTTTATTATTTTGTTTGTGTGTAATATGTATCTTATTGTGTTTTTCAAATAGTAAAATTGAATAATAAGTGTTCAAGATATTGAAAATGAATGAAATTCAAATTATTCCGAAAGAAATTCTCGATATAATTCCGCGTTACGACGGTAACGATCAATTACTAAATCTTTACATCCAAAGGTGTGAATATGTAGTTAGAAGCTTTTCAAGGGAAAATAATGCCGCGCAACAATTGTATATTTACCATAGTGTTACAAGTAAATTAACCGATAAAGCCGCGATACTAGTAAGCAAATGGATTAATATCAATTCTTGGGATAGCCTAAAGGAACTCCTCATAGAACATTTCGGAGATCCTAGAACAGAAGACTTATATGAGGATTACGTAGATGACACTGACCTTGAGACTGATAAATACTCATATGATTATGAGCCAGTTGCAATCGACGAAGTCATAAACGAAAGCCCCGACATTATTATACCTCCACTGCTAAATTTTTCCGATAGATTTCTTGAAAACCCTCCCAAAATAATAAATATTAATAATAATGATTTTTCAAAATTGAGTGAACAAAAAGATGTCCCTATAATTGACATTGAAGAACCCCCTGTAATGGTGAATTTAAATTGTAACGATCCTTCAAAATTAACCGAATTAATACCTGTTGAAGAGGATAGTAATATAACTATTAGAATAAAAATACTACTTGATTCACTTAATAAAATAAAAGACAGTTTATTAGCGAATAACTCACCAGATAGACATACCCCAACTTCAATAAATATTCCATCTTCCGACGAAGATGAAATACTTATTATTTCAGTAAAAGCTACATTACATACGAATACCCCAAAATTAATTAGATCATTTCTTCAATATATGTATTTTTATTTAATTAAAAGGTTCAGGCATAATAAAATTAGAGTCCGAATGAAATCGATAAAATAAGACAGATTCAAAAAAATAAAATAAATTAAAACCTTGGTTATACAAACCTGACAACCTGAATGCTTAAGATATGAAAGCCTATAAACTCGATTATAAAATTTCTAAATTTTCTAAATATTATCAGTCAACAACTTAAATTAATAAAATCATTTTTTTTTTTAAATAAATTAAATATTAAATTCAAAGCTTAATAATAATTCTTATATTTTGACAATAAATTACACGTTTTAAGATGCGAACGTTATTAGAAACACTGCATTAATAAAACTCTTAAAATCCCATTAAAAAGACGTTAAAACGTCCTCCGCAGGTTCGCGCTCCTGATCCTCGTACAGGCAGCCCAAAACCTGGCCCTTCAACTTCAGAAAATTGAAGATAATCCTGGAATCTTCCCAGTTAAGGAAGGACAAGCATTCATTAGCACTTATAATTGGAATATAATTAAAATATTAGATTTAAAATTTGTTAGTAACAGTATTGAATATAACGTTAACAAGTATTATGAAGTTAACGATTATTTAAAAGAAAAATTAAATGTATATTTCTTAGACGGAAATATCATAGATGCACAAATGCAAACTGAGTATATTATGAGTTTAACATTAGAGCGTTATAATCAATTAGTCCCAACAATTAGAATTAAAAGAGGTATTTTAAATCCCCTAGGTTCAATAGTTAAAGCCATTACAGGCAATTTAGATAATGAAGACGCAATCAGATACGATTCCTTAATAAGTCATATTCAATCTAAACAAAACGCTATTGATAACAAAATATCATTAGTTTCCGAAACAATTGGAGTATTAGTAAATCTGACAAACTCTACGAGAAATAATTTTATTGAAATAGACAAAACAATTAACGAAATAGAATCCATTCTGAATAAAACCCAATTCCAACATAGTAAGGAAATTGTCTTGAATACTTTCGATTTAATTATCCATAATTTTCAAATTTTGTTAACTAGGTTAGATGAGGTTGAAACAGCTATTGCTTTCAGTAGATTAAATATTTTACATCAATCCATTTTAGACATAGATGAATTGTTATCAACTCTTAAAGATATAGAGAAAATAGATAAATTAATGTATCCAGTAAATTCCGATAATTTGATAAAAATTGAACATTGTATAGACATAAGAGCATATATTAAGGACAAACGAATAACGTTTATTATGTCAATACCAATTGTCCAATTAGATTTCTATAACTATTACAACCTTCATCCTATTCCCATGTATAATCCTCATTTAAACCTAACATTCCTAATAACGCCTCAATATTCCCAAATCCTGGTCAGAGGGTCAGATATACTTCCACTATCACAATCATGCAAAGAAATAGACGAAGGAGAATTCCTGTGTTATGAAGATAATTTATCTGTCACTAATGAAGACTTATGCATTACAGATTTGATGAAATTTTCTTCACAAATTACATCATGTTCTCCACTTACAGTAAAATCCTCAAAAGTCAAGGTCAAATCTATTCGGCCTGACACATGGTTACTATATTCAGGAAAACAGACATTTCTCACAGAGCACTGTGAAAATGATTTCAACCAGTTCAACAATTTTGGCACCTATATATTAACCTTAGATAATGAATGTGAAGCTAAATTAGAGAACATCACATTAAGGAAACGTCTCATTCAATTAACTAATCAAGTCTTCCATCAAGTTCCAGTTATAAATTTACCAAGCATCACAGCAGCAGAGAAAATCTACAAGCAGCCAATCAGCCTAGATGAGGTCAACTTAGAAGATCTTCAGTTCCTGTCACATGTGTTAAACAGTAAAAGTGAAAATCTCAGTGAAAACCACGTATATTCAGTGAATGTGCATAGCATAAGTTTAGGTTCTATAATCATTTATGTAATATTATTAATTGTGCTTTTGATTGTTTTATATATTTATAAGTCTAAAATATTGTCCTTATGTAAACATAAGCAAAATCAACATTCTCAAAAATCGAACGCTGATTTTGAACTTATGGAGGGAGGAGTTATGTATACTAGACCAGTACACAGCTCAGTGCAAGTACTTTAAAAGATGATGCAATATAAACAGACTGTTGCTCATAGAATATAATTCCAAGTACTGTTTTGCTTAATCAGCTTAACTTGCCTCAGCTGCGTATTAATCATGTAAACAGATATCAGGTTACTTGTTTAGTCTCAGTCCAATTCTTATAACTGTTTTGCTAAATAAGCAGATATCAATTAATAAGACGTATAACGCGTGGGTTCATTCTAGAAGGAGTTGTTTACTTGACGATGCCTATAAAAGCCATCGCCAAGCAAAGTACATTTAATATCGACTCAGCTCTCTTACCGTTCGCACTAACGTTAAGTAATATTAATTGACTGCATTAATATTTTGAGTATCTATTATTAATTTGTATTGTGAAATAAATATATTTTTATAAAGTCACGCCGGCCTTTATATTTGACTACCTACAGCACTATTATTGACATACATTAACAGATTAGGCATCGGCTTGTGACGGATCCGTAAAATTACGCATAATACAGCCTGGACGAAATCAATAATTAAGAATCAAATAACAACGTTATCACAAAGTGCTATGGTATATTATAGCTTTTGGGACTCACAGCTGCTGATCACGAGACACTTTTTGCCACCTAGTTACTATTTCTACATCAATATCACCATTGATTCTTCACTAAGGAATCTATGAACTTCGTCCAACGAATTTCAAATTCATGCACCAAGTTATCTTTATTGGGATACGAATTGTAATACAAAGAGTTCAATGCCAACTTTTTCAGAAGTCTTAAGTCTGCATGCCGACTTGCTACTCCTACAAAACACACGTAAAAATCGTGAGACAAAGGCTCAGCTCCCCACACTCCAGGGTCATCGCTAGATAAAACTACAGGTAGATCTTGAGCTAAGAAACCAGCTAAAGGATGATTCCTTACATCATCAACTAACTTCAGAACAGCGTTCGAAACAACATTAATTTCCAAACCGATTTTCCTCTTCTTTACTTCTTCTATTAACAGTGGATGTTTTGCCAAAGCAAACGCATGTCCAATACGTTTAGTATTAAGTAGAATTACATCGAATAAGTTCTCGTCTGAGTTGGTCCCATACCAATTTGTTTCACCTGCGTGAAAGTAATAGTCGAGATCTTTTGATGCTGCCACTAATTCTGGTAGAAAATCTTTGATTGGTGGGCCTAAATCTTCTTGTCCAACGAGATCAAATCCAGCCAGAAAGTCTGGTAATCTCCGTTTAATTTCCAAAGCAATTTTTATATACGCTTGAAGAGTTTTCGCGTCAACCATTCTGATTGGCGCATATATCAATTTGGCTCCGAAGAAATCTGGATAATCAATCAAAAATTGATCTACAACGCTTTTATAACATTCCGCTGTAGCCACTGAATCGTAAACATTACCTTCTAAATCGTATAAATGAGGTAAAACACTTCTGATTTCTAAGTACATCACATTATCATCTCTTAAAGCTTTTAATGTATCGTAAAAATATTTCTCCCATACTGGTTTATACGTAAATAGGGATGCACTACTAATAAAATACTTTTGGAATTTCTGCCACACAATATTTACGTCAGTGTATACTTCGTTTGGATTGTCTATCACTATAGAGAAATGTTTCTTTAGATCTGCATCAAATTTTTCAACGTCTCCTGATGCTTGTCTTACGTCTTTCAGTAACTGCCATTTAGCGCCACAAGTAGATTTCGGCATATCTGCTGAAAATTGCAATCTCATATCATCGTGTTCAAAACATACATACAAATTATCCCAGTAAGTCAATTCTATAATATAATCTGGACTTAATATTCCGGTATCGTGTGCGTGTAACACTGCACCTTTAGGCATCATCTGTATCATTTTAAATAACTTAGTTTTTTTCACCTCATCTTTGTATTCAAAGAAATGTTTAGACACATTAAAATTCTTGGGATTCTCAAACCCTTTATTGATTTCTACGAATTTTAAATCCATTATAATTTCATTAGCTTTTATTTCACTGTCACTTAGCACGATGTCGTGGCCGAGCATCATGTCCTGTTCTCTTTTGAGTAACTTTTCTCTTTCGTTGTTTAGTTCTTCGATATCCATTTTGGCGGTAACTATTGCACTTGATAGGAGACAGATCGCGGCACTCCACATCTTAACGGCCTGAAATCGAAAGCCGTACTAAAATTAGTTGTATTTGGTGCGAGGTTGTACTGTCAGCATTGATATTGCGTAGATAAAGTTAGATAAGGCAGTGTTTATATTAAAATACTATTACAATTTTTCGATCGATGACCGCCGATTATAATTACAAGCTATTATCTTAAGGAAAGTAGAATCATGTTGATTTTTTTACACAGATTAAACAAAATATTTCGAATGTCGAAAATAACTTCGAAAAGGGGAGTAACCGCAACGTTTTAATCTTATCTTGTTTAAAGTCTCTTTCTCACGACAAAGTAAGATTACAATAATCCTAGTAAAGAAGTGGAGATCACTTAATTTGTTTGCCAATCGACACAATTAATTCTAAAATTATTTTGATTCCTTTAGTCGCTTTTTATGACATCCCGAGGTCGTAATCTAAGAGTGACACCTTCTACTAATTGGAAACAACAGACTCAGACCAAATTCTTAATATGTCTATATATTGCAAAACCTTAAGTAAGGACTAAAATGGATAAAGAAACTTTAATCACGGCAACTGGCTCACCTAATTAAGTGAACAACTCCAGAAAATCTTATTAAACGTCCGTATTTTAATAAAAAAATCATTGATATGGGCATTACAGTGATATTCTATAAAATGCATAGTAGATATAGTGAACTCTGATTATATTTTTTAATTAAATTATATTTTTTACTGCGCTCGTAGCGCTGTGCGACCGCCGTATTCTTACCGATTACTAAGGTTAAGCAGCGCTTGACTCGGTCGGCCTGAGATGGGTGACCGTTTGTGGCATTTTCATATTCGAGAGTCTCCGTGCTTCAGAAGGCACATTAAGGCGTTGGTCCCGGTGACTACTTAATGTAGTAGTCGTTTAGCCGAGTTGGAAGCCTTAAAGGCGGCTTGATAAGTTCCAACAGCAGGTGGCCACAAACCTGCCTTCACCAATCCGCACCGGGTCCGCGTGGTGGAGTATGACTTTAGTTTCTATCACCTCGATTTGTGGGATATGGCCTTTGCCCATCTGTGGGACAGTATAGGCTGAAATTATTATGATACGTCTCATGACTTACCGACCAAAGAAGTATTACCGAAAACAAGCAAGGAACTCTTAAAATGACGAAGAGTAATGAATTATTGTTGCTGTTTACTGCTTTGCAGTCAATTTTATTGGGTTAAGAGTTTTTTAAAAACCCTTTTTCCCTAAATGACTTGTGTCATTAACCGCAGAAGTATAATTCTTGGTACTGGGCGAGGTAATAAGTATTTATCGAATTATGCGCTTAGCGTAAACAAGGGACAAACCCGAATTGTGTATGTAATTATCATTAAGTCTATTTTTAGCTCCAGCAAAAAGTTGGGCTTTTACAAAGCAGTAGGTAAAGCCCCACATTTTTTTTAAACTTATCTCCACACTATGATTTATTCCTGTGTCGTGGGTGCGTTTACAAACATGAAAATTCATATACACTATACCGTGATCGGAACAAATAATTGTGGATCACACAAAGATTTGTCCCGTGTGGGAATCGAACTCGCGACTATTAGACACAGTGGGCGGAGCGGCTCAAGCTCTTAACCACTTTTAAAAAAAAAAAAAAACTAGCGCATACAGGTGCCGTATTATTTAAATATCGAATTAATTATTCCGTCTGTAATTGTCAAAGTAACAGACGCGTCCATTTTGTTAGTGTTGCTAGTATAACAATTTATGTTTTCCTATTTTTTCCCATTTTTCCCCTTTTATTTGCTGAGAACTATAAAAATAATAGTAGTAAATGGTATCAATATAGTTAACTACAACATCAGGGTTTTAATATTTAGTTAATATGATGAAAATATATTTTCCCTACATTAAATTACTACAAACCTTAATGTTTCAAGTATATCTATTTCTTGAGTTTAATATGCATTATAATACACGTTCCCGCAACAATGATTTTATTATCATCTACTCTAATGTTATAAAACAATTACCCGAAAAAGTAGTAATCTTTCCGGGCTGCCAACATTACGCGGGTGGGAAGTGCGGTGAGTGCGGGGCGTTTGTTGAATTTCGGCTACACCGCGCGACGTGCAATTATGACTGGACGCGCCTTCTGGATATATTATTTTATAGTATGAACGTCGATGAAGCGAAAAAGGTGTATCAGAATCTTAGTATGTGGCGAACTCCAGTCTCTGTCTACCCCAGTGGGATAAGGTTGTAAGTGTATGTATATATGTATTAAATTATCTGACATGATTTAAAGCGACTCGATTTTAATTTAATCTCCGAAAGCTTTGAAAAATAATTATTTTTTATTAATACAATGCGAAAGTGGAAGGATGTAGTTACCGGGAAACACCTAAGCTATCTTACCATGACCATATAGACCGAGTCTTATCTGAAGGACAATGCAAGAGTCTCCGTGACCGGCGAACGTGTATGAGACGAACTACAAGAGTGGAGGAAGCCAGAGAGGTATGTAAGGAAAGAACCTGTTGGAACTCCGTACTCTCTGCCTACCCTGGTAGGGATCTGGTGTGGTAATATAGATAGATAGATAGGTTATTAATAAATACGTATTGTGTTCACAGCCTTAGTGCATTAATAGATAAAAAAAATAAAAAAGAACGTGCTTATTTAGTGTGAAGGTAATTTTGCTATAACAGTTACACATTAAAAAGAAAATGCTAACTACATACCACATTACATTTAAATTAGCACTCTAAAAAAGACTCAATAAAATACATTTTTCAGTGGAGTATTCTAGAGATAATATATTATTACAGGTCACTGTTTGATTTATTGTTTACCTTTTTTATATTGATGAATTGGCTGTTTGTATTTTAAGGTAAGACTCCACCGCGAGCGTTAATTCGCGAGCATTCACGAGAAATAATAAGCCAGCATTAATTCCGGAGAATTCTTTATCATGTATACCTATTGATCCGCGAGCATAAATACGCAAGCATCAATGCCGGAGCATTGCTTAATAAGCAAAGGAATATATCGAGCAAAATTTGAGTGGAAGCGTCGAAAGAGGTCACCTAAGGAGAATCCATCACCAACAAATTAATTTTCTCTTCTAAAAGGGTCAGTGCATACCACTCGATGGAGCGAAACAGCTGGGTCAGAATCGTAGTAAGTATGTGGCCAACTGTAGTATCTGCTTAGCCAATGGGGTAAAGGAGTAAATGTATGTATCCTTTCTCCACAATATTTCATTGCTAGTGCCATACATTCGCGAATGTCGGTGTTAAAACCAACGGCTCCTGTTTTCTGGTACTTGTTTTTAAACTCCCTTACACTAGGAATTATTCCCGAGTCCCGAATACGTTTACAATCATGAAATTCACACGCATAAACACCCAGATCGTAACAAATATTCGTGAGCACACAAAGATCTCATCCGGTCGAACCCTCGACTATTCGATCTAATCTGTTGGAACATTCTCACCAAAGCAATTTGTATTTACGTGTAAACTTAGGTAAGGCCCGAATCCTCAAAGCCGAATTTTTATTACACGCGAATGTGCGCAGTGGAGACGCAGCTTTATGTGAAGTAATTATGTCACACCGGAGAACACGTAACTGATTGATTTTCACGACTTTGACCGTGATAGGTAATCAGATGCATTTGTTGTGCTACACTTATTATAACTCGTAATAAAATCATTTGATTAAATAGATAATACTCACAAATCTATATAAACTCTCCTTACAATGTTTCATTATAACTTTAAAACGATCCAGTAACTCTTCCATTAGTTAAAAAAAAACTATAACAAAATACATAATGTACTCATGTATATTTTATTCTACAAAATGTAACGTAAGTAACGAAACACCTTGGACACACCAATAATGCTTTACAAATTCAATAATAAAACTCAATTTCCAGTTTTAATGAGTTAATAACCATTTTCTTGAAATCCGAATTAACTACGAAACATGGGGAATTAAAGAATATGTTTAGGAGATCAATTAAACTAACCATAATGATAAAATTTGTTTAATACAAAAAAGGCACGTCAAGAGTCTTCGTAACGAGCGAGCATTTAAGACGAACTATGAGAGTGGAGGAAGCCAGAGAGGTCTGCAAGAACCTGTTGGAACTTTGTACTATCTGCCTACCCTGCTAAGGTTCTAGCGTGATGATATAGATAGATAGAAAACAATTAAGTTGCCGATTTGGTTCAAACTACTTTAGGGCTTAGCACAACAGATTTACATAGCGTAACGTTGTCATTCATTTTATTTAGAAAAGTTTTAGTATAAAAAGGATGGCATACCAACTCGATAGCGTTACGCTAACGTCAGTCTGTTCGTGCTAAGCCCTCTGATCTTGCGTTAAATTACGTTACAACTTGTATAATAAACTGCTCCTTTGTGGCCTTGATGCCTTGACTTTAAGCCGAAGTAGGAACTCGAACTTCGGAAAATCGTTTCTTAGCCAACACTTAGAGGGTATAAGGAACATTTATGCTAATTTCAAGTCCATAGCACGCACTAAATTTATGTTAGGTGTATATCACACACAATATATCATACGTAAAAAAGGGTTTACAATTGGGTCCACATTTCGATGACACCTCGACCTTGATAATTATTAAATGTCAAAAGAGACATTGACAGTTTTAGACGCATTCGAATTTTTATTCAGGATAACTTTCTTATGGAGAATAAGGAGAAGAAACTCCACATTCAATTACTTTTAAAAAAATGTTTGTTTACACTTTACAATGGTTTTACTTGAGAGTTTTGGCGGGAAGTCGAAGGGTGAAGTTGTCAATTTGTTTTAATTTCCAAAACTTGTGTTATTTCGACTAATAATGTGTAATGTTGGTGGAATATTAACCATTATGTGTTTTTATATGTGCATGAGTGAAGGTAATTGTAACAAAGTAATAAAACGTGCCTTTTCGACTTCCCTTAAAACGGCCGTCGCAATTGATATGTAAAGTATCCACCGCTTTACTATCCAGGGTGGGGTACTTCATTAATTTTATTATCATCGTTGTCATCAAGTTGACCGGGGAGTAGAATTAATTTAAACAAACACGATTATATCTCCACTGAACACTGGCAAAATACACTTAAAATTAGTGTGAAGCCATAACTTAAAGAAGAAGAAGAATGGTGTTACTTCTTCTTCTTCTTATTTTAATGAATGGCCTCACACTTGAAGTATATTACTTCGCCAATGTCAAGTAATAATAGAATATATCAATAAAAGGTTTTACAAATCACCAACAAATCACTTTATAGTGCGACAAGGATATTTTGCTCCGTGGATGACATTGACACTTAGTGTGAAATACGCAAGTAAAATAAATGAGGGTTATCATTTACTAAAACTTTCCAGGGAAATACTTTGAGAGGTACCTAAGTTACTTTTTTAATTGGTAATCATAGGGACCAACGGTGGCAACTCTGCGGCTGTCATGATGTAACATTCAACTTGATGTCAGCGTTAGTTTCGATTTTGGCTGCAGGCCAAAAGATTCTTGTATAGCTGTATTTGCCACAGAACAAGTTAACATATTTATGAACCTAATCACACCTTTTTTACCAACTTGTATCTGGCTGCTGGGCAAAAATCTCTCCTTACTGCTTTAGTTCATGCTTTTTTTATATATTTAAATTTATTAAAGTTACTGGTACAATATATACCTTACGGACTAACATACATATAATTATATATTCTAAGTAACATGTAATTCGGCAACATGTTGCACTGTGTAAGGACGTTTCGTAGTCTTGCACGAAATCCCCTGAAGACAACACACTTCGTCCTGAAATCCTCACTCATAAAGGTCTCCAGCTTGGTAGTTTAAACTCGCACAACAAAGGAATCACAGCCTTATTGTTTCTAAGCTCCTTCCTTCCTCCATAAATCTATTCTTGGTTAATGATAGTCATTCAAGCCAATATGCATCGAGGTTATCACGTAACCTCTTTTTAGTCATGCCACGACGTCGATTACTCACATATAGCTATAAGCTAATATGGTCGAGGAAGGTTATGACTGCTCACGAAGTCATACTCGTGAACGGCTGCTGCTTATGGAGAATGGTCCACCTAGACTTCTTTAGTATATTTATATGGCATTGCGTTATGGGGCAAATCAGCGAAATTAAAGTCTGTGTTCATCACCCAAAAGCAATGTATTCGAGCGATCTGTAATGCAGCCCCTTAGGAGAGCTGTAGGCCTCTATTCAAAAATTTGTCGCTACTTCCAGCTCCGTGGTTGTAAGTTTTTGAAATTTGCCTTTTCGCCAAAATGAATCCCGACTTGTATACACGTAAAGAAACAATTTGTAAGTTTCTTACTAGGTATCGTGATAGACTAGTGCTGCCTAGCATAAGAACAGTTAGAATATACAACCACGACGGGGCCATGAACAGGTTATGTGGGACTACTCGCTCCAGCGACGGTCGGCGTAACTCCGGCCTTCGCTGGAGCAAGTCCTACCCACTAAAACCCCACCGTGTTCCATCGCCCGCTATAGAGGCGAGTCACGAGGACGCGGACATACTTCCGCGACCCGTCAGCGGCTGTCCGTTTTTCGGACTCGACTTTATCGGGGTATCCCCGCCCTGGTTCTTCTACATAGTGAAGGCGCACCGGAAAGAATATACAACCACCTACCACAACACATTAGAGACCTCACTATAAAAGAGTTTAAAATTAAACTATTTAAATTTCTGTTGGGAAATTGCTTCTATTCAGTAGAAGAGTTTATGAAATTTCGATCTGAACCTAACCTGACATAGCTTTGATTATAATATATTCTACCTTTTAATTATACTTTTAATATCATAGAGTGACATAAATTTGATTATAAGAACGTTACTACTATTTAATGACAAGTTTACTTATTATTATAATTATTGGTTGACATAGATAATTGAGTATTGTTCAGTTGTCTTAACATTAGTGATAAAATATGGTATGCCTAATTTAGGGTAAATTGTGTTTGACCCGTGGAATTAGACCATAAGACCTGGAATTGTTATACCACAATTTATAATAATAGTAGCCCTGTTAAGAAACTGTCCCACCGTTGGGCACGGGCCTCCTCTCAAACTGAGAGCGTTTAGGCCATAGTCCACCACGCTGGCCCAGTGCGGGTTGGCGAACTTCACATACCTTCGAGAAACTCTTAGGCATGCAGGTTTCCTCACGATGTTTTCCTTCACAGTTAAAGCAAGTGATAATTAGGTTTGAACCCGAGACCTCTGACTTTGCAGTCCAACGGTCTAACCACTAGGCTATCACTGCTATACCACAATTTATACAATAAATATTTTTAGTCTTATTTCTCAGTCGTTAGGCATCACACTGTAGCCGGATTGCATACTTCATTTTGTATAATATAACATTGTATCTAAACAGAAAATGATGGAAAGAATGAATAGAGAATTAGACAAAAAAGACAAGCCCGTTGAGTTTCTCGCCGGATCTTCTCCGTGGACATTTCAATCCGGTAATTAATTAGTAAGCTAGAAAAAAAATGTCAAGTTGAAAATTTGTTAGTGCTCCTGAATATTTCAAAAAAATAAAAGATTTTAGTGTAATGAAATACATGGGTAACTAATTTCCATTTAACGCACAAGTTTTATACACGAATTCAAACTCACTTAATTATTTTTATAATAACTTAACTTAATTAACTTAACTTACAAATTTTCAGTTTACATTTTTTTTCCAATCCAACTACTAAGCTTCTACTGCAATAGAACGCGGCCTCCACTGAGAAGATCCGGCGAGAAAATCGGCGAACCTGTCTTCTTAATTTTCTTACTCTTTTTTTATCATATTGTATATTACAATTATATAGTTAAAATCTAGCTCCAGTGAGATGCCTTACGATCGAGATATGAGACTAACTTTATTATTTTCAAAGAGTAAGTGTCTAAAGGATTCCGTATGGACCCACAAGCAGCCCCCGTTTACGAGTATGACTACTAGAACAGCCATCACTCCCCTCGACCCTATTCGAAGGAAGGAAGTGACCCGCGCCAGATAGCCACCGCAAGCAAAGACATTTTAGTGAGCATGACCAAACCAGAACCGACGCGACGGTGGTCAGAATGTGTCTACAAAGCACCAATACCCCGAGCTCGTTAGGCACAACACGCTAAGATTTAACGTTGTTATATTACTTAAAGCAAATGAAATAACTTCACCATTATTTAAAGCATGGCACTTTAAACCTACGTGGGGAACTTTTTTATAGAAGCCTACGTACGTATAAAAGCATACATACTTAAGTACCAACGCAGAATAATCTTAATTTTCCGAATTTCTCTATTGAATGCTGCACCAAAACTGTACGACTCCGAAAGAGAAGAAAAAAAACAAGTAATCACTAAAAAAACTATGTTTGTGAACTACACAAAGCAAGGGTGACTATATGTTCCTTTCACATACGAGGCATGCCTTTTAAGTTTTGTCGTTTGAAGAAAAAAACACAACTAGAACCTTATAGTACTTTTTATTGTTTTCAAAGTATTCACCACGTAGCTTAATACACTTTTCCATTCGCTCAAACCAGTTATTATAACATTTATTCCACTCTAAAGTGGGGGTGTTCAAAATGGCTGACATGAAAGCGTCGACTGCTTCTTCACCGGACTGGAACCTTTGACCACGAAGACTTTTCTTAATTTTAGGAAATGTAAAGAAATCGTTAGGGCTTAGGTCAGGACTCACACGGACGTCACATGACGATCTTCGAGAATTAGTTGTCTCACAGCAATGATCTTATCTTCAGTGAAGGCGGATTTTTGGCGTCCTTCGCGAGATTTGTCACTAACACTAGTATGTCCACGCTGGAATTCTAAATACCAGCGTTCGACAGTCCGCAGACATGGGGCTTCATCACTGAACACAGATGTTAGCTTTTCACTACACACCGAAGCCGTGTCAGGCCTCTTCTAAAGTTGTAGAAAATTATTGCACGAACATTTTCCTTAGACAGATTCATTTTCGTACGTAACCTGACAGATTCCAATCGACGCTGTGACTAAACAATAGCATTAATCCTAATACTTTCAACTGTTTTGAGATTCAAAATTTAAACACATTCGAATATAGAACAGTTCTAAATTCAAAATTGCCGGGAAATATGGAAACAACAGAACTTAAAAGGCATGCCTAGTATTACTGTTTACTGAAATAAGTCTAGGAATATCGTTAAAATTGTAAGCTCTTTTGAAAAGGAACTCATTAGTATTTCACCAAAAAGACAGAGTAGGTAAGCCTATCCAGCTGCTTTACCGATGACATATTAATGATTATATAACGACTTGGTTTAGTGGTCAGCTTACTAGATGGAGAAGTAGCAGGTTCGACATAAATTTTTGTAAGAAAAAATGTGACTGCCTCCTTGGTGTAGTGGCAAAGCGCATCGCTTTGTTATCACGGGGTCCTAGGTTCCAATCCTAGGTCGGACAAATGTAAATTTTCTAACGAAAAATTTCCAGTATGAGTCCGGAGTCTGGAATCGTGCACGGTATATGGCAATAGGCTCGCCCCCTGTTACATGGGACCTAACATCGTCAGCGAAAAGTGGGAAAGCTCAGTATACCTCTGCCACTCCCGCTCGGGGAATATAAGCGTGACGGTGTGAAAAAAATGTGTAATAAACACCCAGATAGGAAACAGAATCTTTATGGGTATAAACATTTTTCTGTCCTGGTGTTTGTGTATGTGAAATTTTTGTTTGTAAACACACCCATGACACATTGACATAGGAATGACTTTTAGTATGAAACAACACCGGTTTAAAGAGAAATGAATATTAGTGTATATGCAATTAATGTTTGTAAAGGTACGCACGACAAGGGAATAAATTCTAGTGTTGGACATTGCTTAAAAAAATTAATAACAAATAATCTCAAGCAAATATAAACAACAAGACAACCATTCTCCATCCTATTACATACTAATAAAGCGATTAAAAAACTCACCCCGGTGTAAATTACAAGCAAAGCGGTTCCATCAAAAGGGGGTTTCGTTTACCAAAGAAACTAAAAAAAAAAGAATCGAGTATAAAGACCCGACATCCGCCATGTTGATTTCATACCGCGAAAGGGTTGGAACTCAAGTGGCACTTTGCAGTACCGCCCTGTGCGTACGATAGAGGGAATAAGAAAAAAAAGAAAAAAGATGGCGTCGGAATGGCGCGTAATGATATGGATATGCACAACATCTGGGAGCTTTAATCTTGATGATTCATATTTTGATGAAGATGTTTTAGCTAAGCCATAGATGAATTACTTGTCTAGTCTAAGGTCATAGCATTCACGATTTGGATACGTCATTGTTTAGACTCTGCTAATCTATCTATCTATCTATAACCTCACGCCAGATCCCTTGCGGGGTAGGCAGAGAGTACAGAGTTCCAACAGGTTCTTTCCTTACATACCTCTCTGGCTTCCTCGACTCTCATACACGCTCGCCTGTTACGGAGACTCTTGACTTTTCCATCAGATAAGACTCGGTTTATTTGGTCGTGGTAAGATAGTCTAGGTCTTCCCCGGTACCTGCATCCTTCCACTTTCACATTGTATATCTGTTTTGTCATTCTTTCCTCTGGCATTCTTTCTATATGCCCGAACCAACGGAGCATGCCCTTTCTCATCTTTACACCGATACTATATTCTATCTGCTAATCTACTATCTGCTAATCTATATTAATAATATTATTAATTCGAAAGTAACTCTCTCTGTCCGCCTGTCTGTCTGCTTTTTGACTAAATTCGGTAAGGAAATAGATTCTATCTAGGGGTATGATATAGGCTACCTATTGTCTTAAAAAAAACTTAAAATAAACGCCTGTAAATAATGCTAACGAAGTTGCGGATACAGCTCGTACTAAATATGCGTTTAGCCACAGTATGCAACATATGTAAACAGTTGGCCATCTTTGTACTAGCGGTCTGAATCAAAATCACGCATTCAGACGCGTGGTTTACGTCGTTTTTTAATCCTAGGATGGCTAGGATTTATGTCTGTATCGTGGGTGCGTTTACAAAAATAAAAACTCACATACACAAATACACAGACCGAAACAAATAATTGTGGGTGACACATAGATTTGTCCCGCGCCGGGAATCGAACCCGCGACTATTCGACCCGGGGGCGGAGCGGCTTAAGCTTTTAAATAATGCGCCAAATCGTCCGACGTCCGTCAAAATCATAATAAACACACTGACCGTTGGTGGCCTCCTTTAACGAGATAGAGGGGCTCCGCAATCATAAAACGGAATACACCGATAACTCCTATGATAACCTAGTATCTAATGAAAACAGGCTTTGTTACTCATTATCTTATTTACTCATTATCTTAATTAATAATATTTAAACTACTCAAGGGATCTGACGTGATGATATAATTAATTCTATATCGAATCGCCTCGTTAGCTTAATCGAGCGGTGTATAACTTGCAATGTTCGTATGTCTGTCTGTCTGACTTTCCGGTTCAAATCTTGTGATCCACTTTTCAAGCACTTGTACCCACTAGATCTCGTCCAATTGAGCTGAAATTTGGCATACTTATACAAGGTGTAATATAATAAACGCAAAACCTGAAAGTAGTTTGTTCTAAATCAATAACTGAATTGATTCTAAGCATTTTTAATGTTTATTACATTTTTTTAATTTGCAAAAAATGCTGTTACTGCTTTAGTGTGCTATAATAAATTAAAATTATTCTTGTTTCACAGCAGTACGGAGATTTCAATTGTATTTCTAAAACGTATTTCTCAATACGCACACATACATGTACAAGTTTCATTGTTAATTGGGGTATAAAAGTGCTTAAACAAGGGGTTAAAAAATTTAAATTTGGGAAATTGGTTTTCGTATTGAACTTGTAAAGCAATTATCTAATCAGGGTGTCTGAGGTCTTGCGTTACGATACACCTTGTATAAAGCCGGTGATAATGCAATAATGATATCATAAAGCTGGTCTGATGATCTATCTATCTATCTATATCATCACGCCAGCTCCCTCGCGGGGTAGGCAGAGAGTACAGAGTTCCAACAGTATCTTTCCTTACATACCTCTCTGGCTTCCTCCACTCTCATAGTTCGTCTCATACACACTCGCCGGTTACGGAGACTCTTGACTTGCCCTTCAGCTAAGAAGGTCCTGGTCTGATGATGGAGTCGGAAGGTGGCAATGGGAACATGTGAACTGATGGACAATTTAGCAAAGTGGTTAAGAGCTTAAGCGGCTCCCGCCCACTGTGTCTAACAGTCGCGGGTTCGATTCCCGCTCGGAACAAATCTTTGTGTGACCCACAATTATTTATAGTGTCGGGCTATCCTTTCCTCTCGTGTCTAGGCTTGTTAGATTGGTATCGATAAGTTGATTAGATTTAGACTCGGATGGTACCAGCGTATGATGGAGCTGGAAGGAAGTCTTAGAAACTCCTTATCTAAGTACGATATCTTCATTGTATTTTTGCTATAAAAGCTTATTTCTAAAAGGTCTTTTAATATTAAAAGATTATGGACGAACGACGCGTGTCAATATATATTCACACCCATAGCTACTCGTAGCTATCAAGAGTAAAATTAGTTTCAAATTAATTAGGTCGAATCTTCTTGGTACGGTAATTTTAGCAAACTGTAGCATTTTATTTCGTCCTCACGTTGAATGTAGTTGGTACGAACTATTTCAAAATGAGACCATGCCGACGGACCTATATAACAAAGTTACATATGCCATACAAAATAAACGGGAGTTGCAACTTTCGTGCCCCTTAATAAGGTTATTTATGCCAAATATAAATACTGGATTATAGGACTTTGTTCGTTGGACACGCCGATGTAGTTGGTATGTACGTGTTCATATTTGAAAAGATATCCCTTTAGAGGATTTTTGAGAAAATCAGTTACAGAGACCAACCGCTAAAAATGTATGATCATCGGCAACGAATTGGTCCTAGTACAAGAGAGGGCTAATAACGAAGAGTCATGAGCATATGACAATGAGGGTTAGATTGACACCGAATTGGTCTATCATAGTCAATACCAGCTTTCTACAACCCACTGCAGGGACAATCCTCCTCACTTTTATGCCATTCTCCGCGGTCCTGTGCCAATTTACCCTTAGTTCTATTTCAATCTCTCAATATGGAATTGGTCTATGGCAAAAAGATTCATATAGACACAATACTTGCATTCGATTAAGTATTTTACTTATATCATTATAAGATGAGGGTTGAGTGAATAGATATGAAACTGGTATATCTATTGCAAAAAGACTTGAACACACGCCATTACTAGTAGTATTCATATATAAGATTAATTTAGTCATCATCATCATCATCATCATCAGCCTATAACAGTCCACTGCTGGACATAGGCCTCTCCAAGTGCACGCCACTGGGTACGATCCTCGGCTACTCGCATCCAGTTTCTGCCAGCCGCCCTACGAAGGTCATCGCTCCACCTAGCCTGAGGGCGTCCTGCATTACGTTTGCCAGTCCGCGGTCTCCACTCAAGAACTCGTTTGTCCCAACGGTTATCGGTTGTTCGGCTAATGTGACCGGCCCATTGCCACTTCAGCTTACTAATTTAGTAGCAATTGTTATTTCAATACTTATTATCCTACACAATACAATATAAATTTAACGTAATTATCAACACATTAGGTACCTATAATCTTAACTGCGCACAAAACAATTCATAACTTGCCACAATGACGACACTATGCTACTGCCTATTTCGGCTTGCGGCCGCGCGGAGACACTTAGGAAATTATTGATTACCCTAAATCATACACACATACATACTGTTAGGGCGGCATCTACAAAAGAGTTAAATCAGGGCGTTTGAAATAAATATTCGACTATTGCTTCCACAGGCTTTATGGATCGATGTCAAATGTTTTTTTTATATATGTTGCCTAAAATATTACTAGAAATTATGCTTTTTCACTCCCTCGTAACGTCCCTAACTACAGATATAACTATACTATACGGAGAAAAATCTTCTTTTTTTCACGTACTCACGGGAAAGAACCGAACTATATAATCGACATATCATATCAAGGGCCTTCATTCAATATGTTCAGTTCTTATCCGTCGGCAAACCGTGCCATACGTGCATAGTAATAAGCATGCATTACATCATCTATGTAGTACTCTTAGTTTACGTGAAGTGTGATCAAACAAGTTATGACACAAAACGAGCAAAAATCATTCAACTCGAATCAAGCTTAACTCTCGGAGGCAACACCAGACTGAACGAGAAAGAAGACCTCGTCAACAACTGCCTAATGAAACACAAATTCGATGAAATCGACTATGGCTTCAATAACCCTGAGTATTTCAACTTCTCTCGACATTTCTTTACATATAAGGATAAAATCAAGAATTCTAAAGTATATAGAATTATAAAAGCGATGCCAAAAGGAGCAGTGCTTCACATCCACGATATGGCAGTGATGGGACCTGATTATCTTCTGAATATTACTTACAGTGAACATCTTTACGTCTGCTTAGCAAGACAAGATACGGTTTTTAAGTTTTCTTTCGCCATCCCTAATATAACATGTGAAGTAGATTGGCAGCTCATGAGCGAAGCCAGAGTAGCCGCTGGTAATATCACAAAATTTGATCAAGATATGAGAAAGCATTTCACTCTGGCTGTGGAAAATCCAGATGATGTTTATTCAAATATAAAAGAAAGTTGGACAGCTTTAAAGAAGTATTTTCGATATGTGTATCAACTTTTGTCCTACAAGCTGATATTTGAACAATATTTATACGATATATTCAAAATGTTTAGAGATGAAAACATTATGTACGTAGAACTTCGAACTTCATTACCTATGTTATATGACTTACATGGAACTACATATGACAAAAAAGAAACAGCTAAAGTTTACAGACAAACGATTAATAAATTTAATAGAGATCATCCTGATTTCGTTGGAGCTAAAATCATTTATGCTTCATCCCGAAATATTGATTCTTCTGCTTTGAATGAAAGCATAAATTTAGCGAGAAGACTCAAAAAAGAATTTCCAAATATTTTTGTAGGTTTCGATTTAGTTGGCCAAGAAGATTCAGGTTATCCGTTAGTGAAGTTTGCTGCGCAGTTAGAAGCAGTACATGATTTGAATTTCTTTTTTCACGCAGGCGAAACTGCCTGGTACGGAACTGAATCTGACATGAATCTAATCGATGCTGTTCTACTAGGCGCTAAAAGGATTGGACACGCATACGCTCTGGTTAAACATCCAATGCTTATGGCCGCTGTTAAAGAAAGGAATATTGGTCTGGAAGTGAGTGTACTATCTAACGCCATTTTATCTTTGGTGAAGGACGTTCGTAATCATCCGTTGAATATTTTACTAGCTCATGGAATGCCCGTTGTGTTGTGCAGTGATGACCCTGGAGCGTGGGACGCGAGTGGGTTGTCTGATGATTTCTATGTGGCATTTGTTGGTGTTGCTAGTAAACTATCGGATCTGAGATTGTTAAAGACATTAGCTTTGAACTCTTTAAGCTACAGTGCACTTAAGAAGGTCGAAAAGAATAAGGCAATCAGTGATTTCAATTTAAAATGGGATTCGTTTGTTAATAGTTTCGACTGTAATACATATCATTAAATATTATTCTTTATTTGCCTTTCTTATCCTATATTTTGGGAATAAGAAAACCTAAATTAAAATATTCAAAATGTTATTGAATTTACCTTTTCAAAATCGTATGAATAAATTAAATATTATTGAAGCATGAGCGTGAATACCTACTAGACGAACAGATGTACATCTGTTCATACATTATTCACATACATAGGAGACAAAAGGATTATTTTGGCTGTATAGCGGAAAGCTGATAGTTAGCAAGATTTTGAAGGGAAGAGTAATAATGATTATTGAATTTTGATAGCTTAAAAAGCTAATAAAGTTCAGTAATAATTACATTATTAGTAAATTTTCCTGATTGCTAACTAAAAAATCTGTTAAAGTAGATGTTAGTGTCCACGAAGTACTGAATAGAAGGTTGTACCAAAAATATTTACATTGGAACATATACATTGGTTATATTCTTAGTTCAAATGTGAGTTAATAACAGATGTTTTCCTGCGATCACTGAAAGAGTGAATAATTATCGCAATACTAAACATAAATAGGCATAAATTACAGTAATTGATTAAAATTATTCATACTTCCTACATCATATTCAGAGATATAGGCAAGTTATATTATTCATGATTACTAACAACCCTAGTACACACTTATCGCAATGTCAGGGGTCATTGTTCGGCTACTACAGTGTTTATTCGTCGCCCAGTCGCGCTACACGTGCGGTTCGCGACCACCATGCGTTACATAATATGTATAATACTGCTAGCTTACGTGAAATGTGATCGATCAAGTTATGACACCAAACGAGCGAAAATCATTCAACTCGAGTCATTGCTAACCCTCGGAGGCAACACTTCACTTAGCGAGAAAGAAGACATCGTCAACAACTGTCTGATGAAACATAAATTCGATGAAATTGACTACGGCTTCGACAACCCTGAATACTACAATTTCTCCAGACATTTCTTCAAATACAAAAACAAAATCAAGGATTCTAAAGTGTATAAAATTATAAAAGCGATGCCAAAAGGAGCGGTGCTTCACGTTCACGATATGGCGTTGATGGGACCTGATTATCTTCTGAATATTACCTATAGAGAACATTTGTACATCTGTTTAGATAACGGAGGAATTCGTTTACAGTTTTCCTTAACTATTCCTAATATTACTTGCAAAGTTGATTGGCAACTCATAAGCGAAGCGAGAGCAGCTGCTGGTAATGTAACAAAATTTGATCAAGATATCAGAAAGCGTTTCACCCTAGTTGTCGATAACCCCGAGGTTGTTTATCCAAATATTAAAGAAACTTGGACTGCTTTTATAAATTATTTCATAGCTGTAGCACAAATCTTAACTTACAGACCTGTATGGGAGCAATATTTTTACGATGCCCTCAAAATGTTCAGAGACGAAAATGTAATGTACGTTGAAGTTCGAACCATACTACCTACTTTGTATGACTTGGATGGATCTACATACGACCAGCGGATAACAGCAAAGGCTTATAGAAAAGCGATAAATAGATTCAAGAAGGATTATCCGGATTTTGTTGGAGCTAAAGTCATATTTGCTCCAATGAGAAAAGTAGACAAACGAACATTAAGTAATTATATAGATCTAGCAAGAAAAGTGAAGAAAGATGTTCCTGAAATATTTGCCGGTTTCGATTTAGTTGGTCAAGAAGATTCAGGTTATCCGTTAGTGAAGTTTGCTCCGCAATTAGAGACGGTACATGATTTGAATTTCTTTTTCCACGCAGGTGAAACTGACTGGTACGGAACTGAATCTGACATGAATCTAATTGATGCTATTCTTCTAGGCGCTAAAAGGATTGGACATGGGTACGCGCTTGTCAAACATCCAGTGCTTATGGCCACTGTTAAGGAAAGGAATATTGGTCTGGAAGTAAATGTTTTATCTAACGCCATTTTGTCTTTAGTGAAAGATATGCGTAACCATCCGTTGAATATTTTACTAGCTCATGGAATGCCCGTAGTGTTGTCTAGTGATGATCCTGGTGCGTGGGAGGCGGACGGTTTGTCTGATGATTTCTATGCAGCATTTGTTGGTGTTGCTAGTAAACTATCGGATCTGAGATTATTGAAGATATTGGCTTTGAACTCTTTGAAGTACAGTGCACTTGAGAAGGTCGACAAAGATAAGGCTATCCGTGATTTCAATTTGAAGTGGGACGCGTTTGTAACTAATTTCGACTGTCGTTTGTATTGATAAGCTATGTTTAATGAAACGGAAACTATTCCAAATTATTCTTAACTGTGTACTATGTAAATTCCTATTTCTGTTTTAATGATATAAACTGGATGTCCGAGTTAAGCCATGCATGTGAGTGAGACGTACATTTGTATCCAATAAAATACATTAAACAGAAATTTTGTTTTTTTTTTAAATTTTATATCTATAGTAAAATATGAACACGAAATTTTACATCATGGAACTACCAATACCATAAAAATGATGATTGGTTTATTAATAGTGTCCTTTGTAGGTACGATATATTGATATATGCAAAGTACCTCTCTACCTCTAAACTTCGTGTATATAAGCATAAAAGTGTTTCGTTTTTAATAATAATCGATGTAACATGAAAACTTTAGGTTTGTATGTAGATTGCTAAATAACAATGTACCTTAATCAGTCATTTCATTAAAATCCAAAACAGTAGGTAGTTTAGTATGATTTATCCTTGTGCAGCAAATAAATAATAGGTTTTACGTCGATTTGTGGTATGCTTAGAATAAATATAATTACCTATTGTAATATGGTGTGAATTGTATGCTTATTATAAGCAATTTTATTTTAAGTTATGTCTTTGTTCCGCGTAATTATTGATTTATTTATTTCTATATACACAAAGGCGATTTACGAACCATTTGGCATTTGCTACAGGTGAAGCGAAAAAAGTATCATCCTACAGAGATAGGCTTAACAAATTTGGAATGACCAGTCTTGATCGACGGAGAGATACACTGGACTTAATGTTCTTATTTAAAATAATGAGAAACTGTATTGATTGTCCACAGTTACTTGAGCGATTTGGATACACTGTTCCATATCATTACCCCCGTACAATAATAAAAAATGTTTTTTCGATGCCGCGGTACCTAACGGTCATGGGCCGATCTTCACCTATCCCACGAATGTGTAACCTATATAATAAGTGTAGTGATATATTAGATATCCATTTCGACAGTCCTTATACATTTCGTAAGTCTTTATCCACTTTATAGCTATATGTATGTATACACTTTTTCTGTTTAAAACTTAATTTATGTATGTCTTAATGTAAACTTAATCTACACTATTAATTGAATGCAGTGTTTATCTGTTATATGGTGTGCAATTAGACGTAAGTACCTAGAACTAAAATTTTAAACGTTAAGCATGTAAGATTGTAGCACCTGTTGATACACCCAATAAATAATATATATATATATATATATATATATGCGCTAACATAATTTTATGATAATTTTCTATTGGCACGCCGTGATGCCCATTTTTAACCGACTTCAAAAAGAAGGATATTCTCAATTTAAGTATTGCTTTGTATCCTCGGGTTAGCTGTGGTACTAGTGGCCCTGAATATAAATTTTATGAATCTTTCGAACTTAAATTCTCTGGAACATAGAGAAGTCTTCTAACGATGTTTTTCTGCACTGTTAGCAAGTGAGATGTAATTCAACATTAAAATAACTAGTGGTCGCTCATAGGTCTATATTCGACCTACTCTTTCATTGTCTGCTAGTTATGTTTGACATTCAGTAAGACTATACACAAATAATATTGAAGACAAACATCAATTTGACGTGTATTGTGTCAAATACATGGTAGTGTGTGTAATGTTTTTTTTATTGATTATTGTATTTTTTATGCATAGTTTTAAAAAAATATTAGCGTTCCCCACTCCTTCTGTATATAAACTATAACTATGGGAAATTTCATACTCCTCCGTCCGCGCAATTTTCTTAAAAAGGGGTATAAAGTTTTTGCTTCACGTATTAATATAATGATACTTACATATTAATTAAATTATTCGTTGGGTTATATGTACCAACCCACATACTTAGACACATTATATACCATACCATTAAAGTTTTCAAGATTTCCATATCACAAAAAACATGCACTTTCATCTAGAGATGCATTTTGCTTCATATTATTCCGAGCACGAATACCAGAATATGAAAATCAATTTAAAAACTATGAATCGTAGAAAATGATACCCTATTCGCTTTTGATAAGAGTCAGGGGGTATTTAGTTAGATTTGAACCTTTGAACCACAAACTTGTGGAGTGACACCCTCAAACGGAGGGTCCTTTTGCCTAACGAACCCATTGTCTGTTCCATCCATCTGTTTTCGACTAGCTCTTCATGTATTCTGAACGCCTAGTACCTGCATTGTTGCCTACTTTAAAATTGCTTTGTAATAAAGTGAAAAAAATCAATATTTGTAAAAAAGGACTTTTAAAAGCAATCTTTTATTATATCTTGTTATTGGCAAAGATGCTATTCAACATATCCTCCATTATAGATTCAAATGTACTAAAATTCTGATTATTTGGAGGTCTGTATTCACACACTATAATATGCTGTTCCAGCTCAACACAGGAAATCTCAACACTCTGCTCAACTGGAAGTTTGACTACATCGTTCTTTTGACTTAATGCTCTTTTTTATCAATATTAAAGTACCTCCATGGAGCCTGGACTGGGCTGTAACAACTAGCGATCGAACAATTATCGTAATTTATTATTACTTCTGGGCTTCTGGCTAAAGTGGCAATGGGCCGGTCACATTAGCCGGACAACCGATGACCGCTGGGACAAACGAGTTCTTGAGTGGAGACCACGGTCTGGCAAACGTAATGTAGGACGCCCTCAGGCTAGGTGAAGCAATGACCTTCGTAGGGCGGCTGGCAGAAACTGGATGCGAGTAGCCGAGGATCGTACCCAGTGGCGTGTATTTGGAGAAGCCTAAGTCTAGCAGTGGACTGCTATAGGCTGATGATAAAGATGATGATGATTATAACTTCTATCTATCCATATCATCACGCCAGTTTTCTTGCGGAGTAGGCAGAGAGTACAGAGTTCCAACAGGTTATTAATATTGAAGTAAAAAAGGGAACATTGGCTGTTCTGACTGTTCACATTTTTTTTTATTTGCTAAAGGAATGGGGTGGTAACATTCACATTATTACATAAAGGGTGCATCAAATACTAGATGTAGGTAGGTTTGTCCGTGCACAGGTTTAGTCGTCTACAATAAATTTTAATAACAAATCGTGAGTATGTGGGTATGCAAATAAAATGTAACCGCTCGTTACGAGTTTCGAATTAATATCGGACAAATATCCTAGTGACGTAAATCATCACGGGTGATATTTTTATTACATTACATTCACACACACACACACCTATCCATCAGAGTTTTGATAACATATACATACTGCCTACATGATGTAGTATGTATATTAGAATGATTTTTAGAAAGAACTAAATTCACTCAATTCATGATCATTTAGTTATTTTTAAAAATATATATAATAATCTATAGTGTTTATTATTAATCTAATAACTACATTATATTACCCAAATGAAGGTGGTAGATGTGTGCTATGTACACCTGCCTTTCTTATGTGTGTGAATGATCTACGCTGTTGGCCGCGGGGCCTTTACAGCTTCACCAGACAAGAGGGTAAGCGTGCAACCACTACGACACCTGCCTTTCGCCGACAACGTTGGGTTCTATGTAGGGCGGGTACCTATTGGCATTATACCGGACCCAATTCCAGATTCCGGACTGGTATTGAGAATTTTTCGATAGACATCTTTAGTAGTATTTTGGCCAATCTAGAATTCTATCCCAGGACCTCGAGATCAACAGCCGCACTCTATTGGCCTATGAGGTATTGACTTATATTTGTAGGTAGATACAGTTGCCTGTATTAAGATGTATAAATACGCGAGTAAGTACATGACTAAAAAGACTCTTTAAAAAAAGGGAAACCGACTTCAAAAAGCAAAAAATAAGTATTTGAAGTCGGTGCTGGTTGGTGCAGTCGGTTACTTAGCACCGACTTCAAATATTTATTTTTTGCTTTCTGAAGTCGGTGTCCTCATTTTAAAAAAGTTCTTTATTTTACAATTTTATGTGATGAGTGCACAAATTATGTATATTTATATACCTATATTATATAATTCTACTTAGTTCTACAGTAAGGTACTTACAGCATTTATATAACACCCATAGTAACTGATTTTACACATAGGTACGTACTGTTTGCGGTCAAGGAGTCCCGTGGTGTATCTTTAAAGTCCAAGGTCCATAAATAAATAAATAATATTGGCCCTGAAATAAAACTATTTTACGGATTTTATCGCGGTTACGGTTTACGGTCGTCGCTCAAAGAAGTCTGCAGTCTGTGAACATGTCCTTGACCGCACCCGCCATAACATCAGATTTGATAGACCACAAATCCTCGTGAAAGAACATCGATTCCTACCAAGGATGGTTCGCGAGGCTATTGAAATTAAAAAACATCCTAATTTCAATAGAGAAGATGGCTGGGTGCTTCCATCGTCTTGGGATCCGGTAATTAATATAATCAAATCCAAAACCAAGCATAACACTGCAAGACCTCAAGACACCGTGAGCTCATTCTGCGTAGATCGGACCAACAACAACAAAAATAATTAAGAAGTTTGAGGGTACCCCGTGAACAACTATGCCTATTGGACGTCTAACACCTCAGTCCCTCCCGTGACCATGGGTGCTGCAAAGCACTCGAAACGTCGGGAACTAAAAATAAAAAAATAAACCGCGATAAAATCCGTAAAATAGTTTTATTTCATGTGTAATATTCGTGTAAATCTAAGAACTCAATATTGGCCCTGTTAAGAAACTTTCCCACCGTCGGGCACGGGCCTCCTCACAAACTGAGAGGGTTTAGGCCATAATCGACCACGCTGGCCCAGTGCGGGTCGGCGAACTTCACACACCTTCGAGAAACTCTTAGGCATGCATGTTTCCTCACGATGTTTTCCTTCACCGTTAAAGCAAGTGATCATTTATTTTTAATACGCACATGCTTTTGAAAAGATAAAGGAGCGTGCCTGGGTTTGAACCCGAGACCTCTGACTTTGCAGTCCAACGGTCTAACTAGGCTATCACTGCTTTTTTACAAAGTTCAATACCAATAAAATTAAAATGGGACCCAGGAGCTATACTGAACCCATTGGAAAAAGAATCATCAAAATCGGTTTATTAGCAAAGAAGTCATAAAAAGCACAAACTAATTATGAAACTCCTCCTTTTTTGAAGCCGGTTAATATTCTGCTTAGTTCTATAGTAGGGTACCTATAAGATTGACGTAATATGCATAATATCTCAATCTACACATTCGTATTGTTTGTCGTTAAGGAGTTCCCTGGTGTATCTTCAAAGTCCAAGGTCCAATACCGATAAAATTAAAATGGGACCACCTTGGAGCTATACTGAACCCAATGCAAGAATCATCAAAATCGGCCCACAATTGGCGGAAATATCGGTAAACTATGAAAATGGTACAAACGGTCTCCCATCCCAGACTGACCCTCTCCATTCCGATCTCAGTCTCGAACCTATTCGTGCCTTCATTAAAAAGGCGACAACCCGATATTTCGCGAATGCGTCCAATCATAGAAATCCGCTAATCGTAGCCGCCGCCGCCGCCGACTACGAACCTAACTCCTACTCCCTATCCCCTTCTATCAGCCGCTACCGCCGTCCGCGGCATGTTCTCACCGACCCTCCCGATGCCCTTACATCCCTTCTTTCGAATACAGATACCGCACACAGGATCAGACACCGACCTCGCCGGCGAGGTCAAAGAATCCCTTGCCCACCGGCCGGTGCAGAGCACCACGGCGAGACACTTATAGTGTCTCGTCGTAGTATACGCCCTCCCCCATAGCGACTGCCCAAGACGAGGCCGTTCCTCCATGAGGCGCCCTTGAACTAGTTGCCCCCTTGGCCTTCTGGCTCAAGCGTAATGGTTTCACGCTCGCCCTCTTGTCCGGTGAAGCTGTGAAGGCCCCGCGGCCAACAGCGTAGATCATTCACACACACACACCCCGCCCTTACCCAAAATCACGTGTATTTTTTTGGTACAAAGTAACTTAAATTTTTAAGACGAGTCATGCGCCTCTTTTCGGCATAGAAATCGCGCGTTCAACAAAAAAATAAATAATATAATAATAAATCATTTATTCATTCATCACAAAATCAGTACGCGTAACAATCTTATTGGAACTTATTTAAGTAGGTATAATTAACGGCTTGCCTGAACTAGGTTGAGACCTGCGTTTCAGGCAGAATTAGTGCTGTAGCATTGTAAAATCCAATGGTTTATTTACAATAACATAACTTATTTGATTGATAAGTGACTTAACTAATAACATATGTTTTAATCTACTTTTATAATAAAATTAAAATTATGATATGCTATAACATAATACGTTATCTACAAATTGCAAGTAATTGTTCCGTCTGTTCGTAAGACATATTATTTAATTTGTGTATATTTAGTTCTCTATTTATTCTATTGTACAAAAAAGGACCTAAAAAGTGTAAAATCTATTAGTATATATATGTTTTGAGGTTGAGTTTGAAAGGCAGACTATATCTTTTCGTCTCTTATTAATGGTAATGTCAGCAGCATAAGCGAGTGTTTTGTGCTGTTTATGTACATAGTACACCTTGCAGGACTTGTATTACAGGGTAGGGGGAAAGCGAAAAGGATGGAAATTGGCAACTTTTAGAACTGCTCTTTGGGCACGTTCGAGGGGCAGTAAAACAGTCTTTAGGGCACCTCCCCATGAGGTGATACAATACTGAATTATATAAATAAAATATATAAATACACGTGATATCTCACTACACCCCCTTGTGATATTTCGTGATTATTCCGAACTCCCCCCCCCCCCCCCCCCATTTCGGGCCGCACGTGATTAATGGACGAACCTTTATCCCACGGAGTTCAATTTTTACATGTTGGTGCAGTTCCGATGACAATACATTTTTGTGGCTACAATATGGGTAATCATGACCAGATTGTACACATAGGCTTCAGACGAAGGAACTCCTCAACAGCCAACAGCACAGACACGAAATTTGGATTGGCCGTTATAAATTGCACCCTGCATAAAAGCTTGTTGATAAAATATATTTTTTTACTATTAATTTTATTTATTCACACAGATATATCCTGGGTTCAAATCGTAGGTCGGACAAAATGTGGTTTTTCTATCGAAAATCGCGAATTGTGTCCAGTATATGGCAATAGACTCGCCGCCTGTTACATGGGAGTTAATATCGTCGGCGAAAAGTGGGTGTACGTAGAACACCACCCCTGCTTCGGAAATATAGGCATGACTGTGTATATATTTCTTTTTTATAATGGGTGTAATAGATAGGATCCACAGAAAATATACGTGACTTATATGCCTATTGTGTATGCCATCGAAACCCAGTCAATACTCATATACTAGACTATTGTGCGCCGCCATTGTTCAAGCCTCATGCACATCTGCATATCAGATGACAAGAGTGCGAGAGACTGCCTATCACACCGTTCGTCGACGCAAAATAATTGAACACAGAGGGCTAAGCGTAAACCAGTGTTGGGAATTCGTCAATCAATTTTTTAATTGTAAGATCTATCAATTAAAATTAAATTAATCTCTCTAAGGTGATTGACGTGGTTGAAATGGATCGGCGTGAGCTCCAAGCCGAAGACTGGCTAGAAATCCCGCAGAACCGTGTGAAGTGGCGGAATCTTGTCGATGACAAACACCTCACTCTCTCCCGTGCCCACGGGTGTTGTAGAACCCTCAAAACGACTGGAATATAAAAAACCAAACCTAAGCCGCGATGAAATCCGAATCCGGATTAATTGCTGTTAAACTTTTTTTACAATAATTTTTGCCCAACGCTGGCATAAACTTATCGTAACGTTGTTGACGTAGCGTTTTATCACATTCATCTTTATTTAGTACATTTCTACCTATAGTATTTTTAACATAGGATGGGTACTGTCCGTTCTAATTGCCAAACGAAATTAATATTTAATTCAATGGTGTTAAGGCGTAAAACCATAAGTATAGAAACGGGCATGCCTCTTATTGTCATTGAATAAAGTATAATTTCGTTTGGCAACTAGAACTGTCACTACCCATCCTATGTGAAAAATGCTATAGTGCTAGGCATTTTTCAATTATAGGATCAATCAAATGAAATTCCACTTGCAATTAAGTTAATCCCCCTAAGGTACTTCAGAATAACAATGACTTCTGGACGTCAAACCCTTCAGTTCCTCCCGTGACCATGGGTGCCGTAGAACACTCGAAACGTCAAAACTTAAAAACTAAAAATAAGCTACGACGATATTTGAAATATATTAATTGCAACTTAATTTTTTCACAATTAATTTTTGTCCAACTCTGCGTACCTATAAAAATGACGTATCAACTTAATAGCGTCACTTTAACGTGAATCTGACGGACGACTTTCTCACCGATCCCCCCGATGCTTTCTCACCGATCCCCCCGATGCTTTGTCATCCCTTCTTTCCGCTCCGAATAAGGGCGACGACGACGATGAAGTCGTAGATCCCCTCCCCTAGCCGGCGGTTGACCGGTGCACTTAGTACTGCACCCCCTCACCCCGCAGCGACTGTCCCAACCGAAGCCACCTCTTCAAGGCGCCCTCGAGTATGTCGCCTCTTGCCCTTCTGGATCAAGCTTAATGGTTGCACGCTTGCCCTTAAGTCCGGTGAAGCTATAAAGGCCTCGCGGCCAACAGCGTACATCACTCACACACACACACATGACGCACGACCATCGGATCAAGTAGTCGCGGGTTCGATTGCCGCACTGAACAAGCCTTTGTGTCACCCATAAATGTCTGTTTCCAGTCTGAGTGTTTGTCTATGTGAATTTGATGTTTGTAAACGTACCCACGACACAGGAATATTTCTTAGTGTGAGGCTCCGTTTTATTATATAAAAAAGTATGTTCGTGCTAAGCCCTTTGTCTGTATAGAAAGTGTAAGGGAAGAACTTGGCAAACAGATTGGCGTTTTCTATTCGATGACCCAAAATATATTTTTAGCAGCCACACATTCGAAAGTTGAAATGTTCTAAATCGGTGTAAGCTACATCCATTCGACCGAATATGGACGGAAACCGTCGAGTATCGCGTTCAATTGTCACTTTGCATGTAAAAATAGCATAACAAAGCGGTGTAATCTAGCTTTAAAAGTACACTATCCCGGTTTAGTGTTATACGATTTTAAACCTAATCACTCAAAGTTAAGATTGATATTGGCTCGTCTATGGTTCTCGAGTTTGGTTTGACTACGTTTTCGAGGAACTGGGCGCTTATTCACTTTGATAAAATTAAACACGCAACGCGGTGCGTTTTGATAACTTCGTGAAATGATCATGAAAGGTACTCCAGTGGCTTACTGGATACGATTCCTCAATAATTTCACGACCTTAACGTAACACACCGTGTTTGATTATAGTGAATAAAGGTTTTGCCACATAGCCGACGCCCCACGACGGTAGCGCGGCTTAGGGAATTATAATGTACTGAAATGTACGGGAGACGCTACACAGTCCAGCCCCGCACGGCGCGAATGTTGCGCGCCTTGGGGAGTTGTTATGTACTGAAATGTACGGGAGACGCCACACATCGCAGTCCCGCTCGGCACGACGGTGGCGTGGCTTGGGGAGTTGTAATGTACTGAAATATACGGGGGACGCCACACAGCGCAGCCCACTCAGCGCGACGAGGGCGCGGTTTGGGGGGTATAATGTACTGAAATGTACAGGAGACGCCACACAGCGCAGCTCCGCTCGGCACGACGGTAGCGCGACTTGGGGTGTTGTAATGTACTGAAATGTACGAGACACCCCACGCATAGCAGCCACACTCGGCGCGACGGTGGCGCGGCTTGGGGAGTCGTAATGTACTGAAATATACGGGAGACGCCACACAGCGCAGCCCACTCAGCGCGACGAGGGCGCGGTTTGGGGGGTATAATGTACTGAAATGTACAGGAGACGCCACACAGCGCAGCTCCGCTCGGCACGACGGTAGCGCGGCTTGGGGTGTTGTAATGTACTGAAATGTACGAGACACGCCACACATAGCAGCCACACTCGGCGCGACGGTGGCGCGGCTTGGGGAGTCGTAATGTACTGAAATATACGGGAGACGCCACACAGCGCAGCCCACTCAGCGCGACGAGGGCGCGGTTTGGGGGGTATAATGTACTGAAATGTACAGGAGACGCCACACAGCGCAGCTCCGCTCGGCACGACGGTAGCGTGGCTTGGGGTGTTGTAATGTACTGAAATGTACGAGCGACGCCACACATAGCAGCCACACTCGGCGCGACGGTGGTGCGGCTTGGGGAGTCGTAATGTACTGAAATATACGGGAGACGCCACACAGCGTAGCCCACTCAGCGCGACGAGGGCGTGGTTTGGGGGGTATAATGTACTGAAATGTACAGGAGACGCCACACAGCGCAGCTCCGCTCGGCACGACGGTAGCGCGGCTTGGGGTGTTGTAATGTACTGAAATGTACGAGAGACGCCACACATAGCAGCCACACTCGGCGCGACGGTGGCGCGGCTTGGGTAGTTGTAATGTAATGAAATGTAGGGGAGAAGCCACACAGCGCAGCCCCGCTCGGCGCGACGGTGGCGCGGCTTGAGGAGTTGTAATGTAATGAAATATACGGGGGACGCCACACAGCGCAGCCCACTCAGCCCGACGAGGGCGCGGTTTGGGGGGTATAATGTAATGAAATATACGGGGGACGCCACACAGCGCAGCCCCACTCGGCGCGACGGTGGCGCGGCTTGGGGAGTTGTAATGTACTGAAATATACGGGAGACGCCACACAGCGCAGCCCACTCAGCGCGACGAGGGCGCGGTTTGGGGGGTATAATGTACTGAAATGTACAGGAGACGCCACACAGCGCAGCTCCGCTCGGCACGACGGTAGCGCGGCTTGGGGAGTTGTCATGTACTGAAATGTACGAGAGACGCCACACATAGCAGCCACACTCGGCGCGACGTTGTCGCGGCTTGGGGAGTTGTAATGTAATGAAATGTACGGGGGACGCCATACCACGCAGCCCCTCTCGGCGCCACGGTGGCGCGGCATGGGGAGTTGTAATGTACTGAAATATACGGGAGACGCCACACAGCGCAGTCCCGCTCGGCGCGACGGAAAATGTCACGACCGAACGTAGACGACGCCGTCTGTCACGCGCCGTCGGCTATTTTACCAAACCTGAAGGGTCCTGCATGAATTCGTCGGTAGATACATATGTACATTTTGCACTGGGTAATATGAAACGTAGATAAAAGTTTTCCGGTTACCTTTTTTTGTGAAAACGATGAATATAAGGATATGCAAATAAAACTGAAAAAATAATAACCATATTTTTTATTAAAGGTTACAGAGAGCTCCAACTAAGTATCTATCTCTTTGTGAGAATATTAGTTTGTTATAAAAAATATGTAAGCTGGACTTAGATATGTATTTAACGAAGAAATTTTTTATAATTTACTTAAAAAATAATCTTACCATACAATATGGCTGCTACAAACTTTACTGGCCGCACGGCCACATGTATTTTGTTCCCGCTGCCGGCATGTAAGAATTGTAAGATGTACTGTACCTGTACACTAGCCTAGTGGTGAGACCGTTGGACTGCAAAGTCAGATATTTCGGGTCCCAACCCAGGCACGCACCCCTGCCTTATGGAAAGCTTGTGCGTTTTAAAAATGAATTATTACTTGCTTTAGCGGTGAAAACAACACAAAACATCCCATGCCTACGAATTTCTCGAAGGTGTATGAAGTTCGCCAACCCGCACTGGGCCAGCGTGGTGGACTATGGCCTAAACCCTCTCACTTTGAGAGGAGGCCCGTGCCCAACGGTGGGACAGTTTCTTAAGAGGGCTTATATAATATTTTTATTATTATACTGTATACACGCGCGATTTCACTAGGCCGGATTAAAGTTGCGAATGCATAATCGGTAAGAAAATAGCTATGATAGAAAAAACATCTTACCGATTTACCGGTGGCTTCCTGCTACAGGTATTTCATACTTACTAGGAAAGTCACCACAATATCATTGTTAATATCTAGATTTTTAATGAAATAAATATATTTTTTTTTATTTAAGTTTAATTACCCTATATCGTTCGCTAAGGAGTAGTAATGGATACTAATTACATAGCATCGTCTAAATAATAAAATAATATTCATTTATTTCGAGTGACGGGGTCTCATATTAGGTACAACATATCAAAATACTAACATTTAAAAATATTATGTTGATCGTACTTTAACGACCGTTTCAGCCAACGACAGTGCTGTCCTCTTGTTCAGCTATCATGTTCAGGACGGTGTTGGCGCTGCCCCATACCCTGCGAACGAGCGACGCACTGCACTTGCGCATAGTCGCATAAAAGCAATGGGCGCGCGCCTCCGCGAACATAACAGAAACGCTGCAGTATCGAGGCAGCCCCAACAATGCCCTGAATGCGTTATTAAACTGAACGCGGAGTGCGTATAACGCGCGAGTGTATCTCGCCCACAGGCTGCACGTGTAGAGGGAGGTGCAGTACACTCAGAAGAGCGTTACTTTTACCTCCCTCGTAGAGCTTATACTGTACAACTACTGGGCATCGAAAAAAAAAAAAAAAAATTTAGGTAGATACACGCTCGCCGCACGAAAAATGGCACCACCAAAAGGCAGGCAAAAGTGGACGATACTAAAAAATTAACAGGGTCCCGCGTTTTAGCAAATGCAACTTTAAGTGATACGAGTAAGTCCCAATACGCCTTAATTTATGTTTACATCATAACTAACCACTCATGTGGATTTGGGAACGTTTTGTAATGAAACTTTTGGACGGGACTGTGTATCTTGTTATGATATATCGATGGGTATAATTCACTCATGTGTTGCTTAAACCCAGTTTATACACTGCTACACCCGTCACTTCCCGCCAAAAGCATTGAGCAGTACCGCGGTAGCGTCGACTGTTCACATACTCTCTTCGCACTTTAAGCATTGCTCTGTGTTTCTCTTATGTTTGCGAAAATCTCCCAACTTCAGATTTCCTTTTCCCCGAAATAATGTCGTTTTCATAAAACTATCCCCAAGGCAATTTTGATACTACCTTTCCCATATTTTTCTGATGCGCCACCCTCACTTTTTTTTTCACCACCCTCACATTATTTTGTATTGTATATATTTCTTTAGATTTTTTTCCGAAATTATTTTTTCCCATAATCCCAAAAAGATTTCTACACCGGGTACACTGTGTGGGCGTAGCTTGTCAGTCTTTTGACTCCCGCTCAAGACTCAACGAAGGGAGCGCCTGACAGTAGTGTTTTAAAAATGAGCGCTGAAGTCGAGCGTTTAGCGCTGAGACGACGCTTACGAGCGTTGAAACACGCAGAAGACGCGAGCGTTTTAAACGGCGACTCGAGCGTTTTTACAACACTACCTGATAGGGAGTGTTGGAAGGGAAGTAGAGCATCGAGGTGTTTATACGACTAACCTTCCCTAACTTAACGCGGAAGTAAGCAGTGTGTAAATTGGGTATTAAATCAAGCAAAGTTAATTACGTGTACTGTATATAAATGTCAAATCATTATTATCATAGGGTCAGGCGTCGCGTGGGCGAGCATTCGGCTAGCGTGGCAATAGGGAATATGCGTGTAATTCAAATAAGGGTCAAATATTTTTTTTTTTACAAACTTTATCGCATTAGAATAATGTCTATACCAATATTTTTTTAATAACATTACTTTTTTATTAAGAAAATAATTATTGAAAGTACAAAAAAAGAGTGGGAAATTCAAAGAAGCGGGAACGCCACGGTATTGGTCAGATCGAATATGACGTCAAAGGCTACAATACAAATGTCAACAAGTGCATATTTGTTGGATGTTTGCTATTGAGTTAGCTTTATTGTTATTTTTTGTTGTCGATTTACACAAAGACAAAATTGTAGTTTAAATTATTTAAGTTAATTCTTACGTTGAAGTGATCTTCGCAGAAATATAAACAAGTTGATGGAGATACCATGTATCTTTTTCTGATTTTACACCACATTCTCCTTAGTCCGCACCTATCGGGTGCATTTCTTATTGTATTTTTACACCTAGACACAACACAGTCAGTCCATTGTATAATAGTCGCAAAATACAAAATAAAAATAAATTACAGAATAAAATACTTCTACAGCTGTTCACCAATTGGTTATTAGACTTTGACGTCACGCCAAGCTCACCAAAATGGCGGGCGTTTAAAATGCTCTTATCTGTTTGCTATCTTCAACATTTTTTTTACCCTTTACATTTAGTTTTTGACGCTTAAATTTTTTATGCAGTTATATATTGATGTAATCTATCGTATAAAAATATAAAAAAATACACGCATATTCCCTATTGTACCGCTGACAAGTTTGTAACAGCCATTAATTACTCCTAATAATTGCTAGATAACGTAGACAATGACTGGTTGTTCGTTATACACAGAAGAGTTAAACAGCGTTAAGCTCGATCAGTTTGATGTAGGTGACCGTTCGTGGCATTTTCATATTCGATCATTCGGAAGGCACGTTAGGCCGTTGGAAGAAGGAAGAAGGTGGTCGTTTGTCACTTCATGTGATAATTGTTAAGCCAAGCTGGAAGCCTTATGGGCGGGTTGATAATTTCCAACAGCAAGTGGTCACAAATTTGCCACCACAAATCCGCATTGGTGCATGGTGGGTGCATCCCCATGGTGAAGTATCCAATTCTCTCTAAGCCATTACTGAGAGAAGGTATTTGCACAGCATTGGGACAGTATAGACTGATTTATTAAGTATAAAGCAACATAAATATATTTTAATATCGAATACAGGAATTAATAAGTCTAATCTTCTCCGGCGGGTACGGCATCTTCTAACCTCTTGATGTATTTCACTCTCAGTTCTGTTACTGCATCGCCTTTCAACTGGTCCTGGAAATGTACAATTAAGCATTTTAGTGAATTTGTGAATGCGCAGAATTCGCATAATTATCGTGAGGTCCTGGACATATATGTTCGATATAAAACATTGTTTGTTTTTTTGTTAATTGAGATATTTTAGTGTATTAATCTTGTGTTTGGTATTATATATTTAGGCATAATCGCAACAGGCACGCCCCTTATTACACTTGGGCCTAACGTCGTCCGAGAAAAGTGGGTGGACTCAGTAAACTTTCGTCACCCCCGTTTGGGTAATATTTTACATATTTATTTATTATATCATTATATATCTTTAATATTTTACACCACACACATGCTCTCTCGCACACACAAACGCACGCACTTACATACTTGCATTGGGAAAGCCTCAAAGGAGGACGCACATCCACACACAAGACTCATTTAACACATATACAAGGTTGTGTTAAGGTATGCACTGTACTATAAAATATTACTATTATTGTGGTTTATACCCATATTTAGACAATTACACCTTATTCCCCAAGGGGGGACGGCCAAGGAGTAATGTGTACACCCCCTTTTCGCCGACGATGTTAGGGCCTAGGGGGCGAGCCTATTACTACATACCGGGCACAATTCCGAACTCCGGACTCATACTGGGAATTTTTCATTAGAGAAAATACATTTGTCTGATCTGATTTGAACCCAGGACCTGGTGACCACAAATCAATGCGCTTTGCCACTTGACCAACGAGGCAGTCAAGTTATTTAGACAATCTTCAAATTACCTGAACGAACCAGCACTGCACATCAAGCTGCACCATCTGGAGGGCTCCTCGTATAGCCCCAGGGATCAGAGCACAGTACTTGAGCCCATTGCTAGGCATCTCCACCCACTCACTGAGGGGACACTGGTCCCAGACGAGGGAGAACTCGTCACCGGAACTGCTCCAACTGGTTACGGTGGGCTGCATGTTGAGGTACAATCTGGAGAGCAGGAGAAAAATATTTTTAAAAGTCAAACATCTTGAATTTGTACAGGCCCGTACAGGAGATTGAAAATGTATCTATATCATCACCCCAGATCTCTTGCAGTAGGAGGCAGAGTTTGAATTGAAATTTTTATACTTTATAAATCCACCACTAGATCCTGGCCTGGCCTGTTTTGAGAAGATATGGCTAGAAACTCATCTCATCATCATCATCTTTTCAATTGATTAGTTAATTTGATTTGCATCAAATGACAAATTAAATTGAGTTTTTTTTAAAAAGAACATCCTTTACGCACATACACACACACACCCTATACACTAGAATTTATTCCTATGTCGTGGGTACGTCTACAAACAAAATTCACATACAGAAATACCCAGACCGGAACAAATAATTGTGGGGCTCATAAAGATTTGTTCCATGCGGGAATGGAACCCACGATTCGACCCAGTGGATGGAGCAGCTTAAGGTCTTAACCACTGCACTAAAACGTCTGCTAAACATTGTAACACTAAAACACAAAATGCCATGACAAAGGGGATGAGAGATTAAGCAGTGTAGTAAGTCAACATTTATAAGATTTATTATGTTTAAGCAAAATTTGATGTATAGGAATACATTCCTAAGCTGAAAAGCTTACTGAAACTGAAAAGTTGAATTAAGTGGCATATAATCTCAAAAAGCCTTAGAGACTACTTATTACTTACTTAGAGACTACACTACTTATTTATATCTCACCTATCAAAAAAGTAATTAAAGATAAACTACTTATTTTCTTTGATATTGTATATAATAGAAATTAGAAAAATACAAAGAATAAAGAATGTTAACATACAGAGAAAAACAAAACTAACAGTTGCATTGCAACATGCCCTATGACTCGAGTGGAAGTGGGCAGGCCATATAGCCAGGTGCCGGGATAAGAGGGATAACCCAAACCACAAAGTGGTCTGGCTCACTTGAAAAGAGGCGCAAAGGATGGCCTTAGAAAAGATGGGCTGACAACCTTATCAAAACAGCCAGAAGGGACTGGATGAGCATCACCCAGGACAGGAAAAGGTGGAATGAGATGGAGGAGGCTTACACCCTTGCAAAGACCATTCCAAAAAACCAATCTGAATGAGTAAAAGAAGCTAAAATAATAATAATAATAATAATGTATTTGTATACATTATTATTATTATTTTAGCTTCTTCTATATCTTCTATTCAATAGTATATCCAAGAAATTGACGTGTCCAATAAAAGTCTAGTGATGAATAAAATCCTATAATCCAGTGTTTACATTTAACATAAATAACCTTATCAATGGGCATGAAAGTTGCAAATTCCATTTATTATATTTAGCATATGTAAATTTCACCTATATGCAATCTACTGATTTACTGCCAAGCCCTACTTGTGCATCTTAATAAAACTATTGAAGATACAAACCCTGATTTGTGCAGAATTACTGAATGGAGCAAATCTTACGGTCTTAAAGTAAACACTGGAAAAACGCAAGTCACCATTGTATGCAGCTCCCGGATGATCTCCAGAATTAACTGGTTGTTGCTGGTGGCTGCCGATTCGATTACGCCGGGATACTTATATTCTTTCCCTCCTTTATAATATATTGTTTAACTCTTCCTCTCCATCTTATCTCAAAGAATGTTTTGAGTATTCCCAAAACTCTGGTACTCAATGTCTAAAGTCCTCCGAAAACCTAAGTTTAAAGATACCCTTGCATAGTAGCAGTTTCTATGATAGGTCTTTTGCTGTCCAGGCAGACTTTGGAATGCTTTGCTAGTCATTATATGGCGCGCGTCGACTTTAGAATGCTTTAAAGAACAAGTAAAGGAATTTTACCTATCAGACCGCTTACCAGTATTTATTAGTATTTATAATGATTTTATTTCCTGTATTTTTTAACTTAGCATCTTTTGTTGTTATTGTCAGTAATGTTAATAATTATCCTTATTATCATTCTAATTTAGCGCATCCCAGTAAATTCCTATCACTTGAAAATTCTCCATCCTAAGGTTGCCTGGAAGAGATCGCTCATAAGCGATAAGGCCACCCTTTGTGTTACTTGTGATGTTCTTTATTCATATAACTATTTGTTACATTATTGGTGCACAATGAAGAGTTTATCTATCTATCTATCTTTGTTCCATGGGACCGTCGAAATAATCTGTCTTTATCATCATGCCAGAATTCTTGTGGAGTAGGCAGAGGATACACAATTCCAACAAATTCTTTCCTTACAATCCTCTCTCAATCCACACTCTCATAATTCACCTCTTACAATACAGACACTCATGACTTGCCTTTTAGATCATGACAGTCTATTAGTTCCTAGCAATAATACTAAGCTGAAAACACACAACAACATACCTGATAATCGAGAGTCCACGTAACCGGCGAACGTGTATGAGACGAACTATGAGAGTGATGGCAATCAGAGAGGTATGTAAGGAAAGAACCTGTTGGAACTCTGCCTACCCCTCAAGGGATCTGGCGTGATGAAATAGATAGATAGAACATACCTGAAAGCTTGCTGAATCTTATCCGCAGTCTCTCGCATCTCCAAACATCTATTTGAAGTGGTGCGAGCCAAGAAATCTTCAATCAACCGGACCCCCATATTATAGCCTATTCTCTCCAATTGTTTATTTACATCATCTGTGTTTTCAGTTTCCTTCAACATTTGAGATACTAAAGCGCCATAAGTGAGCGTCAATAACTCTGAATTCTGTAAGAAAATAATTAAGTATTTAGGTAATAGACATCATCGAAATCCGAAGATAATTATTTCTATGTTACTTACAACTTTTTTGGCATCGAGTCGTGAAGTCTGGCGCGACATGTCTGGTTAATTGTTGAATAATGATTTATGGGAATATTTTAATTAAAGGTATAAGAATTTATTGAAGAAATTATGCAAACACCCCTTTTGTAGATTTTGTCGATGTTTGACATTGACAACAAACCGATGATGACAAATATGGCATTTGACATGACATTAGTGACAGTTTAATAGAGAGGCGTTTGTATTATATCCATGGGCGTATTCGATGTTTTATTTATCGAATGTTGTTTCAAACTTCTTTGGGTTAACGTAATGAGAAGGAACTATTTAAAAAAAAGGAATTATCTTAAAAAAATGTACGCACTGATTTGATAATTTGTAAATGGTGTAAAAATAAAGTGTACATCGTTTCTATAGTGGTGTATACGGATTCTACATGGCCTTATTATTGCTTGAGTATAACTGCATACGTGGTATTGAGTTCTAAATCGCAAACATCATCATTTCAGCCTATACTTGTCCACTGCTGAACATAGGCCTCCCCAATCGCTTTCCAGCGTAACCGGTCCGATGCCACCTGCATCCAACGATTTCCTGCGATTTTCACAAGATCGTCGGTCCATCTGGCAGGCGGTCGTCCTACGCTGCGCTTGCCAATACGTGGTCTCCACTCTAGAATCTTTCTGCCCCAACGCCCGTCCGATCTTCGCGCTATGTGGCCAGCCCATTGCCACTTCAGCATGCTAATCCTGAGGGCTATGTCGGTGACCTTGGTTCTTCTACGAATCTCCTCATTCCTGATTCGATCACGTAGAGAAACGCCGAGCATAGCTCTTTCCATAGCTCGCTGAGCAACCTTGAGCTTTTTTATGAGACCTATTGTAAGAGACCACGTCTCTGATCCATATGTCATCACTGGTAACACACATTGACTAAACACTTTAGTCTTTAGGCACTGAGGTATTTTGGATGAGAAGATGTTGCGCAGTTTCCCGAACGCTGCCCAGCCGAGTTGGATTCGTCGATTGACCTCTCTCTCAAAGTTGGACCTACCTAACCGGACTGCCTGTCCCAGGTAAATGTATTCGTCGACAACTTCAAGAGTAGAGTTCCCAACGGTGAGTGCGGTGGGTACGACATGGACGTTAGACATTATTTTTGTTTTGTCCATATTCATTTTAAGACCCACTTGTTGGGATACTCTATTGAGGTCACCGAGCATTCGTCCTAGATCTTCCAGCGACTCCGCCATGACCACAATGTCGTCGGCAAATCGAAGGTGAGTGATGTATTCGCCATTGATGTTGATGCCAAGTCCTTGCCATTCCAAGAGCTTGAAGGCGTCCTCTAAGGTGGCCGTAAACAGTTTCGGAGAAATGACGTCTCCCTGTCTTACTCCTCTTTTTATGGGGATCACCTTCGTGCACTGCCCCTGTACTCGGACTGACATGGTGGCGTTATTATACAAGCACTTCAACACTTCGATGTACCTATAGTCAATGCGGCATCGCTGGAGAGATCTAAGAACCGCCCAAGTCTCGATAGAATCAAAGGCTTTCTCATAGTCCACAAACGCCAAGCATAGTGGCCGATTATACTCCTCAGTCTTCTGTATAACCTGCCGCAGCGTATGTATGTGGTCTATGGTACTAAAACCTTTCCGGAAACCGGCTTGTTCGGGAGGCTGGAAGTCATCAAGCCTTCGTTCGAGACGATTCGTAATGACTCTCGAAAACAACTTATAAACATGGCTCAGCAGTGTGATGGGCCTATAGTTCTTCAATAAGGTGTTATCACCTTTCTTGAAAAACAGCACCACCACACCCCTGTTCCATGCTTCCGGCGTTTTCCCTTCAAGCAAGACGGACTTAAATAGCCTCTGAAGGACTTTAAGTACCAGCGATCCGCCCGCCTTCAGAAGTTCTGCAGTAATTCCGTCTTCACCCGGCGCTTTGTTGTTTTTTAGTTGTTTGAGAGCCATCCTAATCTCGCACAGGCTGATGTCCGGGATATCTTCAGTGCAGTGTCGGGTTAGCTTGGCTCTTGGGTCTTTTACCAAGTCAACAACAGGTTTAGCTACTGAGGTATATAACTGTCCATAGAACCTCTCTATCTCCCTGAGCACCTCTGACCTATTTGACGTTACGTTTCCGTCCTCCGTCTTCAGCTTCGTCAACTGGCTCTGCCCAATAGACGCGTCTCTTGCGAACACTTTAGAGCCCTTGTTCTGCTCTATGGTCTCCTCAATACGCCTTGCATTGAAGGACCGTAAGTCGTGTCGCAAGGACTTCAATATCTGTCCATTAAGCTGCCTATAGGACTTAGCATCATCGGAGGTTTGGAGCGTCATGGAACGTCGCTCAGCCATGAGGTTTCGGGTGTAGTCAGATAGTTTTTGAGGCCTATTTTTACGGTGGGTCTTAAAATACTTGGACCCGACCGTATGAACAGTCTCTACCAGCCTGTTGTTGATTTCGTCCACTGATGCGCTGCTGTCTAGCAATTCGAAGCGGTTTGACAATTCGAGTTGAAAGTTCTCGGGGTTTTGGATATATGCATGAGTAGGTCGGAGCGTAGACTTCATCAGACGCGATCTTTCCATTTTGACATTAATATTTAATGTGCCTCTGACCATTCGGTGATCACTGCCGGTTTTTACCCTATGAATCACGGAGACATCATTAAATATTTGTCGCTTGGTGCTCATGATGAAGTCTATCTCATTTTTTGTGGAACCATCAGGGCTCATCCAGGTCCATTTCCTATGAGGCGGCTTCTGGAAGAAAGAGTTCATCATAAAGAGTCCCTCTTTCTCCAGAAATTCGGCCAGCCTCTGACCCCTGGGGTTGCGCTGCCCATATCCAAATTGCCCCACTCTCAACTCATCATCGCCCCGTTTGCCCAGCCGCGCATTGAAGTCACCCATAACCACTGTAAAGTGTGTTTTGGAAGTATGTATGGCTCTACTAATGTCCTCATACATAACTTTGACGTCATCATCTGAGTATGCCGAGGTCGGTGCGTAGACCTGTATGACCTTCAGCGAATATCTTTTGGATATTCTGAGTATCAGGTACGCTACCCTGCTCGACACACTAGTGATGGACACAACGTTGTTTATGAGTGACTTGTGGACGATAAATCCGACACCACCTTGGGACTGCTGTTCGCCCTCCCGGTAGTAAAACAAGTTGCCGGATTTTAAGGTTATCGTGTCCTCGCCCTCTCTTCGGACCTCCGATAAACCAACAATACTCCACCGCAACTTGTTTAACTCTTCTTCCAGCTCAACTAGCTTCTCATCTGTCCTCAATGTGCGTGCGTTGTATGTCACCAGGGCCAATTTTCGGTTTTGGTGGTAGCCGAATCTCTGCCGGAGATTCTTAGCACCCCTTGTCCTGTCGTTACCATGGCTGCTACCGTGGCCAGGACGAACAGGACCGCCGGGGACTAGGGGCCTGGTTTTTCTACTTTCTTCCATAATTGGGGGTGTTTGCCATACTCGCCACGCTTGGCAGGCGGGTTGGCGAGCGCAGTTATTGGTCGTCGAAGTGTTAAAGGAACGCTGCTGCCCATTCCCTAGTTTTCCCTTAGTCGCCTTGTACGACACCCGATGGGATGAGATGGGTTGGTCCTATTCTAAGCCGGGAACCACGCGGCAATCTAAGCCGGGAACCACGCGGCAAATCGCAAACATCACGTAAAGAAAAATATGAATGTGTTATTGTCGTTTCATTGGTGAGCTTTTTTATTTATTTTACATGTTTAAGGTTTATTAGTTTAATGATACTGTAAAACACTAAGGATAAATCATCATTATTCCCATTTACAACTAAATAGGCCACTATTTAGTTATAAGCCATTATATTATTGTATTATCATTAATTTTGGATTGCTGGTAGTTGCTAACCAAATGCTAACACTTATTTCAGGGCGTCAATAGTCTTATTATTGTAAATTAATAAAACACCGTCACGTCTATATTCCCCAAGCGGGGGTGCCAGAGTTATACTGAGTACACCCACTTATCGCCGACGATGTTAGGTCCCATGTAATAGGGGCGAGCCTATTGTCTTATACCGTCGTCATATATACAATTCCAGACTCCGGACTCATACTGGAAATCTTTCGTTACCAAAACTACATTTGTCCGACCTAGAATTTGAACCCAGGATGTGATCACTCGTGATCACATAGCGATGTGCTTTTCCACTAGACCAACGAGGCAGTCTTGTAGTCAGTTTACAGTTGATTTATTTGTGTTAAGTGAAAACAAAAGTGCGGCGACAAAAAAAATCTCCACCTTCGTTATAATTACCCAATAAAGCAGATTCAATAATATATTATAGTTTTATTAATAGTTGTTGTTGTTAATATTATCAGTATATCATCATCATAATATCCAAACATCCAACTGGTCACCTGCCACATAATATCTTAGAAATTTCACGTGTCGTTAAATTACCCATTATAAGCCAGTTGACTTAATTTGTTTTCAATCTATTGAAAGCTAAATCTATCTGTCTATATTATCTTTTTGAATTCCTTACAGAGTAGGCCGAGGGTACAGCGCTATTTACTCTCAGTTCACTCCACAGAAAAACTAAAAGTAAAACTATTATTTCTAAAACGAGATGACAATTTAATAATGTTTATTACTATAAGGACACAGCAGACAAGGAGGACAACAGCTTCAGCACGCAGTAAATTATTTATTTTGTTATGTATCTTATAATATGCTAGTTGTTTCACTTAATGGGTTTATTTTTTTATGTACCAATCCAAAAATGAAATGATGTATGAACTACTAGCGCGATAAGCAGATTACAATTGTTTGTTAAGTAAAGCTCAGTGGCATATTCGGTAATGAAATCGGGTTATTTACTGATATGAAAACAACAAAATTTGTTTATCTCTGTTATTTTTATATGCATAGGCTGATCCTTCGGTGATATTCCGCGAGATCTGTGTGTGTGTGTGTGTGTGTTTTGTCGTTATTCAACAAGGAGCTGTTCGTGTAATCTACAATTAGGTCCGAGAGCTTTTTTTAAACATAAAATAACGAAATAAATATTCTTACCGATGTCCACCGATTTTTATTTAAAAATCAAATATTTTATCAAAATCAATCAATCAATTAATCAATCAGCCTATCGTAGTCCACTGCTGGACATAGGCCTCTCCTAACACGCGCCATTGCACACGGTCCTCCGCCTTCCGCATCCAGTCTGTCCCAGCAACCTTTTTGAGGTCGTCGGTCGGTCGGTTTTTTATCAAAATAATGTCATCAAATTTAAAAAATATGATAATGTAAATAAAAAGAATACTTAAAATGTATGTGATTATACAATATCTTGCATGACTTATTAAAAGGCACATGTCGTAAAAGTGCCTTTTAATTAATATATATATATATATATATATATATATATATATATCTACATTTTGTTAAAAAATGACATGGTTAGCCGAAAGTTTGTAGAAATAAACAATTTATATTAAAGAAAGTTTTTTGCCGGATTTCTTCAAAGGTTGTAATGCTTGACGTTTGTAAGTGAAAAGGCACTTTTTGGCCTCAATATATATTAATTACTTTTGACTTAGATTTTTTGAACTTTATGCATAAAAACTTAAATCTTAAAATTTGTGGTTTTATTTTCAATATATAAATATATACAATGTTTTCATCACAGCACACACGACAAAAATAACATAGCACTAAAAGTACTTCAAAATAACATTACGAAAACATTTCTTTTTTTTTTTGGCGGGAAGTCGAAGAGTGATGTTGTCAATTTGTTTTAATTTGCAAAACTTGTGTTATTTGGACTAATAATGTGTAATGTTGGTGGAATATTAACCATTATGTGTTCTTATATGTGCATGAGTGAAGGTAATTGTAACAAAGTGATAAAACGTGCCTTTTCGACTTCCCTCAAAACGGCCGTTGCAATTGGTATGTAAAGTATCCACCGCTTTACTATCCAGGGTGGGGTAGTTCATTAATTTCATTATCATCATTGTCATTAAATTCATCTGGGAGTCGAATTAATTTAAACAAACACGATTATATATCTCACTGGACACTGGCAAAATACACTTATAATTAGTGTGAAGCCATAACTTGAAGAAGAAGAAGAAGAAGAAAACATTTTAAGAACACATAGATTTAAGTTATATTAGTTTAAACAACAAACAATTTTAGTTTGGCTTATTATCGATATTAACACAGATACTCCTTACTGGCTCTTACAAAGCTTAGGACAATTTTCTTGTATAATCAGGTTTCTATTGTTTCAAACTTCTTTGAACTGACAAACATGACAAAAATAGGTTTCTTAATTTCATGTGAGGGCGGCACTGACTATAAATAAGAGCTAACCAAAGACAACTAAACCAAAAGATCCTGATTCAGTATAAGCAAAAAAAATTAAAATTTCATGCATTGTTTTGTTTTTTCGGAACAAGCTGTCAATTAATTCAAAAATGTTTTATTTACAGCCGTTAGATAACGTAAATTGATGTTAAAATTATTATTCAGTGCTCATAGACCACTACATATCCACATTCTATTACGGATGTGAATAATGGAAAGTGATGGAATCGACAAGTCGGTTTGTTTGGCTAATACTGCGAATGTTGGCGTCGATTGTCAGTCTTCTGTGAACAGTTTGATATTGGATTATTACAAGAAATTTGGTAGGAAGAGAGATTTGGAACAGTATTTTTCCTTATCATCAGCACAAGGCGAATTGAAGGACCCGAGCGGGACGTTTTGGAGGAAAATGAAGAGTGAGAATGACTCCTCAGGGTCTGAAGGAAAGAAGACTGATTCCTCTCAGGAGGTGTGTCGGATATCTATAAGGTGTTCTGTGCCAGAGCCTTGCAGTTCACAGGTACTTATTGTCACGCAAATACTCCATTTTACTTCTCTACTGAGAACGGTAAAAAATACCACATGATTAGAAAGTTATTATCAATTCAGTTTGATTGGGAAGAATTTTGTAAATTATATGATTGAAAGTACCTACTCAATGAAGCTGTTAATAGTTCAGTTATAATGCTTATCTAGCCTGGTTTTTGAAAATACATTCAGGTTATACCTGATCATATTTAGTATCTAGAAAAAGCCCTGAAAAATTAGAACAATAATATATAAAAGAAAACAAGTTTAGTAGGGAATACTTCGTACACTAGACTGACATCACTTGTTTATTATTTTTTAAATGCATCAAGGCAAATCCAGATTCTATTTTTAATGGCTAGGAAATTCAAATAAATCAGTTCCAAACTATGCTATGGCACCTTTACCTGAATATATTAAAAACTGTTGCAATTTACCGGAGTTTAAAAAAACACCATGGCATACCATCATGGCAAGATTTTATAAAATACTCTTTCATCATCATCATCATCATCTCAGCCTATACTTGTCCACTGCTGAACATAGGCCTCCCCAATCGCTTTCCAGCGTAACCGGTCCGATGCCACCTGCATCCAACGACTTCCTGCGATTTTCACAAGATCGTCGGTCCATCTGGCAGGCGGTCGTCCCACGCTGCGCTTGCCAATACGTGGTCTCCACTCTAGAATCTTTCTGCCCCAACACCCGTCCGATCTACGCGCTATGTGGCCCGCCCATTGCCACTTCAGCTCTTTAGTATAAATACTCTTTAGTAGTAGTAAATAAGTAATAGTAGTAAACTAGTAAATAATGTTAATAATATTAGCCCTATTAAGAAACTGTCCCACTATTGGGCACGGGCCTCCTCTCAAATTGAGAGGGTTTAAGCCATAGTCCACCACGCTGGCCCAGTGCGGGTTGGCGAACTTCACACACCTTCAAAAAACTCTTAGGCATGCAGGTTTCCTCACGATGTTTTCCTTCACCGTTAAAGCAAGTGATAATTAATTTTTAATATGCACATGCTTTCGAAAAGACAGAGGTGCGTGCCTGGGTTTGAACCCGAGACCTTTGTCTTTGCAATCCAACGGTCTAACCACTAGGCTATCACTGCTTTTGTAATAATAATGATAGATTACTGTAAAATGCAAAAGAAAAATTACACTATCTTATCCAAATTAATGTCATGTTTCAGGATGAAAACACGCAAACAAAGACTGAGGAGTCAGAATCTCCACCAATAATTATAGAAGAGATAGCAATAGATACCTCAAGACATACCGATGAAGAATCCATTAAATCTGATGACAATAATTCTCAGAGATGTGAGTAGAAATAGCCATTATAATTAATTATTTTATTCTATCCTTGAGGACTACTGTAGATATTCTATTTATTATATACAGTACAAACTCTTTATTTGTGGGGTATAGGTTCACTGCGAATACAAAAACCGTAAATATAGAGTGGTCATTTGCATGAGATTATAGGAGATACATTCCAATGTTCCAAAATAAACCAACAAGATCAAAATAAAATCAATTTAATGAGAGTTTTAACAATATCTATTAGATATTATTGTCAGGTTTATCTTATCTTACTGTAGGCTTGTCCACACTTCGACTCAATGGGATCTTTTATGCAGTCCTTGCCCTGATGCTCTTACGTACCTGAAGGATCAAATACTCCCTGTATCAGGCTGTAGATTCTAGCAGGTGGGCAGAGCCGTAGTTCCTCTGGGTTTGGATAGGCCACTCCCAGTAGCTTCATTCGCTGCGCGGCCAGAGCGTCGCAGTGGCAGAGGACGTGCTTCATGGTTTCACTCTCGGTACCACAGTTCCTGCATACCACATCGATGCATAGGTTAATCTTGTGTAGATGTTCTTTTGTGCCATAGTGGCCTGTGAATGCTCCAATTAGTTGCTTAGTTGTAGTCTACTGTGTTTTAGTAGTCTCTTGCTGTCGCTGTCACACCATGCGGAGAGAAATTCCTTGGAGTGTCTCAGCCCTGTATTTGTTTCCCACTCTTTCCTGTGTTGTTCTTGGGCATATTTGTAGAGTGCACCTCTGTAGGCACCATCTGGCATGCCTATGAACGGTTCTGGACCAACAGGTTTCTCCATTGGTCCCTTTCTGGCTAAGTCATCCGCACGCTCATTGCCATCAACCGCCGTGTGCCCAGGGACTTAGACTAACCTGACCGTGTTGTGTGCTCCACATCTGTCAAGAAGGTATGTGCACTCCGCAGCCAGTGCTGAGTTTAGCTCATAGAAGCTGGTGGCTTTGAGGGCAGCTTGACTGTCACTACAGATGTAGATTCTCTTGCCTGTAATTCGTTTGTCCAATATCTCTTTTGCACAAATATTTATTGCATAGGTCTCTGCTTGGAATATTGATGCAAATCTGCCCATGCTTTGACTAAGGCTGTATCCTTTCGTGTATACACTAGCTCCCGCTCCAGACTTGGTTTTGGATCCGTCAGTGTACCATATCATTTGTTCCTTGCCTTGTTTATTTAGACCACTTTTCTATTGTTCCCTGGTAGGGATGTGGGTGCTAAATCTTTTATTGAACATGTATGTGGTCAAGGTCTTGTCACTTCTCATGTCCCTTATGTCATCTAGTTCCTTGTCTGGCTCTAGCATGGTGTGTTCAAGGCTTGGCGTCGCATAGTCTAGCTTTCTAGCCTATAGAGTGCCTTCCTCACCTCGAGTCTCAATGACGATATGTAATGGAGTGAGATTGAGTAACCACTCCATAGCTGCCGTCGGTGCTGTTTTGAATGCACCTGTGATGGCTAGGCAGACTCCTCTTCAGTTTTATTAGAGAGTCTCTGCTGTTTTGTGCTTTAGTTCTAGGCCACCACACGATGCATCCATACATTAATATCGGTTTTACCGTAATTTTATATACCCAATGCATTATTTTGGGTTGTACTCCCCATGTTTTTCCATATGCTGACCTACACATATTCAGCACTCTCAATGCGTTAGCAATGGTTTGGTCAACATGTGCATGCCACCACAGTTGCTTGTCTAGAGTCACTCCCAGATATTTAACTTTAGTGGCCCATTTAATTTTATTACCATATATATGAAGGTCTTGTAGGCCTGTTAGTACCTTTTTCTGTGCAAATACAATGACATTAGTCTTCTTCGGGTTGACGGAGAGGCTATTTGTTGTCGATACTGTGTTTGGAAACTTCCCATTGATTGCTATCACTATATCGTCCGCGTATCCTTCCTTTGTTGATTATCTTCAAGAGAGAGTCCACTACCAGGCTCCACAGAGTCGGCGATAAGACACCTCCTTGGGGGCATCCTTTAATCGTTTTTACGGATAGCCCTTCTAATAAAGTAGACTGGACTATCCTGTTCTTTAGCATGTTTTTGATTCATCTGATTAGAGTTGGTTCTATCCTATGCCCTATAGCAGCTAATTCATTGGATGAGAATGTTGTGCGATCAAATGCTCCCTCGATATCCAGAAAAGCTGCATCACAGATTTCCTTTTGCTGCCATCTCTGGGGTGAATCCCCATAGTGTAATGCAGTTTCTGTAGACTTACCGGGTAGATAAGCGCATTGCATCTTATGTAGAAGATGATTCTTTAATGGACCATCCTTTATGTGCCTATCTATCATTTTCTCTCGAATACAGAAACTTGGTCGCAATTTTTCAATCCGCGAATTGTGAAAACGCGAATAAAGGAACCGTGAATAAGAAGTACTTTTACTGTATATATACATAGACATGTCAGTGAGATATTTTATGTTAATAAGCCAGGAGTTGTTAATCAGTGATTGTGTATGAGATGAACTATGAAATTTGAGGAGATAAGAAGGGTTTGTAGGGAAAGGAAATAAGAGGGACGATTTAGCGCAGTGGTTAAGAGCTTAAGCCGCTCCGCCCATATGTGTCATAGATGACCTTTAACTGAGAAAAAGTAAGCTATCCATCTAAACAGTTCTCTGGGGTACATTTCATTAAATAAACTGAATGTTTTCATAAACTAACTAGCGAATCACTTCTAGATTATCATAGTGAGCATGTGAAAACATTTATAACAAAAAAGCTGACATAGAGGGAAGAGTGAGTGCAGGGAACAGAGTGAATGGTGCGATGGGACAGCTACTTGGGAGCCGGCACTTAGCCAAAAGGCGCAGCTAGCCATACATAACGGAGTGCTTGTCCCAACGCTGTTATATGGCAGCGAGAGCTGGGTATGTAAGAAGGAGAATAAAAGTAGGATAAATGCGTTGGCAATAATAGTTTTGCGGAAGATGTGCGGAGTAAAGCTGACCGACCGTATTCGCAACAGCGTAGTAAGAAATCGAGTAGGTATGAAAGATAGTATCAGTGTAAAGATGAGAAAGGGTATGCTCCGTTGGTTCGGGTATAAAGAAAGAATGTTAAAAGAAAGAATGACGAAACATATAGACATTGCGAAAGTGGAAGGATGTAGGTACGGGGTAAGACTTAGACTTTCTTACCATGGCCAAATAGACCGAGTCTTATCTGAAGGACAAGTGGACGAAGGACAAGACGAACTATGAGAGTGGAGGAAGCCAGAGGGGTATGTAAGGAAAGAACCTGTTGGAACTCTGTACTCTCTGCCTACCCCGAAAGAGATGTGGCGTGATGATATAGATAGAAAGATAGAGAAAACATCCATTTTCTTTGATAAAATTTACATTGAAAAAAAACATTGGATGATCAGAATAAATAAAGTAAAACAAACAGAATCTTGCAATGTGATAGTACAACATTCTTCATGCTGATCATATTTTTATGGGATATCTGTAGCTGTGCAGTAGTAATTTTTATCCATCTATTTATCTATATTTATCATCACGCTACTTCTATAAGAGATAGGCAGATATTATAGACTCATATTTAACCTTCTTAATGGATGAATTTATGTATGCTTCATGTGGGTGGGTTTGAGTTTTTTTAGGACATTTGATGTAGCCTTATTTAAAAATGCTATTACTTAACTAGCTGCCGTGTCTCATATATACACAACTTACTTTCAGCTTATGATGTATTACTAGACACATCAGCACTGAAACCGCTGTCTCCAAGTAGCAGTATTACGTCCCAACGCAAATTAGAGTGGGATTCTCTAGCTGATGTTGGTTATGCCAATGAGAGTGACAGAAAAACATCTGCATCGAGTTTAAGTACATTAGAAAGACTTGCACTTAAGCAACAGTACTCAAACAATGACACTAATCAAGATATAGGTCCTCCAACGTCTCACTCGACACCTCTAGACGATAATGATAATAAAGGCAAACTTAAGAAAGGTTTACCTAAAAAAACAACAAAATTTTACAAAAAAGATGTTGATTTTGTTGAAGTAAACGTCCCTCATGGGTCGGATATGAATCCAACTCAATCTATCAATGTTAATCTCACTAAACACATATCATTCAATGTTGAGAAAGGTGGTGGAATCACAATTGATAACATAAAGAAGGATATCAGTGTAAGTCCTGAAAAGAATCCAGCTGAAACTGTTGCTTATCCTCAAATAAGATTTGATAAAGAAATACAGACGTCTCTGACTAAAACTAAAGATACATCCACTACTTCCGTAGTATCTCCTAAACCGATTAATCTAGACACACAAAAAATCCCTGTGATGATCAGTTTGAACACTCTTAGAAAACGTATTAGGCGTAAAAAATCTAAACCTATTAAAAGGAGATTGCGACCTAAAAGGAAGATAAGCACTGATAAACAAAGCTTTCCCTTAGAGAAAAGCGGAGAACAACTATCGGATACCGAAAGCTTTGAGTACATGCCAGGTCATGTGTATAATCAAAATCAAATGAAAACTAATGAAGCCAGACCAGCTAACACTTCTGCTGGCAATAAGTCTAGTTTAGAATCGAGTGGCGTGACTGATTCTAGTAAAGGATCAAAGCATTCATTCACAAAAGATTTGGAGAAAAGTATTGAGTTACTTAGGATCACTTTACAAAAACGCTTCAATGATTCAGATACCAAAAACAAATTGATAAAAGAAGTTGTTTCTAGGTTGCTCAGTTCCAGGTATCGGGATGATGATAGCAGTGCTGAGTTCTTATCTGGGTTAACTTATAGCAGTCGCAAACTAGGATTGAGAGATAGTAATCATACAACTAGTACTTCTGACGCTAATAACACTGACGACAATAAATCCAAAAGACCTAGAAAGTCAATATTGAGGGTTGATAAATTCAACCCAAATGTCGTTGCTTCGACATCGCAAAGTGCCCCCAATTTATTATCAGTTGCAAGTAGTGAAAAAGCGATTGCTTCAAATTTACTGAAAGCTACGCATAGTACTGAGTCTGATGTCTCTAGTAGAGAGAAGTCAGACAATGCATTCCCCAAGACTTCTGCAGAGGAACTTTATTTGAAATATTTAGAAGCTCTAAGACGCGAGGAAGCTTACAAAAAACATTTGAGAGATAAAGAAATGTTTCTGAAACAAAAATTAGTTAGTTCTGATACAGTTTTTAGAGCTCCTGTACGTCAGGAGGCAATTATTAATAATAGATTAAAGGATTTGATGAAAGATTTGACTAGAAACAACTATGATGATGGATCAGGAGACGCTAGTAAATTAGAAGGGGGTTCTAATTCCATAGACGTTGCGAGACAAGATGCTGTAAGAAATCAAAGAAGTCACTCAGTGTTTACCCTATCGTCAAGCCATTCAGAATGTCAAGGCAAGAGAGCGAATTTGAAGAAGAAGGAATGTGATGTTAGGGATTTAAATGAAGCTGGGCCAAGCAAATACCCCAATCATTATTGCTGTTGCCCACAACATTATACTAAATCTAAAATAGGGTATTCTGATAGTTCAGTGCAAGTGAACATTAAGTGTCAGTATGAGGACGCAGGTCCTGATAAACCTAAACCATGCATCACACAAGGCACTCACAAATGTAAGGATTCACCTCGAAATATGGGACATGTAATATCTGATAATACAGGTGATATAAAATACGTGTGTTTGTGTAACGAAAAGCCTTTGGCTGCTCGAGATATGGGTGATAATTTCCTGATATATAAATGTTCGCGGCTAACTAATCGCGGCGTGCAGTTAGAATCATCCGAATCAAAAGTATCAAATACTGGAGTTCAATGCGGCGGAGACTCTTGCAGGCCTAAAAACGACGATATCAAGTTAATTAGGGCGCCTTGTAAATCAACAGGCAACGAAAGTAGTAGCTCTGATAATACACCATGTATTAGAAAGCAATCAAAATCATCCCAAACTAATTTAAACGTGAAAATGCTTTGTCAGGATCCAAGTGGGACTCTGACCTGCATCTCCGATGAAAAGACGTCTAAAGGCAACCGTTCCATATCAACTAAATGTGTTGTGGGTTCCGAATCTTCTAACAGAAACGTGATACACGAAGCAACCAGGTGGCTTCAAACGGAAATAAGCATCGATCCAAAGATTTCAGATCCATCGTTGACTGATATAAATCTAGTCAACGATTGCGAATGCGCTAAATTAGTAGGCGAGAAATATAGAGAAGTTACTAAAAGCTGTTATAAGAAAAGTGATTCCAGTCGCAGAACCAAAGAGTGCACTGATATATCTGCCAGCGAATCTGGGAAGAACTCTGTTAAAGATGAAGCGATTAGTTGTTGTGCTGATTTCAAGGAATTTGAAGGAATAACTTCAAATGCACAATGCGCTAATATCGTTAGAGATGATTTCCAAATACCTATTCAAGGGACGAATATGACGCTTATGGTAAATTTAGGGTCTTTAGAAGTTAAAGAAAATCCTGAGAAAGTAAATCAAGCTTGCGTTACAGATAAAGCGTGTATTCTTGATCAAGCCACGTCTATAGCAGACGAATGCTCGAAATCTGTGCAATGTCAAAGTTGTGACGCTCCTATAATAAATAAAACTGATTGTCCTTGTATCAGTGATTCTAAAAATAGCAAAGTTAATAAAGAAACTACTACCCAAACCTGCGGAAATAAACCGCCAAAAAAATCTTGCATATCAGAAAAGCCAAAGTGTAATACTTATCCTAAAAATGTGCAGATTAAAAAACCTTTATGTAGATCTAATACGGATACAGATAAAATTGAAAATGATTGCTGTGTTCAAACTGATTTTACGAATGATACTGTATGTGGTCCAAAGAGATTTACTTATGCAGCTCAAACTACATGCATGACAAAAACTAACGAGAGTGATACCGAATGTACTCGAAAGCCTGAAATATGTGGCCAAAAGGGTCCTAGCAGTGAATATGGTACTAATATTGAGGACGAATGCTGTAGAAAGAAAGATGTTAGCACTCAAAAGGACTCATCTCCTTGTCAGAGAACGGAAATTAAATCGAAGGGTCCTCCAAACTCGTCCAAATGTGTAGGTTGTGAGACAGACGTAGAAACAAAGCCAAGAGACGATTGTAATAATACGTTTCGCAGTCCTAGAGACAAAGTTCAAAGCCCTTGTGATACTAAAAGGAAACCATCGCCAAAGTCCAGTAGCGACTCAGAAACTACCAAGAAAAGTGTTTGTAGTGACGACCCAAAATGCAGTTCAACTTCCGCAGCAGAAATCATAAAAAACAAATGCTGCAACGATACAGAAGACGACACTACAAAGGATCCTATTCTAGACATGATAAAGGATATAACAAAGCGCTATTGCAAAACTGACATCGAAAAGATGAAGAAGAAAAAATGCTTTAAAGAAATTATGACGGTATTGAACTATCTTTTGGAGACAGATGAGAGCACGGACCAAGGAAAAAAACAGAGTTGCGGTAGCTGCACCGACAAATCTAGTTCTGATAAAAAGTCTCAACAAAGCGTTTCGGGTGATTTTTGCGCGACCAAACCGATCGACAAGAAACCTCAATCACCTTCAAACACTTGTAAAAACAACAGATTATGTACTGAATCATCAGACATTCCCGCATCAAGCGATCTCCCAGCCACATCTTCGGATTCAGCTACATGCAAAGTGCTGAACAAAATCAAGAAGGAATGCGAGAAATATCACCAAAGACGATGCAAAAGTGGTAGAAAATGCGAAGCGTCCAGTAGCACATCCATTAACTGCGATCATTGCAATAAAGTGCATCATTGCTACTGCAAAAGTCACAAGTGCAAGCGATCCAAAACTAGCGTCGAAAAGTTTCAAAAGAAATGCGTCGCGTACAACTTGATTATTCAGACGTCTGAGAGCATGCTGAGTGAGGAGACACCTTGTGATACAAAGTGTCGCCCTTTAAAGAATATTGTTGTTAAAGTTCCAAAGCGTAAGCCAGTAGAAAATGTGTGTAAAGAGACGTCTTCTAAGAAAGAGACAGTGTATAAATTTGAGAAGCCTTGTTGCAGTCCGCGGTGTCCTAAGCACAATCGTTCTAGAAGCTGTCCTAATGAGAGTGAGGTGTCGAGTACTGAGGAGTTAGTGAGAAAAACAGAACAATGTACGGTGAGAGAATATTTAGAGAAGAATAGGCCTGATTTCGTAGAGAATTGTTCTCAGAGGCAGAATTGTTTGAAGTACGTCAGTGATATAAGGTAAGATATGATAAATCAGTTTACACTGTTGCCATATAGGGTAAGGTCCTCCCTCACAAATCGAGGTGAGAGGAATTAGGTCATACTCCACTACACAGACCTAGGATTGGTGAAAGTAAGATGTACCTAATTGGAATATAGTGTTTACCGGGTTATCACCGGGTTACATTAGCCGATGACGGCTCAGTACAGTGGTCTGAAGACACCACTCAGCTCATTAGATTAAGTAATTACGGATTCGATCTCCGCAGAGGCCAACTTTGCGTCTTACAGATATGTATTTTAGTTTAGGTGTTTGCGTATGGAGATATCTGTACACAGATATGTTTCTTGGTCTGGTTTGTGAGTTGTTCTTACGATCAAGTCAGTGTCTTCAGCATGACTGAGCATGTATACGAATAACGAAATGTTTTGGTTTATTTAGAATTTATCTGGGTTATCTGTAATTTAGAATAACACGTTATATATACTGGTAGTTAAGTAGTAAATCGATGTGGTGGAACTCACCAATTTTTCTCGCTTCAGAAACCAAGACACATGCTCTTCTCCCCGTTTGAAAATGGTCGTTGTCCACAAACCTAACTGTATGGGATCCATGGGGACTAGCAATATGTATTGTGGAGGTATTTCTCACTTAAAATATCAGTAGAAATTTAGTAATATAATTATACAATAATACATACAATAATTCCTGATTTCTAACCCGCTATGATTTTCATTATTTATTATTATTTGGTTCAAGATTTCTCTTTCTCTCTCCGTTGACGAGAGGTGCATCCATAGGCACGGGCCGGAGCCAAGTGCTTACGGAGTGGAAAAATCTTTATTCCATAGATAAAAATTTTCGTACTAATCTGCATGTGTTGAGTATGACTGCTTTTTGTAGAAGGGCATATATGGATGAGTGAATGTTTAGCATATTAAGGCTTGTGTGTAGTGTATGTGGTACTACCCCTGTAGACGACAGGATAATAGGGATTGTTTTGACAGTGTTGACTCTCCATTGGGTTTTTATTTCAATGGCTAGATCTGTGTATTTTGCTATTTTTTCTGTGTGGGTTGATGTAAGGTTGTGTGTATTGGGTATGGCTATGTCTATGAGGTAAACTATCTTCTTGATCTTATCATGCAGTAAAATGTCTGGTCTATTAAAATGTATAGTCTTATCTGTAATTATTGTTCGGTCCCAATATAATTTGAAATCTGTAGACTCTAGAATTATTTGTGGTGTGTATTTGTAGTATGGCGTTTTGTTTGGGATGAGTAAATGTTTTACAGCTAACTCTTGGTGTATTATGGCAGCAACTTGATCATGTCGATGTTTGTAGTCCGTTTGTGCTATGGCCTTACAAGATCCAGTTATATGCTGTATAGTTTCTGAGCCAGTATGGCAGCGTCTACATTTGTCTGTTATGAGATTAGGTCTATGGATAATATGTTTTTCGAAATTTCTCGTATCTATTATTTGGTCTTGTATAGCTATAATAAATGCTTCAGTTTCCGGGAACAAATCCCCCCGAGTTAGCCAATTATTCGACGCTTTTGTGTCAATATGTGGTCTGTGTAAGTCTTGGTAGTGTCTCCCATGTAATGATTTTTGTGTCCATGCTAAGATTTTGTCTGCTCGAGTACTAACTTTCTGATTCAATTGTGTATTTCCGTCATGTAGATTAAGCGGCGTAATGTGATTGTCGGCATGCTTTATTGTGAGATGTAGGCTAGAATTCTGTGCTCGTTCGTAGAAATACTGTCTTAAAGTTGAAATTTGGTTGTTGTGTAGGTTAAGTATGTCGATTATTCCTCTTCCGCCATCTTCCCGGGGTAGTGTTAATCTTTGAATACAAGATCTAGGGTGGTGTTTTCGGTGAGATGTCATTGTGGTGTTGATTGTGCGTTGTAGATTCTTTAGCTCTGTTTGTGACCAATTTATAACTCCGAATGAGTATGTTAGAATAGGGATTGCATATGTATTGATAGCTTTAACTATATTACGTGAATTGAGTTGTGATTTAAGAATTGTGTTCAGTCTATGTTTAAATTTCTTAGTAACTTCAGTTTTTGTTTCTTTTTGGTGTATGTGGCGTGATTGTTGAAATCCTAGATACTTGTAAGTACTGTTTTGGTCCATTGGTTCTACCTTCTCTCCTGTGTTCAATATGTATTCATTTTGTTCTATTCTACCTGCAGTTATTGTTAGTGTTTTACATTTATCGATGCCAAATTCCATCTGGATGTCGTTTGAGAATGTTTGTGTGATGTCTGCTAAATCATGTAGTGAGTGTGTTGTGTTACTATAAAGTTTTATGTCGTCCATATACATGAGGTGTGTGAGTGTGGTGTGTGTAAGTTGGTCGTCATCTGTATCAATTTCTAAGCCATTACCATTTGTATTAAGTAAGTAAGACAATGGATTAAGGGCCAGACAAAACCATAATGGACTAAGCGCATCTCCTTGGAAAATACCCCTTCTAATGGGGATGTGTTTTGTGTGTATATAAGAGGATTTGGTAGTAACTTTAAGTTCAGTTTTCCAATTTTTCATGGTATTTTTAAGGAATGTCACTATTGTGGGGTTTATTTTATAATGGGCTAATATGTATATGAGCCAGCTATGAGGTACTGAATCATATGCTTTACGGTAGTCAATGTACATGGTGCTGAAGTCTCTTTTATTACGAACCGCCTGCTTCATTGCAACTGAATCTATTAGGAGTTGTTCTTTGCACCCCTGGCTATGTTTTCTACATCCTTTCTGTTCCTCGGCTAATATTTTGTGTTTTTCTACGTGATCGTAAATGAGCTCACTAAGGCATGATGTAATTATTTTGTAAACGGTTTGTAGGCATGTTATGGGTCTGTATTTGGATGGGTTTGCGAGATCATTTAAGTCTTTAGGTATCATATGAGTAACTCCTTGCGAGATAAATGGTGGCATTGTAGTCGGGCTGTGAATAAATTCGTTAATATGTCGAAGTAGAATATCATGAATGGAAGTAAATTTTTTATACCAAAAGTTATGGATTTGGTCAGTTCCTGGTGCTTTCCAATTTTGTGTTCTTGATATTACTCGTTTAAAAATGTCTACTGTTATTTCGCTAAACTGCATTTCCGTTATATTTGTTGTATGTTGTGACAACGATTGGATCCATTCGGCGTGTTGGTTATGGTGTGTTGTGTTAGACCATATACTAGACCAGAACTGCTCGAGTGTTGCTGCTGTAGGGGCTCTGTTATTTTGATTAATTGTAGCCTGTTGCAGTCCCATGCCGAGTCTTCTATAAAACTGTTTTTCGCTGTTCATAAACTGTGTATTCTGTTGTTTCCTAAGTGTACAATTTAAATATCTTCTCAATCGGCTGGCAGTGGCATTGAGTTTTTGTTTAAGTGTGTCTAGTAACTGTTCATCGGTTGTATTGGGCCCTTCGTGTTGTGAATGAATACGATATTTTCCTTTAATTTCCTCTACAAGTGTAATGAGCCTCCTGCTTCTATTACCTTGTATAAATTGTGTGACTCTACCTACACTTTTCCTCAAGTTCTGTATTTTTTGCTGTAATCTTCGTTGCCAATGTGGTATACTTTCTTTATTAGTGTTATTAAATTGTAAGTTTTCTTTTATTTTAGCTCCGTTAGCCATTGCTGCAGTATACGCTGCGCAATATATTATAGTGTGTATTTCATTAAAGCTGTGATCATATGAAACATATTGAGGAATTGTTTTAGAGTTTATATGGTTCACTATATGTGTAAAATTTTTCGAAATCTTTTGTCGGGGTATGTATGGTCTTTGTGTAGGATCTGTGTTATTATATTTATTGTATGCGGTCTGGAATGTTTCATCAATTTTACTGTCGAATTCTGATGGTATAATCGAACTACATAATAATTGCTGATGATTATTTTGTTGTTCTTCACTAATCAGATTACGAGATGTGTTTGTTTGTACATGTGTTAACTGTATTTCAGTATCGGTTGTGTGTGCGTTTGTGTAATATATTTGAGAGAGCGTGTTACGTGAATCGGTTTGAGAGTTAGTGAGGATAATAGCTTGAGTTGAATGTAGTTGCATCTCTATTTCAAGTTTTATTTGTTGTATGCGTTCATGCGATATCATTTTGTTATTAATTATTGCTCTTCTTTGATCAGATACGCGCTGTTCAGAGAGGTGAGATAAATGTGGGTACTTTTCAATGAATCTATCGTATAACTTTTTTCTGTACGCTGTAAGGTCGGTCTCTAAGTTTGTAATTTCAAAGTAAATTCTTAAAATCATCTCGTTAACTTCATTGGACCATCTCATTCGGCATGTGGTTTGTGTAACTGTTGAGTAAGATTGTTGATTTTGCTGTAAGTAAATAGTTACTTCTTCTTTAACTTTATTTAGTGTGCTAAGGGGTAGTAATTTCTTATTGACTATAGCTCTCCGTTGATCGCCTAATCTTTGTTTAGATGCGTCCATCTCTGGGTATTTTTCTGAAAACTCTTGATATAATTGGTCTAAATATGCACGAGTGTTTTGTTCTAAATTAGTGATGATGAGATATGTGCGCCATATGAAAATGTTCATGTCATTAGTCCATTTTTTTCTCGCACGGTTTTCGCCAGTAGTGGGTCCAGGGTTACTAGCATGTGCCTCCTGGACAACATCCACTGACACTAATGAAGACGTAGACGATGATTGGGATGATTGAAGGTGATGACTAAGTGAGTTGGGGGATGAATTAGGTGATGGAAAAAGGCTACTGAGTGGTGATGACGTTGTTGATGACTTAGGGATTGTATGTGATGTAGTGATTTCGGCTGTGGCATTTTTATCGGTGAGAACCCGCCTGCTCAATTCTCCACCGCCGATGGTTCGCATGCTGTAGCATCCAGCATCGGCTCCAGATGCGCCCCGGCGACCCCCGGGCAGCGGCCGTAAATTATACCTTCTTTGACTCATCTCCATAAAGGGTTACCTGAACCTTGTTAGCTACGTATGTTTTGATATTACGCATGTCCGCCCCCCACGTGGCCAGGTGTTCGGCTCGGACGTAAGGTAGGATTTTTGGGGGGCTTATTATTATTATGATTTTCAAAATATCGGTGCGGTTCAAGATCCTCATATTTGAGATCGCTTCCATGATTACTGACCAACATAAAAATTTTAGAACCTTAGTTATGAACGACAGATGCACCCAAAATACTAAACATAGCTTATATAAAAACAGTAGTTTCTAATCTGGTCACATTCATGCGCAAAAATCTCTTAAAGTACATACACTCACAACTTACGGGATACAAATAAAATCATCCAATATTTTCCTAGAAACGTATATGGAAAAAAAAACATTTCATATAACGGGAATTTTTTTTAAATAATTTAAAAAATGAACTGAAGGATTATAAAAGTGTGTCTCTCTTTAAATCTAAACCAAAGTCATTTATCAGTGAATATATTTACGAATAAATAGGTAATATACTTTAAAATACTTTTTTACTAAATCATTACTTACCTTATAAATACCTAAAAAAATGCGAAATACCCATAAACTTTAAAAATACAAATAGTAACATAATAATATACCGTAGCTGTCATTAGTCTTTTCCCTAAATAATTATACAAGCATTTGCACATTTCTTCTTAGGGTCATTGATAATTTATTTTATTTATGTTTTAAAAACTGTAAGATTAACTACTCGATTCCTAGCTTATTTATAACTAGCAGTTTTCGGCGACCTTTTCTTTCGCACCCGGTCAGCAACAGCCCCACCTACCGGGTCTATGTTATTTAGCCTATGCTACTTCTGAATAAGGTAGCTTTCCAATGGTGAAAGAATCATTAAAATCGGATCAGTAGTACCGAAGATTACCCCGAACATCCAAACTCACAAACTTTACCTCTTTATAATATTAGTATAGAGGTTCATTGCTCATATTTTAAATGAACTGTAAGTTTCTTGAGTAATAAAGTTCTTTAAACTGAGACTGTAAAACAGTAGTTCCTTTGGTATCTGTATTTCTAACCTAGATGTTAAGGTGTAGTTTTGATTGATACATCTTTTATAGGTGTACAAATGGGCTACAACCCGTGTGATCCCCGCAGTACATGCAATGCGTGCAATCAATGTGTTGACCCTTGTGAAGTAGCGAGAATTGGTGAGTTCCGTTCCATTGTAAAAGCCCGTGTGATCCCCGCAGTACTTGCAATGCGTGCAATCAGTCTGTTGATCCTTTTTAAGTAGCGAGAATTGGTGAGTTCAGTTCCATTGTAAAAGCCCGTGTGATCCCCGCAGTACTTGCAATGCGTGCAATCAGTCTGTTGATCCTTGTGAAGTAGCGAGAATTGGTGAGTTCCGTTCCATTGTAAAAGCCCGTGTGATCCCCGCAGTATTTGCAATGCGTGCAATCAGTGTGTTGATCCTTGTGAAGTAGCGAGAATTGGTGAGTTCCGTTCCATTGTAGAAGCCCGTGTGATCCCCGCAGTACTTGCAATGCGTGCAATGAGTGTGTTGGTTCTTGTGAAGTAGCGAGAATTGGTGAGTTCCGTTCCATTGTAAATTGAGGGTAGGTTTCGTTAGTGTAGGGTAGTTTCAATAAAGGTAGTTTTTGAAAGTGTAAACTAAGCACATTCGTAGCGAATTTTTTTGTTACAAAAGTTTTTATTTCGCAAAATGTCAACAAGCATATTTTTTATGTCATTTGCAGTCATTCGATAGGTATATCAAGATACTCAGTCCCGTTATAAAGTTACACTATTAAACGTCCCCCAAATCCACGTGAGTTTGATATAAACATGAATTAAGGCATATTGTACCTTACTCGTCTCACTTAAAGTTGTATTAGCAAAAAAACGGAAGTCTTTTAATTTTTTAGTATTTTCCACTTTTACCTGCCTTTTGGTGGTGCCATTTTTCGTTAGGTGAGCGTGTATATACCTATATTTGATCGCGTTCTTTATTAAGTTATCCTAACTCGCTGCGTTGTGAGATCCATGAGGTATGAGAGAATAATGCAGAACGAGCAAGATAGCTTACCCAGTAAGCATTTTATTTGCATATTTCAGAGCAAATGAGCGCGCTGCCAAGCGTGACCTGCTGTCACTGCACGTGGCCAGGGAACCGGACCTGACGTCCCTTAGCGCGGACCAGCTCCGCCGGCTGGCCAACGACATCGGACTAGACTTGAGGCGCAAGAAGCGTGAGTTATTCACAATATATATATATATGCTAGATTGAATAATTTTGTTTTGTTAACATAGTACCCCGATGCTGGGCAAATATCTATGATAGGCTATCTCTGTTTGGCAATTCTTTAGACTGAATCATTACCTCACGTAAATAAACCGTTACGCCTATTCCTTCAGGACCCTTATTCGATCAGTTAAACACTTAATGCGAACACAAAACAGATATACAATGCGAAAGTGGAAGGATGTAGGTACCGGGGAAGACCTAGACTATCTTATATTATCAGCCTATATTGCCCACTGCTGGACAAAGGCATTCTCTCACTAATCGAGGTGAGAGAGATTAGGTCATACTCCACCACGCGGACCCAGTGCGGATTGGTGGTGGCAGGTTTGTGGCCACCTGCTGTTGGAACTTATCAAGCCGCCTTTAAGGCTTCCAACTCGGCTTAACGACTACCATATTAAGTCGTATCCGGGACCAACGGCTTAACGTGCCTTCCGAAGCAAGGAGACGCTCGAATATGAAAATGCCCGAAATGGTCACCCATCTCGGGCCAACCGAGTCGAACGCTGCTTAACATTAGTAATCGGTAAGAACACCGCGTTCGCACAGCGCTACGAGCGCCTCTCCTCCGACTATCTTACCATGACCAAATAGACCATGTCTTATCTGAAGGGCAAGTCAAAAGTCTCCGTAACCGGCGAGTGTGTATGAGACGAACTATAAGAGTGGAGGAAGTCAGAGAGGTATGTAAGGAAAGAACCTGTTGGAACTCTGTACTCTCTGCCTACCCCGCGAGGGAGCTGGCGTGATGATATAGATATATAGATGCCTTAATAGCATTGAATTAAATATTAATTTCGTTTGGCACTTAGAACTGTCACTACCCATCCTATGTGAAATACATTATGGGCCAACAACTACCTCGTTAGTGAGTGCCATTTGAATCCGGGGTCGGACAAAGTGTAGGTTTTAGAGAAAATTCCAATATCATTCCGAAGTCTGGAATTGTGCCCGGTATAATGGCAATAGGGTCGCATGGGGACCTAACATCGCCGGCAAAAAGTGGCGGTACTTAGTACACCCCTGCCACTCCCGCTTGGGAAATGTTAGTGTTATGTTTTTTTATATACTGTGAATTTTCCGTGATCTTATATACGTAACTTATTTTGAATAATTTATTCGCAGCTGCTCCAAAATTAATTAGTGAAAAAGAAATGAAGAAACGTTCGGAGAAGATTTACAAAACGCTGCCAGAAGTTGTCCAGAAGAAAGAAGATCAGAAGAAAGAGAATATCAAGAAGACTAATTTATTGATGGCTAATATTTTTAAAAAGGTATATTTTTAATGTGTTTCTTTATGTAACAAATCGGTACGTTTTGAATTATGTGATTATTTGTATTCACTATTTATTTTAAATTGTGATTTAACATTTTTTTTTTAATTTAATTGAACAATTTGCTTGACTGCCTCGTTGGTTGGGGAATGTGCTTTGTGATCATAAGGTCCTGTGTTCAAATCCTAGGTTGGACAAATGTAGTTTTTCTAACAAAATTCTTTCTAGTATGAGTCCGGAGTCTGGAATTATCCTCGATATATGGCAATAGGCTCGCCCCTACTATAGGGAACCTGACATCGTCGGCGAAAAGTGGGTGTACTCAGTACACCTCTGCCACCCTCGCTTGGGGAATATAGGCGTGACTGTGTTTATTTATTAACATGAATATCATAAGTGAGGTATAAAATAGTATTGTATAAGAATATAGTTTTGTGGACAACTTTTGTAGGCCAACGGAATAAAATGACCATAGCTGGAACATTGTTACATTATTATCAAACTTTTTTGGGCCAACGGAATAAAATGACCATAGCTGGAACATTGTTACATTAATATCAAACTTTTGTGGGCCAACGGAACAAAAAGGACCATAGCTGGAACATTGTTACATTAATATCAAACTTTTGTGGGCCAACGGAATAAAATGACCATAGCTGGAACATTGTTACATTAATATCAAACTTTTGTGGGCCAACGGAATAAAATGACCATAGCTGGAACATTGTTACATTAATATCAAACTTTTGTGGGCCAACGGAACAAAAAGGACCATAGCTGGAACATTGTTACATTAATATCAAACTTTTGTGGGCCAACGGAATAAAATGACCATAACAGGAACAAGGAAGGAACAATATTTTTTTCTAGTTGATTATTCTATCTATCTATCTTTATCAACACGCCAGATCCCTTGCGAGGTAGGCAGAGAGTACAGGGGTCCAACAGGTTCTTTTCTTTCATACCTCTCTGGGTTCCTCCACTCTCATAGTTCGTCTCATACACGCTCGCCGATTACGGAGACTCTTGACTTGCACTTCAGATAAAACACGGTCTATTGTTGATTATTGATTTAATTTAAATATGTTTTTATTTTCAGAATCTTCAAAAGAAAACCCTACACGGTGCTGTTAACTTATCAAACTACAGCACTATACTCAAGATTTGACACAATCCAAACACTTTGGATTTTAAAATACACCAAATTAAGAGTTCGGTCAAGTTGAGAGCTATTTACTAGATACTATTTTAATAGTTTAAATATAGGTTATTTGCAATTAAATTAACCGAGAGCAAAATGGCGGATAAATTCAGGGTTACAAGTGCGAAAATGAGATTTAACTTTATCATTATTATGATAAGGTTTAAAAGTTATTTTCGCCAAAATGACGTTTACGCCATTTGAACCCCGAGGTATATTATAACCCAACTTAAATTAGAATTGCGTACTTCAATGTCATTTTAAGGTATTAGCGACACTCCTAGATTTGGAAGTATGTTATAACTCTTTTACATATAATGTCACGGCAATCTGATGGCTTACCATGAAAAGATTGACGCGGGCGAGTAAGCGTGTTGTCACGTTCATGTTTATTTAGTAAATTCTAGTTAGACAAGGATGGCATAATAACTCAGTAGCATCATGGTAACCTCTCAATTATTTTGTGCTAAGCCCTCAGTGAGCGGGGTACATCGCTCGTAGAACTGACGGCCGTTAGGGCAGAAAGTTTCTCGAGTAGTGACTTCGTACCAGAAGACAGAGAGGGCAGGCAAGACGGATCTGGCTAAGTTCGTAGCTAAAAGCTATATGGGTCTAGCACAGGCTCGGACGTCGGAGCGATCTTTGGAGGAGACCTTTCTCCTACAGTCAACGTCTTTCGCCCGATGAACCCCTCTGAATCCACAACTGTCTCATTTACAATATTTTTTGTATTTAAATTAAATCGTAGCCCCGCTAGAATTTATTCCTGTGTCGGACTATCATAGATGAGTTGACCCATGTTAAATCCAAATAACGACAAACCGTGTACCTACTGGAAGAGATGAGCTGAACAGGTGAAACTATGACCAGATATAAAAAAAACAGCCCTACACTAGGATTTATTCCTGTGACATGGGTGCGTTTACTTACATGAAAATTCACCAAATACCCAGAACTAAACAAATAATTGTGGGTCACACACAAAGATTTGTCCCGTGCGGGAATCGAACCTGCGACTATTCGACCCAGTGGGCGGACTTAAGCTCAACCACTGCGCCGAATCGACCGTCTACTACTATATTTTACCGTCTACTGCCTACCTATTGTGGATTGCCAATAATTGAATATGAATAGTTGGGCTCACATTGTGAACTATTGTTCAGCTCAGTATCTACTAGCTCGCAGATCGACGTGTATGAGATAGCTCACTATCTTCTACTAAGTTGTCACGGTGGCGATCAGTACCTGCAGTAGTATTTCTATGGACGTGTTTATAACAAGGCGTCCTGCGTCCTCCACGCGCGATGTGCGGCGTCTCTACCCGCGATCATAGGGAGATAGGAGGTACCGATCGCCACCCCAGTCGCCATCGCTAGACGCTTTGGTTTGGCCGTACCCTAACTCAGAAAATGGCGGTCATATTCATTGCTAAGTGTATGTGAATTACATGTCTGTGAACACATCTGCTCTCTGACTGCCCCATTGGTCTAGTACCGAATAATGCGCTTTGCGATCACGAGGTCCTGGTTTCAAATCAGGTCGGACAAATGTAGTTTTTCTATTGAAGAATTCAAAGTATCAGTCTGGGGTCTGAAACTATCCGGTATTTGGCGATAGGCTCGGCCCTTTTTCATGGGTCCTTGCATTGGCGAAAAGTTAGTGTACACATTGCACCTCCGCCGGGGGAATAAAGGCGTGACGGTGTTTAGTTTTTTAAATGCACTTACCACACAGAAAAAATTGTGTACGTAGGGTGCGTTCCTAAGGTACGGTTTTACATAAAAAAATATATAGCTCGCCCGTTTGATCGTACTCTAATGTTGAAATTGACTTTAAATTGTCCAAATGAAATGCACTTTTATTGTTATAGATGTACTATGTTAAAAGTTGTATCGTTGTCTTTGTGACGAGGCGTTTGCCTGAATTTTAATTATTATTAAATTTTTCTATTTTTAATTTGAGTATTTTATTTCGGAACGGATCGACTACGTCAGAAATACCACTCTGCGCTCCACCACTTGTACGTACTCCAGTACTCGGACGTACATAGGCTTGAAAACAGCAAAGCTGAGGTGGGAGTGGGCTGGCTACGTAGCACGCATGGACTTGGAAAGGTGGGCAAACGCCGTCACCAACTGGATATCCAGCGGTGGTCGCAGACAACGAGGTAGACCTAGGAAATGGTGGCGCGACGATTTGGACACCTTTGCGGGTCCTTTGTGGCCGAAATGGCAATGGATCGACAGTTATGGAGATATAAAGAGGAGTCCTTTGCGTAGGAGTGGCACAGTAAAATAGGCTAAAAGAAAAAAATATTTCTGAGAACATCTTATAATTCGTCGTCGGTCGAATGCTATTAGGCATTATAGTATTTTTCATGAAGGATGGGTACTGTGACATTTGTAAGTGTCAAAGAAAATTATACTTTATTCAATGGCAATAAGAGGCATGACGTGTTTCTATACTTATGGTTTTATGCCTTAAGGGCATTGAATTAAATATTAATTTCGTTTAGCACTTAGAACTGTCACTACTCATCCTATGTAAAAAATATAATGAGTAAAGTTGTTGGGGATTCTTAATTAAAACCCTTTGATAGTGTATAGTTTCAAAGTTTAATAAAAAACGTTATTTAGATATTGGATATTAAACGTATAGTGTGACAAGGATCTTTTGACCCATGGAAGACTATGACAGGGTGTGAGAGTGGGGTTAACATTTGCTAAAAGGACATTGTCGAAAATTGCCCCAGAACCAACAAACATTTGACTCATGCCGTTATTATTTATTTATTTAATCAAAATAATGGCAAATATCCGTATCTAATGGACAATTTGCAATCTAAAACGAATATTTCAAAGTATTGTAAGTACTTATAATAATATCAGCCTATACTGCCCACTGCTGGGCAAAGGCCTTCTCTCACAAATCGAGGTGAGAGAGATTAGGTCATACTCCACCACGCGGACCCAGTGCGGATTGGTGGAGGCAGGTTTGTGGCCACCTGCTGTTGGAACTTATGAAGCCGCCTTTAAGGCTTCCAACTCGGCTTAACGACTACCACATTAAGTGGTAACCGGGACCAACGGCTTAACGTGCCTTCCGAAGCACGGAGACGCTCGAATATGAAAATGCCACAAACGGTCACCCATCTCAGGCCGACCGAGTCGAACGCTGCTTAACCTTGGTGATCGGTAAGAACACCGCGGTCGCACAGCGCTACGAGCGCCTCGCCTTGTAAGTACTTATATCGACATATTTCCTAAGTGTCAACACCTCATATGTATTAATGGCTACTGAATTATAACCTCAAAATCGAATACTTTTTGTGCAATATTAATAATAATAATATTTATTTATTTCGGATTCATTCCATAGTGTGTTAGTAACAATTTCCTTAAAATCTATGTTAGTAACAATTAATTATTTAGACAACACTATTTGGCACTCGACCAGCATGAACCATGCATACTTGTCCAATGCCTCATAAAAACGCCGTCAAACCGGTCCGCAAAAATTAACAAAAATAAATATTGCAATTCCCCCGCTTGTCCGTTAAATAATAAATACCCTAAGAGAATTTATAGGTGATTTGAAATCATACAAGTATTTTTTCATTGCTAATGGTTCTGGGGCAAGTCATGTATGGGCGCAAAACAATGTCCTTTTTCTACTTCCAAGGAGATATTTCAACAGTTGAGTCCGCACGATTACTAACTAAAAAAAGAACTTGGGTGAATTTCGTAGCAAACCGCAACTTTGTGCAAAAGTCATGAAGTGACATTTCACTTGATGACGGCGTTAGTTCCGATTTCGGCTGCTGTCCAAAAAATCCTTACGACTAAGTCTTTAGCATAAAATATATAGCAATATGCTAAGCTTGTATTTTCGGTCAGTTGAGGTGCTAATAAATTTAAACAGGTGTGGTATGGTGCGTCTGGGTATCAATCACGAGGTCCTGTGTCTGAGTTCTAGGTTAGACAACGTTATTAGGTTTTTATTTAGTCTTTGGAGAGGGTTATATGAGGCTGTCAGCGCAAAAGCGGACTAACTCTAAATTTTTCATATCCTGATTTATCCACTACAAATTATTTAAAACATGCTAAAATCTAATGCAAAACACCAAAGAATGTATCACAGTAATTGAATGTAATATGCATCGGGACTTAAATCAACTATAATATAATTTATGTACATTGATTTAAAATTCATGAATATACTAACCACATTATTTTCATACTGCCTATCTCAAGCTTAGGCCACTTTTGCGCGGACGTATATACTTATTTACTTGGTCTATTGGTTAAAGAGTAGGCCTCTACGCTCACTAGATCTGGGTATTTGTGGAATTTGAATTTCATCTTTGTAAACGCACCCAGGACTCGCCCCCCACAAAGTGAACCGGTAACCTGGTGAAAGTCGCAGGTAAAAACGATGCGTACAGCTGAAATCCGGCCGTGGTCGTGGCGATTTTTGGGGTTTCAAGTGGTCGTCTTTTGGGATAATTCCTCGTGGAGCTATTTTGATATGTACCATGTACTTATTTCTCGTTTAGTTATTATCACAATCATATAAAGCCGGTATCTATCACAGACTTACCTGTGCACATACTTAAATGCAAACAATTAAAAATTATAGTGCTACAAGGATATTTTAAGGCCCGTGGATGACATTGACAGGGGGGCGTTGGTATGAAATTAGAGTAATCATTTAAAATTTTCCTACTTTTACCCAAATACAAATAGTGTTCAACCAGTAGTCCCACTACTGGTTGAACACTTATTTGCTACAAAAGATCTTTTTTTTTTTCAATATTTCTTAAATCCCAATATACTTTAAAACTTGTAGGCTTTGCTCTTTTTAATTTAAATTGAATTAATGATCGGCATTTAAATGTACAATTGTATAGTTTTATTGGTTTTGATATATTGTATGATTTTCCCGTTTCTTAATCGCTTTGCAATATTTTTCTTCCAATTAGATTCTCTTATTGGTCTCATTTTTCCTTTTTTTTGATGGGGTACGTGGTTTCAATTTTATACGGTTTCATTTTGTGTAAGCGTATAAACAGATGTACAGAATTTATAAAATTTTGGTCATTCTAGATATTGTTGCTAGAATAGACATTTTCATCCTCAGATTTTGAGAGATTTTGTATAGGTGTTGGTTCCATAAGTCGAAAGTTGGGATCTTTAACGTGATCATCACTATCTAGAAAAAATGTTATGGAATAATTTACAATATTAGATAATAGGTCAAATTAATTGTCTAAATTTTATTAAATCTCGTACCTTCGTAGAAAGATGGGCCTTCTCTCGTTGAGATACTGTTAGTACTACTACTATTGCTACTTGTACTATTACTCGATGAACTACCGATACTGCTTGTGAATTCACAACGGAAACGACTTTTTGGATTCTGGATTTTCTTTAACTATAAAATTGCAAATGAATCAACATAAATATAACAACAAGAAATAGCATTAAAAAAACAATCTATTTTCGATCATTATCGGTCTAAAAAGTCGTAACTAAATTATTGTCATGACAAATCCATACAGATTTCAAACCAACAAATACCAATAACAAAAAAAAAAAACTTATCTACTGCAACTACAGGAATACGGGAACCGTCAACTTTCTCACTTTGGATGCTGATTTCATTGACTAGCTGTTACCCACGGCTACGCCCGCGTTTATTTTTTAATTTGACATATGTGGACCGACCTTTCTGGGATGGCACAGATCCTGTAATGACCTAAGACATCTCCATACTAAGTATCTTTAAAATCCGTTCAGCCGTGTTAGTATGGAGAAATAAAAGACGATGCAAACTTTCGTGTCTGGGTCATTCGTTGTTAAAGAGTTCACTCCCGAAGAAAAAATCTTGACTGCATTATTGGTTCATGCACGAAATCATGTCTGAGTATCTAAATCGAATGTGTATTGATAATTTCGGGCGCGTGCTATTAACCACTGAAGCGTTTCTTCATGAGGAGACGAACCCAAGTCCATTATCAGTCCATGGAGGAATTCGTCACACATTTCAACGTAACAACGTGCTACTAACAATAATAACAATAATAAAGTCCATCCCCTTTGAAATAGTCCAGTTTTTGTCCATCAAACCTCATTTACATAGCCCTTGTTTTCTTTCCATAATTTACAATAGTCCTAGCACCTGCCGGGGTCAGTTTGCTGGTTATGTTTCTTCATTTTCAGCAAGTGATCTCAGCAGGTGGCTTACATAACATTAACTTCTCGCAAAGGGCCTCTACGTGTTGGACCCATGTCCCCATGCAAGCCTTTCAAAGGTCCCGGTAAAGCCCGTGAATCTCAGCGAGATAATATAAGATATACAACATATAAGAATAATAATAAAGTTTTATGATTTATCCCGCTATAATCCAGGATTGCTTAATTTTTCCGGGGTTTAAAAGTATTTAATATTTTAAGTTAGGGTATAACTTATAACCATATTAAATTTCAATAAAAATCCATTCGGTAGTTGTTGCGTGATTGAAACATAAAGAGACAGACAGACAGATAATAATTTTAAAAAAATGTTTCGGCCTCTTTGTCGATAAGTTAAGCCAATTTATAAAAACCCAAAAAATATTCAATGTACATCTGGTATTTTGGGTATTTGGCTTTTAGTTTAGTAGTAGTTGTGGGTCCTAGTTTTATTATACGTATTCATGATGATGATTTCCGTTTGAGAACTGAAATGACTTTGCTGAGAGTCATTAATTTTATTTGTTGCTAATAAAACTAGGTTCCCGCGCGCCACCCCATCTGAAAAAAATATTTTATTTTAGTGCTTACAACGTAATATATACTATATACCTTAAGTTCAGGTGATAAAAATATCGGTAAAAATGGAACATCAACAAATATTTTTTTGTATTAGAAAACCATACATCATCAACAAGGTTTCATCCTAAGATATTACAATGAAAAATAGTTAATTTTTCAACAATAACGCGATATCCCTTTTTTATTACACTTTTCATAACACGGTCACATGCTATATGTTTTTCAGAAAGGGTGAGACAAATACACATAACCACTTTATAATAATAATATGATCATTAAATTTAAACATACCTTAGCTGTCAAGTGGTATCCTTGTGTTGTCACATTTTTGCAAGAATGTAGGAGCACCTTACCCTTCGAATGATAAGTGACAACCGACTTGACACTTTGTTGAAGCAGTGAACCTGTCTGAAAGGGACAACGCAACAATACTATATGTTACTGTTGCATCGTCACTTTCGCTCATAGATTCGCTGTTTCCCACTTAAAAAATACCATGTTTTGAAGAAAATAAAGTTGATCGCGGCGGTTCTGTAAATCGAATAAAAAAAAAAACGCTTTTTTCGATATGTAACATTGTTCTCGCAAAGAGGCGATTTCAACAGGTGGGTCCGCATGGTTACTAATTCTTCTTCTTCTTCTTATTTTAATTAATGGCCGCACACTTTAACAGTGTATTTCGCCAATGTCAAGTAGTAATAGAGTATAACAGTAAATTATAAAAATTGGCTTCCTGTCGCCATTCAGGTTACTAATTAAAAAAAAGAACTTGGATAAATTTCATAGCAAACGGCAACTCTGCGCTTGTCATGAAGTGACACTTCTTTTGATGACAACAGTATTTCCGATTTTGGCCGCGGGCCAAACGATCCTTGTATGACTGTACAGTTGTATGAATAAAACAATTGTTTCACTTTTCATATTTAGTCAGGTTATGATTTATTTTATAGAAAAATCAGTCCTCAGCAAGTTTAAAATGGTCTAAGGTATAAAATTCATTCCCTCTCCACAGTGAGAACCATTTCTCTGAGCTTTCGTCTGTTTATCTTAGTGGAGGTGGTCTGCGGCAGCTGTTCCATGAACACTACGCCTCCACGCAGTTGCTTCGTGTCCGTTAGTGTATCTGGAAACAGGTAAATAATTTCTCGTATTTTTATGCTAAAAGAAATGAGGTCTGTAAGGATAGAACCTGTTTGAACTCTGTACTCTCTACCTACCCCGCAAGGAATAGACTTGATAATGATATCGGTAGATTATGATGTTTTATGAGGCAGTGGGGCAAAGACAACGCTACGCCTCGAATCCGTTTTTCCTAATGTGGCCAATTAAGAAAACAGTCATTCGCACAAGATTCGTCATTAAATTAGTACTATTAAGCAACTAATAGGTACCGACTGTCGACTATAACCCATAGAGGTAGGATTAAAAACATAGAGCGATTATAAACGCAGTTCAGCTGTACACATTTTCTGGACACTTGGTACCATTTAGGTAACCAATTTAAACTTCTTTGTTTCTACATGGTTCGAACTTCTTTTTTACTCAAATTTTATGACTTGTCATTTTGACGTAGGCTCCACGCAAATTTATCGGTTAATATTTGTTTGTCTAGTGACTGTGTTCTCGGAGACTTTTAATTTGTTTTCAATTAATAAAAAGATATATAATTAAAATGTTTGTGGAAACATGGAGCCATACAACTAAAATACAGTGCTTTATATTGGAATACAAACCTACTTGGTCTAGAAAAGCAGATGAAGCTAAATTATGTAAGCTTCCAGTGACTTGGTTTTACTGTATAGTAGTAAAGATAAAATGTATTTTCAAAAAGATGTAACTAGTTTGAAGATGCATATTAACTACATCAGATTGACTGATTTCCTTGAGCATAAATAATTAGATTTAGATAGAATCTTAATAATCGTATTCCCAAAGGTATTAGTCATAATGATGGGAAAATTTACATCGATATCGATAGCATTTTCGAAAATTGGTAATTATATTATTGAAAACGCATGTTTTTTTTGTTTTAATATGCCTATAAATATTGCAGGCTAAGTGAATAGTGTTTTTATGCAATACTAAGAGCACATTAAAACTCAATATAGTTGCATCTTTTCAAAACATTTTACAAAAGAATGCTTCGATGTTGGACTCAAATAGCGAAGATTACAACCAGTAGCAGTTTTAATGTAAAATTAACTTAATTTGGTTCTCTTTTAAATTCATGATATTCTTTACAGTAGGTTTTTTCTTATTTATTTTGTTCGCGCTTATTGAAATAAATAAAAACATTATGAAAGGTTCAATTTTATTTCTACAAGCTTTTATTTAACTTACAATGTTCGTATGTCCATCTATCTGTTTTTCCGTTTCAAATCTTGTGATCCATTTTTCAAGCACGTTCGATTGAGCTAAAATTTGGCATACGTATGTAAGTCCGATGACATTGCAATAATATGGAACCATGGAGTTGGTCTGATGATAGAGTCGGAATGTGGGTATTGGAACATGTAAACTATACAACGTAACCCCTTTATGTTTAGGCTGGTTACGTTGGTATTGAGAAGTTCAACAAAACCAGATAAGTAGTCAGGGTCTGATGATTGGGCTCATTAGAGTTGTCTTGATGAGTTCTTTAGACCCGGATGGTGTCCAGGGTCGCATGTTGGAGGCAAAGGGTAAACTACTCTACATAACTTTTATTTGGGTCCTCACGATACAGGCTATGCCAAGTGTGGGGACCAATAGTACTAGATTAATGTATCTAGATTTGTATTCTCAAACATACCTACACATTTATTAACTATTGTAATATTAGTCATAAGAGCATGTTTGTATTTTTGAGAAAGAAATAAAGTTATTATTATTATTATTATAACCAGGACGTGTTGAGACTCGTTACATTTGTCTTGACAAGTAGATTGATATTATTATAAGTACCATAGTACTTGTCGGTCTCCATTGTGTTTTTGCTATAAAAGCTTGTTGTTAAAATATATTTGTAAATTAAATTATTACATAGTGAATGTCAAGATTTTTTTGATCGTCAAGAGCTAGATAGAATTACTATTATTACTACAAAAGTAAGTTATGCATTTATAATGGGCACTATGAGATACAGCGATATTTTATATTGTAAAAAAATATTTATTTTTTGGCATATGCTGATGTTATCGATATGGCTGATTTTATCGATAATTCTTCCGCTGTTATATGGGAAAGTACTAAAACTAACTACATCTATGGGAAAACAAAGGTAAGTTCTACGGTCTATGTCATTAATATCAAAAAAATGTACAAGGGTGGAGCTGGTAACGATGGATTTGTCCTCTTTCTTATCACTGACATGACATAAGTGTAAGCAGTGCAAATATATAATCTTGTAAATGCTCCCTCTATGCTTCTAGTACCTCTATACTATAACCATTCACTTTTTCATTCATTTTGATCATTGACAACTGCTAGGTTTGGGAACCCTAGCAGTTGTCAGTTTAATGGTCGACCCATGAATATATTAAAATGGATTGAGTACTGTCAAAATATTGCTAAAGAAAATTCAACTCTTACTCATAGACACAACATTTAATTTTCTATGATTTAATCAACTCGAGTAACCATGATGAGCGAGAGCAATAGCCTGGTGTCCGGTGTTACGCTTGCACCCATTACGATGCAGTACGGTGACTATAAGGTAGAACTAATAAGGACTACACCTATTGTTGATATGGTTGGATGGGTTTAAATACGCTGTCAACCATTTATTACCGAATTCAAAACGAACAAGGTTCTCAATTCGTCTTTATATACAGGATGGATTAAGATGGGACAGTAAGGGCAGCTATCTCAACCGTTGTAGATACAGAAAAACGGCCCTAGGAGACTATCCTTAATTTTTGCGATACTTGGAGCTCAATTAACAGATTCTGAAAAAAATGTACAGTCAGCAAGAAAATGGGCAATTTAATTAAAAACTTTGACTACTATTCATTTAAGATGTGGCATATGCGTAGAAAGAAAGAATTACGGCAATAAACAGTGCCCGAGAATTATACGTTAATTAGATGTCAACAAGTTCATAATCTTAGCAATGTTTGGTCACCCCACTTAGAAAGAGACGTAGGACTCTAAGTGAGTATCCTTGTCATCACGTTTTTTTTGCAGAGTGCTCAATCCATTGTAATATATCCATGGGTCGGCCATATTGATTTGCCTACTAAAATGTGTTCATAATACACACAAATTTTACCTGTGATGTTAGGAATGCTACTGATTATTTTTTGACAGAAAAAAACTGCCAGGCCAGAGGCCCTTTCAATGCCCTACCTACAGATAAAGGGTGCCTACTTTGCAAATAAATATAGATGCCAGTGGAACTGATTCGCATGATTAATTGAAGCAGTGTTGGGCATTCTGAGTTCTTAGATTTACGCGAATATTACACATGAAATAAAACTATTTTTTCGGATTTTATCTCGGTTTATTTTTTTGATTTTTAAGTTCCCGACGTTTCGAGTGCTTTGCAGCACCCATGGTCACGGGAAGGACTGAGGTGGTAGACGTCCAAAAGGTATAGTTGTTCCGGGGTACCCTCAAACTTCTTAATTATTTTTGTTGGTCCGATCTACGCAGAATGAGCTCACGGTGTCTTGAGGTCTTACAGTGTTATGCTTGGTTTTGGATTTGATTATATTAATTACTGGATCCCAAGTCGATGGAAGCACCCAGCCATCTTCTCTATTGAAATTAGGATGTTTTTTAATTTCAATCTGTTTTTTAATTTCAATGTTCTTTCACGAGGATTTGTGGTCTATCCTTGTCCTTGACCGCACCCGCCATAACATCAGATTTGATAGACCACAAATCCTCGTGAAAGAACACCGATTACTACCAAGGATGGTTCGCGAGGCTATTGAAATTGCAAAACATCCTAATTTCAATAGAGAAGATGGCTGGGTGCTTCCAACGACTTGGGATCCGGTAATTTATATAATCAAATCCAAAACCAAGCATAACACTGCAAGACCTCAAGACACCGTGAGCTCATTCTGCGTAGATCGGACCAACAAAAATAATTAAGAAGTTTGAGGGTACCCCGGAACAACTATACCTTTTGGACGTCTACCACCTCAGTCCTTCCCGTGACCATGGGTGCTGCAAAGCACTCGAAAGGTCAGGAACTTAAAAATAAAAAAAATAAACCGCGATAAAATCCGAAAAAATAGTTTTATTTCAAGTGTTGGGCATTATTTAATTATTGATTTAATTGTAGGATTAATCAAGACATTTTAATTGCAACTAAATTAATCCCCTGAAGGTACTCCGGAATAACAATGACTCATAGACCTCAAACGCGTCAGTCACTCCCGTGACCTGGTGTGCTGCAGAGCACTCAAAAGTTCGGGAACTTAAAGCCAAAAATGAACCGAGATGAAATCCGAAATATGTATTTAAATTGCAATTTAATGTTTTCACAATTAATTTTTGGCCAACTCTGGATTCAAGTGAAGGAAAAAGTGCACTATGATCCATCAATAGAGCCATCCTATGGATCCCAGTTGGTGTCCCGTAAAGTATTTAAATAGAGTACCGCTCAGGCACGTGTGTACAACGTACGTGTGTGCGACACACATGTTTGTCAGCCATATTTAATTTCAAAGTAGGCACCTTTTAGCTTTGGCCACATATCTAACGGAGCGGAACGCCGCCGGCGTGACATCGGCGGGCGGCAGCGCGACGCATCTCTGACGGCATTTCGAATCGCGTTCTGAAATGCGTGCCCGCCCAACTCATCTGCCTCTTAGTGGCCATATTGAACGCCGCCATGGCGAACTGCACCTTCCCCGCTAAGTGGAAGGAGGCGGACGTCATAGGCATTCCCAAGCCCGGCAAACCTCGCAATCTCCCCGGGAGCTACCGCCCTATCAGTCTCCTCAACTCCCTGGCCAAGATATACGAGCGCCTACTTCTGGCGAGGCGCATCTAGCCCTATTCGTGGATGATACCGCTCTCTACGTCTCGCATAGGAATAAGGGTTTCATTACCAGACACCTTCAGGCATCCGCCAATTCCCTAGGGAATTGGTTCAGGAAGTGGCGTATTGAAGTGAACCCGGACAAGAGCGCTGCGGTGTTCTTCTCCAGAGGTGCCACCCCGCGCCACTCCCTGCGCCGCCCTAGAAGTAATCTCGGCCAAGTGACCATGTTCGACCGACCCATTCTCTGGGTCAAAGAGGTCAAATATCTAGGGGTCACCCTAAACAGTACCATGTCCTTCGGCCCGCACATCAAGCGGGTCCGTCACCGAGCATCATTTGTGCTCGGTCGTCTCGTTCGTTAATCTGCAAGCGGAGTAAAATGTCCCTTAGAAATAAGGTGACACTTTACAAAACTTGCGTTCGACCCATCATGACTTATGCGTGTGTTGTGTTCGGGCATTCGGCCCCCTCTCACATCGATAAACTCCAAGTGGTTCAAAACCACTTCCTCCGTAAAGCCGTAGGAGCCCCCTGGTTCGTACGGAACGTCGACCTCCACTCCGATCTAGGTCTCGAACCTATTCGCGCCTTTATTAAAAAGGCGTCAACACGTCACTTCGCGAACGCATCTACCCATGCGAATCCGTTAATCGTAGCCACCGCCGACTACGATCTCCCCCCTGACCCCTGCCGCCACCGCCGGCCGCGACATGTTCTCACCGACCCCCCCGATGCTTTGTCATCCCTTCTTTCCGCTCAGAATACGAGTGACAACGACGACGTAGTAGTAGATCCCCTCCCATAGCCGGCGGTTGACCGGTGCACTTAGTAGTGCACCCGTCCCCCTACAGCGACTGTCCCAACCCGAAGAGGCGCCCTCGAGTATGTCGCCTCTTACCCTTCTGGCTGGCTAGAGCGTAGTGGTTGCACGCTCGCCTTTAAGTCCGGTGAAGCTGTAAAGGCCTCGCGGCCAACAGCGTACATCATTCACACACACACGCATACGTCACACTGCAGCTGGAGCGACAGTACTGTTTGCATCGCACCGCTCGCTAAAAACACAGTGCTACCGTCCCGTTTGCACCCGTATAGGTGTCTCGTTCTCGCCGTGCTTCGTTTGTAAATGCTGGGGCGCGGCAACGGCGGGTCGCAAAGTTTGCCACGCGCTAAGCTTGGCGGAGGTGTGTGGCGTCCCCCGCACATTTCAGTATATACAGTATAAAGGTTTCGCCACATAGCCGACGCAGCGCGACGGTGGCACGGTTTGGGGGAGTTGTAATGTACTAAAATGTACAGGAGACGCCACACAGCGCAGCCCTGCTCGGTGCGACGACAACGTCTCGACCGAACATAGCCGAACGCTGCCGTCGCGCTCCGTCAGCTATTCGACCAAACCTTAACTCTTCAGGTCACACAAGTGTCGCGTACCAAGCCTTTTATCCGTAGGTAGAGTCTCTCCATATGCTCATGTAGTTATTGGAAACAACTTACTCTTAACCAAGAGCTTAATATCATTAGCCGTGACGTCACAGCCGGGGCAGCGCACCACGCAGGCGACGGGCAGATCGCCGAACTCTGCGTGCGAAATCGCCGTCACCGCCGCGTCCAACACGCCCGGGTGCCGGAGGATTACGCTCTCCACTTCCACAGGAGATATCTGAAACAAATATGATAATTATTTAAATTTACAGCTGGATCCGTTGAATTATTATGTACTACATACTAGAGAAGGCACCTCAAATTTTTTTTTGTCTCAAGCTCATAGGTGGCTCATATTACTACGCAAATAAAACAATACCAATCGTAAATAACATCGTCACGCCTATATTCCCCAGCGGGGGTGGCAGAGGTGTACTGAGTACACCCACGATTCGCCGACGATGTTAGGTCCCATGTAATAGGGGGCCAGCCTATTGCCATATACCGGGCACAATTCCAGACTCCGGACTCATACTGGAAATTTTTCGTTAGAAAAACTACATTTGTCCGACCTAGGATTTGAACCCAGGACCTCGTGATCACAAAGCGATGCGCTTTGCCACCAGACCAACGAGGCAGTCAAGTCAAATACCAATCGTCATACTTAATTAACTATCTCTATCTATCTATATCATCACGCCAGACCTCTTGCGGGGTAGGCAGAGAGTACAGAGCTCCAACAGGTTCTTTCCTTACAGACCTATCTGGCTTCTCCACTCATAATCCGTTTCATACACGCCCGTCGGTTACGACGACTCTTGACGTGCCCTTTTGATAAGACACGGTATATTTGGTCATGGTAAGATTTTCTAAGTCTTCCCCGGTACCTACATACTTCCTTTTTCGCATTGTATATCTGTTTCTGTTTTGTATTATGTTTTACTAAATATGTTTGAAAGCTGTTGGTTTTAGAAACATGAAATTTAATTCCGCCAAATATTTTCCGCTAGCCCGACGCCGTAACTTCTGCCAGACGCTTCAAAGGTCGTAGATGCGAGCGCCTTCTAATATTTGTATAGCAACATGTCTCGGTTTGTCTGAGTAGACATTACAATATATTTTACCACGCTTTTATTTAATTTTAATTTGTGATTTCTCTTAAATACAACCTGGCTGTTGTTACATTTTCATAAGTGCACTAACTTCTAAGCTGGCATGCGTCCAATACCAACATGTAAATTGAAAAAAAAACTAATAATTGATGAAATTTTACATTGGATAAGATAAATTTAATTGCAATTTGCGTGTGCCCTCGGTACATAGCGGGCTAAGAGGTGAGTTGTTAATATTCCAACAATATTACAAACACAACAATTAGGGTTGCCACCCGTACTTTATTATAAAGTATAATATAATAATATCAGCCTATACTGCCCACTGCTGGGCAAAGGCCTTCTCTCACAAATCGAGGTGAGAGAGATTAGGTCATACTCCACCACGCGGACCCAGTGCGGATTGGTGGAGGCAGGTTTGTGGCCACCCGCTATTGGAACTTATCAAGCCGCCTTTAAGGCTTCCAACTCGGCTTAACGACTACCACATTAAGTGGTAACCGGGACCAACGACTTAACGTGCCTTCCGAAGCACGGAGACGCTCGAATATGAAAATGCCACAAACGGTCACCCATCTCAGGCCGACCGAGTCGAACGCTGCTTAACCTTGGTGATCGGTAAGAATACCGCGGTTGCACAGCGCTACGAGCGCTATTATAAAGTATTCTACGTTATTTAAGGTAAGTATACTTTATACTTTATGAGAACTAAAAAGTACACTGAAATACTTTATTTCGCATAGTTTAATTCTTCTATGATTCATTTTACATAAATCATTAAAAAGAAAAAAAAGATCACAATTTTACATATAACGGCTAAGTGGTTTAACTGGAGTATTCGCAATTAAAAGCAAAGTGGCTGATGTCTGGTGTTAAAATCCAAATCTAAAGTAATCTAGATTTAATAAAAAAATATTGTTACATCTAACCTCACTACCTTATACTATAAACACTTGCGAATTGCTACTATCTTTCTCCAATCTATTCAAGTTATCATAGACTGTAAAAAAGTAATAAAAATATATTTAAATAAAATAATATATATTTCACCATGCTATTTTGTTTAACAAAAGAGTAAAGTTAAATAAATTATAGTTTATTTTAATACAATGTACTTTTTTGCCTACCATTAAAAACCAATGTCCTTTATTTGCTCAAATAATAGGTGGCAACCCTAACAACAACCTATCTAACATAGTTTTGGGAATGGAACAAAATTGATCGTAACATAACTCTCCTATTTTCCGTCAAAAGTAGTCTAATTCTTTACCTGATGGTTTCTATACTTCAAAAGCAGTTTGATGCGTTCCACAAAATAGTAATTCCAGTGCTCGTCTCGGTACAACATGTCTCCCGTTTTGAACCAACCATCTTTAGTCATGGCCGCCGCTGTATCCTCGGGCTTATTGTAATAGTACTGAAATCAAATTCATACCAATATTATAAATTCGAAAGTAACTCTGTCTGTCTATTTATCTGTCTGCTACCATTTCACGTCCAAACCGCTGAACAGACTCTGATGAGATTTGGCGAGATAATAGATCTTATCCAGGGGAAAGACATTTACAATTTGGCGCAAAAAAATTAAGAAAATTATTAACGTCATTGACCTTAAACATTTTTCTTTGAAACAATTTCCCTTGCCTGATGTCCTTAACGACAGTGACAAATGTCCCCGGAGGACCCATATTGCAGTATATTTTTAAAATAAGTCAGATATGATTAATTAAAATAAAAAAGTTATGCATACCAATTTCGGCCGCAAAGAAAGGTTTAATAACCCTAAGAAATTCGGTTCATGATTGGCTAAATTTTTATAGAGTTATGTTAACTGTATTAACGAACTTGTTTTGTTTTGATTTGGCTATTTGATAGAGGTAGGATTAAAAACATAGAGCGATTATAGACGCAGTTCAGCTGTACACTTTTTCTGGACACTTGGTACCATTTAGGTAACCAATTTAAAAATCTTTGCTTCTACATGGTTCGAACTTTTTTTTTATTCAAAATTTATGACTTGACATTTTGATTTTGATTTTAGGCTCCACGCAAATTTATATGTTAATATTTCTTTGTCTAGTGACTGTGTTCTCGGAGACTTTTAATTTTTTTTCAATTAATAAAAAGATATATAATTAAAATGTTTGTGAAAACATGGGGCCACACAACTAAAATACTGTGCTTTATACTGGAATGCAAATCTTATTGGTCTAGAAAAGCAGATGAAACTAAATGGTAAAGATGAAATGTATATTCTAAAAAAGATGTAACTAGTTTGAAGATGTATAATAACTACACCAGATTGACTGTTTTTCTTGAGCATAAGTAATTAGATTTAGATAGAATCTTGATAATTGTGTTTCCAAAGAGATTAGTCATAATGATGGGAAAATTTACATCGATATCGAAACCATTATCGCAAATTGGTTATTATGATTGGTAAATAAATAGTGTTTTTATGCAATACTTAGAGCACATCAAAACTCATTATAGTTGCATCTTTTCAAAACATTTTACAGAAGAGTGCTTCGATGTTGGACTCAAATAGCGAAGATTACAATGTAGAATTAAGTTCAATTTGTTCTCTTTTACACTAATGATGTTTTTTGCAATAGGTTTTTTCTAGTATAATTTGTTCGCGCTTATTGAAATAAATAAAAACATTTTAGTTTTACAAGCTTATTTAATTAATATATACTTATATTTAACTAACAATGTGCGTATGTCTATATGTCTGTCTTTCCGTTTCAAATCTTGTGATCCATATTTCAAGTACGTGTGGGTATCCGATTGAGGTAAAATTTGGCATACGTATGTAAGTCCGATGATATTGCAATAATATAGTACCATGGAGCTGGTCTGATGATAGAGTCGGAAGGTAGGTATAGGAAAATATAAACTTTACAACGTACCCCCCTCATGTTTAGGCTGATTAAATTGGTATTAAAAAGTATTATATAACCAGATAGTGCTCAGGGTCTAATGATGAAGCCAAAAGGTGGCCAATCGAAGGACACAAGTACTCAGTACAACCCTGCCGTGTTTGGATTCGTTGGATTTGTCTTAACGAGTACTTTACACCCGAATGGTGTCCAGGGTCTGATGATGGATGGTGGCCAATGAAACTACCTAACTTCTCAACATAACCCCGTCGTGTTTGGGCTTATTGGATTTGTCTTGATGAGTTCTGTAGATCCGAATGGTGTACAGGGTCTCATGTTGGAGGCGAAGGGTGACCAACAGAACTACCCAACTACTCAACATAACCCTGACGTGTTGAGGCTCGTTATAATTGTCTTGATAAGTACCATAGTACTTGTCGCTCTCCGCTGTGTTTTTGCTATAAAAGCCTCTTTTTAAAGAGATATTTTTATTTTTAGATATTTTTAGATATATTTTTAGATATTTTATTTTTAGATATGTATGTAGTAGTATTTTATAGAATATATATCTTTATAGTGTACGCCACCAACTGCCTTCTATTTTTATCTGTTGCTTCTTCCAACGTACTGGTTGTCTGGAAGAAATTGCTCTTAGCAATAAGACCGCCAATTGTGCCTCTATCTTAAGTTAATATCACATTGTATTTTTCTGTTCGCTGGTGTACAATAAAGAATACTCTATCTATCTATCTATCTATCTATTTTTAAATTAAAATTATTATATATTGAATTTCAAGATTGTTTAGATCGTCAATAGCTAGATATAATTACTATTATTACTACAACACTAAGTTACGCATCTATAATGGGCACTATGAGATACAGCGATATATTTAAAAAAATATTTAATTTTACGCTTATATACAAAATGTTTTTATCGATAAAGCTTTCGCAGTTATATGGGAAAGAACTAATACTACATCTATGGGAAAACATAAGTAAAGTCTATGGTCTATGTCATTAATGTCAAAAAAATGTACAACGGTATAACTGGTAACGATGGATTTGTCCTCTTTCCTATCACTGCCATGTCATAAGTGTAAGCAGTGCAAATATATAATCTTGTAAATGCTCCCTATATGCTTTTAGTACCTCTATGGGCTATTTCCTGGCAATGGCGACAGGCCAGTGCAACGCAATGTGAACTCTGCCCTGCGTGTCGCCTCTTCCGCCGCGCTCTCGCGAAGTCGTGAATCGTAAAAGATCGTTCAATTTCGGTGCTTGCTAGAAACCTTTGGCTTCGGCCAAAATTTGGGCCCATTTAAGTCGAAGCCTAAGTTTTTGCCGAAGGTAGTATTTTTGGCTGAAGCAGAAGCCGAATGTTCGATCGGACACTAAAAAAAAGGATAATTCCAACAGCAGATGGCCACAAGCCTGCCTTCAATTCGGACTGGATTTGCGTGGTAGATTATGAGATATTCTGTTTCATCTTGATTTCTTAACACCTTTGCCGAGCAGTAGAACAGAATAGGCTGATTTATTTATTATAAAGGTAAAAGATTACCTTGAACAAGCCAGGTCCTTTTAACCATAGCTCTCCTGGAACGTTCGGCTCCAGTATTTCCTCGTGTGTTTCTGTATCCACCAGCTAAAATACATTATACCTAGGTCAATATTTAGACTACAATACATAATACCTACAACATAAAATCAAAGAATTTATAGAGTTTATTAAAAAATCGGGTATGCAGATTGCAGGTGCATTTAATATGTCCGAGATGATCGCATATATTTCGGGTGTCGATTTTTTGTGTCCGGTTTTCATTTCGAGTCAGCATTGTTGTGACCACCGCGAGAGTACTATCTATCGCGAGATAACTATTACATGAGTTACATCTGTGTAACGATCAAACTAGTACAGTATCGGATCATTTCACACTCGCACTGTAAAATATTTGGATTAAAAGTGGAGCGCGTCTTATTTTTATTTCACCTAAAATAAGATAAAAACGATAACAATACAATTCAACTTAATGAAAAAGGTCTCTACTATATCTCTCGTACTCACCCTGTATTTAAAAGCGCCGTAACGAGTACCACAAGACCCTGGTCTTCCGAAGGCTGCTTGGAATGCGATGCCTCCTATTTCGCTTATGCCGAACATGTCTGCTACATCTGTTTTTGGTGATATTGACTGAAAAATAGTTGCAATCATCATCGTCATCATCAAGTCCAAATTAGTCCACTGCTAAATATAGGCCTCTTCCAATGTGCGCCACCGAAACCAGAAGAGAACAAATTTGTGAGCATATTTACACAAATGATGTACAAATGCGAACTTAACTCAAATTGAGTTATCTACCAATTAACCTTTGAGTGTAGATAGAAAAGTTACATAGAAGTGAGGGCAATTGCACAACAATTTTAGAATTAATGAAGGAGTAACGAAATTACTACATACATACACAAATATAATTAAAATTGGCGTATCAGCATCAACACATCCGCTTATAATTAAAAATGCTGCATCAGCAACCACCCCGGCAGATACTTACATACTACAACTTCCAATACAAACCTTTACTAAATCCACCAAGGGTTGTTGCACAGCGCTTCCCCCAATAATTATCATTTGGAAACACGTAAAGTCACAATTTTCGCGCTCTCCAGGCTTAAGGAGTGTGGTCATCATTGTTGGACTTATCATCATCATTGCTGGCTGAAACACGATTTAACTCAATGACACGACGCCTTTGTCCCTGTGTCTTTTGAATGTGTTTCATCATGATGATGAAACGAAATAAAATCTTGCGGCTCGTGAAAATTCTGGCAGGTTCGAGGTCCTGGACGATAAAATGTAATTCTTCAATAGAAAAAATTTCAGGGTCAGTCCTGAGTCTGGCATTGTGCTCGGTTTAATCACGCCCGCTAATCCATAGGACCTAACATCTTCGGCGAATAGTAGGTAAACACCATACATCTCTGCCACCCCCGCTTGAGGAATATAGCTTGACGGTGTTTATTTTTTTTTTATAATTAGAACTTAACTATTAGAATACTTCGGAGTTTTATAGATTATTAAATATCTCTTAATAATTAAAATAATATTTTAAACAAATAAAAATACAGTAAAAAGTAGCAACATTATAAATAGTGTATTATACACTATTTTTAACTGTGCCAAATGGCTGGCGTTCGGCAGGATGCCCAGAAAGCCGGCAGCGTTCCCGCGCTGGATAGCAATAGCGGCTCAAATAAGTATCCTTTATCCTGGTAACGGTATTTGCGCCGTTTGCGGCGCACGGCAGAATCCGTGGCGCTAGCAGCATTAATGACTGTCTCTTAAAGTAAAGTATCGAAACATGTCGCGAAACTTACCAGACAATAATTGTCATTCCATCGGATCTTTATCATCGTCATTCATAAAGCCGTTTGGTTCTAAAACAGCCGGCACATTAGCGGTGACAAATGCCCGACGAATGACATCATTAATACTTCATAGTTCAGTATGAACTTACCTTATAGTTATTGATCAGATTGTAAATATGGTATGGCGCGAGAGGCCGCGAGGATTGTATGCGAGTGAAGCGGATAACGGCAGACAATATAAACTTCAAGATCGTAGAAATCCACTGCAATGGGGCCAGAGTCAGCATCGACGCTATTGGAGTAGGGAACGTTGTAAATGGTGCTCTGGAAAATTATTAATTTATACTTATTTAGTTCTATCTATCTATATCATCACGCTAGTTTTCTTGCGGGATAGGCAGAGAGTACAGAGTTCCAACAGGTTCTTTTCTTACAGACCTCTCTGATTAGTTGTAGTGACATATTTAGTTCTAAAGCCAATTTTGTTAAGTACCTTATTTTGTGCACCGAGTGTTGATTGGCCAAGTTAGGTTTGTGGCCACCTGCTATTGGAAAATTATCATGCCGCGCATTATACTCCCATCTTGGCTTAACGGTTACTTATCACATGAGTTAGTTATTGCACCTTCCGAACTATGGAGACCTTTGAACACGGAAATGCAAGGTACCTACTAAAAGAGCTATCAATCTTTTGTCCACCTTCTTAGTGTTGATGGCGTTCCTAAAGATATGTTTTAATTATCCTATATTGTCCCACTTCAAAATCGAGTCCCCTCCTTCGCAAATCGAGATGAGGCAGAATGGGTAGGTGATTGATTGTGGAAGACCGGTTTAAGGCCACCTACTGTTAGAATTTATGAAATAAACAATAAATTACAAAATATACGGCCCCACAATCGCCAAACTTTTATGTGTGTGAGCGGCGGCTTTTGGAGCTCCAGTGGTTCCGCTTGAAGATATCAAGATTGCTATTGTTTCGCTCGCGTCGAAATCGGCCGCTCTGTAACAAGGTCATCAGAAAATTCTTTTATTCGGTTGCCGATTTTTAAGTCTGTTTGATAATCTCAGGTAATACGAAGGGGTAAGTGGCATCTGTACCCGTTAGTAGATTGTGCGAGGGAAATGATGACAAGAGATGGGCGCTGATGGTCAGAAGTTCTTGGAGCTCTTCTGTTGTGCCAACAAGGCAATACAAGAGCGTTACAAGTCTAGTAAAGTCAAGGCATCCCTGGCGATTCTAGGTTGATTATTATAAAAATATTTATATGAATAATAAAGACATGCCTGTTGAGCTGGAAGAAGAGATAAACAAGTTGCGGGGGAATATTGTTGGTTTATCGGAGGTCCGAAGAAAGGGCGAGGACACGATAACCTTAAAATCCGGCAACTTGTTTTACTACCGAGAGGGCGAACAGCAGTCCCAAGGTGGTGTCGGATTTATCGTCCACAAGTCACTCATAGACAACGTTGTGTCCATCACTAGTGTGTCGAGCAGGGTAGCGTACCTGATACTCAGAATATCCAAAAGATATTCGCTGAAGGTCATACAGGTCTACGCACCGACCTCGACATACTCAGATGATGATGTCGAAGTTATGTATGAGGACATTAGTAGAGCCATACATACTTCCAAAACACACTTTACAGTGGTTATGGGTGACTTCAATGCGCGGCTGGGCAAACGGGGCGATGATGAGTTGAGAGTTGGGCAATTTGGATATGGGCAGCGCAACCCCAGGGGTCAGAGGCTGGCCGAATTCCTGGAGAAGGAGGGACTCTTTATGATGAACTCTTTCTTCCAGAAGCCGCCTCATAGGAAATGGACCTGGATGAGCCCTGATGGTTCCACCAAAAACGAAATAGACTTCATAATGAGCACCTAGCGACAAATATTTAATGATGTCTCCGTGATCCACAGGGTAAAAACCGGCAGTGATCACCGAATGGTCAGAGGGACATTAAATATTAATGTCAAAATGGAAAGATCGCGTCTGATGAAGCCTACGCTCCGACCTTGTAATGCACATATCCAAAACCCCGAGAACTTTCAACTCGAATTGGCAAACCGCTTCGAACTGCTAGACAGCAGCGCATCAGTGGACGAAATCAACAACAGGCTGGTAGAGACTGTCCATACGGTCGGGTCCAAGTATTTTAAGCCCCACCGTAAAAATAGACCTCAAAAACTATCCAACTACACCCGAAACCTCATGGCTGAGCGACGTTCCATGACGCTCCAAACCTCCGATGATGCTAAGTCCTATAGGCAGCTCAATGGACAGATATTGAAGTCTTTGCGACAAGACTTACGGTCCTTCAATACAAGGCGTATTGAGGAGACCATAGCACAGAACAAGGGCTCTAAAGTGTTCGCAAGAGACGCGTCTATTGGGCAAAGCCAGTTGACGAAGCTGAAGATGGAGGACGGAAACGTAACGTCGAATAGGTCGGAGGTGCTCAGGGAGATAGAGAGGTTCTATGGGCAGTTGTATACCTCAGTAGCTGAACCTGTTGTTGACTTGGTAAAAGACCCAAGAGCCAAGCTAACCCGACACTACACTGAAGATATCCCGGACATCAGCCTGTACGAGATTAGGATGGCTCTCAAACAACTCAAAAATAACAAAGCGCCGGGCGAAGACGGAATTACCGTAGAGCTTCTGAAAGCGGGCGGAACGCCAGTACTTAAAGTCCTTTAGAGGCTGTTTAATTCCGTCTTGCTCGAAGAGAAAACGCCGGAAGCATGGAACAGGGGTGTGGTGGTACTGTTTTTCAAGAAAGGTGATAACACTTTACTGAAGAATTATAGGCCCATCACACTGCTGAGCCATGTTTATAAGTTGTTTTCGAGAGTCATTACGAATCGTCTCGAACGCAGGTTTGATGACTTCCAGCCTCCCGAACAAGCCGGTTTCCGGAAAGGCTTTAGTACCATAGACCACATACATACGCTGCGGCAGATTATACAGAAGACCGAGGAGTATAATCGGCCACTATGCTTGGCGTTTGTGGACTATGAGAAAGCCTTCGATTCGATCGAGACTTGGGCGGTTCTTAGATCTCTCCAGCGATGCCGCATTGACTATCGGTACATCGAAGTGTTGAAGTGCTTGTATAATAACGCCACCATGTCAGTCCGAGTACAGGGGCAGTGCACGAAGGCAATCCCCATAAAAAGAGGAGTAAGACAGGGAGACGTCATTTCTCCGAAACTGTTTACGGTCACCTTAGAGGACGCCTTCAAGCTCTTGGAATGGCAAGGACTTGGCATCAACATCAATGGCGAATACATCACTCACCTACGATTTGCCGACGACATTGTGGTCGTGGCGGAGTCGCTGGAAGATCTAGGATGAATGCTCGGTGACCTCAACAGAGTATCTCAACAAGTGGGTCTTAAAATGAACATGGACAAAACCAAAATAATGTCTAACGTCCATGTCGTACCCACCGCACTCACCGTTGGGAACTCTACTCTTGAAGTTGTCGACGAATACATTTACCTGGGACAGGTAGTCCGGTTAGGTAGGTCCAACTTTGAGAGAGAGGTCAATCGACGAATCCAACTCGGCTGGGCAGCGTTCGGGAAACTGCGCAATATCTTCTCATCCAAAATACCTCAGTGCCTTAAGACTAAAGTTTTCAGTCAATGTGTGTTACCAGTGATGATATATGGATCAGAGACGTGGTCTCTTACAATAGGTCTCATAAAAAAGCTCAGAGTTGCTCAGCGAGCTATGGAGAGAGCTATGCTCGGCGTTTCTCTACGCGATCGAATCAGGAATGAGGAGATTCGTAGAAGAACCAAGGTTACCGACATAGCCCTTAAGATTAGCAAGCTGAAGTGGCAATGGGCGGGCCACATAGCGCGTAGATCGGACGGGCGTTGGGGCAGAAAGATTCTAGTGTGGCGACCACGTATTGGCAAGCGCAGCGTGGGACGACCGCCTGCCAGATGGACCGACGATCTTGTGAAAATCGCAGGAAGTCGTTGGATGCAGATGGCATCGGACCGGTTACGCTGGAAAGCGATTGGGTAGGGCCTATGTTCAACAGTGGACAAGTATGGGCTGAGATGATGAAAGACATTTTTGATAGGAGGGGGGAGAGACATTCTTTCACTTGACTGATTCGTTACCTAGACCCATTTTAGCAAACTCACCTGAAGTCATTTACGTCTGTATCATTCCCATATTGTTCCAAGATATCAGAGAAACATGCCCCTTCAACCCCCTTGTCGAAAGTCACAATTGTAGCGATCATTTCCAAACTATCCAACGCCTGCTGAACCTCCTTTTGCTTTTCACTCTGACAAAATATTATTTTGGGTTTGTCCAGTTCGAAGGTGGTTTGTAACTCATCTAAAAATGATAACATAATGTTTAACAGTGTAGGTATTCATAAAATGAATATTATGCCATTCTTGGTAACTAACAATATTTATATACAATATCCATTACAAGTCTTTAGCACATACTTTTAGAATCAGGCAGAGTCGAGTCGACAATAGGTTTGTGGTGAAATGAGAACAAAAGTGATGACCGTGGAATGTCTGGCATGTAATCGGCCTACTCAATCGATCATGCTTACATGATATTGGATACTATTACGTAATTTTATGCTATTGTATCCTAATGTACCTTCCTGAGCCATTCGATTTGTGCCGGAAATTGTATTGTCTTTGTGTGCTGCTATTGTTGTGTTTCTATAGCATTGTTATGTTGTATTTGCTTAACTTTCACGCAGTTCTATATCAGCATAACAATATGCTATTATACTTACAAACACCCAAAGTCCTATCAATCGGAGCAATAATGATTCCAAGACACAGTGCAGTGTAGTATGGGATAGCTAGATCTAGATGAGTGGGCGCCATCAGTATCATGACGTCACCTTGCTTCAGGCCCATCTTTCTGAAGCTGGATGCACATTTTATGGTCCTGTGTAGAACGGATGCGTTGGTTTCGGATTGACCTGTGCCTCCATCGATCTGTGGATAGCTTTAGCTTAAAAAGGACTCACACACTCACATCATCTTTTCTCCAAAAATAGAGACGCATACAAGGTATAACATATATTACGCAAAAGCTCTGACACCCCAATTAGATTATTTCTTTAGGAATTCAATACGAAAATCAAACTTCCAATTTTAAGGAGTATTCTACTTTTTTTTAATAATATCATAATAAAGAAATCATTTATTTCAGGCAACTGATATATATATATATATATATATATATATATATATATATATATATATATATATATATATATATATAAGCCCTGTTAAGAAACTGTCCCACTGTTGGGCACGGGCCTCCTCTCAAACTGAGAGTTTCACAAAAATAATTACGTGCAACTTTCAGGTCCATGGAATATATACCTTACAGACTAATATACATATAATATATAAACACTTATAAACTAAGACACACGTGTTGACGGCGACATGTTGCGCTGAGCAGAGTCGGCTCGTAATCTTTCACGAAATCTCCTGAAGACGACACCTTTCGGCCAGAACTCCTCGCTCATGAAGGTCTCCAGCTTGGCGGTGGGAACTCGCATAACAAATGAATTGAATGCCGTATTGTTTTGCGAGTTCAGCTTCTCGACCCTCAGAGTGTACAAGGACTTTTTACGGGCGTACTCCGCAATGTCCTCGGCTTTAATGGTGTAGTGTAGCCGAGACACGTACAGCAGTGTTGTTGGCACTACTGAGCGAAGGAGTATGCCATCTTCTACCGGTGCAGTCCCACACCGGTTGCGCCGGGGAGGCCTCTTCTTCTTCTGCACCTTGATGAAGCCTTCCCAGCTATCTTTTCTGGCGTGCGGGTAGCGGCAGCGGCGTAATCACGACGAGAAGGAGTTGTGTTAACATTTGACGTCACGCGCGGGGCTACGGAGCTGGCGGTGGGGCGCGGTGTGCTGCGGGTGGCGGGGTGCGGTGTGCTACGGACGGCGGAGCGCGGGGCATCGCACGGGGCTGTGGCAACAGTCGGCGATGCATCGGCCGACTCAAAACTGCCGACGGATGCATTTTGCGCCCCGCGACGTACGTTAGCATTAGAGGCCTCGTGCGACCTACTTTCCGAGCTAGCGTCACGCAATGACGCAACCTCTTCCCGTAGTTCGCGGATGGTAGTTTCCGAAGCCTCCAACCTTAATGTAACCTCGGCCAGGCTAGACTTCAGGGTATTAATATCCTTCGGCAGCCTGGTGACGTCGACGTGGTCAAATGTGACGGGGGGCAGCCTGTGCAGCTGCTTCGCTACGAAGGCGGGCACGTCATCGGGATCGGTCTCCTTTAGCAGGGTGATGATGTCCTGGAGACTTCTCTCGCCCTTTTTCGTCCCTCCTGCAGCTCGGCATGCGATCGGTCGTCCTGAGCGATTGGTACAGCAGCACCATCGCGCTGCAAATATTTTTATGTTTGAAGTTAGTCTTGAAAATCTGCAAGATGCTAACTTCATCTATCGTGTCTATGGTGTGCTGTAGAAACGCCCAGACTTCGTTGGCTATGAGTTTTTCCGAACTCATAGCGGCAATCACGTGCAACGGCTATAGCCGCGCAAATCGCGAATTATAATAATTCGTTAATGCCGTGTGGCATGTCCAAATCCGAGCGCGCACTGCACTGCACTTAAGCTCTTTGATACCTTATTAACAATAAAATTTAATAACTAATTAACTTTTGTATGCGTCTTGAGTTTGTAGTAGCCGTAAGACTTTGAATAATTATTAAATTTTGTTCAGTACAGCAAATGAGTAAATGAGTAAGCAAAAAGTTAACTAACTTTAAAAATAGTTGGAATGGATTCAGCTGCCGATTTAGAACAAACTCCTTTCAAGTCTTGCGTTAATTATGGTACACGTTGTATAGTGCAGCCACATTTTACCGACCGATTTTAGGTCCCTACCATTAGACATCTTGCCATGACCAAAAATACCATGTCTTATCTGAAGAGCAAGTCAAGAGTCTCCGTAACCAGCGAGCGTGTATGAGACGAACCACCCAATATGAAAGGGGGCTTTTTTTACGAGGCGAAATGTCTAACGCATACCCCCGGCCCGTGGGTGCAAGCCCCACATAACCACCCGGGCCGTTACGGCCCGGGTGGTTATGTGGGGCTTGCACCCACTGTAACCCATCGGCGTCCTACTGCCCTTTTGCCGGGCCACAGGAATCGCCACCAGCATGACCTCTGTGGCACCGGCGGGCTCGGTCCGTGGGCGTACCTCGACACGTGTTAGGGGAGTTCGGTCTCCCCCCTACCGCCTTTCGGAGGCTGTGCGGACGCAGTGCATTTACGGCGCGGGCCTGCGTGTGCTAGGGCGCCGGGGTGCCCTCCCCGACATCTGCAGGCCGAGATCACGGTGGGCGAAGGTCGTTTCGGGCGTAGTCACTGCGCCTTCGCCAAACGCGCCATCTGCGAGCGGGATTGGAATACGTCTCCCCCTCCCCCGCTCTGCCTTCTCCTTTGCGGACATGACGGCCTCGCAAAAGGCCGCCATTGCCGCTCAGGCACTCTCGTGTCGTGTCGTCGCCCCAGCCATTCCCAGAAGACCGGGAGCAGCGCAGCGATGACGGCGTGACCGGCAGTGGGATGGGCGAGCTTGCTCCGCCAGCCCTTAAGCGCAGCTCGGTGCAGCTCGGTCCGCTTCGCTCTCGGGGCGCAGGGATCCAAGGTGCAATATGAAAGGGGCCTGTCCCTATTCTCTTCTTATGAAGGTTTTTTTTTTGTAATGGTTGTATATCAAGTACCACCAATATGCTTCGGAGCCTTTGGTTAGGATTCCAATTATTTGGTTGTTTAATTTGAATTTTATTTCTAATTTGTATGTTTGGGTTTTTCTTTATTTTCAGGTTTGGTATTAATTTTTTATGCAAATGTTTTGTTGTTATTTATACAGTTTTATAATTGATCTTTGTTTGTTTTGTTAGTTTACTTGGTTTTAATTAATTTGTTCTAATATGTATTTTAGTGTAGTTCGGCAGCCTGTTCTCGATCTTTCCAGTTTATTCTAATAGCTATATGGATTACATTATCTATTTATCTATTATCTTATGGAAGATATAGTTGCCGAGTTCCTACACTTTTCCAAATTTTTGTTATGATTCTATATTTCATGGTTGACATTATGTTTTGTTCAAACTTCATATTTGCATCGTTTGTATAGCTACTTCTTTTTCGAATTTCGTTTGAAGTTGAATAGGTTCCGTAGTTCAGTATATATCTTTCCATTTCTTCCTGTGTTGTCTGTGTATTTCTTTTCCTATAGTTTCCCGCTTTTCCAGTTCCTTTATACTTGTTCACAATTCGTATGTTTGTTTATAAATCCTTTGTTTATGATCTCATTTTAATGATTCTTTTTACGTTGGGTTTAATATAGCTTTGAGCTGGTCCTATTTTAATTTAATTGATATTAGACATTAGACTTCGAAAATACGCCCCCTTACGCAAAAGTATGTTCCAAACATCTGTTAAGAAATATATAGCTAAAGAACTTTTATGTACGCAGAAATCAATGTTACCTTAGATGGGAGCCACATCAATTGACCTCTAATTTAAGAACCAGGTTAAAATCGCAAACAAAATTTTAAAAGTTGTTTTTATTTCTTGTTAATATGATTGTCTTTTATTTTCAATTAAGCCGGACGCGTTAAGATGTGTTGTGCAAATGTCAGAGACCAGCTGAAAATCAGTGTTGTGCATACATGCACAGCGAATACAGAGCTGGCTACCTTGCCACACTTGTGTCTTTATTTTTTATCCTTTATCGTCTTCGACTCTGATTCTTTATTTTTATTATTTATTTTAATTGTAATGTGTGTGTGGCTAAATAAATGGTTTAAATGGCTTAAATATACCAGGGCTCCTTAACGCTTATTATAGCTAATATAAATCTTGTAGATATCTTACTGTAAAACTAAGCAAAATAATAAAATGATATATATCTGGTCTGGTGGCAAAGCGCTTCGCTTTGTGATTACGAGGTCCTGGGTTCAAATCCTAGGTGGGACAAATGTAGTTTTTCTAACGAAAAATTCTCAGTATGAGTCCGGAGTCTGGAATTGTGCCCGGTATATGGCAATAGGCACGCCCCCTATTACATGGGACCTAACATCGTCGGCGAAACGTGGGTGTACTCAGTACACCTCTGCCACCCCCTCTGGGGAATATAGGCGTGACGGTATTTTTATTTATTTATAATTAATTTACTCATCACTTAAAATTGGAAAATAAATATTTAAATAAAAGGGAAACCGACCACGAGAAACTGAAAGTAAACATTTACATATCAGTGACAGTCGGTTTCTTGGCACCTATTTCATATGTTTATTTTCTGCTGTTTGAAGTCAGTTTCAATTTTTTGTAAACTAAATAAAATATTTTTCAAAATGTTGTGTGAATATTAGGTAAACCTCATGGATACCGATTCACGAAGGGTTATATTGGACTTAAGACTGACTATATTTGATATGGTGATTAGATCAAAAAGTCGTCAAAATGTCAGTACCTGCAACACGAAGTCAGGGGCATCTTTGAGTCCTTGCAGTATGAGTTTCCCGAGGTGATGTCTGTCAGAAGGAATGCCGGACTCCGCCACCACGCGACATGACAGCTCTTGCATGTACCAGTGGACAGCGTCGTGGCTGTGTATAAGTTGTGGCTGCATATTACTGTAATAAAAAAGAACACCAAACATCCTCACTTAAAGACGTCCACAGGGCTTAAGCTGCTCGCTCGGGACTCCTGGGGGCTTAAGAAGCAGGGACTTAAGAGTAATCTTAAGTCCCTACGCGTGGTCCCTGGGCAGTGTTACGAACAACACCTTCACTGGAGGTAGACTACGGCAATCACTGCTCACCACCCTTCCTGAAAAGTCATGCCGCCAAGCGACCCATTCGTATAACATGGCATGTTGCCCGGAGTCTACTCGAACATACCGATTCGAAACTCGATCTAACTTCCTTCTCCGAAGAATGAATAGGCCAAGGTAGCGAGCTACATCTTCGGCCAATTATCACTTTCCATCAGATGAAATAGGGGTCAATAGCTGAACAGTCCTTTTTAAAAAAAAGACTTCCACTACAGACCAAAGACCTCCCCAAAGATTATCACAACACAAGGTCGTCAAAAATAGAATATTTGGTCTATATTTCCTAAGTATCCATCCATCTATGGTATATATTCATAGCAGTAATAGCCTAGTGGTTAGATCGTTAGACTGCAAAGTCAGAGGTCTCGGGTTCAAACCCAGGCACGCATCTCTGTCTTTTCGAAAGCATGTGCATATTCAAAATTAATTATCACTTGCTTTAACGGTGAAGGAAGACATCGTGAGGAAACCTGCATGCCTACGAGTTTCTCGAAGGTGTGTGAAGTTCGCGACTCGCACTGGGCCAGCGTGGTGGACTATGGCTTAAACCCTCTCAGTTTGAGAGGAGGCCCGTGCCCAACGGTGGGATAGTTTCTTAACAGGGCTAATATTATTATTATATTTCCTGCCGGATCGGAAGCGAGTGCAGGACAGTCATTTAATGACCTCCCTCGCGCTGTCATTTTCTTATCTCGTGGTCACTGCCTGGTACTTCGTGTTACCACAGCGCTGAGAGTACTACGAAGTGAGTATGAACCGACAATTCGAGGCTAAAACCACAGTAAATTCCCAAAACTACGTCCGATTTACAAAATTCTTAAATAATCTACTGCCTCTGAATTATGTATGAAAACTAAGATAATAATGTCGGAACAATGTATTAAACAAAATTTAATTTAATGTATTCAAATACTAAGCAAAATTTAATTTAATGTATTCAAATAATTTGGGAAATTACGTCGAGTATTTACATCACCCATTCCACAAAGCCTAAAGACAAAAGTCTTTAATCAGTGCGTCCTGCCCGTTATGACATATGGAGCCGAGACGTGGACACTCACGGTTGGAAGGGTTCATAAATTTAAAGTCACTCAGCGAGCTATGAAAAGGGCTATGCTCGGAATTTCTCTGAAGGATAGAATCCGGAACGAAGTCATTCGACAGAGAACCAAAGTTATCGACATAGCCCACCGGATTAATAAGCTGAAGTGGCAATGGGCCGGTCACATTAGCCGAACAACCGATAACCGCTGGGACAAACGAGTTCTTGAGTGGAGACCACGGACTGGCAAACGTAATGGCGCCCTCAGGCTAGGTGGAGCGATGACCTTCGTAGGCCGGCTGGCATAAACTGGATGCGAGTAGCCGAGGATCGTACCCAGTGGCGTGCACTTGGAGAGGCCTATGTCCAGCAGTGGACTGCTATAGGCTGATGATGATGATGATGTATTCAAATAAAAATTCTAAGACGTCCTTTTTTGAATATAAGTAGAAAATTGTCTTGGATGAATTAATTATATCTGTTCAGCCGTTGGTCCTGGTTACCACTTAATGTAGTAGTCGTTCAAGCCGACTTTGGAAGCCTAATACGTGGCTTGATAAGTTCCAACAGGCCACAAACCTGCCTCCGCCAATCCGCACTGGGTCCGCGTGGTGGAGTATGACTTAATCTCTCTCACCTCGATTTGTGAGAGAATGCCTTTGCCCAGCACAGGGGCAGTATAGGTTGATTTTATTATTATATCTAAATTATATGAGAACAACCTGCAGTTTAGGTCCATCAGGAAAACTTTCCACTCTTATCAAAGATAGCAGGATAGATTAATTTTCAAATAAAATTATTAAGGTCTGTCACGGAACTGTTCTACTTTTAAACTGGAATAGCGGCTGTGGAATATTATAAGCTTGATAAGTATATTTACAAGAAATAAAGTTTATTTATAAGCAACAACTGTTGATAGGTCGTTTACCCTATTTATTGCGTTGTTTGTTATTGACCTCTGATAAGAAAAGTGGAGTTATCAGAACCCTTTTTAATCTGGGACAATAAATTATCGAACAAATAGGTTTTTCTAGGCAAGTAATAGTAGTAGATAGTAGCAACAACAATTTTACGACAGCTAAAATAACTTACTTACCGAGAAGTACATACTTACACACGTATTTAGTTACACATATAAAAAAGCTAATTAAGACTTGGTAGAAATTAAGGATAAAACCTTGTGATCTTTTTTGCAAAATCATCCCGCAAACAGGTGAAGTTATTTTTAGGGAAAGATATAAAGAAAGACGTGTTTCAGAGTTTTTACAAAATCATCCCACAAAGGGGTAAAATAGAGGATGAAAGCTTGTATGGAAACCCATTTTTTACCATTAGGAGCAGGAAAATTCATGTTGAGACAATATTTTTGTTTTACAATATATAGGAACACCTGCATTCGAACTAGGTGAGAACCTGTATCTCGAAATGCAGCTCTTCCCTCAGTAAAATTGGGCGGTCTATTTGCCATTTTACAATATCAAAGAGGTACAAACATTGGACTGTGTGTGTAAGTAGTGTGTGTGTGTGCGTGTGTGCATGTATGTGTGTGTGTGTATGTGTGTGTGTATGTATGCGTGTGTGTGTACGTGTGTGTGTGTGGTGAGGTGTACATTTGGTTATGGTATAGCTAGTTTGACCTAGTGTTCTAGTTCTCTATATTAATTAACTTCTCAGTATCTTCATATGAAATACCAACCAAATAGTCCTGAATTTTTCTCTTGCAGCAGTACTTATTTAAGGGAAATATGTTAATTATTTTGTTAATTTTATTATATATATAAGGGCCAATAAATGTATAAAATCTTCTGACAAATGAAGTTCTTGGTGTATGTTTCTGTATACATACAGTATATTTTCTGCGTTTTGATAGAACGTTTGTATCAAATGAGATGTCGCAATGTTGCTTTAGTAGGATACTCTGAATAAATAGCTGACGTACAGTAAGCACGTTACAGGCCTGGTATAATTGTAAAGACGGAAATAATATGGGTCTAAAGGTCATTATTTTGAGGACTGCACGTTGGGCTACCTCAATATTTTTCATATACGTTTTTGGAGCGCCCCCCCAGCTTGTAATGCAATATGTTAGTACTGACTGACATAATGCAAAATAAATTTGTTTCAAAAGATGAGGATCAACGACATGTCGAAGGGTCTTAAAAACATAAATAAATTTACGTACACGGGAGCACAGGTATTTTATATGTTCCTTAAAATTAAGGTGACTGTCAATTGTAACTCCCAGGTATTTGATATGATCTACTCGTTCCAAGGACATACATGAGCATACTGACTTAATATCCGCAGGACATTCATGAGAGACAATACTGTAGTTGTTAGGAGGTGGATGTCCTACACTAAATGCGATATACTTAGTCTTTTTAGTGTTTAATGTTAGAAAATTATCACCCAGCCATTTTCTAACAACATTGAAACCTTCTTGTGCAGAACTGTATACGTCGTCCCAAGTATTGGCGGAAAATAGAAGAGCAGTGTCATCTGCATAAGAGATTATTTCTCCTTGAGGGAGTTTAAGGTTGTTTAGGTCATTTATGTAAAGTAAAAAAAGTGTGGGGCCCAAAATACTACCCTGAGGTACACCATATTCCACCAAAAGGTCTTCACTAGTAATTTTTCCCACACGAACGCACTGCCTTCACCCAGTCAGATAGCTTTCAAAGAGTTTTAGTTGGGTTCCTCTAATACCCAATCTTTCTAGTTTGTTTACTAGGATAGGGATCGAAATTGTATCGAAGGCTTTGCTCAAATCTAGAAAAATGGATAAACATTTTTTTCCCTTATCGAGATGGGTAGCCACATAATTAGTCAAACTGTGTACTGCACCGTCAGTTGATTTCCCTCTGCGGAAGCCAAATTGTTTATCAGATAGTATTTTATTTCGTTCTAGATAGTTTATTAGTCTAATGTTAATGGCTTTTTCCAAAATTTTTGAGAGTGCGGGTAAAATCGATATAGGTCTGTAATTATTTATGTCATTTCTAATACCATCCTTGTATATGGGGCGAATTTGGGATTTTTTCAGAGCTTCCGGGAAGACACCACTTTCCAGACAAGTGTTAAAAATGTATGTTATTGGTGGGATCAAGAACTCTTTATTTTGCTTCAATATAGTATTGGAGATTTCATCCCAACCCACACAGGAATCCATTTTAAGTCTAAGTATAATTCTTTCAATTTCATCTTCACTTAGGCTTTCCAACATAAAAGAGTTGGGCTGCGAGAATTTAGAGGACGAATAATTATCAAAAGGGCCATATATCGAATAAGTGCTCGAATGTTTCTGAGCCAATTTTTTTCCTGCGCAAACGAAAAAGCGGTTAATATCATTGGCAGCCAACTGAGGAGTACTGCGTATTTTTAAAAGTTCCTCAGGTTGTTTAGTGTCTTTATTAGTATTGGTAATGGTCTTGATAGTTTTCCATAAAGTTTTGGGATCATTTTTAACTTCTTCTATTAACTTTTTATCATATGCCCGTTTGACTTTTTTTTAAATGCTATTGCAGTAATTTCTGTAACGCACGTAAGTTATTTTTAAAACTTTATTCTCCGGTGACTGTTTAGACTGTTTATGCAATCTATCTCTGTTTTTCATACAGCGTAAGAGCCCCTGAGTGATCCAGGGCTTAATAATTTTTTTACGTCTTGCTAATTGAATCGTTTTGGAATTACTTTTCAAAGCCGCCTGTATATTGCTTATAAGATAATCTAAAGAGAAATTTGGATTGTGGGATTGATAAATGGGATCCAAGTTAATGTTTGATGTAGTCAACTTTAATGTTTCAAAATCAACTTTTAGAAAGGAACTAACTGCGTAGCGACGTGATTCTATGAGGTCAATGCTAATCACAACTGGATAATGATCAGTTAAATTTGTATGGGGGATTATCGTAGTTGCGAGGCACTTAGTTTTAATCAGCATGTGATCAAGACACGTTCCACTAGCTTTCCTGGTCACTTCTATATGTGCTGGTAAAAGTCCGTGAAAAGCAGCAAGAGTAAGGTATCGCTCACCTGACAAATCTATTTTTATATCGTTAATGGGTATGTTGATATCACCTGTTACAATAACGTTTTTAAAAGAAGCGAGTCCTACTAAAATATATACCTCCTAATATAATAGGAGGGTGAGCGATATAGGCATATAATAGCAGTCTCTTGATCGATTGACATTAGCAAACAATTACCTTCTAGAAATTGTGGCTCTTCGACTGCGAAGTTTAGATCATCTTTAAAGAAGACTACCACCCCATCGTTTTGGTTATCATTTTGTTTTGTGCCAAAAGAGCGATACCCAGGTAGCTTTGGTATAGTTGTGGTAGTTGATAACCAACATTCAGTGAGAACCAATACATCACAATCAATTTTTAATCTGGTCAATAAAATTTCCAGTCCAGACATGTTGCAACTAATGCTTCGAATGTTTTGTGTAAGTATAATTAAATGCTTAGTTGGTTTACTTGATATCAATTTATAGCAGTTATCGATGTCACCGGAAAAAGTCCTTGAGACTTTCATTGAATCTATTTCTGTAGGTAAATTACTAAAATTATCGAATTTTGCAATAAAATGAAAAGGAAGCATGCATAATGTACATTATTATAAATAAAAAATATTTACGTGCGCACAGGCCTGTAGAGAGTTTATACAATTTTTTAAGAGTACGTATCACCATGGAAAACTGATTTATGAAGTACACTAAATAATATTTAACTAAATGTATAACATATGAAAACTGAAAGTTTTTGTGGTGTGCGTGTATAATGATTCCTTGTTTTTGTAGTGATTTCCGTGTATGTATAATGTGTGTGATATTATGATGAAATTGTGTTTGAGTTATTAAATTATTTAGATTCAAATTTTTTTGACTTGAATTATTAATATAAATTAGTAGAAATACAATTGTTATTATGAAAGCCATAAAAATTAACAAACAATATAAATAATTAATTTGAAGTACTGTTTCATTTACTATACAAATTATAGACAGTAGTCATGCGGCTGACTTAAACCTATTGAGGTCTGCTTCGGTGTCAATTCTGGTAGCAGGTAGGCCCTCCCGCATGCGGATGTAAATCTTCCCATAAGCGGTCCAGCAATACCGAATGTCATCCTTTGACTTAACATAATCACGTGCAAGGCAAAATAGGCGTTTTTTCTTTAGCGTCAGATGTTCAGACATGAAAATAGGCATTGATGGTCCACCGATATTTGTGTCAGTGGTGCCAAGTTTTTTATCCTTATGGTTTTTATTATAATTCCTGTAAGCTTGCAGTAATATTTCCTTCCTTATGACAGTTGTTAAGTCTACCACTACGGTGCTTGCGCCAGTACATGAACGTACCTTAGGCTTGAGACGGTAAGCATCTCTTATTTCCGATTCATGAATCACGGTATTCAGAGCTTTCCCGGCATTTAAAATAATATCAGAAAGACTAGATTTGTTTTCTCCTTTGGTTTCAGGTAAATTTCTAATTTCAATACACGTAGACTTATTATACGCTTCCTGATTTTCAATTTTTTCCTCCAAATCATTTATGTAAGATATCTTGTTCATGTTCTCTGTCTCTAACTTATTGAGTTGTACCTTTATATCATCATATTGCGCAGATACAAAAGTTAAGGTATTACGTAAATCGTTATGTTGCTCTTTTAGCTCGGTCACCGCCGCTAGTAGGGTTTTATACTTAACGTCCTGCTGTTCAGTGAATTTTTTAAACATTTCTTTAATTTCTGTCACAAACACAGAAATATCATCTACGTGCTGATGTTTTCGCTTGAGCCTCTGTGTTACATTCACACCTTGTTCTCGCTCGGCTACTGTTTGGGTGAGATAATCTGGCTCAGAGTCGCAAGGTAATTCTGTTGGCGTATTCGGCGAAGTTCTCCTTAGTGGCATTTTATAAGTGGTAATCAGTCAGAAATACCACTAATAACTTAGAAATGCACAAAAAGACCTCACGGTGGTAAGACGCGAACTTTGTACGCTGGAACGGTCAGTCACACTCAATACCACCTGACCAACTTGTTATTATACGGCAAGTTAAAAATCAGCACCACATGACGCATTAATTTTTTTATATTAAAACAAGGTAGGTGTACCCTGCTATTGACTTTTAAAATCACAAGTCACTAAATACACCCTTCAATGCACAAAGTTTATAAAAGTTATTATGATATATAGGATATTATCGACAAATAAAGTAAATAACTAGGAACTACTTTTTGCACGTTTAACAGTGCCTACCTTCATGCCTTAATAGCATTGAATAAAATATTAATTTCGTTTGGCGTTTTCTTAATTCAAACCCCCTTGATAGTGTTTAGTTTCGAAGTTTAATAAAGAACGTTATTTAGATATTAGACATTAAACGTATAGTGTGACAAGGATCTTTTGACCTATGGAAGACTATGACAGGGTGTGAGAGTGGGGTTAACATTTACTAAAAGGACATTGTCGAAAATTGCTCCAGAACCAACAAACATTTGACTTATGCCGTTATTATTTATTTATTTAACCAAAATAATGGCAAATATCCGTATCTAACGGACAATTTGCAATCTAAAACGAATATTTCAAAGCATTGTAAATACTTATATCGAAGTCGCCGACATCTCTACTAAATGTCAACACCTCATATGTATCAAAATCGAATACTTTTTGTGCAATATTGCAATTCCCCCGCTTGTCCGTTAAATAATAAATACCCTAAGAGAATTTGTGGGTGATTTGAAATCATACAAGTATTTTTTCATTGCTAATGGTTCTGGGGCAAATCATGTATGGGCGCAAAACAATGTCCTTTTTCTACTTCCAAGGAGATATTTCAACAGTTGAGTCCGCACTATTACTAACTAAAAAAAGAACTTGGGTAAATTTCGTAGCAAACCGCAACTTTGTGCAAAAGTCATGAAGTGACATTTCACTTGATGACGGCGTTAGTTCCGATTTCGGCTGCTGTCCGAAAGATCCTTACGACTAAGTCCTTAGCATAAAATATATAGCAATATGCTAAGCTGCTTGTATTTTCGGTCAATTGAGGTGCTAATAAATTTAAACAGGTGCGGTATGGTGCGTCTGGGTATCAATCACGATCCTGTGTCTGAGTTCTAGGTTAGACAACGTTATTAGGGTTTTATTTAGTCTTTGGAGAGGGTTAATGAGGCTGTCAGCGGAAAAGCGGACCAACTCTAAATTTTTCATATCCTGATTTATCCACTACAAATTATTTAAAACATGCTAAAATTTAATGCAATACACCAAAGAATGTATCACAGTAATTGAATGTAATATGCATCGGGACTACAATCAACTATAATATAATTTATGTACATTGATTTAAAATTCATGAATATACAAACCCCATTATTTTCATACTGCCTATCTCAAGCTTAGGCCACTTTTGCGCTGATGTATATACTTATATATTTGGTCTATTGGTTAAAGAGTAGGCCTCTACGCTCACTAGATCTGGGTATTTGTGGAAGTTGAATTTCATTTTTGTAAACGCACCCAGGACTCACCCCCCACAAAGTGAACCGGTGACCTCGTGAAAGTCGCAGGTAATAACGATGCGTACAGCTGAAATCCGGTCGTGGTCGTGGCAATTTTTGAGGTAGATCCTAGTCTTTCAAGTGGTCGTCTTTTGGGATAATTCCTCGTGGAGCTATTGTTACATGCACCATGTACTTATTTCTCGTTTAGTTATTATCACAATCATATAAAGCAGGTATCTATCACAGACTTATCTGTGCACATACTTAAATGCAAACATTTAAAAATTATAGTGCTACAAGGATATTTTAAGGCCCGTGGATGACATTGACAGGGGGGCGTTTGTATGAAATTAGAGTTATCATTTAGTAAAATTTTCCTACTTTTAGGGAAATATTTCACAGGTTTTACCGCATGGTTACTAATTAAAAAAAACTTAGATATATTTCATAGCAAACGGCAACTCTGCGTTTGTCATGAAGTGACACTTCTTTTGATGACAACAGTATTTCCTATTTTGGCCGCGGCCCATACGATACTTGTATGACTGTAAAGTTGTATGAATAAAATAATGGTTTCACATTTCATATTTAGTCAGGTTATGATTTATTTTATAGAAAAAAACAGTCCTAAGTAAGTAATATATTGTAAAATGGTCTGTGGTAAAATTTTATTCCCTCTCCACAGTGAGAACCATTTCTCTGAGCTTTCGTCTGTTTATCTTAGTGGATGTGGTCTGCGGCAGCTGTTCCATGAACACTACGCCTCCACGCAGTTGCTTCGTGTCCGTTAGTGTATCTGGAAACAGGTAAATAATTTCTCGTATTTTTATGCTAAAAGAAATGAGGTCTGTAAGGATAGAACCTGTTCGAACTCTGTACTCTCTACCTACCCCGCAAGGAATAGACTTGATAATGATATCGGTAGATTATGATGTTTTATGAGGCAGTGGGGCAAAGACAACGCTACGCCTCGAATCCGTTTTTTCTTACGTGACCAATTAAGAAAACAGTCATTCGCACAAGGATCGTCATTAAATTAGTACTATTAAGCAACTAATAGGTACCGACTGTCGACTATAACCCATTAACCATTCAGTTTTTCAATCATTTTGATTGACAACTGCTAGGTTTGGGAACCCTAGCAGTTGTCAATTTAATGGTCGGCCCATGAATATATTACAATGGATTGAGTACTGTCAAAATATTGCTGAAGAGAATTCAACTCTTACTCACATTCAATTTTCTATGATTTAATCAACTCGAGAAACCATGATGAGTGGAGCCGGTGTCACGCTCGCACCCATTACGATGCAGTACGGTTACCATAAGGTAGAACTAATACGGACTACACCTATTTTTGATATGCTTTAAATACGCTGTAAACCATTTATTACCGAGTTCATAACGAACAAGGTTCTCAATTCGTCTTTATATACAGTATGGATTAAGATGGGACAGTAAGGGCAGCTATCTCAACCGTTGTAGATACAGAAAAACGGCCCTAGGAGACTATCCCTAATTTTTGCGATATTTGGAGCTGAATATACAAAATCTTAAAAAAAAAATGTACAGTCAGCAAGAAAATGGGCAATTTAATCAAAAACTTTGACTACTATTCATTTAAGATGTGGTATATGCATAGAAAGAAAGAATTACGGCAATAAGCAGTGCCCGAGAATTATACGTTAATTATAGTCAACAAGTTCATAATCGTACCAATGTTTGCTCACCCTACTTAGAAAGCGACGTAGTACTCTAAGTGAGTATCCTTGTCATCACGATTTTTTTGCAGAGTGCTCAATCCATTGTAATATATCCATGAGTCGGCCATATTGATTTACCTACTACAATGTGTTCAGAGGAGTTTTGGCGGAAAATCGAAGAGTGATGTTGTCAATTTGTTTTAGTTTCCAAAACTTGTGTTATTTCGAATTATAATGTGTAATGTTGGTGAAATATTAACCATTATGTATTCTTATATGTGCATGAGTGAAGGTAATTGTAACAAAGTGATAAAACGTGCCTTTTCGATTACCCTCAAAACGGCCGTCGCAATTAGTATGTAAAGTATCCATCGCTTTGCTATCCAGGATGGGGTACTTCATCAATTTCATTATCATCTTTGTCATCAAGTTCATTGGGGAGTTGAATTAATTTAGAAATGAATATTCGTAGACTTTGTACAATGGCATAATGTAAACGCAATTGCCACAAAAAAAAAATGTGTTCATAATACACACACATTTTACCTGTGATGTTAGGTAAATGTAATAAGGAGCGAATCTCTTGCTATTATACCGGGCACATTTCCAGCCTCCAGACTGAATGCTACTGATTATTTTTTGACTGCCAGGCCAGATGCCCTTCCAATGTCCTGCCTACAGATAAAGGGTGCCTACTTTGCAAATAAATATGGATGCCAGTCGAACTAATTCGCATGATTGGTTGAAGCAGTGTTGGACATTATTCAATTATTGTTTTAATTGTAGGATTAATCAACTGACATTTTAATTGCAACTAAATTAATCCCCTGAAGGTACTCCGGAATAACAATGACTCATAGACCTCAAACGCGTCAGTCACTCCCGTGACCTGGTGTGCTGCAGAGCACTCAAAAGTTCGGGAACTTAAAGCCAAAAATAAACCTAGATAAAATCCGAAATATGTATTTTAATTGCAATTTAATGTTTTCACAATTAATTTATGGCCAACTCTGGATTCAAGTGAAAAAAAAAATGCACTATGATCCATCAATGGAGCCATCCTATGGATCCCAGTAGGCGTCGCATTAAGTATATAAATAGAGTACCGCTCAGGCACGTATATACAACGTACGTGTGTGCGGCACACATGCTTGTCAGCCATATTTAATTTCAAAGTAGGCACCTTATAGCTTTGGCCATATATCTGACGGAGCGGAACGCCGCCGGCGTGACATCGGCGGACGGCAACGCGACGCATACGTCACACTGCAGCTGGAGCGATAGTACCGTTTGCATCGCGCCGCCCGCTAAAAACACAGTGCTACCGTCCCGCTCGCACCCGTATTGGTGTCTCGTTCTCGCCGTGCTTCGTTTGTAGTCGCTGGAGCGCGGCAACGGCGGGTCGCAACGTTTGCCATGCGCTAAGCGTGGCGGAGGTGTGTGGCATCCCCCGCACATTTCAGTATATACAGTAAAAAGGTTTCGCCACATAGCCGACGCAGCGCGACGGTGGCACGGTTTGGGGAGTTGTAATGTACTACAATGTACAGAAGACGCCACACAGCGCAGCCCTACTCGGTGCGACAACCACGTCTCGACCGAACATAGCCGAGCGCTGCCGTCGCGCTCCCGTCGCGCTCCGTCAGCTATTCGACCAAACCTTAACTCTCCAGGTCACATAAGCGTCGCGCTTCGCTCACGTCGCGCCCGCAATGTTACCAAGCCTTTTACCTGTAGGTATAGTCTCTCCATATACTTATGTAGTCATTGGAAACAACTTACTCTTAACCAAGAGCTTAATCTCATTAGCGGTGACGTCACAGCCGGGGCGGCGCACCACGCAGGCGACGGGCAGATCGCCGAACTCTGCGTGCGGAATCGCCGTCACCGCAGCGTCCAACACGCCCGGGTGCCGAAGGATGACGCTCTCCACTTCCACAGGAGATATCTGAAACAAATAAGATAATTCTTTAAATTTACAGCTGGATCTGTTGAGTTATTGTGTACTACGTACTAGATAAGGCACCCCAACTAATTTTTGTAGCAAAATTTAAGAGTGCGTACACCCTAGCTCATAGGTGGCTCATTTTACTACGCAAATAATGTATAACCATCTACCTACTAGTGTATTGCAAGTCACAAGTTATGAGCTATTTAAAAGTAAATTAAAATGTTTATTATTAGACAAGGCTTACTATAGTGTCGCCGAATATTTATCAGATAATTTGGAGGACAATTCATAACTTATGAAGGATAATGTAATAATGACAAACTTAATGACATTCATAAATTTCTTTTCACAAATTGACATAAAAAAATTATATCATGACCAGTAATTAATTTTAATCGATATCTTTATAATGATGGTTCAATGTAATTTAATTATATAATTATACTAAAATATATGATAAAAATTCTATGTATTTGCATGCCTAACAGCAGATTATGGCGTCACAACACCAATTTTTAACATCTGTAACCCCCATATTCGCAAATAAATGATTTGATTTGATTTGAAATAATACAATACTAATCGTCATACTTACTTAACTATCTCTATTTGTCAGATCCCTTGCGGGCTAGACAGAGAGTACAAAATTCCAACGGGTTTTTCCCTTACAGACCTCTCTGGCTTCCTACACTCAATTCGTCTCATTCACGCCTGTCGGGTACGGTGATTCTTGACTTGCTCTTCGGATAAGATTCGGTATATTTGATCATGGTAAGATAGCCTAGTTCTTCCCCGGTACCTACATCCTTACTTTTTCACATTGTATATCTGTTTCTGTTTTGTATTATGTTATACTAAATATAGTCAAAAGCTATTGATTTTACAAACATGAAATTTAATACCGCCAGATATTTTCCGTGTCTCCTAAGTCCTGCCAGACGCTTCAAAGGTCGTAAATGCGAGCGCTTTCTAATATTTTTATAGCAACAAGTCTCGCATAGTACTTTTTATTTTTTGATTTCTCTTAAATACAATCTGGTTGTTGTTACATTTTATGAAGTGCACTATCTTCTAAGCTGACATGGGTCCAACAACTAAATAACATGCAAATTGAAAAAAAAGAAAGGAATCATTTATGAAATTTTACAATTGATAAGATACATTTAATTGAAATTTGCGTGTGCCCTCGGTACATAGCGGGCTTAGAGGTGAGTTGTTAATAGGCCAACAATATTACAAACACAACAACCTATCTAAGATAATACTCGTTTTGGGAATGGAACAAAAATGATCGTAACATAACACTCCTATTTTCCGTCAAAAGTAGTCTAATTCTTTACCTGATGGTTTCTATACTTCAAAAGCAGTTTGATGCGTTCCACAAAATAGTAATTCCAGTGCTCGTCTCGGTACAACATGTCTCCCGTTTTGAACCAACCATCTTTAGTCATGGCCGCCGCAGTATCCTCGGGCTTATTGTAATAGTACTGAAATCAAATCCATTCCAATATTATAAATTCGAAAGTAACTCTGTCTGTCTATCTGTTACCATTTCACGCCCAAACCGCTGAAGAGACCCTGATGAGATACGGCAAGGAAATAGATCTTATCCAGGGGAAGGATATTTACCAGTTGGCGCATAAATATTAAGGAAATTACTAACGCCAATGACCTTGAGAATTTTTCTATGCATCGTCTACGGCCGAAATGTGTATGCATTGCCATGCATACACATTTCGACCGTAGACGAAGGTTTAATAACAGAAATTCGGTTCATGATTGGCTAAATTTTTAAAAAGTAATGTTGACTGTATTAACGAACTTGGCTATTTACTGGCAATGGCGGCCGGCCGGTGCATCGCAATGTAAACCCTGCCCCTGCACGTCGCCTCTTCCGCTGCGCTCTCGCGAATTCGTAAGTCGTAATAAATCGTTCAATTTTGGTGCTTGCTAGAAACCCTAGAAAACGGGGCGAAGTTTTGGCCGAAGGTAGTATTTTTGGCCAAAGCTGGCCGAAGCCGAAGCCGAATGTTCGGTCGGACACCAAAAAAAGTTAGATAAGTTCCACAGACAAGTTACAGCAGAGGGCCACAAATCTGCCTCAAATTCGTACTGGATTTGGTGATAGGGAATGAGGTACTCTCTTTCATCTTGATTTGTGGGAACACCTTTGCCGAGCAATAGAACAGAATAGACTAATTTATTTTATTATATAGGTAAAAGATTACCTTGAACAAGCCAGGTCCTTTCAACCATAGCTCTCCTGGAACGTTCGGCTCCAGTATTTCCTCCTGTGTTTCTGTATCCACCAGCTAAAATACATTATGCCTAGATCAATATTTAGACTACAATACATAATATCTACTTGTATTGTAGGTAATCAAATAATTTAGAGTTTATTAAAAAAATCGGGTATGCGGATTGCAGTTGCATTTAATACTCGTATGTCCGAGAGGTTGGGAGTCATTCCGAGTTAGCATTGCTGTGAGGCTGTGACCACCGCGAGTAAGTACTAGTAATGTAAGTATTATTACATGTGTTACATCTATGTAACGATCAAAGTAGTACAGTACGGGAACGTTTCGCACTCGCACTGTAAAAGATTTGGATGAAAAGTGGGGCGCGTCTTATTTTTATTTCACCTAAAATAAGATAACAATACAAATTTAACAACTTAATAAAGAAAGTCTCTACTACATCACTTGTACTCACTCTGTATTCATAAGCGCCGTAACGAGTACCACAAGACCCTGGTCTTCCGAAGGCTGCTTGGAATGCGATGCCTCCTATTTCGCTTATGCCGAACATGTCTGCTACATCTGTTTTTGGTGATATTGACTGAAAAATTATAACAATCATCATCGTCACCATCATGAGTCCAAATTAGTCCACTGCTGAATATAGACCTCTTCCAATGTGCGCCACATACAAGAAGAGAACAAATTTGGGAGCAGATTTATACAAATGACGTACAAAGGCAGTTCGCCGTAAGTCAAATTGAGTTATCTACCAGTTACACAACAGTTTTAGAATTAATGAAGGAATAACGAAATCACTACATACATACCCGAAAAATAATTAAAATCGGCAAATCAGCATCAACACAACCGCTGATAAGTCAAAATCCTGTATCAGCAATCACCCTGTTAGATACCTACAACTTCTAATACAAACCTTTACCAAATCCACCAAGGACTGTTGCACAGCGCTTCCTCCAATAATTATCATTTGGAAACACGTAAAGTCACACTTTTCGCGCTCTCCAGGTTTAAGGAGTGTGGTCATCATTGTTGGACTTATCACCATCAACGCTGGCTGAAACACGATTTAATTCAATGACACGACGCCTTTGTCCCGCCTTGGACGTATTTCATCATGATGATGAAACGAAATAAAATCTTGCAGCTCGAGAAAATTCTGGCAGGTTCGAAGTCCTGGACGATAAAATTAGAAAAAAAATCAGGGTCAGCACGGAGTCTGGCACTGTGCCCGTTATAATCTCGCCCGCTATTACATAGGGCCTAATATCTTCGGCGAAAAGTAGGTAAACAAAGTACCCCTTTGTCACCCCCACTTGAGGAATATAGCTTGACGGTTGTTTTGTTTATTTTTTTGTATAATTTCTTAGTTAAGTATGAACTTCACCATCCTCAGCCCGTGTCAGTCCAGTGCTGGGCGTAGGCCTTTCCCATGGAACGCCACTGAGCTCGATCTTCAGTTATCCTCCTTCAATCCCTGCTCGCTACCTTACGAATATCGTCAACCCACCTAGCTACAGGGCGCCCTACACTACGTTTGCTGATACGCCGTCTCCACTCAAGAACCAGTCTGCCCCAACGGCCATTGTTTCTGCGGCATATGTGACCTGCTCACTGCCACTTCAGCTTGCTAATTCGCTGAGCTATGTCGGTAATCTTGGTTCTTTGACGAAAAGCTTCGTTCCAGATTCGATGTATGTATTCGAGTATGAACTTACCTTATAGTTATTGACCAGCTCATAAATATGGTCTGGCGTGAGGGGCCGCGAGGATTGTATGCGAGTGAAGCGGATAAGGGCAGACAAAATAAACTTCAAGATCGTAGACAGCCACTGCAGTGGGGCCAGAATCAGCATCGACGGTATTGGAGTGGGAAACTTTGTAAATGGTGCTCTGGAAAATTATTAATTAAAACCTATTTAGTTCTATCTATCTATACCATCACGCCAGATCCCTTACGGGGTAGGCAGAGAGTACAGAGTTCCAACAGGCTCTTTCCTTACATACCTCTCTGGCTTCCTCTACTCTCATAGTCCGTCTCATACACGCTCGCCGGTTACGGAGACTCCTGACTTGTCCTTAAAAATCTTTAAAAATGTCAATCTAAACAAAATACTTATAGAAAAATAAACGCCGCCGCGCTGTGGCTGGTGTGGCCCCACGCAGCGCAGCGGGCAATGCGGCGAGAGAGGGGGGCCAAAGTGCGGGAGAGGGGCGTGCACATCTATGAAATAGGTAGCCGCGCGTTCCTACGCAGCGGACGCAATATCTACCCGTGCGAAGCCGGGACGGGCCGCTAGGGTTTTGTATAAATAGAGTATTAATCTGCCTATATTGTCCTACTGCAGGCTAAATACCTTTTTCACAAATCGAGATGAGGCAGAATAGGTAGGTGATTTGTAGGGGTAAGGTGATTGATTCCTTATCCTACAGATGAGTCGTGACCCGTTTGTGGGAGATAAAGATTGTTTGTTTCTTAAATGGTTTTAATTAGAATTTACAATTAAAACATGTTAGTTGTTTGAGTACAAAATTGCTACTGATATGTTAAATGTTATACAAATTCCAATGTTCTGCTGAATCGCAGGTTTACTGGAGGACGTTCGGATTGCAACATATTACTGTAAAATTCACTATATAGAATAATAATGTGCGTGTCCGTACATCCTGCCAGGCCTAAAAGTTATACAACCACAAATGTTAATAAGATAAAAAGATATAAATGTTTTAAAATTAAATGTTGAATGTAGGTTGAGGGCGTGCGTATTCCGATCTCGAGTGTTGGAACCGTGTAGTAGTTGTCCTCGGTAGGGTTCTCATCTCAATGTTGACGGTTGCGTTGTCGGTCGGCGCGGGCGCGGGCGCGGCGCGGCGCCTGTGCACGTAGCTGCACGCTGCCGCCGCCACCACCAGCAGCACCACGAGGCTTGTGTACGACACCGCGTATTGGTGTATATCATGGCTTGTTATCCCGTTATCTAATTCGCTCTGGACCTGCAGTTCGTCTATTTTTTGTTTCAGTTCGTCTAGGTTGGCTGCATCTTGTTTTAAGTTTGTTGTAAGTTTTGGAGAGAATTGGACTTCAGGACTTGTCAAGTTATTTATATCATAGCTGTTCACTTTTGGTATGTGAATTTCGGTATTTATGTTTATATAACTCTCGTGCAGCGTTTTTGTATAAAATGTTGCGTCTTCGTGCTTTACTATACAATTAGGATCTACTTCAATAATTCCTGCTTTTTGTGTTGTTCTTGCACTGATGTGTTCATCACATATAAGTTTTAGTTCACATGTACTACAGCAGAAATAAATCCACGTATTCGGCTTATGCAGCTCGAGCCATTTGTTATTGCATGTGTCCTCAACGTACTCACAGCTCTTAGCGTATTCGCCGGTTATTAGTGATATTTCACAGGGCGTGTTATTACTGCGCATGTTGTATGTTGGTTTGTTTAGCTTACAGATCAAGTACTTTTGCTCGACTACTGTACAGGTCCCGATATCTTTTTCTGACAAGGCCATGTATATTTCTTTTCTCAAGTTTATTCCAATGTAATCTGACACTGTCTTCATGAGAAATGTTGTGTTATTTCTTATTATAGGGATTGGTATCACCCTATATAACCGAAGTCCATTATCATTAGTCAGCGGTAGTTTTATTTCCGTGATGAATAAATTTTGAAATACTGCCCACTTAACCTCTAGCAGCTTATAGATACTGCTTAAATGGTTTCGGAAGTTTTCTATGGGGAGTGATAAATGTTCTGGTAGCTGTCCTGATATCGCGTTCAGTTCTTGCCGTAATTGTTCTGGGGTCAGCAATCTGTTATCAATCTGCCCATGTTGGATGCTAGTCGCAATGTTAAGGAGCATCTGTTGAATTGAACGTAGTTTCGCTAAGATGATATTAGCTGACATTGACATCATGTTGAAATAGATCATGTTCTGATTTTGCTCCACGGCGTGTTCCATTTTGTTTAGGTAAGTATCTGTATAATTTAAATGCTCTTCCATCAGTTGAAATTGTTGATTCATCACTAGTTGATTGCGTTTAAGTATATTATTCTGGGCTTCAATAATTGTTGTTTGGTTTCTAATTAGATTAATCATATGATGTTCATTTGTTTGTAAGTTAAGTATATCCTGTTTATATTGTTCTGCAAATCTGGAATCTAACACGCCAAACAGCTCATTTGCTATGTATCCTATGCCGTTGATCAGGCCGCGAGATATACGTCTTGGCCTTGGCGTTTGCTCGGAGATAAGTAAGTAGTTGTTGTGTGTTATTTCAGTAAGTTCTTGTTTCAACTCCAGGACGATGCTGTGGCAAATATTCTTGTATTCAAAATTCTTGCATCTTGATTCCACGTGTAACACCAATTTTTGTATTGATCCGATCCCTTGCCAATAGGATGTCATGTTAAAAAATGTTACTATTTTCCAGGTATCGTGTATATTTTGCAGTTTCCCGATATCTTCAAAATAGACTGTTTTTTCCTTGTGAAACTGATTAATATTTACCATCTCGTTATCTTGTTTCGTTGGATGAAATAATGTTAATAATATTAAAAAAAGACATGCTAGATTTGTTCTGGAAAATCTCAATTGCTTAGTTTGTTTTCGTTTTTGCTTATGTGGAGTTTCTTCCTTCTTTTCAGGTCTGGTAACTACAGATGCAGATTTTTCTATAGGTAACAAAATTAATTTACTTGTTGGACGCTTCAGGGTCCCATCCTTTGTTTTCAGGGTCACCACGCGAACTAAGTCATCTTTACCAGGGTGTGTTTCAGTTACTCGGCCCAGGATCCACTTTGTCGGAGGTAAGTTATCTTCTTTTATGACGACAACTTCCCCGACCTTTAGGTTTTCCTGTTGTTTGTTCCATTTACTTCGTACTTGTAGAGTATGAAGATATTCTGCAGACCACTTCCGCCAGAAATGTTGGTGCATTTGCTCCATTAGACGCCATCTATGTTGGAAACTGACTTTACAGTCTGTTATTTTTTCTTCGGGCAATGATGTCAAAGGTCTCCCAATTAGAAAATGGCCTGGAGTTAGGTATTCCAGGTCTTCAGTGTCTTTGGCAGTAAAATGTTTTGTATCTCCCACAAATAATCCACCCTAGATGGGTTTGTTGAGCCACGATATTGGAATGTTTTGTTTTTATCAGACCCTCTAACAAAATTTCTGAGTATATGTCAGCACCCAATAATATGTCAATGTTTCCAGCTATGTTAAATTTTGGGTCTGCTAGCTTAATGTTCTCCAAATGTTTAAAGATTGATTTATTTATGTTATTGTTCGGAAGCTGACTTGTTAGTCTGTTCATAATCAAGGCTTCGGCTTCAAATGTGAAGTCATTATGCAGAGATTTACAGGATAGTTTAACCATTCCTTTGCATTTGTTTGTAGGCGAAGACCCAATTCCATATACCGCCGCATCCAACTTGCTTCTCTTCAGCCGCAGTCGTTGAGCAGCGTCTTCTGTTATCATTGTAACTTGTGAACCTTGGTCTAATAGGGCTCTCAGTTTGATGTTGGTTCCAAATGAGGTCTTGACTTCGATTTGGGCTGTTGCTAAGAGTACATCATTGCATGGTTCGTTACACACATGGGTATGTCTTTGACCCTGTTTGTTCGTGGAATTTTCCCGTTCGTTATGTAATGCATCATGCAGTAAAGTGTTATGATTGTTATTGCACTGTTTGCATTTCTTCGTTGACGTGCATTGAACTCCGTTATGGCTAAACAGGCAGTTTTTGCATACGCCAAGTTTGTTCGCTGTTATGAGTCGGTCTTGTGACGTCATGTCTATAAATTCTTTACAACGGTATAATCCATGTTTCTTGTTACATTTAGGGCATTTTATAATAAAGTTATAAAATGTCTTCGGCGACTGACTATTATTGTACTGTTCATTATGTTGTTTATATTTTCTATAATTGTAAATAGGTTTCTCCGAAGTTGTTGCTTTTTCTGCGTTCGTACTACGGCTAGGCTTAATGTTTGTTTCCAACGCCATAAATTTATTCTCTAAAAATTTCAAAAAATCGATAAGTGTAGGTATTTCTCTGGGGTTTTTCAAAGACTCCACATAAGCTTGTTTCGTTTCACTGTCGAGTTTGTTCAGAAAAATATGAACCAATAATGGGTCCCAAGTTTTGGTTTCAATCTTCAGGTTTGAAATCGCATTTACATTTTCTTGAATTACGTCATGCATCCTTTTCACACTTGCGGCTGAAGGTTGTTGGATGGTAGGGTGATTCAGAAGTTCACTGGCGTGGTAAGTAAATAACAGTCGGAGGTTATCATACCGTTGTTTTAAGATGTTCCAGCAAGTTTCGTAGTTGTCCGCGCTTATTGACAAGTGTTGAACTAGGCGTTCAGCTTCTCCTTTCAATTTAGACTTGAGATGTTGCATCTTTTGGGATTTTGATATAAACGTGTTCTGATGCACTGTTTCCGTGAATAAGTCCTTGAATGTGGTCCACTGCGCATAGTTACCCGCGAAGCTAGGCAATTCTATTTTAGGTGCTGATGTCTCTTGATGGTTGCGCTCCTAGATTTTGTTATTAATCATTGTTTTAGCCACTTCGTACATTTTTTCCAGCTTGTTATATGTTTGTTCGTGGGCACTTACGTCATGAAGTATGTTATCCAATTTCCAGTACAACTTATCAATGTTTTCCCATCGCTGGGTGATAATCTTGAGTTTGTCTTCCAGTTGCCACTTTTCTGTAAGTACTCCAATATCCAGATTGCGTATTGTTCTTTCAAATGCCTTAACATTAGATTTCTGTTCGTTAATCAAAGTCATGGTATTTTCGTCGTATTTTCGTTCGCCGTCACTACCTCTTCCCTCACTGGCTTCTCTAAAATACTCATTCTCTTCAATGTTTCCTTCTTCAATGTTAGCTGTTGCTTGCAGTTGTTCTCTTAGCATTTGTTCTTCATGCGTGATTCGGCGCTCCAGTTCTTGCTTGGAGGTCAAAATCATCGTTTTTGTTTGTTCATAAAATTGTTGGAGTTTTTCAAATACCTTGTTGTCAAAGTAATTACCCTTTTTCTCAGTCTTTAGTAAAGAAAGACGGGTATTGTTAAACTCAAATGTTGACCAATTATTTTCAAGTTTCTTCAGACGCTCGTCATGGTATTCAAGAGTTTGTTTCCTTGACGGGCTATCTTTCTTGAAGTTGGCCTGAATGGCTTTGATGATCTCCACCAGTTCAGCCTGTTGTTGTAAAATATCATCATACGAATCCGTAGACATTATGTTATGTTGTTATTTAATATGTTATTTAAATTTGTTTATATTATGTTGTTCCCTTTTCACCTACTTGGTAAAATGTTTCCTGTTTTCACACTTGTTAAATTGTTCACTGTTTTCACCCGGCACTAGTTTTGTTTAATCTTTAGTGACTTTATCAGCTTAGCTACGTTATGTGCAACGTCTCAATTCGCCTGGGGGATTCCGCTGGTGGAAAGCCAGGTAAACCGATTTGCTAACGCAGCAAAGACTCAAAAACACTAAAGCAGGGCTCGAAGGACCAAAATGTAGGGGTAAGGTGATTGATTCCTTATCCTACAGATGAGTCGTGACCCGTTTGTGGGAGATAAAGATTGTTTGTTTCTTAAATGGTTTTAATTAGAATTTACAATTAAAACATGTTAGTTGTTTGAGTACAAAATTGCTACTGATATGTTAAATGTTATACAAATTCCAATGTTCTGCTGAATCGCAGGTTTACTGGAGGACGTTCGGATTGCAACATAAATACAGTAAAATTCACTATATAGAATAATAATGTGCGTGTCCGTACATGATTAATTGTTGAAGAGCGGTTAAGGCTACCTACTGTTGGAATTTATGAAATAAAAAATAAATTACAAGAAATACGGCCCCACAATCGCCAAACTTTTGTGTGTGTGAGCGGCGGCTTTTGGAGCTCCAGTGGTTCCGCTTGAAGATACCAAGATTGCTATTGTTTCGCTTGAGTCGAATTCGGACGCCCTGTAACAAGGTCATCAGAAATTTCGCTCATTCAGCTGCCGATTTTTAAGTCTTTGATAAGTTCAGGTGATACGAAGGCGCGAGTCGCTTCTGTACCCCGTTAGTAGATTCTGCAAGGAAAATGATGACAGAAGAGATGGGCGCTGATAGTCAGAATTTCTTGGAGCTCCTCTGTTGTGCCGACAAGAGTATACAAGGGCGGTAAGTAAGTCTAGTAAACTCAAGGCATCTCTGGGGATTCTTTGGTGATTATAATAAAAATAATAATATGCAACTATCTATCTATCTATATTATCACGCAAGTCCCTTGCGGGGTAGGCAGAGAGCACAGTGTTCAAACAGGTTCTTTCCTTACATACCTCTCTGGCTACCCCCACTCTCATAGTTCGTCTCATACACGCTAGCCGTTACGGAGACTCTTGACTTGACCTTCAGATAAGACTCTGTTTATTTGGTCGTGGTAAGATAGTCTAGATCTTCCCTGGCACCTGCATCCTTCAACTTTCACATTGTATATCTGTTTTGTCATTCTTTCATCTTTCATTCTTTCTATATGCCCGAACCAACGGAGGATGCCCTTTCTCAACTTTACACCGATACTATCTTTCATATCTACTCACTTTCTTACTACGCTGTTGCTAATGCGGTCGGTCAGCTTCACTCCGCACATCTTCCGCAGAGCTCGCATTTCGACCGCATTTATCCTACTTTCATTCTCCTTCTTACATATCCAGCTCTCGCTACCATATAACAGCGTCGGGACAAGAACTCCGTTATGTATGGCCAGCTGCGCCTTATGGCTTAAGTGCCGGCTTCCAAGTAGCTTTACCATCGTACCATTCACTCTGTTCCGTGCACTCACTCTTCTTTCTATGCCAGCGGTGTATTTCCTATCCTTACTGAAGACGCATCCAAGATATGCAAACTCATTCACTTGTTCCAGCACATCGTTACCAACCACAATCCTTCAATTCGTTCTGGTTTCTTCCCTTTCAAAAACCATAGTATTGGTTTTCTTTACATTTAAGTGTAAGCCATTGTTCATGCAGTCGTCTTTCATAACTGTGACTAGTGTTTGCAGATCAGTGGCTGTTGGCGCTATTAAAACCGCGTCATCTGCATAAAATAGATGGTTTACCACTAGGTCACCCATTTGTACACCTTTAATTATCGCTTTCAGTCTTTGAAGACTTATCCAGATATATTATAAACAGTCTAGCGGACAACACGCAACCCTGCTTGACGCCGATTTCAACTTCAAACCAGGGTGACCTGTTACCACGTACGCATGCCTTGCAGTCCACATAAGTGGACTGGACGGTCGAAACAGAGTGCCATCTATACCATACTCTGGCAAAATGTCACAAAGTCTCTTTCGCACAACTCTGTCAAACGCCTTCTCCAGTTCCGGCCCACCTGGCGGAAAACCTTCCGGCCCACTGCCAGATGCTTCTCTACGATGTTGCGGAGGGAAAAAACTTGATCCGAACATCCTCTTCCGCACCTGAAACCCCCTTGTGCCTCGCACAACATTCCATCGGAATTCACGCGCATTCTCCGTTCAATAATTTTACCGTACACCTTAGCTGCCAAGCTAATCAAACTGATGACTGTGTAATTGGCGCAGTCATATTGTGAACCCTGGCCTTTATACAAGGGTTCTATGACTGCGCGGCGCCAATCTGTAGAGACTCTACCGGTCCTCCAGCAAAGGTTTGCAAGGGCCCGGAAGGCGTCCCGGACGCAAGTTCCACCATATTTGATCATATCGGCAGATATCATGTCTACTCCCGCAGCTTTACCGTTTTTCATACTTCCTATCGCCCATTCAACTTCTTCCATAGTGATGTCCTCTATTGAATCTGGTGCCGCAAACTCACCTTTGGGCACGTCTGCGGCATCAGTATCCGGGACATCACCATACATTTCTCCAAAATATTCACTCCACCGGTTTGGCACAGATTGTGTGTCTGCAAGAATGTCACCATCTTTAGATTTTATCCTTTCCATTCTGGGGCCTGACGTATCACCTCGAGCCTTTCTCACCTTGCTCCAAAAGAGTTTGGTGTTGTTCTCGTAATTCTTCGCCAGCCGCTCCTCCTCAATCATACTGGCTCTTTCACGCTTTTCTTTCACTAAAGTTTTAGTAGCATTCTTGCATTGCCGGTGTATTTCTATCCTCATCCCTGTCATACTAGCATTCAAGTTCAAAAAAGAGACACAGTCCTGCCACGCTTTCTTCTTACTTTCTACGGAGCTTTGCAACTCCGCATCCCACCATGCATCACCTTTTGCTGTACTGCCTATATATGCTTCTTTGAGCCACCACATACTTCTTTCGCGGGTTCCACCAAACTCGTTCAGGCTATTCCAGCATTCATCTACATTTGAGTCCGAAGAACCTGCTGTCAAAAGCTTGTCCCGGATTCTGTCTTCATACATTCTCCTCACGCCATTATCAACCCGGATCAGTTATTTATCATGCTTTTTTGTTCATTCCTTCTTCACGTATACATATGTATGTCCTTATGCTGGAATATTGTATTAGACACAAGGAGACCCCTTTACAAACAAACATCTACAATGAGCTTACCTGCATCGTTCACTCTCTTATCACCATAAAGACCCAGGGCAGCGTCGCAAGTTTGCCGCCTGGTTCCTACCCATCCGTTCAGATCGCTACACAAAATCACCTTTTCGTTAGCCTTAGCCAGATCCAGAATTTACCTGACATAATCCCAAAACTTCTCAAGGTCCTGGGGTGTCGACGAGCTTACGGGAGCATGTGCTGCGACCAAAAATACTCTAGTGACACCCAGTTTTAAACGGACCCAGAGAAGTCTTGCATCGTACAGACCATAATCTCTCACTTCAGAGGCCAGGCGACGGTACAGTAAGATACCAACCCCTATGCTGGCACGACTGCTCTGAGGGACCCCAGACCACAGAGCCATCGTTCCATCAGGAAGATCATAGGTTTCACAGCCCCTCTGCTTAGTCTCTGTTAACCCTCATATGCATAATAAAGGCATTTTGATAGGAAGGGGGAGAAACATTCTTTCACTTGACTGATTCATTACCTAGACTCATTTTAGCAAACTCACCTGAAGTCATTTACGTCTGCATCATTCCCATAATTTTCCAACATGTCAGAGAACCATGTCCCTTCAACCCCCTTGTCGAATGTCACAATCGTAGCGGTCATTTGCAAATTATCTAACGCCTGCTGAACCTCCTTTTGCTTTTCACTCTGACAAAATATTATTTTGGGTTTGTCCAGTTCAAAGGTGGTTTGCAACTCATCTAAAAGTGATAAAATAATTTTTAACAGTGTAGGTATTCATAAAATAAATATTATGCCATTCTTGGTAACTAACAATATTTATATACAATATCCGTTATAAGTCTTTAGCACATACTTTAAGAATCATGCAGAGTCGAGTCGACAATAGGTTTGTGATGAAATGAGAACAAAAGTGATGACAGTGGAAAGTCTGGCATGTGATCGGCCTAATCAATCGGTTATGTAAGCCTATTGGATACTATTATGTAATCTTATCCTATTGTATCCTAATGTATCTTCCTGAGCCATTCGATTTGTGACGGCAATTAAATTATTATATAATTGGCTTTGCTTGTGCAGTCTTGTTTTCGTCTTTGTGTACTATTGTTGTTGTGTTTCTATAGCACTGTTATGCCGTATTTGCTTAACTTTCACGCAGTTACATATCTGTATAAAAATATGCTATTATACTTACAAACACCCAAAGTCCTATCAATCGGAGCAATAATGATTCCAAGACACAGTGCAGCGTAGTATGGGATAGCTAGATCTAGATGAGTGGGCGCCATCAATATCATGACGTCACCTTGCTTCAGGCCCATCTTTCTGAAGCTGGATGCACACTTTATGGTCCTCTGTAGAACGGATGCGTTGGTTTCGAATTGGCCTGTGCCTCCATCGATCTGTGGATAGGTTTAGCTTGTTAGAAAGATGGACTCACACACTCACATCATTATTTCTCCGAAAATAGAGATGTATACAAGGTGTAACATGTATAACGCAACGCCTCTGACACCTCAATTAGATTAATGTTACGAATTCAATACGAAAACCAAACTTCCAATTTTAAGGAGTTTTCTACCATTTTTTAAGCTCTTTGGTACCCGTAATTATTTGACTTTTATATGCGTATTGAGGTGTGTGTAATAGAAATATATTTAAAATAGCCTTTTAAAATAGGCTTTGAATAATTATTAAATTTTATTTAATAAAGCAAACAGAATGAGTAACAATCTTTTTTTTAGTTTTATAACAAAAAAGTTAACTAACTTTAAAAATGGGGTTTTGGCGGAAAAACGAAGGGTGATATCGTTAATTTGTTTTAATTTCCAAAACTTGTGTTACTTTGAATTATAATGTGTAATGTTGGTGGAATATTAATTGTTATGTATTCTTATATGTGCACGAGTGAAGGTAATTGTAACAAAGTGATAAAACGTGACATTCGATTTCCCTCAAAACGGCCGTCGCAATTGGTATGTAAAGTACCTATCCATCGCTTTACTATCAAGGGTAGGCCACTTCATCAATTTCATTATCATTTTTATCATCAAGTTCGTCAGGGAGTTGAATCAATTTTGAAATGAATATTCGTAATACACTGACACTGGCAAAATACGCGTAGTCGTGATAAACAAAAAAAAAACTTTAAAAATTGTTGGATTTGATCCAGTTGCCGATTCAGAACAAACTACTTTCAGGTCTTGCGTTCACTGTCACACCTTGTATAGTGCAACCACATTTTACCGATCCCTTTTAGGCCCCTTCCATTTAGGTCCCTACCATTAGATACCTTACCATGACCAAATATACCGTGTTTTATCTGAAGGGCAAGTCAAGAGTCTCCGTAACCGGCGAGCGTCTATGAGACGAACGATGAGAGTTGAGAAAACCAGAGAGGTATGTAAGGAAATAACCTCTTGGAATTCTGCATTCTCTGCCTACCTCGCAAAGGATCTGGCGTGATGATATACATAGATAGATGGATTTAAGGTCCCAATATGAAAGGGGCCTGTCCCCATTTTCTCCTTATGAAGGTTATCTCATGATGGTTTTTGACCATTAGCTTGTGATTAATGTCGGTAATGTTCAACGGAACAGGTGAACGTTGTGCCAACTGGGGGCCCAGCCAAGTTGGAAGTATTATCCATCTACTCTCTTTCCATAATCCATAGCGCCTTGTCCTGGCTACGTGTCTTTGTGGTAAAAGGTTATTCGTAAATCTTCCGCTTTTATTAGCCAACTATTAGCTTTAACGATTGTATAAACTTCTTAGCTACATGACCTTTGTTAACCGACTTCGAAAAGGAGGAGGTTCTATGTTTATCTGTGTGTATATTTTTATGTAAGTTCACCGATATTTTCGTCAACTGTGAACCGATTTTCATATTTTTTTTGCGTTGGGTTCTGTATAGCTTCAAAGTGGTCATATTTTAATTTCATTGGACTTTGGACTTTGAAGCTACACCAGGTAACTCCTTAACGACAAACAATACGAATGTATGGATTGAGTTATTATAGGTAAGCCTAATAACTAAGTAGAATATAAAACTACCCAAGCAACCGACTGCACCGACTTCAAATGTTTATTTTCTGCTTTTTGAAGTCTGTTTCCCTTTTCTTTATAAAAAGTTATTTTAATATGAGGTAATCCTCATGCATACCCGTTCACGACGGGTAACGTTGGACTTAGGACTATTTTTCATATGCTGATTAGATCGAAGGGTCGTCAAAACGTGAGTACCTGCAATACGAAGTCAGGGGCATCCTTGAGTCCTTGCAGTATGAGTTTGCCGAGGTGATGTCTGTCAGAAGGAATGCCGGACTGCGCCACCACGCGGCATGACAGCTCTTGCATGTACCAGTGGACAGCGTCGTGGCTGTGTATACGTTGTGGCTGCATATTACTGTACATACAAAAAGAACATCAAACATTCTCAGTCAAAAGACGTCCACGGGGCCTAAGTTGCCTTATGGCTGTAACTCAAACATACTGATTCGATACTCGGTCTACCTTCCTTCTCCGAAGAATGAATAGGCCAAGGTAGCGAGCCACATTCTCGGCCCATCTTCACTTTCCATCAAATGAGATAGGAGTCAATAGCTGACCAGTCCTTATTAAAAAAAGACTTCCACTGTAGACCAAAGATTATCACAACGACCAGCTTAGTGCCGTACCTACGTATTCAGATTTTAGCCGCGAACTTCACCAGGTCGACAAAAATAGAATATTTGGTTTACATTCCCCGCCGGGATGGAAGCGAGTGCAGGACAGTAATTTAATGTCCTCCCTAGCGCTGTCATATGCTTCTCTTGTGGTCACTGCCTGGTACTTCGTGGTATATATATATAAAACTTACACTAAAACAATGTTTAACATATAACATATGTGCTATAAATTGGATTGATAAATTTTAATTGAATTAATTATATCTAAATTATTTGAGAAATACCTGCAGTTTAGGTCCATCAGGCAAACTATTCACTCTCATCAAAGTTAGTAGGAAAGACTAATTTTCAAATAAAATTCTTAAGGTCTGTCACGGAACTGTTCTACGTTTAAACCGGAATAGCGGCTGCGGAATATTATAAGCTCGATAAGTATATTTACAAGCAAAAACTGTTGATAAATCGTTTAACCTACTTATTGCGTTGTTTACTATTGACTTCTGATAAGAAAAGCAGAGTCATCAGAACATGCGTTTTGTGGGACAATAAATGATCGAATGAATAGGTTTTTCAGTGAGTGTAGTAGATCGTACTGACCACAAATTTACGACAGATAAAAGAACTTCCTTACCGAGAAGTACACACTTACGTCCTTAGTTACAGATATAAAAAGCTAGTTAAGTCTTTTGGTAAGAAATAAAGAAGGACGTGTTCCAGCGTTTTTGCAAAATCATCTCTCAAGGGGGAAAATAGAAGATGAAAGTTTGTATGAGAAACCTATTTTTTTACTATTACGGATACGAAAATTTATATTAAGACTTTTGACCTCGCCGGCGATGTCGTAGAATCCCTTGCCCACCGACCGGTGCCGAGCACCACGGCGAGACACTTAGTATACGCCCTCCCCAATAACAACTGCCCAAGCCGAGGCCGTTCCTCCTTAAGGCGCCCTTGAGCTAGTTGCCCCCTTGCCCCTCTGACTTGAGCATAGTGGTTGCACGCTAGTCCTCTAATCTGGTGAAGCTGTAAAGGCCTTGCGGCCAACAGCATATATCACTCAAACACACACACACACACACACGCACGCACGCACGCACTGTCATCCTGTGATGGCAACTTGGGTACTTTTTCACTTAAGTTACATTTAAAACGGTCCAAGCGTAGCCGCTTTCATTGGAACAAAGGTAACCATTTTCCTTGGAACCTTACTAGTCTTACTTACTAGGGAATACTACCAACCAAACCACAATGATCGGATTCTAGTATATTTATCACAGAATAATACGTAGGTTTCACATATGTAAAAATATTATCTACACATGTCGCAGCAGTACTAGCAAAGTTATTTTAGTAGGTTCCAAAAACACAATGTACAAATTATATGATTTAATGAGTGATAAAAATTTCCGAGTCATAATGTTGTTGTCTAATAAATTGATTGTTAAAGTCTCCACAGATAGCAACTACTTTATTAGAAGTAGAGATTTTATTTATTTATTTAGTTAATCCTTTATTGTATACAGTACATTTACAGTCGTAATTTCACAGGTAATGTACAGTTGTAATACAAAGGCGAGCTTAACTCAAAATATGAGTTCTCTTCCAGCGAACCTTTAAGTGTTGAGAGATGAGAATGTTAATAAGATGGCAGTTATACAATTACACATTAAAACATACGATAAAATAAACATAAATATAAATAAAATACATACTATACAAAACTAAATATATATAATTTATAAAATAAACATACATAAAAATCAAATGTGTATCAACAATCCGATAGGAAATGTTCCCTGATTCTTCTCCTGAAGATGCCCAGAGAGGAGCTTGCGCGTATAGCGTGTGGGAGTGAGTTCCAAAGACGCACTCCACGAACAGTAAAAGACCTATCATAGCAACTGGAAGAATGAGGAGGAGCACGAAGAAGGAGAGAAGTAGCAGTACGACAGGCCCTTTCCTTGGGGACAAGAAAGTCAAAACGGTCACGTAGATAAATAGGAGCTTTGGGGTTATAAAGGACGGAAAAGAGAAGAGAAAGGATATGTGAGTCCTGGCGTTGCCGAATAGGCAGCCACTTCAATTTTATTCGGAACTCTGATACATAATCATATTTACGGAGACCGAAAATGAAGCGGATACACAGATTCTGCAAACGTTCTAGCTTATTAACTAGCTCTTCGGTGGCATCAAGAAAACAGACATCACCATAGTCTAGAAGTGGTAGGAGAAGAGACTGAGCAAGGCTTATTTTAGTTTGGAAGGGCAAGAACTTTTGAAGGCGTATTTTAAATAAAATGTCCTCCACAAATTTCTCAAAATCATCATGGGGGCCTATACGCTCACAACAATGAGCTGCTCAGACTTCAATAACTCGAGTCGACAAACAACTTCACTAACTCTTTCAACAGAGAAGCTCAGAATATTCCTACGTTCTTTAAATTTGATTTTATTATTTATAATTATTAAAGAGCCACTATGTATCAAATTATGTTAGATGAAAGAGCTAATTTGGTTACTATTAAGCCAATGTTCAGTAATACAAAGAATATCTATCTTGCAACCATTTATGAATAATTCTATTTCTAAATCTTTGCCCGTCATACATTGAATATTTTGATGGACCAGGTTAATTAAATTTGATTTATTATTTAATATTTCATTATTATTAAAGTAAGAGGATATCTCTATTGTCTCTAAATGTGGTTTAAATTATTTGAAATGTCAAGATTTTTATTATAATAATAATAATTAATATTAATAATTTATTTCAAGTTCGTATTACATTATTACAACAAGAAGTTATACATCAACAATGACATTATAAACAATTTTCAGAAAGACATCTGTGTCTGAACTAGACAAAAATTATCTGTATTTCGGACATCAGCGCTCTTCCCATAGCCTGAATTATTACAATTATATTGGTTTAAGTTGACCCACTAATAACACCAATTATTAAAATGTGACAAAAAAAAAAATTTAATGCATATTATAATTAGAGTAAAATAAAAAATAAAAAATTAAACCAAAAAAAAAATAATTAAATAAGATAAGAAATTAACAAAAGAATAATAAAATTAATTAAATGAATTGTTGGGACCTCTCTGTGTGTTGAGGTGAGTATGAGTGAGTGTGTGTGAGAGGGTGAGTTAAGGCCGCTTTAGAGTTACTGTAGAATGGTTAACAAGTCTTCCGTTTCCTCGTAGTTGAGTTTTTGGAGATACTTCGTAAGCTCGGCTTTACAATTCCTATAGCTTAAGGTAATAATATCAATTTTGTTATTAATTTTATTATAAAGAAATGGGCCTAGATGACAATAAAAATGATTTACGTATTTGTGCTTATGAATTGGTAGATCAGTTTGTGCTATTGCTTTTCGACGTCGTTTAGAACTTTGAATATATTAAGTATAGTCAATTCTGGAATGTTGCTTTAAAACAGTCAACATAATAAATAGTTGGCGCACGGTTAACACCTCACAAGACTGATATAGGAGATCCGTGGGGTACATATAAGGTCAGAAAGTACTTACCTTTAGTATCGCTCGTTAAGAGATTTCAAGAGGCTTTATGTTTGTCTTAGGTGCACCACCCCAAGCTGTTAGGCAATAGCTCAAGATTGACTGCCCGAGTGCTAAGTAAACTTGCCTGATCAATTTGGAGTCAGCTACATGTCTAAGATTTTTAAAAATGTACATAAGTTTTCTTAATCTTGATGTAACTAGTTCGATATGTGATCTGAATGATAGATTGTTGTCAATTATTATTCCGAGATACTTTATCTTCGTGGCGTTAGCTATTTTTGGACATGAGCAGATACTGTCTAAGCAGCAGTTATGCGCAACTATGGGCAGCAATGGAGGTAGATTATTTGTGTTCCTCATTGAAAAAGTGATATATTGAGTCTTGTCGGCATTTAGTGTCAGCGTGTTTTGCCTAAGCCAGTGATTAACTTTATCAAAACCGCATTGAGCGTTTTTGTGTACTGTTTCCCACGTATCAGCTGAAAACAGTAATACTGTATCATCGGCGTAGGATATTATTTTACCCCCAGGAAGGCTTAGTCCACATATGTCATTTAGATAGACCAAAAACAGGCTCGGGCCAAGAATACTTCCTTGGGGAACACCGCAAGTCATAGGTAAGTCGTTACTAACAAGATCATTTATTTTTACACATTGAACACGATTATGAAGGTAGTCTTTAAGTAATTTTTGTTGAGTGCCTCTTATTCCCAGCCTTTCCAATTTCAGCAGCAAGGTAGCAGTAGAAACCGTGTCAAATGCCTTGGCCAGGTCTAGAAATATACCTATCACTTTCTTTCCAGAATCAAGACTACCTACCACAAAATCTACAAGCTCATGGACTGCATCATTTGTTGACTTGCCTGCTCGGAAACCAAACTGGTTATTCGATAGAAGCTTGTTGGTCTCTAGGTAATTTATTAGTCTACTGTTGATTATGCGTTCCATGAGCTTGGAGACCGAAGGCAGGATTGAGATGGGTCTATAGTAATTGACACAGTCTCTACTGCCAGATTTATGGATAGGGTGAACAACTGACTTCTTTAGAGCTGTAGGGAATATGCCATGAGTAAGACAGGAGTTAAAAATATAAGTCAGTGGGGGAGCGAGGATGTGTTTGTTTTCTTTCAGCACACTAATCGGAATAGTATCAGGTAGTAGTTACCGTTAATCGTTCAGTGTATGAGTAGTGTTAACACGTCGCAAAAACGAGCAATATGGTACTAGGAGCACATAACTTGCCACTGTTGGCAGCCGTGTAGCGCTCGCGTTGCAGCTTTCGGGCGTCGTCGTGGGAGTCCGCCCCTTTTGTTGTACGGCAATCAGCAACGAGGGGTGCGGCCACTTCGATAGTGCAGTCAACACGAGAATTGGTTTACTGTGTGCGTTTGGTAAAATGTCTTCTTCACTTTATGCGCTCCTATTATTACGTGTGATTTAATGCAAATAATTTAGTGAATTATTAAATTAAATTTTTAAAATAAATTAGCGCAATGGGTCTGTCTATAAACGTCTGAACTCCTCAGAGGTCCGGGGGGGAGAGAAATGATTAAAGAGGAGGATTAATAAATATTATGTCAAAATTTAAATTACACGTGTCAATATCACATTGCTCAATAGAAGCAACTTTTTTATTAGCCAAGTGCTTGGCTGATATACAAAAAAAATATGATAGCGAACCAGCTATCTGTCTTTTATAAAACTTTGAACGATAAAAATTATCTTTTGACAAATAATGTGTCTGGTTAACATAGCTGTTAATATCTATGACATACTTTTTTCACTACAATTGTAGTAATTTTGAGTTTTTAACATTGTGAAATGTCGTATTCAGCCTATAAATATCTTCTTTCGGCTTTATTATCAGGTAGCCTGGATGCCACTTAGAGATACAGTACTTAAATACAATGAGGCTGAGTTATGTAACTGAGGTGTTCATATTATTGTGTTGCCATCCAGTTGAAGTCTCTAGCTTATCAGGAAGTTACCTATACCTTGGCGTGTCTTCGTCGGTCGAGTGGAAACCGAAGGGTACCTGCAAGACTCTCGGCTCTGGCTTGCCTTAATTGGCCGTCCAGACAGGAACCGTGAGAGCTATATCGAAGTAGAAAGATAATGCTTTTCTCCGTGTTTAAGGGTATAACGCCGCGAGTAACTTTGAAGAAAGCGCAGCACACCTCTTGACATCCCTGAGTCGCTCAAACCGGTGTTTAAGGCCCTGTCTAGTGAGCAGCGAGTCACCGCCGGCCACGGGTAGTTAGGTATCACTAATTATGGCCGGTGTCCGTCCCCTTTTAAATAGTCCAGTTTTTGTCCATCAAACCTCATTTATATAGCCCTTGTTTTCTTTCCATTATTTCCAATAGTCCATGTATCTGCCGGGGACAGTTCGCTGGTTATGTTTCTTTATTTTCAGCAAGTGATCTCAGCAGCTGACTTACAAATCATTTACTTCTCGCAAAGGGACTCTACGTGTTGGATGTGTATGTCAAGTCCCCATGCAAACCTTTTCAAGGTCCGGGTATAGCCCGTGATCTCCGCGAGATACAAATAATAATAATAATAAAAAAATAATAAAAAAATAAAAAAAGTACCTTACCTACGACGTGTAATATGTAAGCACGTACACTCGTATAATGCAGAATGCAGATTAAACAATAATGATAATATGGATTTACCTGATATGAATTGTCAGTGTAGTTTATAAGCCCATTTTATTAATGTGCCAGCTATAACCGCGACTTCGTCCGGGTGATTTTCAGGCGTGGTTTTTAGACGAAATTTCGAAAGTAACTTTCATGTTTTGAACACACTGTATGATCGTCTACTTTGTTGCCATCCAACCAGTTTTTATGGGACTTATTTATTTTTAGCGGACTTCAAAAAGGAGGAGGTTCTATATTCGTCTGTTTCTATGTATGTTAATCGATACTTTCGTCAATTCTGGACAGATTTTGATGATTCTTTTTGCAATCAGTATAGGTGGTGCCATTTTAATTTCATCGGTATTGGAACTTAGACTATAAAGATACACCAGGGAACAACAAACAAACAAATAATATGAATCTGTAGATTGAGTTATTATAAGTATTGTGTTAATCCTATAGGTAATCTACCATAGAACAAATCAGAATACAGTAATATCTCAAACCACAATCACTTTGACTATCTGTGCCTTATAGTAACTCAATGCCTTCTGCGTGCAATATCCATACCAACAAGGGGACAAACGTGTCTTGATCACATATTTGTTAAGTCAAAAGCCAACCCCATAGGAATAATTTTAAAAAACTCAATCAAAAATCATGAATTAATTTAGGCGGTTATGTCTACAAGTAACTCCAAAATGCAAAAATCCCGTTTAAAGCTCAAAATGAACGAAAGAGCCGTAGCCGAAGATGTATCTAAAACAGACTGGTCAAACTTCTACAAACTTAACTCCAGAGAATCCCTTGCCAATTTTTCTCACAAACACAATTTGCAGGACGATACATGATCACACACATTTGTGAAGTACGTCTCAAGAAATAAACAAATCCTAAAGCCATCGATTATTCACGGGCGTATGAGCTTGATGAATCACAGAGATAAACTTCACCTGTTATCAATATCGAACCCCGAAGACACAGCATAGAAACTTATATACACATGCTATCGAAATACTTGCAATCACTTACTTTGTAAACTTAAAAATATATATGTCGCCGTAAGGATTTTTATCGATGAATCTTAACTTTATTTATAAGAGTGGAGTATCCTAAACTAAATATAACTACGTTTAAAATTGTATTTGTCATGAATTTGATTATTTAAAGTTGATTTTTTGCGAGTCAATTTAATTCCGACGTCGTAAACAAAATGTATCACGATTATTAAATAATCATTGCTTCTTTAATTTTATGTCTTTTTTTAAAATCATCTATTGAAGCTTATTTTAATAACTTGTTGCTAATATCGTAACGCCATCTGTTGACAACTGTGAGAACGTTGTGATTGAGGGAGGGATAAATCAAGTTTAGTTATGTGAGCCGGCGTGCGCCCAGGCAGTTGACAATCAGCGCTTGACCGAGGAACATTGTAAGTGGAACCTATGTTGGTTTGAATTTAAATAATGTTAAATTTAAATATCTACCCACCTTTTAATGTAGAGAACCTGTAATTTATTTAATTCTAATATTTGCTTAAATGTGATGGCTAATTATTAAATTATTCATTGTTAACGTATTCTTATTTGTGTCTAAAGGACAAGTATGAGTTGGTGTGGAACCGATGACTATAGTGAGGTCAGCGGTTCTGCCTTTTTTTTTAAATATCTGTCTACCCTATATGCGACATCAGAAGTGGGATCGTTTTCTGTCCCTTATTTGATTTTCAGGACGTGTCCACATACATCGAGACATCCTACGTGTAGCGATGGATCCACCAGAACGAATAAACGGCTTCGAGCGCACCTGCGAGCAACTTGCTTGGACCAGGCGAACCCGGACCACGCATACCTATACCCGTGACACCGCTTCAACCGCAAGGCGGTAACGTAGCATCTGAGTTCTACTTACACATGATGACGATGATGTAAAATATGAGTGGATACGGATGTGTTCCTACCCTCGTATGATTCGGACGTCGTCGTAACGTCGGGGTTCGTGAATGGTGTAACCATATTTCTACTGCTAAAACCAACTATCAGTTAAGTGACTATGATGTCCGAATGAAAGTGACTAGTTTACTAAAAGGCCGTGCTAGGATGTGGGCAGATAACTGGCTAGTTACTACTTCCACCTGGGATGAGCTTCGCCAAAATATAATTACCACATTTGAACCTGAAAACCGTTACTCGCGAGATGTGTTAAGATTTAGGGACCATGTTTACGATGCGTTAAAAGATATTGCTGAGTTTTTGTCGCAATCATGGATCTTGTGGAGACGAGTAACTAAGGATAGGCTTGATGACAGTGATGCTGTGGAAGCTGTTATAGGGACTATCAATGACGAACGCCTTCGGATCGAACTAATGAATGCCAGAGCTGTTTCGATGCCAGAGTTAATTTTTGTTGCCTCATCTATTCGCGTTAAACGTCTTATTCAACAAAATTCCAACCAACCTAACATAACAAAAAAAAAAAAAAAATATAACATTGATAATAGAAACATTCCTTATTGTGGTTTTTGTAAAAGATCCGGGCATGCTTTCCGCGATTGTCGTAATTGAAATGCGTCGTTAGGTATAGACAGGCGTATGCCTGATAAAACTGGTGAGTCATCAACGTTGTTGCCTAAACCGAGTGATAACAAGTTTTGCTCATTTTGCTCTAAACCCGGTCATACTTTCGATACTTGTTTTCGTCGAGAAAAACAGATAAGCTCTAATATAAACTTTGACTCAAACAACAAATCGAATTTAAACACAATGCGTATGCGGGTAGGTGATTTAGTAATTGATACGGTTTTCGATAGTGGTGCAGAATGTTCTGTAATGCGCGAATCTATTGCAAATAAATTACCAGGGCGTAGGCTGCATACGATTAACTATTTACGTGGTATCGGTCCGTTTCCTGTAGTTTCCACCAGCAGATTGACAACTGTATGCGCTATTGATGGTATAAATGTTGAAATAGAGTTTAATATTTTGCCAGACTTCTGACGTTCTGATAGGTGCGAATCTATTAAGCGAGACAGGGTTGAGTGTGATCGTAACTCAAAACAGCGCAACTGTGTTCTCGATCTTGCGTGATGCACGTGCGATCGGAATCCGGTTTGTTTAAAGGGATAGACTGTGATCTAGTCGATAAATCTGAGATTGATCAACTATTTATCTTGCTCATTAAGTACTCTGACGTTTTCACGCAGGGTTTTCCAAAAACTCGTGTCAAGACTGGTGAATTAGAGATTCGTTTAAAAGATCCAAATAAATTTGTCGAGCGTAGGCCTTATCGGTTGAGCCCAGTCGAGCGTGAAAAAGTCAAAGAAATTGTCAAGGAATTAATTGACAACGACATTGTTCAAGAAAGCAAATCTCCATATGCGAGTCCGATAATTCTTGTGAGAAAGAAGAATGGAGACGATCGCATGTGCGTTCAAATCAATCAAATCAAATCAGCCTAGTCCACTGCTGGACATAGGCCTCTCCCAATTTGCGCCACAATACACGGTCTTCCGCCTTCCGCATCCAGTCCTACCCTGCGACCTTCTTCAGGTCGTCGGTCCACCTAGCTGGGGGGCGCCCTACCTTACGTTTGCCGAGTCGTGGTCTCCACTCTAAAACTCGTCTGCTCCATCGGCCATCGGTTCTTCGACAGACATGGCCAGGCCACCTGCCACTTTAGCGAGCTCACTCTGCGGGTTATGTCAACTACTTTGGTTCTTTGACGGATAACTTCATTTCGGAGTTTATCCCTCAAAGAGACTCCGAGCATAGCCCGCTCCATAGCTCGCTGCGCGACTTTGAGCCTATGGACTAGCCCTACTGTAAGTGTCCACGTCTCGGCACCGTATGTCATGACTGGTAGAACGCACTGGTTGTAGACTTTCGTCTTCAGGCATTGCGGTAAAGGCGAAGAGAAAACCCGACGTAGTTTGCTGAATGCCGCCCAGCCCAACTGGATCCTTCTGTCGACTTCTTTCTCGAAGTTATTCCTACCAAGCTGGATAATCTGCCCAAGGTAGGTGTATTCTCGAACAACTTCGAGCATCGATTCTTCGACGTAGACTGGTCTCGGCGTGACATGTTCATTGAACATGATCTTGATTTTATCCAAATTCATGCCGAGACCAACACGTCGAGAGGCTACATTTAGGCTGTGCAGCATCTCGCTTAACTGTTCCAGCGTCTCTGCTATTATGACGATGTCGTCGGCAAACCGAAGATGCGAGATGCACTCACCGTCTATATTTACGCCCCGTCCCGCCCAGTTTAGCGTCTTAAAGACGTCTTCAAGCGCGTTGGTGAAAAGCTTAGGGGATATTACATCCCCCTGTCTCACCCCTCTGCGCAGCTCAATGGGGTTGGTTTTTTGTTCCTGGAGCTGAACGGTCATAGTGGCGGTATCATATAAACATCTCAGCACTTCGATATAACGCCAGTCAATACGACATCGTTGCAGAGCATCCAGAACTGCCCAGGTTTCGATGGAGTCGAAGGCTTTTTCGTAGTCCACGAAAGCCATACACAGCGGCTGATTGTACTCTTCAGTTTTCTGTACAATCTGCCCAACAGTATGGATGTGGTCTACGGTGCTGAAGCCTTTTCGAAACCCGGCTTGCTCTGGTGGCTGAAACTCGTCGAGTTTTCTGGCGAGGCGGTTTATGACTACTCTCGAGAACAGCTTGTATACATGGCTCAGAAGTGAGATGGGTCCGTAGTTCTTCAGCAAGGCTTTATCGCCTTTTTTGAAGAACAGAGCCACCGCACTCCCGCTCCACGCTTTAGGTGTCGCCCTGATCAACATCTGGGATGTCTTCCGTGTAATGGCGCGTAAGTGGGGCTCTGTGGTCATCATCGCTGGGTCTCCTAGGCTTACCTGTCCGTGATGCAAACAGTTCTCCATAGAAGCCCTCGATTTCCTCGAGAATCTCTAACTTAGAGGTCACGGTTTTGCCATCCGCAGTTTTGAGTTTCGTCAGACGGGGACGTCCGACCTGTTGGGCGAAGACCTTAGTGCCCTTATTCTGCTCGATCGCAGCCTCGACGATACGGGTGTTGAAGCGTCTGAGGTCGCGCCGAATCAGCTTTCGGATTCTGAGGTTTAAGTTCTTCCGATCTGACGAAGATATCTGCGTTGGTGGCATTTCTCGTCTACCTCTCATAAGTTCGAGAGTCTCGGCCGAGAGTTTAGAGTCCCTGTTTTTGCTTTTTCCGTACAGAAACTTTCGAGACACGTCCTGTAGCATTCTGACCACTGTGTCGGTTTTCTCTTCAATATCGCCAATGGTTTCCAGCAAATCAAAACTGTTTTGAAGTTCCAATTGGAACTTTTCGGAACCCAAGCCTGTTTGGAGCGCGGTAGGTCGGAGAGTAGGCTTCACCATTCGGGCCCTTTCGGCTTGAAAGTCCATATTTAGGGTGCCTCGAACGAGTCGGTGATCGTGGCCAGTATTGAACCTGTTGATCAGAGACGTCCCTAAATATATACTTCTTATCCGTCATGATGAAGTCTATCTCGTTCTTTGTCACGTTGTCGGGGCTTCGCCAAGTCCACTTTCTATGGGGCTTCTTCTTAAAGGAGTTCATTAAGAAGGGCCCCTGCGACTCGAGAAAGTTTACTAGCATTTGCCCCCTGTTATTTCTGCGCCCCACACCGAAGGGTCCGATTTTTGTTTCGCCGCGTTCTTGTACTCCCACTTTGGCGTTGAAGTCTCCCATAACAACGCTGTAGTGAGCCTTTGGAGTGCCGTGTAGTGCTTTCGCAATGTCTTCGTACACGGCTTCGGCTATTTCGTCAGCGTATGTCGAGGTCGTCGCATATACCTGTACCACCTTAAGGGAGTACCTATCGCTGAGCTTCAGTATAAGGTACGCTACCCGTGTCGACACACTGCTGACTTCCACAACGCTGCTAACGAGGTCCTTATTGACCAGAAAACCGACACCACCCTGGGAGAGCTGATCACCTTCTCGGAAGTAGAACAAGTTACCTGACTCAAGGGTTATCGCGTCCTCCCCCTTTCTTCGGACCTCACATAACCCCAAAATATGCCATTTTATGCGACCCAGTTCTACCTCGAGTTCGGTGAGGTGGTAGTCCAGCCGTAGTGTGCATCCATTATACGTCGCGAGGGTCAGTTCTTTATGGTAGCCTCTCGTAGCCCGGAGATTCTTAGTACCCCCTCTCCCGCTGTCGCCCCGACCGCTACCGTGATCGGGAACAGCGGGAGTACCGGGAACTGGGGGCCGGTTCAATTGTTGTGCTTTCATGGGAGGTAGATTAGCCTACTATACCACGCTGGCCAGACGGGTTGGTATAGGGTTTGATTTCAAGTTTTCCTTCTCTACGCACTGGGTCGTTTGCGCGAGTGTGTTCCCTTTGTCGGCTTTTACGACACCCACGGGATGATAGGGGGTGATGACACATGTATTCTTTCCCGTCACCACACGGGTATATATGTGCGTTGACTACCGGGAATTAAACTTAAAACACTGTGCGCGACCATTACCCTCTCCCCTTAATCGCAGATCAGATCGACCAACTAGCTGGCGGTCAGTATTATAGTGTGCTAGATATGGCAGCCGGATTCCACCAGATTCCTATTTCCCCTGACTCTATCGAAAAGACTGCCTTTATCACGCCGGACGGGCTTTATGAATACCGAACCATGCCATTCGGATTATGTAACGCACCTTCAGTATATCAAAGGTGCATAAATCGTGCTTTGGGACCACTTCTACGCCCAGGTAGTGCTAACTCTGGTTCTACTGCCCCTGATAACACTCGGAACGATAGTGTAGCTCAGGTCTACATCGATGACGTCATTAGTAAATGTCGCGATTTTCCATCCGGTCTTTCTCACTTGGAGAGAATTTTAATAGCTTTACGTGAATCAGGATTTTCAATTAATATCGACAAGTGCCTTTTCTTTAAGCGTTCAATAGAATATCTCGGTAATGTAATAGAGCAGGGACAAGTCCGTCCGAATCCCAAAAAGGTTGAAGCCTTACTAAAGGCACCGGCACCAATAAATGCTAAACAGGTTCGTCAATTTAACGGCCTCGCAGGGTACTTTCGACGTTTCATACCTAATTTCGCGAGGACTATGACTCCCCTGTACGAACTGACTAAACAAGGTGCAAAATGGCAATGGACTCATGTTCATGAAGAGGCGCGTCAAAAGATTGTCAAACATTTAACTTCCACACCAGTCCTCACAATATTCCAAGAAGGACAGTCTATTGAACTATTTACGGACGCTAGCAGTCTGGGTTTCGGAGCGATACTTGTTCAAATTATCAACGAACGCCAGTACGTAGTAGCCTACTTTAGCATGCGCACTACGGATACCGAAAGTAGGTATCACCCGGCTAGCTCAGTCGGTAGAGCATGAGACTCTTAATCTCAGGGTCGTGGGTTCGAGCCCCACGTTGGGCGCCACTTTGTTACGACCGCCTGACGGCGGGTACAAATAAAACAAACAATTACAAAAAAATACAAATGTTTATTGTTATCAAGAAAAATATATTTAATTACGCAAACAATCCAGAAGGTTAGAATAAGTATCAATATTAAAATGGGGCGTGAATTCCCGGCACAGGGGAGTTTTCGGGTCCACAAAAAAACCTATGGGCGCTGGGGACTTATCTTTAGGCCGCTCGATCCCGTGACGCGTGGGGGGTCTTCGGTAACAGCCTCCACCGGCTAGGTGAGGAATCTGGAGGTGCCCTGTAGAAGGCCCTCAGCCGCCGAGGTCAGCGGGAGTCGACGGGCAGAAATGAGGCCTGCTGTCTCCCAAACCGTACTTGTCAACCCCTACGGTGGACCCCCAGTTTTCAAGGGGGTTGAAGAATGTTGCTAATTTAAACTTTTACTTTTTTTTTATTTTAATAAAGCACTGTTCGAACTGAACTGATTTGTTGTCGTGCGAGCTCTGGCGTCGGAAAAGGGTTGTTCATGCGCGAACTCGTTTTTATATACTGCCCCCCAGAACGGCCTACTTCCTGCCTGGCAACAGTGCGCGCTCCCCAGATCTCTTGATCCTTCGTCTGAGACGAGGACAGAGATATAGAAAGAACGGCTCAACCGAAGCAAGGCACGCCCTAAACTATTGTCTGTTTTTTATAAAATTCTTGTGGGACTAAGTTAGCAATAACCGAACCGAGTGAGATAGGATCATTGTCCCGTTGTTCGCTATTGTATTATTTCTAGATCCTTCTATGTGGTGGGCGTTTCTTATTAGGTGTACTGGAAGGAATTTGATTTCCGGTGCCAACGAATACCTTATATGGTCATTATGATGCTATCACTAGTTAAGGCGCGCGGTTTCCATTCGATGTAACAACTAGTTATTTTGTTTGTCTGTGTGTAAAGATTTTTTATTTTTATTTTATATTTTTAAAACTATGTTACGACGTAACACACTCTTACAAGCTTGAGACGCTAGCTGTGGTTCGTGCAATCAAGCACTTCCGTCACTTCCTCTATGGGCGTCAATTCAAAGTGATAACCGACTGTAACGCACTGAAAGCTTCTAAGCATAAGAAGGACTTGCTACCCCGTATTCATAGATGGTGGGCTTATCTTCAAAATTTTGAATTTGAAATAGAGTACAGGAAGGGCGAGCGGATGCAGCACGCAGACTTCTTAAGTAGAAACCCAGATCCGTTGACCGTTAACGTTATGACCAATAACCTAGACTGGATTAATATTGAACAAAGGCGTGATGGTCAGTTGCGATCCATTATAGCATTGAAAAGCCTTCAACTTGCTTTCAACTGTACCGTTCATAGAACTACAGGGACAGCCCCACTCACATTACTAAATAGACGTCAAAATTGTGTTCCACCCGAGTTACTAAGCCTAGTTAACCTCGAAGAAGCAACAATCGACTTTGAAGCTCTTGAAAGAGTTGTGCAACAAAGAATGATTGAGGTATCTGCAAAAGACAAAGTGAGATTCGACAAAGGTCGCGCTAAAATTCACAATTTTCAAAGAGGAGATTTAGTCCTGTTAAAAAATAATTCCAGGAATTAGACCTCTGGACCTTAAATTTAGTGCTCCTTACGAGATTTTCAGAGTTCTCGAAAACGACCGCTATCTCATCAAGAGAGTAGTAGGACATCATGGACGACCTCGCAAAGTATCACATGACCAGCTTCGACGCGCTCCACAACCAGGTGGTGAAGGTGGCATCCAGACGGCCATGTTGCCTCCAGATGAAACACCTGGACCTTCCGTAGTAGTGGTCGAACACCTTCCAACGCAATTATCATCGTCTTTAGAATAAAATCGAATTGATTGGAGGATTCCACCGTCGCATGAGACTGTGATACTGGTGAGAACCTTCCATATTATTCTTCTAACATTAAGTACAGTTAAAAGCACATTGAAAAAAAAATAAAAAAAAATAATAATAATTGTGGTCCACCTTCGATTGAACCACACTGGCTATAGCCGGTAACAACTATCGGGAGGTAGTCTCCTGGAGGGGCACAACTAGCGAGTGTTGTAAATCGCTCGCTTTCTTCTCGCTCGTAGCACCTACTTCGTCCGCTTCCGTCTTGGGTATTACTCGCCACGATTCTTCCAAATAAAATTCCACTGTCTTCAGAAAAGCTGGGTCTCAGTTGGGCCTCCACTAGCTGGACTTCTGAGTTGAACACGCGATGGCTGAGACGCAACTGAGAGCGAGGCCGTTTCGGACCTCGCTTATATTTGTTTCTCAGGTGTCACAACTAGTGGGGGTTGTACCGAGCCCAGCGTTTTACTTTATTTCTTATACCTTGTATATTATATTCTACATAAATTACATGAGTTATTTTGATTAGTCGCGAATACAAACAATTACGATTAGTCGCGAACACGAACAATTACGATTATGCGATATAATCGCCAACATGTTCTCCCGCCGCAGCTCTCGTAGCTGGAGTTATGGGGGTCCGCGGCTCACTCGGGCTCGACGCGCAGAATGGCTAGCTTCTTTGTAGGGCGCCACAGCACCCCCCTCGATGTTCGCACGTCGACCGCTCGCACCTCGCCATCTGGACCAGGGTACGCGGCGATGACTTCGCCACGAGGCCAACAATTACGAGGCAAGGTTCCGTCAGCGATAAGCACCAGATCGCCGAAGCGGAGTGCGCCTCCCATGGCGCGTGGCTCCCGCCGGTGTTGCAGTTCCGGCAGGAATTCGCGCACCCAGCGCGACCAGAACTGGTCAGCGAGACGTTGACTGCATCGTCACTCCCGGCTCCCGGCCGCCCTAGACGGGACCCTAGACGGGCCTCCCAACAGGAAGTGGTTGGGATTCATCGGTTCTTGATCGTCGGCCGTCGCTGACACATGTGTCAGAGGACGGTTGTTGACAGTGTGCTCTGCCTCCACCAGCAGAGTGGCGAGCACCTCTTCCTTCGGTGCCCGCTCGCACAGCATTGTATGAAGCGCAGTCTTGATGCTGCGCACCAGGCGTTCCCAAGCGCCACCCATAAACGGGGCGCTCGGAGGGATGTACTTCCAAGTTATGAAGCGTGCCGTCGCCTCATTCCGTAAAGCGTCAGCAGCTGCGTGGCGCAGCTCTTGATCGGCGCCTTTGGGGTTGGTGCCCTGGTCTGACCAGAGCTCGGTAGGGCAGCCCCGTCGACCGACGAAAAGCCGGAGTGCCATCACGGCAGAGTCGGTGGTAAGGCTCCCCGCGACCTCTATTTGAACAGTTGAAGGTTGCGCAGGTGTGGTCCGGCGCAGTCTGCAGTGTTGACATTGCTTCACGACGCTGCGGACGGCGTAACGAAGGCGTAGCACCCAGTAGTGCTGTCGCACCTCAGTCGCTGTGGCCTCGAACCCGCCATGGTGCACTTGCTCGTGCACCCAGCCGATGTAGAGTTTCGTCCACCGGCGCTCTCCGTCCAAGATGGGAGCCTGCGCCTGAGTGATCCCCTCGGCTGCCGCTACGCGTGAGCGCAGCCGGAGGACGTTGTCGTCGTCTAACTTCACGGCCAGTTGTGATAGTCGGCTAGTGGACGGCGCAGATCGTCCCTGTCTAAGGGCGTTGATCACCTCGGGAAAGACGACCTGCTGGAGCGCTTGCACCCAAAGTCGTTATGCCCGGTGCAGATGTCGTGCCTCCAACGGAATGAAGGAGCGCGTAGCAGTCACCGCCGCCGGCGCTCTCGTCGTTCTCCCTGCGGTCCTGGGTTTTGCGTTCTTCCAGACTGGGTCCGATTCTGTGGCGCGGCGTGTCCTCTGCCGTATCACCGCGCACTGGCGGCGTCGTGCATAAAGGATTTCCAGGATCTGGAAAAGCCTTGCAGTGGTTCTGATTAGTTTGATCCATCGCGAGAACCTTTCGCAAGCTGGCAATGCTGTAATTATAAGGTTTGCTGGTTGCACCGCGTGCGAGCGTTCCTCGCCTGTTACCTCTGTGGTGGCCACTTCGTTCTCTCGTGGCCAATATTCTTGAGGTACATGTAGAAAATGAAGTCCAACAAACCACCTGTGTGAGTTGTCGAAATCAGCTGGTGCCCCTCTCGTAGCGTCGTAAGCGACATTGTCGGCAGTAGGCACCCAACGCCACTCCTTTGTCTTAGTATGCTCGTGGATTTCTGCGACACGATGTGCTACGAAAGGTTTGTATGCTCTTGGGCCGATTCGTAGCCAGGCGATCACCGTCCTAGAGTCCGTCCAATAGGTCCTCCTCGTCGGTCATATGGAATGTTCTTTTTCTACCGCCTGCGCTAATCTACAACCTAGCACGGCTGCTTGAAGCTCGAGTCGTGGTATGGTCGTCGTCTTATGTGCGGGCGCGACCCGGGCCTTGCCTAGGATCAAAGAGGTTCTTACCTCGTTTCTGTTCTCGAAACGCCAGTAAACAGCGGCGGCGTAAACCTCTGCACTAGCGTCCACGAAGGTATGCAACTCTCCTGCCGCGCTACCTCCTAGACGGGGATAGCAACGGGGCACAGTTAATTCAGGCAGTCCCCGCACTCTCGTCATCCATGCCTTCCATGCAGTTGCTTCGGCTTCTCTAAGCTCCTCATCCCAGCCGCTACCGCACCGCCAAGTGTCTTGCAGAATCTTTTTCCCTTGAACGGTGATCGGAGTTGCTAGACCTAGTGGATCAAATATGGACATTAGTACCTTTAAAGCTTCTCTTTTCGTGGGTGTCCTGTCTCCTCCTAAAAAATCAGCCGGCAACCTGTTATAGTTGACGTTAAATGTCAAATAATCTTCGGCTGGGCACCAGACCATCCCCAGTATCTTCGCAGGATCTAACTTGAGCGTAGGAGACTCGGCTTTGGCGGTCATTTCTTGTAGAATTTTGGTAGAGTTTGACGCCCACTTTTGCAGATGGAAGTTAGCGTCGGCGTGTATTTTCACGATCTCCTTGGTCACACGCATGGCCGTTTCCTCAACATCGAAACTCCCTAAATAGTCATCCATGTAGTGGTTATCGATTATAGCTCGCGCGGCCTCCGGGTATCGTTCCTTGTGATCATTCGCGTTCTTGTCTTTCACATATGTCGCCGTGCAAGGCGATGACGTGCGCCGAATATGACACTGCGCATTCTGTATTCAGTTGGTTCTCCGCTGCGCCTGTCGCCCCGCCACACGAACCGCTGCATATCTCGGTCCTCAGGTCTTATTTGTATTCTCATAAATATCTCTCCAATGTCTGCGGTAACCGCTACTCTCCCTTGGCGGAATCGCATTAATACTCCCGGGAGCAATTGCAGCCGGTCCAGCTAGCAGCATACGGTTCAGACTTACTCCTTTGACTTCGGCGGCGGCGTCGTGGACTATACGGAGCTTGCTCGGTTTATCTGGATGAGTGACTCCCAAATGCGGTGGCGCTATTTCGGCGTATCCCTTCGCTAGGAGAGCATCTATCTGCGCTCCGTACTTAGTTTTCAGCGCAGGGTTCCGATCCAATTTTTTCTCGACTTGCAACAGACGATGAACGGCGTACTCCCGGCTGGGGGGTGGGGTGACGTTGTCATTACGCCACAGCAGCCCTGTTTCGTAGCCTCCCGCCGGTGTTTTCACCGTGTGCTTCTCCAGTGTTGCCAGCGCTCGCATCTCATCCTCTGTGTGCGACTGTTTGGGAACGACACAAAGCGATTCCAAGTCGAAGTGCGCCCTCATCAATTGCTCCATGTTGTCGTCATCTGTGTACGACATTAAATGACTCACCCTGTGGGTCACTCTTCTGCGTTGGCTTCGTACCTGTTTGACTCCTTGTAACACCCAACCTAGATCCGTCAGCGATGCGATGGGTTGGTGGGCCATTCCTCCACGGTTTGCGTGAGTTATCAATAAATGCCAGTTATCCTGGCCAATAAGTACGGTAGGTGTTTCCTTCTCGTACGTTAACTTATCCCTTATGTCTTCTAAGTGTTGACAGCCATCCAAAATATCCATGGGTACTCCTTGGGGCGCCAACTGAAGCGACTTCATAGTGCGCGCTGTCATAATGCGTGTACCACTGTGCCGGCCGCTGATCTCCAATTGTACTCGAATCGAGTGGCCTGCGTCTATTCGTGTTCCGCCAACACCCTCTATGAAGAAAGGTTCTCGAGACCCTGTTGCATCTACCTGACAGACTATCCTTTCTTCTATCAGGGTGCATGTAGATCCGTCATCCAGTAGCGCGTACGTGTTGGCTGTACCCTTCGGTCCCTTAACAATGACAGGGAGTACCTTCAACATGGCGGTCTCCGACTTTCCCCTGACCGACGCTACTACCTCCACTTCGTCTTTGGCACGAGCATCGGTTGACTCCGCCGGTGGCTGCTGCTGTTTCGTCGGCGCCTGATGCAGCAGAGGATGATGCATGTAGGTGCACCCGTCCATTTTGCACCGTCGCGGCTGGCAGGTGTGACGCGACCGTCGCACACGTAGACATCGGAAACATAAATTGTATTGCTTAGCTAATTCCCATCTTTGACTCACCTCGGCATTTTTCATAATGCGACACTCTACTATTCTGTGTTTCCCCTTATCGCACAGGGGACAGGCGTTGCTTGAAGACGGCTCATATCTCGCCTCTACCCTGTACGTTCTCCGTTTAGAGGTGCCGGCAGTCGGATATATCTCGTGACGATCTCCCACCGGTATGGCCTCTGGCGGCACGAACGTTCCGCATCGATCAGCTGACTGCTGTAGAAATCTGGTTAACTTGACGAGTCCTGGTTCTCCCGCCGGTTGCTCAGCAGCGAAATCATAAAACCGGCATCTTAGGGCATACGGCATCTTATCTGTGACGCTCCTTACCGCCTCAGGGTTATACAAATATTCAATTTTATCCAGTGCCCTTATGGTCGCCACAGCGTTGGCTACTCTCGTCGTAAATACACATAAATCTCTCGCGTGCTCAGAGAGTCGTGGTAGAGCCCTCAGTTTCTCTAATTCTGCTATAACTATGGCGTTTGGCCTGCCGAATCTGGACGCTAACAGTGGCATTACTTCACTAGGTGATGTATTTCCCACAAACAAACATTGCACTGCCTCTCTGGCCGCCCCTCTTACGCTCCTTCGAAGGCGCGTTAAGTTTTCTATTTCTGACAGTGACCCAGCTGTCTCTTCGTAAGCTGTTTTAAATGGCAGCCAATCTTGAGCGGCTCCTCCAAAAATAGGAAGTTCACATATGGGTCTAGCCGCTATGGCGGGCATCGCCGATCGAGTGGCCATAGTTATAGCTTCAGCTAAGTCTTTAATAGAATCACGCTCATACCTGGGCATAGGGCGTCGCTCCGTGTACTCTGGTTCGGGGCACGGCACTGGTCCCGTAGCACTTGCGACGCCTGCGGTCTTCACTGGCACGGACACTGACTCTGGCACTAGTACTGGCACTGACATTAACACTGGCTCTGACACTGGGCGTTCTTGCGGCTCTGCTGATTGTTCGAGTACGCAATTTACTGGGCGTTGTTCCTGTTGGTGCGGTTCCATTGTAAGAGCGAGTGTGCTGTGCTGGACGTTAACCCAGGTCTTCGTTCTGTGCGCTCGCTCGGTGGCCACACTGTCCTCTCCATCGGACTCGCTCTCACTACACTCTAAGATCGCGACTCTGGCTGCTGCGAGTTCAACATCTTTCCTCAAAAGCTCTTCTTTCGCCTAAAGCAGCTCTCGTTGCCGACTCTTTGATGCCGTCGATCTTTGTTTTCTTGAGCGAGGTGCCGACGGAGGCTCCAGCGTACGCTCCTGACCCGTTTGCTCGCTGCTCGTCCCAGTAGTTGTAACCGTTGTTCCGGTGTTGTCTGCGGATTGCGTTGTGGACGTTTTTCCCGTTGTCTCCGCTTCTATGATGCCCTTCATCGCTCTCAACACCGGCGGCATCGGCGGTGTCTTCCCTATCTCCCTGGCCGCCGTTTTCGGTGCTCCAGTTGCTTCATCCGAACTTGTCCCCGGCGGTGCTGTTGCCATCGTTCTATTTCCTTTTAACGGCGCTGATCCCGACCTATCTTCAGTAGGTTCCGCTGTACACTGGCTTCTTGTGACTACCATCTTCCTTACTCGGCTCCTGAAGGACCAGACAATGTGGTCCACCTTCGATTGAACCACAGTGGCTATTGCCGGTAACAACTATCGAGAGGTAGTCTCCTGGAGGGTCACAACTAGCGAGTGTTGTAAACCGCTCGCTTTCTTCTCGCTCGTAGCACCTACTTCGTCCGCTTCCGTCTTGGGTATTACTCGCCACGATTCTTCCAAATAAAATTCCACTGTCTTCAGAAACGCTGGGTCTCAGTTGGGCCTCCACTAGCTGGACTTCTGAGTTGAACACTCGATGGCTGAGACGCAACTGAGAGCAAGGCCGTTTCGGACCTCGCTTATATTTGTTTCTCAGGTGTCACAACTAGTGGGGGTTGTACCGAGCCCAGCGTTTTACTTTATTTCTTATACCTTGTATATTATATTCTACATTTATTACATGAGTTATTATGATTAGTCGCGAATACAAAGAATTACGATTAGTCGCGAACAATAATAATAAAAAAAAATTAGATAAGATGCTATTGGCGTGTGGAGCTCTAATAAGCCACAATAAACCTTTTTTTTTTTTTTTTTTTTCCCCGGTGCATTCTTTGTGAGGGTGCGCAGGACGCAGCGCACTTCCGTCACAGGCCTGTTACTGGTCAGGCGACAAGCTGCCCACGCTCGGCGCCCGCAGGCCACTTTTCAAGGTGGGCGGAGGTCATTAGCGGCATACGCTCTACGCCTCCGCCCAACTCGCCTCCTACGAGCGGGATTCACACTAGTAAGCCACAATAAACCTATCCGTAAAGAATAAAAATATCCCCTGTGTACCACGGCGTAAGGGACCGCCCTATCGCACAGCATCGACCTATCCCATTATCCCTTAGGGCCTCTGTTTCACACAGCATCGACCTCTCACACACCTATCCACACCAAATAAAAAAAAATAAAAAAAAAAATGATAATAATTAAAAAAAATGTACTGTTGTCATGTGGAATGAGCAGTACATACGAATATCATCACTGTGTTTAAACTGCGGTCACGTGGAGTGAGCGGTAAATACTAAATAGTATTTTTGTAACCTGTACATTGATAGGCTTGTGTTAACTGTGGAAGTACCTAGCCTCAATATATTTTCTTCTCTACTGTAGCTACAAATTAATAACAGGATTTTGGTGCCCTGGAAGTATCAAGCCTGAATATTATTTATTCCTGAAATAAAACTATTTTTTGGATTTTATCGCGGTTTATTTTTGATTTTTACGTTCCCGACGTTTCGAGTGCTTTGCAGCACCCATCCATGGTCACGGGAGGGACTGAGGTGTTAGACGTCCAAAAGGCATAGTTGTTCCGGGGTCTATTATATATATCTATATAATCTAAGAACTCCGTATTATTTATTCCTTTATGACAGTAGAGAATTCAAGCGATGCAGGGCACGCATCGCACATCAGTATGGCCGTGTCGCCGTAAGGATTTTTATCGATGAATCTTAACTTTATTTATAAGAGTGGAGTATCCTAAACTAAATATAACTACGTTTAAATTGTATTTGTCATGAATTTGATTATTTAAAGTTGATTTCTGCGAGTCAATTTAATTCCGACGTTGTAAACAAAATATATCACGATTATTTAATAATCATTGCTTCTTTAATTTTATATCTTTTTCTAAAATCATCTATTGAAGCTTATTTTAATAACTTGTTGCTAATATCGTAACGCCATCTGTTGAAAACTGTGAGAACGTTGTGATTGAGAGAGGGATAAATCAAGTTTAGTTATGTGAGCCGGCGTGCGCCCTAGACATGGATAACTCAGCAAAATTGCTTGCGTTAACTCAATAACTCAGGCGCAGCCTACTGCGCCGGCTCATTGCGTTAACTCAAAATTGCGCCATGGCGCAACAAAATGAAACGCGCCGAGTGAGCAGTGAGACGCGTGCCATCTGCACGCCGCGCTCACAGACTCTTAGCATGAACAGCGCATAGCGTCCGAACTGCGTTGGCTCATTGTTCCGAAAAATACAGCCTACCTATTTTGTACCCTTTCTTAAAATTTACTCCTTCAATTTTATTGCTTCCTTCTGATGACAAATTACTTATGATATTATTATTAAATTAAATGGAAAGCCATTTTAAAGTTGTACCTACAAATAATATTATTTGTATAATTCAATATGTATATATCTTGATTAGGTGATTTTCAATGATGAAGAATGTCGTCGTCAAGACTGAAAAGCCAAATATTGTTACATTTCACTGCTGTAAATTGCGAAAAAAAGGTTAAATGTTTATATTGTGATCAACAATTACCAGTTGCCAATAAATCTACATGTAGTCTTATAAGACAAATTAATAACTAATGGGTATGCATTTAAAAGCCGACTGCTATTTTTTCAGACAGTTTCTATAATATTGTTCACATAAGATGGGTACTGTGACAGTTCTAAGTGTCAAACGAAAGCAATCTTTAATGCAATTGGATTAAGGTACCATATTTAATTATAGAAACGGGTTTAAAACTTTTATTACCATTGAATATAGAATACACTGCGCTGCGCTGCGCAATTGCGCCAACTCAGTTCACTGCGCCGGATGTGTTAACTCACTTCTTCAAAATGAGTTGGCGCACAGCCACAGAGTACTTTATAATAATATGACATGCGCACAGCGCACGACCGGAAAATTTGAAAGGTGTTGAGTTGCCCGCAGAATCCATTGAAATGTATTGAACATTTGTGGTATTGCAAAAATCTTTTTTATATCATTTTTATAAACTCCAACACCGTGAAAAAGGAATGATAGATAATAGTTGCTTTTCTACATTTTACTTTAGGTACTTACTGGCTACAAGGTTTTATTTTAACAAATGGCTGAGTTGACATCTGCGTGTAAAATAACTGACGGAATACGTTTACGCTCGAAAATCAAAACAAATGTACTATAGTCGATTCTGTGAGGAGAGGTTGAAAGAAAATCATGGTTGATCTATTTCAATGTTTTTAATTGGTTATTATTAAATGTGTTTTAATTTACAAAAGTGTTGTTATTTTGTATTCCAAAGTGTAGTGAAACGGCAAAGATAAAAAGCTCATTGAAATACATCATTTTTGGACGTGCATTGGTGCCAAGCGACTTGTCGCACTGACAGCTTACTTTGAACCCACTGGCGTATGCAAACTTATTTCTTTGGATAAGTAGTTCCTGCAGGATCCAAGAAAACCATAAAACACCCATCACTCGTGTTTTTGCTTAGAGACGCGATTGCCATTACAGAATTACAGATTAAATAATAGTAACTAGATACCTAGCAGATTAGAAAGGTGTTGTGTTGCCAGGCGTCACTTTCAAAAATATGCATAATATAAATATAAGAAATCATTAAAAATATATAAAGGCACACCAGTACCTTCATCAGAACTCATATTGGGGGCAAGGGTATGTGGGCGAGAAATCAAAAAGAGAATAATTATATCTTCTGTAAATTAAACAGAATGCAGGCAATTACTAAGCAAGTAGCTGCTATCTAACACAAATCACAATAAATTAACTTTAAAATCTTAAGATGGAATAATTTTCAGCAATTCGTCGAATACCAGGTGCATTGATGCCATCAGATCTTTTTCTGTCAAGCTGACGGTCCCGCTACCATAGCTATGACGCTCCGCTAGAGTGATTTTTGACACTGGCCATACACTCTTTTAATTTTATAGACGCGCCGTCACGGCCAGACTGACAGTCGACCGTCCTCGGGCGATCATCCGCAATTGTTCCTGGAACAAACTATTTCTCATAACCAAGATATTCGCTCGTCCATCTTGCAACGCAACCTTATTAACTTGCTCTTGCTCATTCTCAACTGCGTACGTTAGGTTAATATTGTCATACGCTTATAAACACCATAACCATCACTGTAATGACTTTGGAATTCGTTCGACCAATGCAGTTCAACTGACTCATTGACCGACTTAAAACTTCTGGCCCGGACAGATGCGCCCCTTAACCAGCCCTAACGGGTAGAGCCCGGGCGACACCGTCCGACCAGGCTCGACGACGAACACCTTCTGGCGCGGTTGAGTGCATCCCTTCTGCCAACCCTGGTGGGTGTAGCTCAGGTGGTGCCTTCCGGCCAAGCTCGACAACAGAAATCTTCTGGCACGGCTGTGTGCATCTCTACTACCAACCCTGATGGGTGTGGCTCAGGTGGTGCTTTCCGGCCAGGCTCGACAATACAGACATTCTCTACTTCTGGATTGAACATTAATATTACTGCACGTACATCCAGGATCAACAACTTTACTCATGAGAACTTAACTTATTATTAAGCATTCACAGGAACTTTAGTTCCTACACAATAATTAAACTTGATACACAAAAAAGTAAACTATACCTATGGCGATGGTGGATCATCCTGCTCTATATAATCAGCTTCATATTGTATATCTTCTGTCTCATGATCAGAGTATACGCTCAGGGTATCGGAACCAGCTGTGACGGTACATGTGTCAGCGGAAACGGTATTCGAGCACGCGGTCAAGGTGTCACTGTTACTAACGGATATATCATCGCGATTACTTTCCAAATCCAACTCTACGCCCTTCGACGCCGTCTCGGCCTCCTAGTCATTCAACAGACTGGTCGTTATCTTTATCAAACCATCGTGCCCCTGCGAAACTAAGCGCAAATGATGTATTTCGTATTAACTAAAATGATGTATTTCAATGGTTTTTTTATCTTTGCCGTTTCACTACACTTTGGAATACAAAATAACAACACTTTTGTAAATTAAAACACATTTAATAATAACCAATTAAAAACATTGAAATAGATCAACCATGATTTTCTTTCAACCACTCCTCACAGAATCGACTATAGTACATTCGTTTTGATTTTCGAGCGTAAACGTATTCCGTCAGTTATTTTACACGCAGATGTCAACTCAGCCATTTGTTAAAATAAAACCTTGTAGCCAGTAAGTACCTAAAGTAAAATGTAGAAAAGCAACTATTATCTATCATTCCTTTTTCACGGTGTTGGAGTTTATAAAAATGATATAAAAAAGATTTTTGCAATACCACAAATGTTCAATACATTTCAATGGATTCTGCGGGCAACTCAACACCTTTCAAATTTTCCGGTCGTGCGCTGTGCGCATGTCATATTATTATAAAGTACTCTGTGGCTGTGCGCCAACTCATTTTGAAGAAGTGAGTTAACACATCCGGCGCAGTGAACTGAGTTGGCGCAATTGCGCAGCGCAGCGCAGTGTTACCCATGTCTAGTGCGCCCGGGCAGTTGACAATCAGCGCTTGACCGAGGAACATTGTAAGTGGAACCTATGTTGGTTTTAAAATAATGTTAAATTTAAATATCTACCCACCTTTGAATGTAGAGAACCTGTAATTTATTTAATTCTAATATTTGCTTAAATGTGATGGCTAATTATTAAATTATTCATTGTTAACGTATTCTTATTTCTGTCTAAAGGACAAGTATGAGTTGGTGTGGAACCGATGACCACAGTGAGGTCAGCGGTTCTGCCTTTTTTTTTAAATATCAGTTTACCCCATATGCGACATATATAATAGCTTACAGATACAAGGAAATAAAAACAACCCCAGAAAACTATGGCAAACCTTGAAAACAATTATTGAGCCTATGAGCAAATTACGTAACTGCCCCTTAATAGAACTCAACTCCCTTAACCCCACAAATACCATAAATGAATGCAATTCGTACTTCAGTTTGTAAAAATCTCTGACTCTCATTCACTCATTCTATTACGCGTATCTGAAACACAGACCTCGCTTGTCAGTAAATACAAACCACATACCTTAGTTCCATTTTCTATTTTCCTATCCCCAAAAAACGGAACCGACATAGATAAAATTATATTCCAATTAAAACAAGAATGTGCTTCCGGCCCAGATGGGATTGGAACTCGATTGATTAAAAAAGCTAAAACAGGGATTCTAAAATCTACAACTCATCTCATAAACCTCAGCCTAAAAAACCGGCACATACCCCACATGCTGAAAAACTGCATCCGTACGTCCAATACATAAAGCTGGTCCCACTAACAAACTTGAAAATTACAGATCAATTGCATTACTAAATATCTTATCTAAAATTCTAGAAAAAGTAGTTAATACCCGACTAGTAGCATTCCTTGAAAAAAATAACAATCTCCAAAAGACAATTTGACTTTAGGAAGCGTAAATCGACCGAAGACGCTGCCTATTTGTTAGTCAATAACGTTTATATCTGGATGGAACAAGGTGAGCATTGCGTTGCCATTTTCCTTGATCTGGCAAAGGCATTAGACGCGATTTCGATAGAACTTTATTTGAAAAAAAATATTTAAAGCTTTTCAGAGGCACCCCAATTGAATACTTTAAATGTTACTTAACCAACCGTACCCAATATACCAAATTAGGCGATTACACCAGTGAACCACATTCAATCAATTTCGGTGTCCCACAAGGCAGTTTACTGGCTCCAACCCTTTTTACCATCTATTTAAATGATATTCTTCATCTGATAATACTTAGCGGAGAACTTATATCGTACGCCGATGACACAGCAATCGTATGTCATGCCAAAACTTGGGACCGCGTCTTTAAAGTCGCAACAATCATAGGTAAAACTCTAGACAACAATATACTAACCTGTAAGGTTAAAAAAAGAAAAAAGGTAAAATTTATTTAATTCTAATATTTGCTTAAATGTGATGGCTAATTATTAAATTATTCATTGTTAACGTATTCTTATTTCTGTCTAAAGGACAAGTATGAGTTGGTGTGGAACCGATGACCACAGTGAGGTCAGCGGTTCTGCCTTTTTTTTTAAATATCAGTTTACCCCATATGCGACATATATAATAGCTTACAGATACAAGGAAATAAAAACAACCCCAGAAAACTATGGCAAACCTTGAAAACAATTATTGAGCCTATGAGCAAATTACGTAACTGCCCCTTAATAGAACTCAACTCCCTTAACCCCACAAATACCATAAATGAATGCAATTCGTACTTCAGTTTGTAAAAATCTCTGACTCTCATTCACTCATTCTATTACGCGTATCTGAAACACAGACCTCGCTTGTCAGTAAATACAAACCACATACCTTAGTTCCATTTTCTATTTTCCTATCCCCAAAAAACGGAACCGACATAGATAAAATTATATTCCAATTAAAACAAGAATGTGCTTCCGGCCCAGATGGGATTGGAACTCGATTGATTAAAAAAGCTAAAACAGGGATTCTAAAATCTACAACTCATCTCATAAACCTCAGCCTAAAAAACCGGCACATACCCCACATGCTGAAAAACTGCATCCGTACGTCCAATACATAAAGCTGGTCCCACTAACAAACTTGAAAATTACAGATCAATTGCATTACTAAATATCTTATCTAAAATTCTAGAAAAAGTAGTTAATACCCGACTAGTAGCATTCCTTGAAAAAAATAACAATCTCCAAAAGACAATTTGACTTTAGGAAGCGTAAATCGACCGAAGACGCTGCCTATTTGTTAGTCAATAACGTTTATATCTGGATGGAACAAGGTGAGCATTGCGTTGCCATTTTCCTTGATCTGGCAAAGGCATTAGACGCGATTTCGATAGAACTTTATTTGAAAAAAAATATTTAAAGCTTTTCAGAGGCACCCCAATTGAATACTTTAAATGTTACTTAACCAACCGTACCCAATATACCAAATTAGGCGATTACACCAGTGAACCACATTCAATCAATTTCGGTGTCCCACAAGGCAGTTTACTGGCTCCAACCCTTTTTACCATCTATTTAAATGATATTCTTCATCTGATAATACTTAGCGGAGAACTTATATCGTACGCCGATGACACAGCAATCGTATGTCATGCCAAAACTTGGGACCGCGTCTTTAAAGTCGCAACAATCATAGGTAAAACTCTAGACAACAATATACTAACCTGTAAGGTTAAAAAAAGAAAAAAGGTAAAATTTATTTAATTCTAATATTTGCTTAAATGTGATGGCTAATTATTAAATTATTCATTGTTAACGTATTCTTATTTCTGTCTAAAGGACAAGTATGAGTTGGTGTGGAACCGATGACCACAGTGAGGTCAGCGGTTCTGCCTTTTTTTTTAAATATCAGTTTACCCCATATGCGACATATATAATAGCTTACAGATACAAGGAAATAAAAACAACCCCAGAAAACTATGGCAAACCTTGAAAACAATTATTGAGCCTATGAGCAAATTACGTAACTGCCCCTTAATAGAACTCAACTCCCTTAACCCCACAAATACCATAAATGAATGCAATTCGTACTTCAGTTTGTAAAAATCTCTGACTCTCATTCACTCATTCTATTACGCGTATCTGAAACACAGACCTCGCTTGTCAGTAAATACAAACCACATACCTTAGTTCCATTTTCTATTTTCCTATCCCCAAAAAACGGAACCGACATAGATAAAATTATATTCCAATTAAAACAAGAATGTGCTTCCGGCCCAGATGGGATTGGAACTCGATTGATTAAAAAAGCTAAAACAGGGATTCTAAAATCTACAACTCATCTCATAAACCTCAGCCTAAAAAACCGGCACATACCCCACATGCTGAAAAACTGCATCCGTACGTCCAATACATAAAGCTGGTCCCACTAACAAACTTGAAAATTACAGATCAATTGCATTACTAAATATCTTATCTAAAATTCTAGAAAAAGTAGTTAATACCCGACTAGTAGCATTCCTTGAAAAAAATAACAATCTCCAAAAGACAATTTGACTTTAGGAAGCGTAAATCGACCGAAGACGCTGCCTATTTGTTAGTCAATAACGTTTATATCTGGATGGAACAAGGTGAGCATTGCGTTGCCATTTTCCTTGATCTGGCAAAGGCATTAGACGCGATTTCGATAGAACTTTATTTGAAAAAAAATATTTAAAGCTTTTCAGAGGCACCCCAATTGAATACTTTAAATGTTACTTAACCAACCGTACCCAATATACCAAATTAGGCGATTACACCAGTGAACCACATTCAATCAATTTCGGTGTCCCACAAGGCAGTTTACTGGCTCCAACCCTTTTTACCATCTATTTAAATGATATTCTTCATCTGATAATACTTAGCGGAGAACTTATATCGTACGCCGATGACACAGCAATCGTATGTCATGCCAAAACTTGGGACCGCGTCTTTAAAGTCGCAACAATCATAGGTAAAACTCTAGACAACAATATACTAACCTGTAAGGTTAAAAAAAAAAAAAAGGTAAAGAAAATTAAACTAATTACCTTCTCCAAAATCCAATTTTCCAAGCCCGGGGGGCATCACTTAAATATTAAATACCATAGTTGCCAAAATAACTCAAACACATACCCACATCAAATGTATACGTACAATCCATTAAATACCTAGGAATTATTATTGTCATGTCTGTTACCTTTTCTCTTCCGAACTACTGAACGAATTTTGACCAAGTTCGACAAGGTAACAGATTTTGTCCAGGGAAAGGACATGGAATGCCTTTTGTCGCAAAAAAAAACATCTTAAGGGTGTGAAATACACGCCTGATTGAATGAATTATACGAACGAAGTTGCGTGTACAGCTAGTTTTAAGTATTTTGAGAACAGCATCTGGTTCAGTTTCCAAAAGATTGGTTTGAAACCGAGTGGAAGTTAGCAGCATACGCGCTTATACAAATTGTTAACGAATTTGGGTGACCCGAAATTGCGTATATTCGCAAGAAGATCTGATTAGCTTGGAGAGCTGATCCGTATGCTTTAGTATCTATTCATTTACACCCTAATGGGCTTATGTTTTTAAGCATTTCCCTTTTTGCAATTATTCCTAACATGATAAATAACAAAAATTACAGATAAAGCTGTTGGGATTCTGGTTTGTTACAACCATTGCTATCTGCTTTATATGTTATAAAGAAAAGGAAAAAGTATCGAATATTATTTGTTTCAAACCAAGTAGTGATTTGCGAATTTCTGGTAATCCTAGACTCCGCAATATCAAGCACGATACTCTTTCCTAGCAGTAAAAGTATTATCAGGCAATAATATCAGCCTATACTGCCCACTGCTGAATAAAGGCCTTCTCTCACAAATCATTTGAGAGAGATTAGGTCATACTCCACCACGCGGACCCAGTGCGGATTGGCGGAGGCAGGTATGTGGCCACCTTCTGTTGGAACTTATCAAGCCGCCTTTTAAGACTTCCAACTCGGTTTGACGACTACCACATTAAGTGGTAGCCGGGACCAATAGCTTCACGTGCCTTCCGAAGCACGGAGACGCTCGAATATGAAAATTCCACAAACGGTCACCCATCTCGGGCCGACCGAGTCGAACGCTGTTTAACCTTGGTAATCGGTAAGAACACCGCGGTCGCATAGCGCTACGAGCGCCTCCACAGCGCTACGAGCGCCTTATCAGGCAAGCACTTTTGAAATTAAGTGTTCCACCCTCTTCTGTTCATATAATGATATCCCTTCTGCCATAATGATCATTGGCACCTTACCCAAAAACAATATGATTGTTATTTTAAGGAGTGGTTTAATTTTTGTAGAATACACGGTACTGATTATTTAGCAGCATCAGTCCCGAATCTACGGACGATTTGGCGCAGTAGTTAAGAGCTTAAACCGCTCCACCCTGGGTCAAAATAGTCGCGGGTTCAACAAATCTTTATCCAATCATTAATTTTTTTTCGGTCTGGGTCTAATTTGTGTATGTGAATTTTCATGTTTGTAAACGCACCCGCGACACAGGAATAAATCCTAGAGTGGGGAAACGTTTTTATTTAAAAAAAATCGTTATCGAACTAAACTCTCTAACCTTGGCTACCAATATGGGAGTATTAGTTGAAACTCTGTACTCTCTGCCTACCCCGCAAGGGATCCGGCGTGATGATATAGATAAATAGATAGTTGCTGATAATCTGCGTTATCTTGTGTGTGTGGGGGGGGGGGGGGGCTAAACTCTCCCACCACGTGTGTACGAATTCAGTCGGGTGTCGATATTGTATTAGAATCCCCCCTCCCTCCTGGATCTCTGAGGTGCTCAGACGTGTTTATTGTTGAATCCATATCGATTAAAATTAGAATTTTTATAAGTTTCAAAAATAAACTTAAAATAATAGGAGTGCATAGCCTGCGACGCTGTGACAATTGATAGTGACTAAACCACGCCCCTTCCCCTTCTAATTTGATATAGCGCCCTGGTACTTGGAAGGCAATATGCCTAACATTAAGCGTACGCCGCCTAAGCCTCAGTCCGCCTAAGCCTCAGTCCGCCTGTGTGTTGACACCCGCAATGGCTTTAAGTGCAGCGGGAATGCGCACGATTAATGTTACACGCTATGCAACATTCCTCATCGGATCCAGGCCTATATGTTACACCCCCAGAAAGTGATGAGACTTTGAATATGAATATTACACAACCATTGAAACGTAAATGTACTGATTGCGAGGATAATTGTTTATGGCAATTCATGACAGAAGTAAAAAATATGTTTTCCGATATTAACGCAACAGGCGCTACAGGATGCGAAGATGCAAAAAATCAGTATGGCTATCGAGGATGTCAAGATCCAAAATTCAACTATACAAACTTCTTTTGACTTCTTATCACAGAAGTATGAATTTTTGAAAACACAAGTTGATAAATTAGAGTTAGAGCGTCGACATATGCAGTCGCTGGAAGAAAAAATAGACAATTATGAGCGCAGCGCCCGTTCGTCTTGCATAGAAATTAAAAATGTTCCGCTAATCAAGGAAAATGAGTCAAAATAAGCCCTTCTTCATAAAGTAATCTCTATCGCCAAGACATTAAATTCCTCCACACACCGCCAGAAGTGAAGGATATATTTGGAATAAATGATACGAAAGAACCTACTAATAAAACCACCATCGGAGACTTCACTGGCGTTCTTACTAAAGAGGATAATTCGTTAATATAGACAACATAATAAAGGGCCAAATAAATTAAGGACAGCCAGCCTAAAAATAACTGGACCATCTTAACCTATATTTATATTGGAAAATCTGTCACAAAAGATGAAAAGGCTATTTTATCTGTGGGTGTAGCTCAGGTGGTGCCTTCCGGCCAAGCTCGACAACAGAAATCTTCTGGCACGGCTGTGTGCATCTCTACTACCAACCCTGATGGGTGTGGCTCAGGTGGTGCTTTCCGGCCAGGCTCGACAATACAGACATTCTCTACTTCTGGATTGAACATTAATATTACTGCACGTACATCCAGGATCAACAACTTTACTCATGAGAACTTAACTTATTATTAAGCATTCACAGGAACTTTAGTTCCTACACAATAATTAAACTTGATACACAAAAAAGTAAACTATACCTATGGCGATGGTGGATCATCCTGCTCTATATAATCAGCTTCATATTGTATATCTTCTGTCTCATGATCAGAGTATACGCTCAGGGTATCGGAACCAGCTGTGACGGTACATGTGTCAGCGGAAACGGTATTCGAGCACGCGGTCAAGGTGTCACTGTTACTAACGGATATATCATCGCGATTACTTTCCAAATCCAACTCTACGCCCTTCGACGCCGTCTCGGCCTCCTAGTCATTCAACAGACTGGTCGTTATCTTTATCAAACCATCGTGCCCCTGCGAAACTAAGCGCAAATGATGTATTTCGTATTAACTAAAATGATGTATTTCAATGGTTTTTTTATCTTTGCCGTTTCACTACACTTTGGAATACAAAATAACAACACTTTTGTAAATTAAAACACATTTAATAATAACCAATTAAAAACATTGAAATAGATCAACCATGATTTTCTTTCAACCACTCCTCACAGAATCGACTATAGTACATTCGTTTTGATTTTCGAGCGTAAACGTATTCCGTCAGTTATTTTACACGCAGATGTCAACTCAGCCATTTGTTAAAATAAAACCTTGTAGCCAGTAAGTACCTAAAGTAAAATGTAGAAAAGCAACTATTATCTATCATTCCTTTTTCACGGTGTTGGAGTTTATAAAAATGATATAAAAAAGATTTTTGCAATACCACAAATGTTCAATACATTTCAATGGATTCTGCGGGCAACTCAACACCTTTCAAATTTTCCGGTCGTGCGCTGTGCGCATGTCATATTATTATAAAGTACTCTGTGGCTGTGCGCCAACTCATTTTGAAGAAGTGAGTTAACACATCCGGCGCAGTGAACTGAGTTGGCGCAATTGCGCAGCGCAGCGCAGTGTTACCCATGTCTAGTGCGCCCGGGCAGTTGACAATCAGCGCTTGACCGAGGAACATTGTAAGTGGAACCTATGTTGGTTTTAAAATAATGTTAAATTTAAATATCTACCCACCTTTGAATGTAGAGAACCTGTAATTTATTTAATTCTAATATTTGCTTAAATGTGATGGCTAATTATTAAATTATTCATTGTTAACGTATTCTTATTTCTGTCTAAAGGACAAGTATGAGTTGGTGTGGAACCGATGACCACAGTGAGGTCAGCGGTTCTGCCTTTTTTTTTAAATATCAGTTTACCCCATATGCGACATATATAATAGCTTACAGATACAAGGAAATAAAAACAACCCCAGAAAACTATGGCAAACCTTGAAAACAATTATTGAGCCTATGAGCAAATTACGTAACTGCCCCTTAATAGAACTCAACTCCCTTAACCCCACAAATACCATAAATGAATGCAATTCGTACTTCAGTTTGTAAAAATCTCTGACTCTCATTCACTCATTCTATTACGCGTATCTGAAACACAGACCTCGCTTGTCAGTAAATACAAACCACATACCTTAGTTCCATTTTCTATTTTCCTATCCCCAAAAAACGGAACCGACATAGATAAAATTATATTCCAATTAAAACAAGAATGTGCTTCCGGCCCAGATGGGATTGGAACTCGATTGATTAAAAAAGCTAAAACAGGGATTCTAAAATCTACAACTCATCTCATAAACCTCAGCCTAAAAAACCGGCACATACCCCACATGCTGAAAAACTGCATCCGTACGTCCAATACATAAAGCTGGTCCCACTAACAAACTTGAAAATTACAGATCAATTGCATTACTAAATATCTTATCTAAAATTCTAGAAAAAGTAGTTAATACCCGACTAGTAGCATTCCTTGAAAAAAATAACAATCTCCAAAAGACAATTTGACTTTAGGAAGCGTAAATCGACCGAAGACGCTGCCTATTTGTTAGTCAATAACGTTTATATCTGGATGGAACAAGGTGAGCATTGCGTTGCCATTTTCCTTGATCTGGCAAAGGCATTAGACGCGATTTCGATAGAACTTTATTTGAAAAAAAATATTTAAAGCTTTTCAGAGGCACCCCAATTGAATACTTTAAATGTTACTTAACCAACCGTACCCAATATACCAAATTAGGCGATTACACCAGTGAACCACATTCAATCAATTTCGGTGTCCCACAAGGCAGTTTACTGGCTCCAACCCTTTTTACCATCTATTTAAATGATATTCTTCATCTGATAATACTTAGCGGAGAACTTATATCGTACGCCGATGACACAGCAATCGTATGTCATGCCAAAACTTGGGACCGCGTCTTTAAAGTCGCAACAATCATAGGTAAAACTCTAGACAACAATATACTAACCTGTAAGGTTAAAAAAAGAAAAAAGGTAAAATTTATTTAATTCTAATATTTGCTTAAATGTGATGGCTAATTATTAAATTATTCATTGTTAACGTATTCTTATTTCTGTCTAAAGGACAAGTATGAGTTGGTGTGGAACCGATGACCACAGTGAGGTCAGCGGTTCTGCCTTTTTTTTTAAATATCAGTTTACCCCATATGCGACATATATAATAGCTTACAGATACAAGGAAATAAAAACAACCCCAGAAAACTATGGCAAACCTTGAAAACAATTATTGAGCCTATGAGCAAATTACGTAACTGCCCCTTAATAGAACTCAACTCCCTTAACCCCACAAATACCATAAATGAATGCAATTCGTACTTCAGTTTGTAAAAATCTCTGACTCTCATTCACTCATTCTATTACGCGTATCTGAAACACAGACCTCGCTTGTCAGTAAATACAAACCACATACCTTAGTTCCATTTTCTATTTTCCTATCCCCAAAAAACGGAACCGACATAGATAAAATTATATTCCAATTAAAACAAGAATGTGCTTCCGGCCCAGATGGGATTGGAACTCGATTGATTAAAAAAGCTAAAACAGGGATTCTAAAATCTACAACTCATCTCATAAACCTCAGCCTAAAAAACCGGCACATACCCCACATGCTGAAAAACTGCATCCGTACGTCCAATACATAAAGCTGGTCCCACTAACAAACTTGAAAATTACAGATCAATTGCATTACTAAATATCTTATCTAAAATTCTAGAAAAAGTAGTTAATACCCGACTAGTAGCATTCCTTGAAAAAAATAACAATCTCCAAAAGACAATTTGACTTTAGGAAGCGTAAATCGACCGAAGACGCTGCCTATTTGTTAGTCAATAACGTTTATATCTGGATGGAACAAGGTGAGCATTGCGTTGCCATTTTCCTTGATCTGGCAAAGGCATTAGACGCGATTTCGATAGAACTTTATTTGAAAAAAAATATTTAAAGCTTTTCAGAGGCACCCCAATTGAATACTTTAAATGTTACTTAACCAACCGTACCCAATATACCAAATTAGGCGATTACACCAGTGAACCACATTCAATCAATTTCGGTGTCCCACAAGGCAGTTTACTGGCTCCAACCCTTTTTACCATCTATTTAAATGATATTCTTCATCTGATAATACTTAGCGGAGAACTTATATCGTACGCCGATGACACAGCAATCGTATGTCATGCCAAAACTTGGGACCGCGTCTTTAAAGTCGCAACAATCATAGGTAAAACTCTAGACAACAATATACTAACCTGTAAGGTTAAAAAAAAAAAAAAGGTAAAGAAAATTAAACTAATTACCTTCTCCAAAATCCAATTTTCCAAGCCCGGGGGGCATCACTTAAATATTAAATACCATAGTTGCCAAAATAACTCAAACACATACCCACATCAAATGTATACGTACAATCCATTAAATACCTAGGAATTATTATTGTCATGTCTGTTACCTTTTCTCTTCCGAACTACTGAACGAATTTTGACCAAGTTCGACAAGGTAACAGATTTTGTCCAGGGAAAGGACATGGAATGCCTTTTGTCGCAAAAAAAAACATCTTAAGGGTGTGAAATACACGCCTGATTGAATGAATTATACGAACGAAGTTGCGTGTACAGCTAGTTTTAAGTATTTTGAGAACAGCATCTGGTTCAGTTTCCAAAAGATTGGTTTGAAACCGAGTGGAAGTTAGCAGCATACGCGCTTATACAAATTGTTAACGAATTTGGGTGACCCGAAATTGCGTATATTCGCAAGAAGATCTGATTAGCTTGGAGAGCTGATCCGTATGCTTTAGTATCTATTCATTTACACCCTAATGGGCTTATGTTTTTAAGCATTTCCCTTTTTGCAATTATTCCTAACATGATAAATAACAAAAATTACAGATAAAGCTGTTGGGATTCTGGTTTGTTACAACCATTGCTATCTGCTTTATATGTTATAAAGAAAAGGAAAAAGTATCGAATATTATTTGTTTCAAACCAAGTAGTGATTTGCGAATTTCTGGTAATCCTAGACTCCGCAATATCAAGCACGATACTCTTTCCTAGCAGTAAAAGTATTATCAGGCAATAATATCAGCCTATACTGCCCACTGCTGAATAAAGGCCTTCTCTCACAAATCATTTGAGAGAGATTAGGTCATACTCCACCACGCGGACCCAGTGCGGATTGGCGGAGGCAGGTATGTGGCCACCTTCTGTTGGAACTTATCAAGCCGCCTTTTAAGACTTCCAACTCGGTTTGACGACTACCACATTAAGTGGTAGCCGGGACCAATAGCTTCACGTGCCTTCCGAAGCACGGAGACGCTCGAATATGAAAATTCCACAAACGGTCACCCATCTCGGGCCGACCGAGTCGAACGCTGTTTAACCTTGGTAATCGGTAAGAACACCGCGGTCGCATAGCGCTACGAGCGCCTCCACAGCGCTACGAGCGCCTTATCAGGCAAGCACTTTTGAAATTAAGTGTTCCACCCTCTTCTGTTCATATAATGATATCCCTTCTGCCATAATGATCATTGGCACCTTACCCAAAAACAATATGATTGTTATTTTAAGGAGTGGTTTAATTTTTGTAGAATACACGGTACTGATTATTTAGCAGCATCAGTCCCGAATCTACGGACGATTTGGCGCAGTAGTTAAGAGCTTAAACCGCTCCACCCTGGGTCAAAATAGTCGCGGGTTCAACAAATCTTTATCCAATCATTAATTTTTTTTCGGTCTGGGTCTAATTTGTGTATGTGAATTTTCATGTTTGTAAACGCACCCGCGACACAGGAATAAATCCTAGAGTGGGGAAACGTTTTTATTTAAAAAAAATCGTTATCGAACTAAACTCTCTAACCTTGGCTACCAATATGGGAGTATTAGTTGAAACTCTGTACTCTCTGCCTACCCCGCAAGGGATCCGGCGTGATGATATAGATAAATAGATAGTTGCTGATAATCTGCGTTATCTTGTGTGTGGGGGGGGGGGGGGCTAAACTCTCCCACCACGTGTGTACGAATTCAGTCGGGTGTCGATATTGTATTAGAATCCCCCCTCCCTCCTGGATCTCTGAGGTGCTCAGACGTGTTTATTGTTGAATCCATATCGATTAAAATTAGAATTTTTATAAGTTTCAAAAATAAACTTAAAATAATAGGAGTGCATAGCCTGCGACGCTGTGACAATTGATAGTGACTAAACCACGCCCCTTCCCCTTCTAATTTGATATAGCGCCCTGGTACTTGGAAGGCAATATGCCTAACATTAAGCGTACGCCGCCTAAGCCTCAGTCCGCCTAAGCCTCAGTCCGCCTGTGTGTTGACACCCGCAATGGCTTTAAGTGCAGCGGGAATGCGCACGATTAATGTTACACGCTATGCAACATTCCTCATCGGATCCAGGCCTATATGTTACACCCCCAGAAAGTGATGAGACTTTGAATATGAATATTACACAACCATTGAAACGTAAATGTACTGATTGCGAGGATAATTGTTTATGGCAATTCATGACAGAAGTAAAAAATATGTTTTCCGATATTAACGCAACAGGCGCTACAGGATGCGAAGATGCAAAAAATCAGTATGGCTATCGAGGATGTCAAGATCCAAAATTCAACTATACAAACTTCTTTTGACTTCTTATCACAGAAGTATGAATTTTTGAAAACACAAGTTGATAAATTAGAGTTAGAGCGTCGACATATGCAGTCGCTGGAAGAAAAAATAGACAATTATGAGCGCAGCGCCCGTTCGTCTTGCATAGAAATTAAAAATGTTCCGCTAATCAAGGAAAATGAGTCAAAATAAGCCCTTCTTCATAAAGTAATCTCTATCGCCAAGACATTAAATTCCTCCACACACCGCCAGAAGTGAAGGATATATTTGGAATAAATGATACGAAAGAACCTACTAATAAAACCACCATCGGAGACTTCACTGGCGTTCTTACTAAAGAGGATAATTCGTTAATATAGACAACATAATAAAGGGCCAAATAAATTAAGGACAGCCAGCCTAAAAATAACTGGACCATCTTAACCTATATTTATATTGGAAAATCTGTCACAAAAGATGAAAAGGCTATTTTATCTGTGGGTGTAGCTCAGGTGGTGCCTTCCGGCCAAGCTCGACAACAGAAATCTTCTGGCACGGCTGTGTGCATCTCTACTACCAACCCTGATGGGTGTGGCTCAGGTGGTGCTTTCCGGCCAGGCTCGACAATACAGACATTCTCTACTTCTGGATTGAACATTAATATTACTGCACGTACATCCAGGATCAACAACTTTACTCATGAGAACTTAACTTATTATTAAGCATTCACAGGAACTTTAGTTCCTACACAATAATTAAACTTGATACACAAAAAAGTAAACTATACCTATGGCGATGGTGGATCATCCTGCTCTATATAATCAGCTTCATATTGTATATCTTCTGTCTCATGATCAGAGTATACGCTCAGGGTATCGGAACCAGCTGTGACGGTACATGTGTCAGCGGAAACGGTATTCGAGCACGCGGTCAAGGTGTCACTGTTACTAACGGATATATCATCGCGATTACTTTCCAAATCCAACTCTACGCCCTTCGACGCCGTCTCGGCCTCCTAGTCATTCAACAGACTGGTCGTTATCTTTATCAAACCATCGTGCCCCTGCGAAACTAAGCGCAAATGATGTATTTCGTATTAACTAAAATGATGTATTTCAATGGTTTTTTTATCTTTGCCGTTTCACTACACTTTGGAATACAAAATAACAACACTTTTGTAAATTAAAACACATTTAATAATAACCAATTAAAAACATTGAAATAGATCAACCATGATTTTCTTTCAACCACTCCTCACAGAATCGACTATAGTACATTCGTTTTGATTTTCGAGCGTAAACGTATTCCGTCAGTTATTTTACACGCAGATGTCAACTCAGCCATTTGTTAAAATAAAACCTTGTAGCCAGTAAGTACCTAAAGTAAAATGTAGAAAAGCAACTATTATCTATCATTCCTTTTTCACGGTGTTGGAGTTTATAAAAATGATATAAAAAAGATTTTTGCAATACCACAAATGTTCAATACATTTCAATGGATTCTGCGGGCAACTCAACACCTTTCAAATTTTCCGGTCGTGCGCTGTGCGCATGTCATATTATTATAAAGTACTCTGTGGCTGTGCGCCAACTCATTTTGAAGAAGTGAGTTAACACATCCGGCGCAGTGAACTGAGTTGGCGCAATTGCGCAGCGCAGCGCAGTGTTACCCATGTCTAGTGCGCCCGGGCAGTTGACAATCAGCGCTTGACCGAGGAACATTGTAAGTGGAACCTATGTTGGTTTTAAAATAATGTTAAATTTAAATATCTACCCACCTTTGAATGTAGAGAACCTGTAATTTATTTAATTCTAATATTTGCTTAAATGTGATGGCTAATTATTAAATTATTCATTGTTAACGTATTCTTATTTCTGTCTAAAGGACAAGTATGAGTTGGTGTGGAACCGATGACCACAGTGAGGTCAGCGGTTCTGCCTTTTTTTTTAAATATCAGTTTACCCCATATGCGACATATATAATAGCTTACAGATACAAGGAAATAAAAACAACCCCAGAAAACTATGGCAAACCTTGAAAACAATTATTGAGCCTATGAGCAAATTACGTAACTGCCCCTTAATAGAACTCAACTCCCTTAACCCCACAAATACCATAAATGAATGCAATTCGTACTTCAGTTTGTAAAAATCTCTGACTCTCATTCACTCATTCTATTACGCGTATCTGAAACACAGACCTCGCTTGTCAGTAAATACAAACCACATACCTTAGTTCCATTTTCTATTTTCCTATCCCCAAAAAACGGAACCGACATAGATAAAATTATATTCCAATTAAAACAAGAATGTGCTTCCGGCCCAGATGGGATTGGAACTCGATTGATTAAAAAAGCTAAAACAGGGATTCTAAAATCTACAACTCATCTCATAAACCTCAGCCTAAAAAACCGGCACATACCCCACATGCTGAAAAACTGCATCCGTACGTCCAATACATAAAGCTGGTCCCACTAACAAACTTGAAAATTACAGATCAATTGCATTACTAAATATCTTATCTAAAATTCTAGAAAAAGTAGTTAATACCCGACTAGTAGCATTCCTTGAAAAAAATAACAATCTCCAAAAGACAATTTGACTTTAGGAAGCGTAAATCGACCGAAGACGCTGCCTATTTGTTAGTCAATAACGTTTATATCTGGATGGAACAAGGTGAGCATTGCGTTGCCATTTTCCTTGATCTGGCAAAGGCATTAGACGCGATTTCGATAGAACTTTATTTGAAAAAAAATATTTAAAGCTTTTCAGAGGCACCCCAATTGAATACTTTAAATGTTACTTAACCAACCGTACCCAATATACCAAATTAGGCGATTACACCAGTGAACCACATTCAATCAATTTCGGTGTCCCACAAGGCAGTTTACTGGCTCCAACCCTTTTTACCATCTATTTAAATGATATTCTTCATCTGATAATACTTAGCGGAGAACTTATATCGTACGCCGATGACACAGCAATCGTATGTCATGCCAAAACTTGGGACCGCGTCTTTAAAGTCGCAACAATCATAGGTAAAACTCTAGACAACAATATACTAACCTGTAAGGTTAAAAAAAGAAAAAAGGTAAAATTTATTTAATTCTAATATTTGCTTAAATGTGATGGCTAATTATTAAATTATTCATTGTTAACGTATTCTTATTTCTGTCTAAAGGACAAGTATGAGTTGGTGTGGAACCGATGACCACAGTGAGGTCAGCGGTTCTGCCTTTTTTTTTAAATATCAGTTTACCCCATATGCGACATATATAATAGCTTACAGATACAAGGAAATAAAAACAACCCCAGAAAACTATGGCAAACCTTGAAAACAATTATTGAGCCTATGAGCAAATTACGTAACTGCCCCTTAATAGAACTCAACTCCCTTAACCCCACAAATACCATAAATGAATGCAATTCGTACTTCAGTTTGTAAAAATCTCTGACTCTCATTCACTCATTCTATTACGCGTATCTGAAACACAGACCTCGCTTGTCAGTAAATACAAACCACATACCTTAGTTCCATTTTCTATTTTCCTATCCCCAAAAAACGGAACCGACATAGATAAAATTATATTCCAATTAAAACAAGAATGTGCTTCCGGCCCAGATGGGATTGGAACTCGATTGATTAAAAAAGCTAAAACAGGGATTCTAAAATCTACAACTCATCTCATAAACCTCAGCCTAAAAAACCGGCACATACCCCACATGCTGAAAAACTGCATCCGTACGTCCAATACATAAAGCTGGTCCCACTAACAAACTTGAAAATTACAGATCAATTGCATTACTAAATATCTTATCTAAAATTCTAGAAAAAGTAGTTAATACCCGACTAGTAGCATTCCTTGAAAAAAATAACAATCTCCAAAAGACAATTTGACTTTAGGAAGCGTAAATCGACCGAAGACGCTGCCTATTTGTTAGTCAATAACGTTTATATCTGGATGGAACAAGGTGAGCATTGCGTTGCCATTTTCCTTGATCTGGCAAAGGCATTAGACGCGATTTCGATAGAACTTTATTTGAAAAAAAATATTTAAAGCTTTTCAGAGGCACCCCAATTGAATACTTTAAATGTTACTTAACCAACCGTACCCAATATACCAAATTAGGCGATTACACCAGTGAACCACATTCAATCAATTTCGGTGTCCCACAAGGCAGTTTACTGGCTCCAACCCTTTTTACCATCTATTTAAATGATATTCTTCATCTGATAATACTTAGCGGAGAACTTATATCGTACGCCGATGACACAGCAATCGTATGTCATGCCAAAACTTGGGACCGCGTCTTTAAAGTCGCAACAATCATAGGTAAAACTCTAGACAACAATATACTAACCTGTAAGGTTAAAAAAAAAAAAAAGGTAAAGAAAATTAAACTAATTACCTTCTCCAAAATCCAATTTTCCAAGCCCGGGGGGCATCACTTAAATATTAAATACCATAGTTGCCAAAATAACTCAAACACATACCCACATCAAATGTATACGTACAATCCATTAAATACCTAGGAATTATTATTGTCATGTCTGTTACCTTTTCTCTTCCGAACTACTGAACGAATTTTGACCAAGTTCGACAAGGTAACAGATTTTGTCCAGGGAAAGGACATGGAATGCCTTTTGTCGCAAAAAAAAACATCTTAAGGGTGTGAAATACACGCCTGATTGAATGAATTATACGAACGAAGTTGCGTGTACAGCTAGTTTTAAGTATTTTGAGAACAGCATCTGGTTCAGTTTCCAAAAGATTGGTTTGAAACCGAGTGGAAGTTAGCAGCATACGCGCTTATACAAATTGTTAACGAATTTGGGTGACCCGAAATTGCGTATATTCGCAAGAAGATCTGATTAGCTTGGAGAGCTGATCCGTATGCTTTAGTATCTATTCATTTACACCCTAATGGGCTTATGTTTTTAAGCATTTCCCTTTTTGCAATTATTCCTAACATGATAAATAACAAAAATTACAGATAAAGCTGTTGGGATTCTGGTTTGTTACAACCATTGCTATCTGCTTTATATGTTATAAAGAAAAGGAAAAAGTATCGAATATTATTTGTTTCAAACCAAGTAGTGATTTGCGAATTTCTGGTAATCCTAGACTCCGCAATATCAAGCACGATACTCTTTCCTAGCAGTAAAAGTATTATCAGGCAATAATATCAGCCTATACTGCCCACTGCTGAATAAAGGCCTTCTCTCACAAATCATTTGAGAGAGATTAGGTCATACTCCACCACGCGGACCCAGTGCGGATTGGCGGAGGCAGGTATGTGGCCACCTTCTGTTGGAACTTATCAAGCCGCCTTTTAAGACTTCCAACTCGGTTTGACGACTACCACATTAAGTGGTAGCCGGGACCAATAGCTTCACGTGCCTTCCGAAGCACGGAGACGCTCGAATATGAAAATTCCACAAACGGTCACCCATCTCGGGCCGACCGAGTCGAACGCTGTTTAACCTTGGTAATCGGTAAGAACACCGCGGTCGCATAGCGCTACGAGCGCCTCCACAGCGCTACGAGCGCCTTATCAGGCAAGCACTTTTGAAATTAAGTGTTCCACCCTCTTCTGTTCATATAATGATATCCCTTCTGCCATAATGATCATTGGCACCTTACCCAAAAACAATATGATTGTTATTTTAAGGAGTGGTTTAATTTTTGTAGAATACACGGTACTGATTATTTAGCAGCATCAGTCCCGAATCTACGGACGATTTGGCGCAGTAGTTAAGAGCTTAAACCGCTCCACCCTGGGTCAAAATAGTCGCGGGTTCAACAAATCTTTATCCAATCATTAATTTTTTTTCGGTCTGGGTCTAATTTGTGTATGTGAATTTTCATGTTTGTAAACGCACCCGCGACACAGGAATAAATCCTAGAGTGGGGAAACGTTTTTATTTAAAAAAAATCGTTATCGAACTAAACTCTCTAACCTTGGCTACCAATATGGGAGTATTAGTTGAAACTCTGTACTCTCTGCCTACCCCGCAAGGGATCCGGCGTGATGATATAGATAAATAGATAGTTGCTGATAATCTGCGTTATCTTGTGTGTGGGGGGGGGGGGGGGGCTAAACTCTCCCACCACGTGTGTACGAATTCAGTCGGGGGTCGATATTGTATTAGAATCCCCCCTCCCTCCTGGATCTCTGAGGTGCTCAGACGTGTTTATTGTTGAATCCATATCGATTAAAATTAGAATTTTTATAAGTTTCAAAAATAAACTTAAAATAATAGGAGTGCATAGCCTGCGACGCTGTGACAATTGATAGTGACTAAACCACGCCCCTTCCCCTTCTAATTTGATATAGCGCCCTGGTACTTGGAAGGCAATATGCCTAACATTAAGCGTACGCCGCCTAAGCCTCAGTCCGCCTAAGCCTCAGTCCGCCTGTGTGTTGACACCCGCAATGGCTTTAAGTGCAGCGGGAATGCGCACGATTAATGTTACACGCTATGCAACATTCCTCATCGGATCCAGGCCTATATGTTACACCCCCAGAAAGTGATGAGACTTTGAATATGAATATTACACAACCATTGAAACGTAAATGTACTGATTGCGAGGATAATTGTTTATGGCAATTCATGACAGAAGTAAAAAATATGTTTTCCGATATTAACGCAACAGGCGCTACAGGATGCGAAGATGCAAAAAATCAGTATGGCTATCGAGGATGTCAAGATCCAAAATTCAACTATACAAACTTCTTTTGACTTCTTATCACAGAAGTATGAATTTTTGAAAACACAAGTTGATAAATTAGAGTTAGAGCGTCGACATATGCAGTCGCTGGAAGAAAAAATAGACAATTATGAGCGCAGCGCCCGTTCGTCTTGCATAGAAATTAAAAATGTTCCGCTAATCAAGGAAAATGAGTCAAAATAAGCCCTTCTTCATAAAGTAATCTCTATCGCCAAGACATTAAATTCCTCCACACACCGCCAGAAGTGAAGGATATATTTGGAATAAATGATACGAAAGAACCTACTAATAAAACCACCATCGGAGACTTCACTGGCGTTCTTACTAAAGAGGATAATTCGTTAATATAGACAACATAATAAAGGGCCAAATAAATTAAGGACAGCCAGCCTAAAAATAACTGGACCATCTTAACCTATATTTATATTGGAAAATCTGTCACAAAAGATGAAAAGGCTATTTTATCTGTCACGGGATTATCCGAAAACGTACCACTATAAGTATTGTTGGGTTTCAAATGGAAAGATTTTCCTTCGCAAGACGGATGGTGCATCACTAAATCTCATTCGCAATGAGTTGGACATAAAGAAGTTATCAGATATCAAATGACTGTTTCTGGTTTATTTACTGTACTATTTTAATTATTTCATTTATTTTAATCCGATCTATCCATACTACATTGGTTGTTATTTACTAACAAACACATTATATACATTTCTACACTCTTACACATACATCACACTTATTTCGTATATAAACAATACACATACTCACACCACACACATTAACTCACATCGAACTTTACTGCGGATATTGTGTACCCCTTTTTCACTCTCTAGCACACTTGAGTCGTTCTCCTGCAAGAAGATATTACTAAAACTTGTTACATTTATACCGTTATTAAATTCTGTCTTTAAACTGGATAATAATAATGATCTTGTAACTGAAATTGATGAATTGTCTTTATCTAAATCATTTATCTGTACTCCTGAAAATTGCATAAATCATATTTCCTACAACATTAGGCCTTGTGCATATTTCATGTTAATATTAGAAGTATCGGTGGTAACGTTAACGAACTTTTAGTACTACTAAAGCGCGTAAATATACGCTTTGATGTTCTCCTTCTAAGTGAATGCTAGCTTAGTAAGTGCTCTCTCTTGCCTGTATTACCTGGTTGTGTGTCGTTTAAGACTGAGTACTCTAATCAAAACGACGGGGTTGCCGCCTATGTCAAGGAGTCCTTACCTCCTTCTGTGGTAAAACCTTCTCTGAGGCCAATTGTCTTATTTTAAAGTTTTCCAAAGATATAGCAATTATAGCTCTCTACGGCTCTCCATCGTTTAGAAATACCACAAACTTTCTAACCTCTCTGGATGAGATTCTAGCTACACTCAAAAGTTTTAAAACCATAGCTGTAATTGGGGATGTTAACATAGATATTCTGCCAAATAATGACACCATTGAAAGTGACCTATACTTAAACATGGCTGCATTCATTTCCTACACGGAATAATAATTGTATAGACCATATTTTATTAAACTCCAACTTTTCAGCAGTAACTCTTGTGAAATAAAACTATTTTTTTCCGGATTTTATCGCGGTTTATTTTGATTTTTAAGTTCCCGACGTTTCGAGTGCTTTGCAGCACCCATGGTCACGGGAAGGACTGAGGTGTTAGACGTCCAAAAGGCATAGTTGTTCCGGGGTACCCTCAAACTTCTTAATTATTTTTGTTTTTGTTGGTCCGATCTACGCAGAATGAGCTCACGGTGTCTTGAGGTCTTGCAGTGTTATGCTTGGTTTTAGATTTGATTATATTAATTACTGGATCCCAAGACGATGGAAGCATCCAGCCATCTTCTCTATTGAAATTAGGATGTTTTTTAATTTCAATAGCCTCGCGAACCATCCTTGGTAGGAATCGGTGTTCTATCACGAGGATTTGTGGTCTATCAAATCTGATGTTATGGCGGGTGCGGTCAAGGACATGTTCACAGACTGCAGACTTCTTTGAGCGACGGTGGTGACGGGAAAAAAATAGTTTTATTTCATGTGTAATATTCGCGTAAATCTAAGAACTCAGTAAGTAACTCTTGTGCTTGACTCTTTTATTACTGATCATATGCCGTTAATTTTATGTTGCAGTCACAAACCGCGTATTCGTTAAGCTTTGCGTACTAGTACTCGTTCTAATGAATCTGCTTGTGTTAAAAAAATTGAGAACACTGACTTCTCATTTGTAATATCTAGTGTTGATCTAGAACAAGCTTCGTTACATCTTGTCAAAACCCTGACTACAATAATTATGTCACATACGTCTACTGTCATTGTACCTAGTAGAAAACGTATAATTAAGTCCTGGATTACTCCAGGAATGTCTTATTAGTCATACCCTTAAATTAATTTTTGTCTTCAAGACTCTGCGCCATGTTACTGATATTCAAACACTAAAAACGGTGTATTATATACTAGTACAATCAGTTATGTGTTATTGTGTAACAGCTTGGGGTGGAGCAGCTAAGACTCTGTTCTTGAGATTGGAAAGAGCCCAAAGAATTATACTCAAAGTACTCTTATACAAACCAATAAGATTTCCCACTTCTGACCTTTATTCGTTATGTAAGATATTATCTGTGAGGAAATTATTTATTCTAAACCTTATTTTACGTAAACATTCCAAACTACTCTTTGAACCTAATTTAATTTCAAACTTAGAACTGACAGGGTATGTAAAACTCATCCGTGTAGACTTCAGCTTGCTAGGCGTCATAGTTACTTTTTTAAAGTATATAATAGTGTGAATAAAATCTTAAATATTTATCCACTCTTCCATCGAGAGTGTAAACATAAAATATTAAACTGGCTTCTAGACCTCTCCTATGATGATACTGAATGTTTAATAACATAATATTTTTATCCATGTTTCGATGTTAAACTCTAAACACAATACATAAGATGTATACTATAAGTCATACGCATACAAATTGCATTCATATGTACATGCACACACGCACACACACATACCACGAACCACTCACCTACATACACACATGCACACGCACCCACACATACACTCTGCATACACATGAAAATCACTAACCTTTCCTATAGTTCAATAGAATTGTAAAAACAAAATTATTTATTGTTTAAGGAGACGGGCGCGAACAGCTGCAAAACACTTTTCACTAATGCAGTTGTTTACGAACGCACCGTTATTATTTTTGTGTTTATATTGAAATAAATAATCTTTAATCCTTTATATATATGTACCAAATGTACACTAATAAAAATTTAAACCTTGATTAATAAAGTAAAAAATAATAATATCAGACCCATTCAGTGTGTGTGTGTAAATAATGTACGCTGTTGGCCGCGAGGCCTTTACAGCTTCACCGGACTTAAAGGCGAGCGTGCAACCACTACGCTCTAGCCAGCCAGAAGGGCAAGAGGCGACATACTCGTTCGCGAAGTGACGTGTTGACGCCTTTTTAATAAAGGCGCGAATAGGTTCGAGACCTAGATCGGAGTGGAGGTCGACGTTCCATACGAACCAGGGGGCTCCTACGGCTTTACGGAGGAAGCGGTTTTGAACCACTTGGAGTTTATCGATGTGAGAGGGGGCCAAATGCCCGAACATAACACACGCATAAGTCATGATGGGTCGAACGCAAGTTTTGTAAAGTGTCACCTTATTTCTAAGGGACATTTTACTCCGCTTGCAGATTAACGAATGGAGACGACCGAGCACAAATGATGCTCGGTGACGGACCCGCTTGATGTGCGGGCCGAAGGACATGGTACTGTTTAGGGTGACCCCTAGATATTTGACCTCTTTGACCCAGGGAATGGGTCGGTCGAACATGGTCACTTGGCCGAGATTACTTCTAGGGCGGCGCAGGGAGTGGCGCATCAGACCCATTCAAGAATGTAACTTGATAATATAATTGTAAATCCAAATAATATATTAATAACGTTGTTGTTGAAGTTGAATTGAATGAAGTTAAGACATTGTGTTTAAATGCCGTTTAACCAATATTAAAATTGCAATATTAGGCCACAAATATGTTCAGCACAATACTTGACAAGTTTCTTAGTTAAGACTAATAGCCTAAAAAAAATCTTTAAAAAAAAAGGTAAACCGACTTCAAAAAGCATAAAATAAATATTTGAAGTCGGTGCTGGTCGGTGCAGTCAGTTACTTGGCACCGACTTCAAATATTTATTTTTTGCTTTTTGAAGTCGGTTTACCTTTTTTTTTTAAAGATTTTTATTCTACAATTTTAAGTGACGAGTGAATTATTTAGTAATATTTATATACCGATATTATATTATTTTGCTAAGTTGCAAAGTAAGGTACCTACAGGATTAATATAATGACTATAATAACGGAATCTATACATTCGTGCTGTTCGCCGTTAAGGAGTTCCCTCTTGTATCTTGGAAGTCCAAGGTCCAATACCACTAACAATAAAATACGACCACCTCAAAACTTTACTGAACCAAATGCAAAAAGAATCATCAAAATCGGTTCATAAGCAAAGGAGTTATAAAAAAAGGATGAATTATGAACCTCCTTTTTGAAGTTGGCTAATATACTGCTTAGTTCTATAGTAGGGTACCTATAGGATAGACGTAATACCCATAATATCTCAATTTACACATGCCTATTGTTTGTCGTTAAGGAGTTCCCTGGTGTATCTTCTAAGTCCGAGGTCCAATGCCAATGAAATTAAAATGGGACCACCGCGGAGCTATACTGAACCCAATGCAAAAAAAAACATCAAAATCGGTCCACAATTGACGGAAATATCGCTGAACATACATAAAAAAAAGCATACATACAACCGAACAAAGAACCTCCTCCTTTTTGAAGTCGGTTAAAATAATTATAACTCTCATTTTATGAGCTTCCGGAAGCTGCAAAAAATTGACTAGTCAAACTTTGTTCGCGCTGTACGCGACGACATTCATCGATGTCAAAAGATAGCCCTTGGCATCAATGTGAACACAATTACAAAGACTGCTGGGGGGAGCGTGTCTTCATTCGTTTTTTGCACGGTCTTATAATAGAAATATTTTAATCTATCTATCTCATATCTATACCATCACGCCAGCTCCCTCGCGGGGTATGCAGAGAGTACAGTGATATTTTAATGATTCGTCAAAAGATTTTTTGCTACTTCAGCCCTTTGACCTTTATATCAATTATAATATCTACGGTTGCAGAGTCAACAGGGAACTATTAATATCATAATATTAGGTACTTCATAGTTAAATAGCTAAAGAAGGATCCTATGCTATGTTTCACATTTCAAAATAGAATTTTGTTTTTTTTTGGTAATTTACCAACACAAGTAATTGAATATATGTCTAAATTTAATTACACATTTAAAAGCAACAAGACAATTCATTATCAATAAATATGTATATAAATATTAACGAATGAACAAAATGCAGCGATTAATATAGTAAGAACTAGAATTCGTAGCAATTAATATAATAATATCTCAGATACCCTCCCCACTTCGGGAAACCTGCATTTGGACCAGTTCGTTAAAAACCCGCTTGATGCTTTAAACTAAATGACACGACTATGACGCACATACGCAGGGCTGGGCTGTGTGACTAGGGTGGGGAAATTAGTCAATTACTAAAATTTGTGTTTATTTCAGATTAATATTAAGTTTTGCTTTAAATATTCGTGGTAATAGCCGAGAAATACGAACCAGTACTACAAGTTAATATTAATGGAGAGAATTGAGCACCGTTAGTATAATTTTACATAGGTAGGTAAGCATTAAATTTTAACACACTGCATTTTTCCGAGATAAAAAGTAGGTTAGAAAAAACATCATTATCTTAAAAATGCTCCGGCAACTAGCCCGGACAAATAAACAGACAGATAAATGTGTTTGAGTCTTAGAAAATATATTTATTTCGAAATCACAGACCGTGGTGTTCTTAGGTTAAGCAGCGTTCGGCTCGGTCGGTCTGAGATGGGTGACCGTCATTACCATTTACTATTTTCAAGTGTCTCCATGCGGAGTCTTCATACGGTGGTCGTATGTAGATGATGATCATATAAGTTTAGCTGACTTAAAATTTGCAGTAAAACGCATGAAGGCTCACTCATCAATCCGGCCGGATGGTATACCGGCTTTTATAGTGAAATACTGTGTGTCAGTTCTAGACAATCCTCTATTGTTCATTTTTAATTTAGCTTTGCAAACTACAACCTATCCAGAGTTGTGGAAAATATCGCGTGTGACGCCTATACCCAAGGATGGCTCCAGGTTACGGGTCCAGAACTACAGACCTATAGCCGTTCTGTCGGCATTTGCCAAGGTATTCGAGTCCATCCTGAACCGACTTATAACCTGGCAGATTCAGCCGCTATTAAGTGAGTGTCAGCATGGATTTAGATCCTGTAAATCCACCACAACTAATCTTATTAACTTTGTCGACTATGCTGTTACAGAAATGGGCAAAAACAGGCAGGTAGATGCGGCCTACTTTGATTTTAGGAAGGCCTTCGACCGGGTCAATAACGATATTCTACTGAAAAAATGTTCGGCTATAGGATTTACACCAAAGTTACTTAAACTATTCTCTAACTACTTGGCCAATCGGTCTCAATATGTTCAGTTTTCTGGCTTTCGGTCGGAGTCATATGACACCTGTTCTGGCGTAAGCCAGGGAAGTACGCTAGGACCAACGCTGTTCCTGATCATGATCAATGACCTGCCGGCGGTCGTGGAGTCAGCTAAGTGTCTTATGTTTGCTGATGACCTCAAGCTTTTCTTGGGTGTTGGAAATTTAAAGGATTGTAGTACACTACAACACGACATTGACAATGTTGTCAAGTGGAGTGAATACAACAATTTAGAATTCAATCCTTCTAAATGTAAAGTGATAACGTTTACTAGGTCTCGCTCGCCTAAAGTGTTCACCTACAAGGTGTCTGCAACACAGATAGAGCGGGTTGCGGAAATACGTGATCTAGGTGTAATTCTTGATACAGGCTTGACATTTAATTCGCATATCACTGGTTTATGCAGTAGAGCTTATAAAACTCTTGGCTTTGTCATGAGACAAATAGGTCCATTTCAAGATAAGAAAGCTATGACGTTATTGTACTTAACTTTGGTCCGGAGCATTCTGGAGTATAATTCAATTATTTGGGATCCTCATGAGATAAAATATAAAATAATGTTAGAAAGGGTTCAACGGAAGTTCGCACGTACTCTTTACAAAAAACTTTACGGATATTATCCGTACTTGTATCCATCCCTGTTTGTTGCGGGTATGGTAGGCTTAAACATATTAGAACTCAGGTGAAAGTGCGCTGTAATGTTTCATTATTATTTACTCAACGGTAAGATAGAGAACTCAGCAGCACGATCGCGCTGCTCACTGTCCGCTCCTGCGCAGTACGCGCGGCTGCGCGGGCGCCGTTTGCTGGCGACTCCGCCGGTCCGCACGTACACAGCGCAATATGCACCAACATCTGCAGCGATCTCATTACTAAATGCCTTAATTGCTCAGAATCCAAATTTAGATATATTCAATTCAACGTCAAAACAATTTGTTAATTATTGTATAAGTTTTTTGACCTAAGCGAAAAATATTTTCTACTGTATGTACCATTAGGAATTTCTGTTTATGTAATAAAATAGCTCCCTGTGCGTTTTGGCAAGTCTGTAAGTAAATAAAGCCAAGTTGGAAGCCTCATAGGCGGCTTAATACGTTTCAACAGCAGGTGGCCACAAACTTGCCTCTACCAATCCACACTGGGTCTGCGTGGTGGAGCATACTCCAGTGGAATCTCGCAGGTCATAACCAAATCTCTCTCACCTCTATTTGTGAGAGAAGGCCTTTGCCCACCAGGAGAATAGTTTAAGCTGATTATGATTAGTGTCGTGAGCGACCATGTCTCAGTGGCTTATTTTAACAGAACACAGGTAAAGAATTTTGTCTTGAAACGATTGTGTAATTAAAGCAACTGTAAAGCAAGTATTTCTCTTTATTCCCTCTCCATAGTGAGAACCATTTCTCTGAGTTTCCGCCTGTGTATCTTAGTGGATGGCGTGAGCGGCAACTGTTTCATGAACACCACTCCTCCACGTAGCTGCTTCGAGTCCGTTAGTGTGTCTGGAAATAGATTTTAGTTGGTAATAAAATAATTAACCAGCCTTTGCTTCTGCACCTTGCAAGTGGCACCCTTGGTCTAGCTCCTCTCAAGATTCGAGCTAAAAGAGGGCTTTATCACGAGGTGCAGATTTACCGCTGGGTAATTATTGGACACTACTTAGTCGCCTTTCGCCTCGTGGGGGCAGGTTTGTGCTAAGTGCTGCTGGAACATATATACATATACAAGCTGCACCTAAGGCTACCAACTTGCCTTAACTACTTCCCCATGAAATGGTTACAAAGACCAATGGCTTAACGTGCCTTGCGAAGTACGGACAATAAAGGAGGCACGGACAAGATAGGCAGTTCACTGGAGAATCACTTACTCTTAACCAATTGTTTGATCTGGTGAGCCGTGACGTCACAGCCGGGGCGGCGGACCACGCAGGCGACGGGCAGCTCACCGAACTCGGCGTGTGGGAGCGCCGTCACCGCCGCATCCAGCACGCTGGGGTGCCTCAGGATCACGCTCTCTACTTCCACAGGAGATACCTCGGATAAGAATATTCTATGTATCATTATCAGGCGAAATTTCCAATGCAAGATAAAAGCATCCCCAAAGAGATTCAAGTACCTTACGACATCACCCACTTAAATATTATACAAAAAGAACCTTATTAACAAAAAGAAACAGCGTCCAATCAAAACCGATATTCTGTGACGAAGCCTATCTTTGTTTCTTCTCTTTATAAGAAAATATCATTATTTACCTGATGGTTTCTATATTTCAATAGCAACTTGATGCGTTCAACGAAGTAGAATCTCCAGTTCTCATCCCGGTACAACATGTCCCCGGTTCGGAACCAGCCGTCCTTAGTAATGGATGCCGCAGTGTCCTCTGGTTTGTTGTAATAGAACTTAAAAAGAAGAAGGATGATAAACAATCTTAGAGGGCTAACTATAAGGTCGACAAAAACTGTGGATAGCATCTTTATCGGAAATCTGGTTATACAAATTTACTGATTGCGAAGAATCCCTTCTATCAGATGGAGGAATAAATAATATCTTATAATAATTGTCCTTAGAAAACTGCGTGGCCAAAACGATAGTCAAGGTTAAACAGCGTTCGGCTCTGACAGTTTGAAGTTGATGTTGCTTGAAGTACTGTTTGTTGCATTTTCATATTCAAGTGTCTCTATGCCTCAGATGTCCGGGAAAGCCATTAGTCCCAGCTATCACTACATGTGGTAGCCAGTCAGACAAGCTGGAAACGTTATAGGGGGTTTGATCCAAAGGCAGATGGCCACAAATCTGTCCCTACTAATCTGTACTGGACGTGCAGTAGTCTGTGACTTATCTCTCTCACCACGATTTGTGAGAAAAGCCCTTTGCCCAGCTTAGGCTGATTGTATATACCAACATAGTTGTAGGTACCGCGGAAGACCTAGACTATCTTACCATTACCAAATAGATCGTATCTTATCTGAAGGGAAAGTCAAGAATCTCCGTAACCGGCGAGCGTGTTGAGACGAACTATTAAATAAAATAACGCCACTGGAGTAAGCCAGAGAGGTCTGTAAGGAAAGAATCCCGCGAGGGAGCTGGCGTGATGATATAGATATATAGATAGAACATAGTTACTGGATCATCTTTTCGAACATTCCTTCAAATCATTAAAGTAAGTTTTGTAGAATTTTGACACTTTCAACGAACTGAGTATCTTTGTCTTTGCAAAGATTTATCCCCGAGAAACACAATCAATTTATTTTACCTTAAATAAACCAGGACCTTTCAATAATAGCTCTCCAGGAACATTAGGCTCAAGTATTTCGTCCTGTGTTTCGGTGTCCACCAGCTGAAATAGGTGAAAAATTTAGCCCAAAGTCCAGACTGTTATTTAGTTTGACACTTTCAATGATTTCTTTCTAGAATATTAAAAAAAGAACATTATTTTTGAAATACTTTCCATGACCTAAACTGCAATATATATAAAATACGAATATTTCGGTTGAATATTGGAGAACATGTACTCATATTGTTATAACATCAAGAGAAACTTGCGCTTACAAGATTCTCGTTCGTTTTTGTATTCACCACGGAACATAAAAGATTTAAACCTACTATTTCACTTATCTTTTACCTAAAGTTATTACCTTGTATTCAAAAGCACCAAGGCGGGTACCACAGCATCCAGGCAAGCCAAACGCTCCTTGGAACACCAGACATCCTGACTCACTCAAGCCATACGCATCTGCTATTTCGGTATTTGGCGTAACCGACTACAAATGAAATTAACACAAAAATAAATAATGTCACGCTTATAATCCCCAAGTAGGGTGGCAGACGTATACTGTGTATATCCACTTTTCGCCGTCGATGTAAGGTTCCATTAAATAGAGGGCGAGCCAATCGCAATATACCGAGCACTATTCCAGACTCCGGACTGATGCTGCAAATTTTTCGATAGAAAAGCGACCTTGGATTGTGGCAAAATAAAAATTTCAACATAAAACTTTTCTCGACTCTTCCAAAATAAGAAATTTAGATCTACATTTTTTCTATATACATTTTGTTGTGTTCTGTCTGTAGTTTAATTTAACGTAACGCAAACTTAGTTAACCTGTCGGTCGCTTTTTCACAGCTAGAGGTTAAAAGCTATAACAGATCTAATTAATAATGAAGATATTACCTTCAACTCTTCCACAAGCGATTTGTGTACGGCGCTTCCCCCGAGAAATATCAGTTGGAAACATGTGAATTCACATTTATCACGCTCTCCAGGCGTAAGAAGTGTTGTCATCATTGTTGGACTTATCAAAATAAACGCTGGCTGAAATTACATAAAACATTAGAGATCCATGCCTGACAGAACCACCTACCTTGGTTGCCTAGAAGCATTTACTTTATTAGAATTTGATTGTCAATCCGATTATCCGGTCATGAGTATGATTACTGGAGCAGCCATCACTTCATCAGCCATACAAATCTTGGAGGGAAGGAAGTGACCAATACCATATAGCCACCGTAAGCAGACACGTTTTAATGAGCATGACCAATCGAGAGCTTCAAAGACAGTGCTAAGCCTCTTAGGTCATGAGGACGAGTATACAACTTCGCACCAGCTGTAAGTATAAAAGAAGCAACTAGCTCAAGGGCGAGGAAGAAAAGTTTTGTCACAGTTATGGAGAGAGCATAAACTAGATGCCTCGCTGAGGTGCTCTTCACCGGCAAGCGAGTACCTACGAGATGTTTCGACCTCACCAGCGAGGTCTTGGGGTGGTATCGGGCCTTGCTTGAGTAGTAGATTTATAGATTTCTTTGATGAGATGAGAGGAGAACATATTGGTGGCTACAGGTGCCCTTTACGTGATTGGTTTGTTCCATCAATCGATGATGTCTTTTGCATAGTAACCATTGTTAGCGTATTTTCGTGCGGAACAATTATCAAGTCGACGTTGTTAAATATTATGCCAATATTTATATCTGGATTATATACGATTATGTTGACGGGCCTAGAGTCGGGTATGTCAATGTTCATGTTTGACATAATAGGTTGGTTTAGCCGGTTTGTAAGTTCCACCTCTAGTTTACGGGGGTATTTGACGGCCGAAAATAGGAATTTCAATAATTCACTTTCGGTCGAGGTCAATATCTACCTATATCAAGACTCCGGATCCCTTGCGGGGTAGGCAGAGAGAGTACAGAGTTCCAACAGTTTTTTCCTTACAGACCTCTCTGGCTTCCTCCACTCGTCCGTCATCGTTCGTCTCATACACGCTCGCCGGTTACGGAGACTCTTGACTTGTCCTAAAGATATGTCTCGGTCTATTTGGTCAGTAAGATAGTCTAGGTCTTCTCCGGTACCTACATCCTTCCACTTTCGCATTGTATAACTTTTTTGTCATCTTCTTTTGACATTCTTTCTATATGCCCAAATCAACGGAGCATACCTGAACTTTACTATCATCCACAAAAATCAATTAGCAGATACACGTTTGCTTACATGGCCGAAAACAGGCAAAACTACCCTAAGGTTATAACTTTTCATACTACTCGTATATACAATACAGTTATAGGTTGTAACAACTGTTCGGCCTCATCGCAGTGTAGTGTAGTGATGTTACACACATCCCTCATTTTATCCTTCCTTTTATTGTTCCGGCATATGTAGCCGTCAACACATTGTGACCCAGTACCATTTATGTGGTATAAGACATTAATTTTTCACAAGTATTTTACAATTTCATGATAAATACAAGCTGGGCACTTTAATAAGGTTAATCAAGCTTATAAAGGTCGGAACGGCATATTTTAATGGTTATTTAGTTATTACTTAATTAACGAATCAAATTACTTTAATTCTATAACTGCTGTGTAGTGTGTAGTAATAATATCAGCATAAACTGTTCCACAGCTGGACAAAGGCCTTCTCTCACAAATTGTGGTGAGAGAGATTAGGTCATACTCCATCATGCGGACCTACTGCGGATTGGTGGAGGCAGGTTGTGGCCACCTGCTCTTGGAACTTATCAAGCCGCCTGTAAGGCTTCCAACTTGGCTTAACGACTACATATTACGTAGTAACCGCGATCAACGGCTTAACGTGCCTTTCGAAGCACTCGCTCGAATATGAAAATGTTACAAACGGTCACCCATTTCAACCCCACAACAAATATAAAACCAAACAAAATTAGTACCATAATTGGTCGTCATCTGCGAAACGATTCAAGTAGGTACATTTACTGGCAGAAATACTATCAAGCGAGCACCGTACCCGCATTCAACCTTCAAGCAAAAACTTTGTGCCCGTAGGCATCAACTCAAGTCAAACACAGGTCGTGACTTATGCCGGCTAATAATTATAACCGTTAGCAAGATCCTTACCTTATACCTATTGATAAGCTCGTAAATATGGTCAGGCGTAAGGGCTTTGGAGGACTGCACGCGAGTGAATCTGATGATTGGCGCCAGTAGGAACTTCAGGATGGTAGAGAGCCACTGCAGGGGTGCCATGGCCAGCACCGAAGGTATTGGAGTGGGAAACTTCGTGAATGCAGACCTGAAAAATAATAGTATCTGTGTATCTCATTAGTATTAACTAAACATTTCTTTTAGGGGTTACAATTTCGCGATAGTAGATTCCAGCTGGATATTATCAGGTTATATTCGGTTTGGTGAATCTTTTTCTGGGAACAAATCGTTATTGTATTAATAATCAAGACGATAGCATATAAATGTTGATGATGAAGCGGAAGGGCCAGAGGAAAATTCATGGTAGCCTTTTTTGAACGTCTGTTTCCGTATCCTATTTTTGTGCCTATTTTTACAAGTATAACATTATAGTAACAAGTGGTCTGAATAAACGTATTGAAATTAAAATATACATCATCGTTATAATATACCAAGTGTGTTAAATAAAACACACACTATTTACAGGAAATAGGGCGCCATAATTGTCAAACTTTTGTGTGAGTGAGCGGCCGCTTTGGGTGCTCCAGTGGTTCCAGTTGAGGATATTAGCATTGCTAATGTCTCACTCGGATCAAAATCAGCCGCCCTGTAACAAAGCAATATAAAAATTAGTCAATACAATTGCCGGCATAAATTGTGATTGCCCTTTGCATGGTACTTCATTAACCAAAAAGGGCTCTAACTCGTAATATATGCATAGGTATGTAATGAAGAAAGGGCATGCTCCGTTGGTTCGGGCATATAGAAAGAATGCCAGAGGAAAGAATGACAAAACAGATATACAATGTGAAAGTGGAAGGATGCAGGTACCGGGGAAGACCTAGACTATCTTACCACGACCAAATAAACCGAGTCTTATCTGATGGAAAAGTCAAGAGTCTCCGTAACCGGCGAGCGTGTATGAGACGAACTATGAGAGTCGAGGAAGCCAGAGAGGTATGTAAGGAAAGAACCTGTTGGAACTTTGTACTCTCTGCCTACCCCGCAAGGGATCTGGCGTGAGGTTATAGATAGATAGATAGATAGATAGGTATGTAATAAATATGATCTATTCTCTCCCCGATTTTTGAGAGGAGACCTTTGCTAAACATTGGGATTGTAGAGGATTATTTATATGCACAAAATTGGATGTGCAAACCAAATCATGCTAAGTTGTAGGTGGATATATCTAGATCCTTCAATGTGTGACCATTGAAGGATATCTTTGCCTTTATAAAACTGGTTCTAGTTGATGCATTTGTCATTTTCCATTTATCGACCAAACAGAGGGTAGGACTGACAAGTTTAATTCCTATTTTCATTTCACTGATCTCCATTTCTTAATACCAGAGTGTTAAGGATTAGGTTCTGCAATTCCAATTTAAAAAAAAAAACCATAATAAGTACTGGCAAACTCACTTAAAGTCCTTTACGTCGTTCCCACAATTATCCAACATGTCAGAGAAACATGTCCCCTCAGTTCCTTTGTCGAAGGTTACAATTGTAGCGGTCATGTTCAAATTGTCTAAAGCCTCCTGTACCTCCATTTGTTTCTCGCTCTGACAGAATATTATCTTGGGTTTGTCTATTTCGAAAGTGCTCTGCAGTTCATCTAGAAAAAAATTAACACTGTCACGCCAATATTCCCCAAGGGAGGTGGAGAGATGTACTGAACTCACATTTCGATGACGATGTTTCCAATGTACTAGAAGGGTAAGCTTTTATACCAGACGTAATTCCAAAATCTGGATTGGAATGAAAAAATACAATAGTATTTTTTTTCATAAAAAACCTTAACAAACCACCCATTTCCAAGCTTTGGAAGGCACGGTACAAGCCATTGGTACCGGTCATCACTTTATGTGGTAGTCGTTAAGCTGAGTTGGAAGCCTAGGTGGTTTGATAAGTTCCAACAGCGGGCGGCCGCAAACCTGCCTCCACCAATCCGCACTGCAAGCCTTCCCTTACCCAACAGTGGAACAGTGTGGGCTTATTTATTATTATACTTACATACACCCAAACTTTTGTCTATTGGAGCAGTAGTGATTCCAAGACACAGTGCAGTGTAGAACGGGATAGCTAGATCTAGATGGGTGGGCGCCATTAGTATTTTGACGTCCCCGTGCTTCAGACCCATGTTCCTGAAGCTGGACGCACATTTTATGATCCTCCGTAGCACGGATGCGTTGGTTTCTGATTGACCTGTGCCGCCGTCAATCTGTTAATAAATTGTGTGTAAGATAAAAAGGACCCCTCCTATAAGCCGCTACCGCCGTCCGCGGCATGTTCTGACTGACCCTCCCGATGCCCTTATATCCCTTCTTTCGGATACAGACACTGCGCATAGGATCAGACACCAACCGCGCCGGCGAGGTCGAAAAATCCCTCTCCCGCCGGCTGATGCAGAGCACCACAGCGAGACACCTAGTATATGGCCTCCCGAGGCCGTTTCTCTTTAAGGCGCTCTGGAGCTAGTTGCCCCCTTGCTCTTTTGACTCAAGCGTAGTGGTTGCACGCTCGCTCTCTTGTCCGGTGAAGTCGTAAAGGCCCCGCGGCAACAGCGTAGATCATTATCACACACACAAAGATAAAAAGGGAAATGGATTCTCTACCAAACATTGATCAGCTCTTTGCTAATCAACTCTGTTTTCTTAGTGATATCACGAGCAAACTATCTGTCGTGTCCCTAGTGAAATTTATACAGCTCAACTTAAGTTTCTCCTACTGGTAAACCTTTTTTCCGCAGCGCTCCTAACGAACCCGCATTGTTCAACCTGACTTTCACGGGGGTACCACGGGTAAATCTTATTTCCCGAGATGCCCCTAGTAAAACTTATATAACGCAGCTTAAGATACTCTAGGCGTTCTAGGTGATAGACTTTCTTCCCGTGGTAGCCCTATTAAAACCTGACTTTCCCTAGAGTACCACAGGTGAAGCTTTCTTTTCAAGGTGCTCGTAGCGGAATCGACGGCACGCAATTTAGATTTCACTAGGGTACCATAGATAAAACTTTCTTTTAGGGTGTCCATAACAGAATTTACAAAGCGTAACCTAAATTTGTCTAGTACCTACCTCGGGCGAAACTCTCTCCGCGATGCTTTTATTGGAATCTAAATTTGCCTACGATATTATGCAAAATATTTAATTCCTTCTTCCCCCTACGTGCAACCTAGGTGGCTTTTTTCGTGTTTTGTCTAGGAAACCGTACCTGTCTGCGAACAACACATGTGTTCCTCTGTGCTATGCTCCGAAGAGCTCGCCATCAGAAGGAGAGGCTGGATGGTGTAAGAATGGTCTGCCGCTTTCAGAATCTATGCGGAAGACGATAGTTGTAGGACTTTCACTGCACTACAAAAGCCCTACTTGACTTCCTTCGGTAAAGAGGGGGACCTCCAAAATGGAACGAATAGGTGAACCTAGTTTCTTCTAAAGTTAGCGTAGTCCAATGTCATCGGCATGATACCTGTAGCACAAAGTCAGGGGCACCCTGGAGTCCTTGCAGTATGATCTTGCCGAGGTGGTGTCTGTCGGAGGGAATGCCCGACTGCGCCACCACGCGACTTGCCATCTCCTCCATGTACCAGTGGATGGCGTCGTGGTTATATAAACGCTGCATTTTTCTGTGACATAAATGATTACCAACTTTAAGTCGACGTCATAAGAGTGAAAACTAAAGAACGCAATTTTGGAAATTTTCACTACATTTTATTTATGACGCCTTAAAATTGTACTATTCATGAAAAGACAATGCCCAAAATCCTATGGAAGTTCGGCTAATCTTGCGTCTCCTTCAAATACTTATTAAAGGGTATGTCTATCTATCTAATCTATCATATATATAGGTGATGTTCCAGCTCCACCAGAATGTGGATAACATGTTCAGCTATTATTATTTATTATTCCCTCTCTTCCTTCTAGTAGTTAAATAAAATTTATCATTTTGCTTCCTCATTTCTTTATCTGTAAATGAGAGAACCATGTAGCCATTCACATGAATAGTTTAACTTGGTTAATTTAATTTAGACTCACCTGATACTACATTGTTCTCCCATACCCCACAACAAAATGTAGATGGAAAAATTGTAAAAATATTATTTTAAAAGAGTAACCGTGGAGTTTCTTGCCCTTCTTCTCCACAGGAATGACATTCCGAAGTGGTGGTAGAGTGTTTGTTACTATTTTGACGATTCATAAATACTGTAATGGTTTACATGAATTAAAAAAAAAAAAACAAATTCTATTCTATCTATATATATCATCACGCCAGATCCCTTGCGGGGTAGGCAGAGAGAGCAGAGTTCCAACAGGTTCTTTCCTTACATACCTCTCTGGCTTCCTTAACTCTCATAGTTCGTCTCATACACGCTCGCCGGTTACGGAGACTCTTGACGTTTCCTTCAGATAAGACTCGGTTTATTTGGTCGTGGTAAGATAGTCTAGGTCCTCCCCGGTACCTGTATCCTTCCACTTTCACATTGTAAATCTGTTTTGTCATTTTTTGATCTGGCATTCTTTCTATATGCCCGAACCAACGGAGCATGCCCTTTCTCATCTTTACACCGATACTATCTTTCATACCTACTCGCTTTCTTACTACGCTGTTGCTAATGCGGTCGGTCAGCTCCACTCCGCACATCTTCCGCAGAGCTCGCATTTCTACCGCATTTATCCTATTTTCATTTTCCTTCTTACATACCCAGCTCTCGTTCCATATAACAGCGTTGGGGCAAGAACTCCGTTATGTATGGCCAGCTGCGCCTTATGGCTTAAGTGCCGGATCCCAAGTAACTTTCCCATCGCACCATTCACCCTGTTCCCTGCACTCACTCTTCTCTATGTCAGCGGTGTATTTCCCATCTTTACTGAAGGCGCATCCAAAATATACAAACTCATTCACTTGCTTCAGCACATCGTTACCAACCACAATCCTTAAATTCGTTCTGGTTTCTTCCCTTTCAAAAACCATAATCTTGGTTTTCTTTACGTTCAAGTGCAAGCCATTGTTCATGCAGTTGTCTTTCATAACTGTGACTAGTGTTTGCAGATCAGTGGCTGTTGGCGCTATTAAAACCGCGTCATTTGCATAAAGTAGATGGTTTACCTCTAGGTCACCCATTTGTACACCTTCATTCATCGCTTTCAGTCTTTGAAGACTTTTATCCAGATATATTATAAACAGTGTAGCGGACAACACGCAACCCTGCTTGACGCCGATTTCAACGTCAAACCAGGGTGAACTGTTACCACCCACCCGTACGCATGCCTTGCAGTCCACATAAGTGGACTGGACGGCTCGCAACAGAGTGCCATCTATACCATACTCTGGCAAAATGTCCCAAAGTCTCTTTCGCACAACTCTATCAAACGCCTTCTCCAGATCTACACGGCCCACTGCCAGATGCTTCTCTACGATGTTGCGGAGGGAGAAAACTTGATCCGAACATCCTCTTCCGGACCTGAAACCCCCTTGTGCCTCGCACAACATTCCAAAGGGTATGTAATTGACTTATGTAGCTTACTTACACACCGTAACGCCTATATTCCCCAGCGGGGGTGGCAGAGGTGTACTGACTACACCTACATTTTGCCGACGATGTTAGGTCCCATGTAATAGGGGGCTATCCTATTGCCATATACCGGGCACAATTCCAGACTCCGGACTCATTATGGGAAGTTTTCATTAGAAAAACTACACTTGTCCGACCTAGGATTTGAACCCAGGATCACTTGCTCACAAAGCAAAGCCACTAGACGAACGAGGCAGTCGATATCATTAATCCCACTCGTAAGAAGACCTTCTACACTCTGAGGATCAAGAAGCTGAACTCGCAAAACAATACGGCATTCAATTCCTTTGTTGTGCGAGTTCCCACTACTAAGCTGGAGACCTTCATGAGCGAGTCTTCAGGGGATTTCGTGGACGATTACGAGACGCCCCTGCTCAGCGCAACATGTCGCCTTCAACACATGTGTCTTAGTTTATAAGGTTTTATATATTATATGTATGTTAGTCTGTAAGGTATATATTCTATGGGCCTGTAAGTTGTACATAATTATTTTTGTTGCCTGAAATAAATGATTTATTATTATTATTATGAATGAAAGGTAAAAAAATTTTTTTCGGAAATTTTACGATTTTCCGAGAACATTTTAGGTAATATTGAACTTATAACAAGCTTCTTTATGGAGAAAAAATACCCATGTGTATTGTAATACTAAAATTCTTTGCTTGTGTTTAAACTGAAACCAACTAATTAGTTTACAACTACTACAAAAGTAAAACATGATAATGCATAGCAAATTATTATTATTACAAACAAAGCACTGAATTATTATTATTAGAAACAAACCAGGTGCGATCAAGAAGGTCAAAACTTTTAGCAAAGAATTTGGTTAGTTCATCCATATAATGAACTCGTTCGTGGCGTGGCACAACCAACGAACAATTACTAGTACTACACCGCCGTGGTATATGGTTATGATTAAATCTTGTCGAAATCGTTATAATAATAATGCACACAAGATTTACTAGCCGTGCCTAGTCATCACAACACGCTACGAGTTACACGTGGTAAAGCCAAAAAGTAAATGTCCCGCATTTGTCGCACTTCTCACTCGCGTAATGCCGGCCGTAAAACCCAGCCGGAAAGATACCACTTGGGGTCAATGTTGATGACATAAGAGTAGATAGTATTAAAATTATTTTTGCGGTAATGCGAATTTTAATGCAGGACTAAGGCCATTGACCACTGAGAGGCCATTGAAAGATTGCCACGCGCCCTACGCCCATTACAAGGTCATTCGTCCACCTTATGGGTCAGACCCATCTTAAGGGGCTTATCAAGATCGATCATTTATTCAATTACTTTACAAAAGAATAATTTATTGATCGCGCGCTCAGAAAGAAACGACGTATGTGCAAAAGCATTTTCTATCATTTTCTGAACCTACTACACTATGAAATAATAAAACTGTTTTAGAATAACTTTGATACAATTATTTGCTATGTTTTTATGCAAATTCTGTTGTTTAGTTCTTAAGCGTTTCGCGTTGGAATCAGAAAATGTAAAGCAACTTTAAATTTTTTCTATGGAGAAAATTTCGTTTAATCGGGTATTCCTTTTACCAGATTCTACAATACAGTCAAAAATCAGATATCGAAATATTAAGTCTCTGGTCCAAATATTTCATGAAGTGCATGGAGTGCAAAAACACGTTTTTATCGCGGTAGTCCCTTAAGTGCGACTTAAGACTAAAAATTGAATATGCTACACAACACTTTTTCTCTTTTAATGTTGCCCCTTTCGCACATCCTAGGTATTCACACTAAGACGACGTTTGTGATTACGAAAGATTTTGTGAATTTCTGTGCACTTTTTTGGAAATTATTTATGAAAAATCAATTCAATAAAATTCTTACAGATTGACGGACTGGCCGATACACCAGCCGTGTATTCGTGTTAGTGTTTCAAATAATAGAAAATATAAACTTACCTCTAATAATATCTTCTTTATATAATAAATAATAAATCTTGATATCTAAACTTCTACTGAGGGTCATAATAACCTAATTCTAAGTATAATTTATTTTATCAATTATTACGAAGTTATCGCACTACACTATCTACAAACTGATATACAATATCGAACTATTTACGTAAGTATAGATAATTCCGAATTTTAGGGTTCTGTCATCGATCAAATAAAGGTAGATACACGCTCGCACGAAAAATGGCACCACCTGAAGGCAGATACAAGTGGGCGGTACTAAAAACTAGTAGTGTTCCGCTTTCAGTCGTTTCGTTACCGCGCGACGAACATGGCGAACTGTGCAATTAAAAACTGTAAGAATTATACAAAAAAGTAATAAAAAAGGATCTGGCGTCCTGTTTTAAGTAAATATCACTTCACATTCATGATCGTATTCTATAATATGTTGTTTTCAATTATTTTGTTCATTAATAACATCGTATGCAGTCCGCAACTGTCTCTTTCTCTAGAACAAGGTCTCTCAAGGTCATCATTACGTTGCTTTCATTTTTAAGTGTTTGGGCCTCCCCTTAATAATTAATTTAGGTCCGATTTATAAAATAATATTTATATCAAGTTTCTTTTTACTAAAGCACGTTTAAGAGCGTAAGTATATAAATATACAAGGTGTTACGTAATTAACGCAAGGCCTGAAAGTAGTTTGGTCTAAATCGATAGCTGAATCGATTCCAACTATAAAAAACATTTGTAAGATTTAAGCCCAAAATTACTCAAATTAGCTAAAATTATGGTCACTCGTTCCCATTGATATACATGCTAACACCTCAGTTAGCTGTACGAAAGAAAATTGAACCATAACTCAAAGCAATACGGCGATTTCCATCGCACTACAAAAACATTCTCTGAACTGCAAACATACATACAGACATTCGTTTGTCAATCAGCTGTATTAATGCCCACATTCATAAAAGTGGAATGAATCTTACTACGATTTACTACGCGCACGCTAGTTTAAGGTAATTGCATCGTTGTTCATATCCGATATTTTCGAAAAAAGTTAAGGATCACAGAAATAAAGTGTTTACTATACTTTGAAATATTAGTTTTTAAAAGATCCTATTAAGAAACATTATTTACAAGATTAGACGACATTCAGTAAGTATCAGACAGTAAATGAATAAAGTTGAAAAGCCGTCGACATTGTTCCTAACAGGAAAAAAATAAGGCAAAAAAATAATAATGTATGTAAATAAGAAAACCAAACAGTACAAACCAACAAGTAACAAACAAAAGCGGCATCAAACAATTCGAGAATTACACATTTCAATACTCAATTAATAACATTTATTTTGTTTTTATAAAAACCTAAATCAATTCTTAATTTTTAGTGAAGAGGAACTAATTACGGGTATTTATATACCTATATTATATTATTATACTGTGTCCTTCGTTCTCGATATAAACCATATGCAGCAGCTCTCTTGACTCGCTCAGCAGCCGCGCATCCTTTAGAGACTTGAAACGTCAACGCCTCCTCTATGGTATCTATGGACATAACCTCTGCGACCATTCTTTTGACAGCGCGGCAGCCGATACCTTGTAATAAAGTTTTGGTCGACATTTAATTTGATAATCTTGTAAATCTAAATAATGTGTATCAGCGAAATTACACACTAAAAAGCTTTTAATATACTCAAGTGACCTTGTGAAATATATTTAAAACATCGTAAAGGCAAATTCAGAAAAATTTTACGTTCTGGCAAAAAAGTACATTCTAAAAAGATCAACTGATAGTTGTTTATTGAGAAATATTATATTATGCAGGTAGGTACTTTGGTTGGAATGAAACAACGTCTCACTGTCACGGCATATATTCGCAGACTGGCGCTTGCGACACAATTTGACATAACTATTATATACGTACAAATATTAACAATACATAACACCTCCCTTCTTAAAACTACAATTCTTAAATCTATCAACAAAATACATTAAGTGCATTCAAATCGGACAACTGGCTTTCGTGTTCGCTTTGGGTATTCTCTATGTTGTGGTGACGAACACGGTGATTGCCTAGGAGTTTGATAAAGCTCAACCTCTCTAGCACTATCACTATTTATTAATTGCCCTGACTTCTGGTCTCCAGAAACACTTACACCTATCTCATTCTCCTCCCACTTAATTTGACTGTCCTTAGCGGGTGCCATGGAGCTCTCATTCCCTATCGCTTCATTTTTTTTCAAATCGGGCCCGCTTACGGATACACGGGATCTGCGACGTAACTGATCAATATGTCTTTTAGTTACTTGACCGTTATCCCTTGCTACCATATACCTACGAGCACTGTCTACCTCTGAAATGGAACCTTTTACCCATTTTTCCGAAGAACCGTATTCTCGCATCCAGACAGGGTCACCCACGTTCAGGTTACGCGAAGCCCCGCCAGAGTAATCGATTTGTCTCTGTTGTGCATCCTGCACCTTGGCATACACTGACCGATCAGTCCGTAACAAATCCAGCCTGGAGCGTAATGCTCGCTTTTGTAGCAGCATGGCGGGGGTCTCGCCCGTGGTGCTGTGCAACGTATTCCTATACGCCAGAAGAAATGTTTGTAAAGCTGCATCAACATCGACGCGATCTCTAACCGCCTTTTTAATGGCACGCTTACAAATATTTACGGCATTTTCCGCTGCTCCGTTTGATGACGGATGATAGGCAGGTGAAAAATACTGTCTGATCCCATTATTAACAAGAAAATTCTTAAATTCTATGCTAGTAAAAGGGGGTCCTTGATCTGATACAAGCTGTTCTGGTAAACCAAATCTGGCAAAAGTCGATCTTAAAACTTTAATAACACTCGATGCGTTAGTACGAGGCATTTCAAATATCTCTAACCATTTCGAAGACGAGTCAATAAGCACCAAGAATGTCATACCTCGATAAGGGCCCAGAAAATCAATATGAAGTCTAGTCCATGGTCGGTCGTGATAATATGGCCAAGGTTGTATGGGGGCCCGTGGGGGCGCCTTTGCTTCACCCGCACATGTTTCACAATTTTTACATGTTTCTTCTATATCATTATCGATGTTGGGCCACCATACATAGCTCCTGGCTAACCCTTTCGTTTTTACAATACCCATGTGACTACTGTGTAATTGATTCAAAATTTGCCTTCGTAATTCACACGGAATGACCATACGGTAACCCCACATTATGCACCCACATTCTATGTACAATTCATTTCGGCGAGCAAAAAATGGCTTAATATCCTCATTGTTAGGACACTGCGAAGGCCACCCCGCTTGTATATACAACATTACCCTGCTGAGTACCTTGTCCTGACATGTCACTTTCTTAACATCATTACTAGTAATAGGTAAAAATTTCTCCACAAAGTTAACATAAGTAGTCTCTGTTTTTACCCTACCAGGACTGCCCCGTTTGCATGGAAGGCGTGATAACGCATCTGCGCAGTTTTTATGAGACGCGATATATTCAATATCGTAATTGTAACCCGATAGCTGTACTGCCCAACGCTGTAATCGCGAGGCGGCCATCACTGGAATACCTACTTTGTTCCCGAAAATATGTGTCAGGGGCTTATGATCCGTCCTTAGTAAAAACTTGCGACCATACAGGTACTGATGGAATTTACGCACCCCGAAAATAATTCCCAAAGCCTCTCTGTCTATCTGTGAATACGCTCGTTCGGTCGGCGTGAGCGATCGTGACGCATATGCTACCGGGCGTTCGCCGCGCGCAGTCATGTGCGATAGCACCGCGCCGACCCCCACACTACTCGCATCTGTAGTCAAAACCAGAGGTAATGCCGGGTCGTAATGGATTAGTACCTCACTATCTGCCAAAAGCCGCTTCACTCTTACGAACGCGCTTTGACAATCCGCACTCCAAATATATTTAACACCGGACTTAAGAAGGTTATATAATGGCGCGAGAACTGTGCTTATGTTCTTAATAAATTTTGCATAGTACATCACTAAACCTATAAACGCTCGTAACTCTGAAACAGTCGTAGGTGCGGGCGTCTCCAACGCCGCCTTAACCTTGTCGGGGCACGTATGCACTCCGTCTTTACTAACAATATGACCTAAATAGCTAACGGACTTTGAAAACAACACACATTTTTCCTTTTTAACTTTGAGGCCATAGTTTTGTAATCGTTGGAAAACCTTATGCAAATTATTAATATGATCAGTTTTTGTTGAGCCTGTAACAATAATGTCATCCAAGAATACGCCGACGTGCGACATATCTGCAAACAATTGTTCCAGGCGTCGTTGGAAAATGCCCGGACTAGACGCTAAACCATACACTAATCTATTATACATATATAAACCCTTGTGTGTGTTGATCACTGTATATTTCCTCGTATCATCGAGTTCAAACTGGGCATAGGCTTGAGACAAATCAATTTTACTATAGTATTCTCCTCCCCGCAAGCGAAATAGTAATTCTTCAACCCTAGGCAATGGATAACGATCAATTTCTATAACTTTATTTAAGGTTAGTTTGTAGTCCGCACAGATCCGAATGCTACCGTCTTTCTTTACCACGGGTACGATCGGCGTCGCCCAGTCGGAGCGCTCGACCGGGGTGAGAACTCCATCGCGCACCAGCTGGTCCAGCGCGCGCTCCACCGGCTCGCGCAGCGCATATGCCAGCGGGCGCGCGCGCATGAATACGGGCTGCGCACCCGCACGCACGTGTATGCTCACCGCGCCGCCGGTGAAGCGCCCGAGACCCTCCGCGAACACATCACAATATTTGGAACTGAAAGCGGATACATCGAAATCATTATTTTCTAACATACTACTGTTATGCACATCATAGTTAACTTCGGGTAGCTGAATTTTTAACGCGGCTATCCATTGTCGGCCTAAAAGAATAGTTTTTCCTTGTTCGATAACGAGTAATTCCAGAAATTCACTTTTATTTTTATATCGAACTAGGGGTCGTATTACACCCAATGGTTTTACAGTTTCACCCGTGTAATATCTCAATATTAATTTACAAGGCTGCAGGGGAAGGTCAGAAAATAACCTATCGTAACAATCTCGACTAATACACGACACTGCACTACCGGTATCACATTCCATGCGTAAATCTTTATTTTGTATGTTTAACGTTATGTAGATAGGTTTACAATTTGATATGGATAATCGACAAATATCAACATGAAATACCTCGTCACTGTCCTCGTCCTCCTTGTTGTTTACAATCTGTGCTTCTACCTGATATTGCCCCACTAGATTGGGGCACATGCGCCGTAAGTGACCCTGTCGATTGCAAACCCTACACGCGTAGCGCACGAACTTGCACGTCGCCGCGTCGTGGTTGGCGCCACACACCCGGCACCGCCCCTGTGGTTCCGCTCGGTCCGCCGGCGCCGGCGCCGCCGTGCCGCGCGGGCCCGCGCGCCCATCGAGCACGCTCCACCGCCCCGCGCCTCGCCGGCCGCCGCGCTCCGCCACGCCCACCGTTTGCCTTCTCGCCGTGCTATGCTGGTACGCCACCGTGATTGTACTCGCTGCATCGCCCGACCTTTGTCCTTCTACGATAGCGGCGTCTTTTTCTGCCGACTCCATGCTTGCAGCTAACTTGTAAGCCGTTGCAAATTCTAATTTAGGTTCTGCGAATAGCCGTTGTCTAATACTCTCACTCGCTATTCCACACACCACCTGGTCTCTTAAACTTTCTTCAAGCCAACTTCCAAATTCACAGGTTTTAGACATTTTTTTAAGTACCGCCACGTACTCGGATACAGTTTCACCCTCCTTTTGTTTTCGCTGTCTGAATTTATACCTCTCGGCGAGCTCGCTAGGCTTGGGTTGTAAATGTTTTTCCATAATCTCCGCCAACTGTTCAAACGTCTTCATTTTTGGTTTACTTGGTGTACACAGGTTAACCAACAACTCGTAACCTTCGGCTCCCATAACGGTTATTAAAGTTGGCACGTGTAAGTCCTCTGGAATTTTGTTGACCAGAAAGTATTGTTCTAATCTTTCGATGTACAACTTCCAATCATCTGTATGTACGTTAAATTCTGCTATTTTCCCAATAGACATCGTGGATCGTGCCGTAATTACACGCGTAGTGTTCCTTCACGTCGCCACTGAGAAATATTATATTATGCAGGTAGGTACTTTGGTTGGAATGAAACAACGTCTCACTGTCACGGCATATATTCGCAGACTGGCGCTTGCGACACAATTTGACATAACTATTATATACGTACAAATATTAACAATACATAACATTTATGTTTTGCGTATTTAGCTTAACTTGGTTATTAATATAATATCGAGTATTTGGAGACGTGAGTTTTTGTCATATTAAGACTTGTGAAAGCTTCATCATCTGAAAAGTAAACTTATGAAGTCTATGTGTGTTTTACACGCAATTTACCTGTAAACAATTACTAACCGTCTATAAATTGGCGATGTAATACCTCCAATGAGAGAAATTAGGAGGGCATTCATCAATAATGATGATTGTTAACGATCGATGGTAATTCAAGGACACGGGTGGTGTACGGGATGCATCGACGTGATCCGCAAGATTTGATGGTAATTCAACGACACGAGTGGTGTACGAGATGCATCGGCGTGATCAAGTAAGACTTAGGGCCCATACGAGAAATGTGCTGAAGGTCAGATTACTTATAGGTTCCACCCATGAGGTATTCCTGTGCAGTTCACATTTCTACAATGGTAAGAATCAAAAATGTTACCTTACATACATACCTTAAACAGTAAATACAAAGACTATTGCTATAAACTATAAGCAATTTGTGACATTATATCTCCAAAAGGAGACTTTCTATAAGGGTAATTAAAGTGACATTGTTTATGAATAACAATACATTATTAATAACATAAGCTACTCCCTTGCAGAAACAGTGTATTTTATTGATTTCATTATTAGACATACTTGTATAATAATCCTGAAATAGCCCAAAGTGGAGCTTATTACACAAATAATTGTGCAAAATTATGAGCACTTGTATTAAATAGGTAAATCCAGCAATATTTATCCCTGAACAGGGTTTAGCCAAACTAATCTCTACTTATAGCAATGCCTGTTGTAACTGACATGCAACAGGACTGTGGAAATATTTCATATATAATATCTCAGCCTACTGATACTGAGGCAGGCAGGTTGTAGGAAAATTTATGTTACACACATACATTCTTAAAATATAATATAAAATACCTATCTATCCAGTTAACATAAAACTAATTATCTATCAATATTATCAGCCCGGACCCCTTGCAGGGTAGCCAGAAAAGATGAGTAACAATACAGTCATAAAACATTTATTGAGATAAGAACCTAATGGTCAGTAGTATATTTTTTGTATTAAAGGAGTTTTAATATAGTGGAGTACCAATATGGAATTATTAACTGTCTATTCATAACCAGTAGTTAAAATGTCAAAAAACCACCAGTGTTGTAACCAACATAGAACAACAGTCCTCATCTTGGGTGTGAAAATATTAACCCACAGTGTACCTATCAGTCCACCAAAAACAAAGCACGATGGACATTGGAAGTCTCCTACTAGAGACTGTGAGGTAAGAAAAGCATGCTAGGGCATATTACACAAAGACTTGTTTTTTTTTTAAGTTACTGAAAAATTCAGTAAAATCTTCAGGAACAGAACATGGGTTTTACAAAGAAACCATAATATTAGAGGCTAAAGGTATTCACTTACTTTGGTATGTAACTATGTATCTATGACTCTAATAAAAACGTGGGTCTGTCTGCCTTCAACGGCAAACATAATTTTATTGGTTTTGTGCAAGTACTTGCAATCCAGACAAGTAAAGGTAAAAAATCTTGTCCTACATATGTTTAAAATTATGTATAGGATTATAATTTTTTAATAATTGATATACAAATTTATAGCCATTCTTATTAGAATTTAATTAAAAGGATGCGCGGCTGCTAAGCGAGAGCTGAGTCGAGAGAGCTGCTGCATATGGTTTATATCTACGAACGAAGGACGTATAATAATGATCGAACTTCACTTTAGGTAAGTTCGTTTGATCACTTATTATACAGTAAGGTACTTACAGGATTGATATAATGCTCATAGTAACTGATTTTACACATTCGTGCTGTTTGCGGTCAAGGAGTCCCGTAGTGTATCTTTAAAGTCCAAGGTCCAATATCGATACAATTAAAATGGGACTGCCTCGGAGCTTTACTGAACCCAATGCAAAAAGAATCATCACAATCGGTTAATTAGCAAAGAAGTTATATAAAGCATAAACGAATGATGAACCTCCTCCTTTTTTGAGGTCGGTTAATATTCTGCTGAGTTCTACAGTAGGATACCTATGGGATTGACGTAATACCCATAATATCTCAATCTACACATATGTATTGTTGGTCATTAAGGAGTTCCCTGGTGTATCTTCAAAGCCCAAGGTCCTATACTGCTGAAATTAAAATGAGACCACTTTGGAGCTATATTGAATTCAATGCAAAAATAATCATCGTAATCGATTCATAATTGGCGGAATGATTGCGTAACATACATACAAAAGAAAAACATACAGTCCAATTGAGAACCTCCTCCTTTTTTAAAGTCGGTTAAAAAATAGAAACGCCGGCACCGGCCGGCACGCGGTCAGTTTTCTTGTACGTTGCGATCGGTTTGTTTGTGTTTGTTTATGATGCAATAAGCGGAGCAAAATCGCGTGCTCTGGCATTTAGGTATACCAGTATCTAATACACTGAAATGGTGCGAACACTAGCTCAATGTGATGATAACGTGGAATTGACGTGTCAAGTGTTTAATCAGATCCATGGTAGTAGTTTCCGCTCGAACTTTGCCCATTTTATTAGAAGACGTTCTGCTAGCAAATTTATCGGGATTGTTTTATCAAAACGACAGAGCTCCCTCTCATTTTACTTGGAGTATGCGTCAATATCCGAACGCTGAATTTGGTAACCGTTGGATCGGTCGAGGGGGACTAGTGCAATGGCCTCCACGATCAGCTGATCTTACTCAATTCGACTTATGTGTGTGGGGACTTGTTAAATCTCTTGTGTACATAAACGAATCTGATAGCATACATTCAATAAATAAAAAAATGAAACCGCAATTCAAATAATTAAAAAAAGACACTGAAGTGCTTAATAAATTAAAAAAAACTACGTGTTCGGGCGTTAAAGTACATTAAACAAAGTAGTGGATATGAAATAAAACTATTTTTTCGGATTTTATCGCGGTTTATTTTGATTTTTAAGTTCCCGACGTTTCGAGTGCTTTGCAGCACCCATGGTCACGGGACGGACTGAGGTGTTAGACGTCCAAAAGGCATAGTTGTTCCGGGGTACCCTCAAACTTCTTAATTATTTTTGTTTTTGTTGGTCCGATCTACGCAGAGCTCACGGTGTCTTGAGGTCTTGCAGTGTTATGCTTGGTTTTAGATTTGATTATATTAATTACTGGATCCCAAGACGATGGAAGCACCCAGCCATCTTCTCTATTGAAATTAGGATGTTTTTTAATTTCAATAGCCTCGCGAACCATCCTTGGTAGGAATCGGTGTTCTTTCACGAGGATTTGTGGTCTATCAAATCTGATGTTATGGCGGGTGCGGTCAAGGACATGTTCACAGACTGCAGACTTCTTTGAGCGACGGTGTTTTAGGTCAGCTATGTGTTCTTTAACCCGAGTTTTTACTGGTCTTTTTGTTTGTCCTATGTAAGAGAGACCACATTCACAATCAAGCTTGTATACTCCTGCATCTTGAAGAGGGATGTGACACTTGACAGATGGTAAAAACTGACTGATCTTCTTTGGCGGCTTATAAAATGTTTTAATTGAAGCACGCTTCAAGATGTAGCCAATCTTGTCTGTGACTCCTCTTATGTAAGGTAGTACAGCAGGGAGACGCTCGACTGTGGCTGGTTTCACTCGGTCACTGTGACGTTGGCGTGGGACTCGAAGCTTATTGTCGTGCAGGACTTGCTTGACATGTTGAAGCTCGGCAGCCAGATGTTTCTTGTCACAGATCCCTTGTGCTCTCTGAAACAAAGATTTACCCACAGTAGCTAACTGTGATGGATGGTGGTGAGATTCACCGTTTAAGTACCTATCAGTATGGGTCTTTTTTCTATAAACCGTATGGCTTAAGGTGTTGTTGGGGTTACGGATTACTGAAACATCTAGGAAAGCTAGGGAATTGTTTGCCTCCAACTCCATTGTAAACTGAATTTTAGGGTTAATGGAGTTAAGATGATTAAGGAATACATTAATTTTGTCAGATGGTAATATTGTGAAAGTATCATCTACGTACCGCTTGTAGAAACGTCTAACACCTCAGTCCTTCCCGTGACCATGGGTGCTGCAAAGCACTCGAAACGTCGGGAACTTAAAAATCAAAATAAACCGCGATAAAATCCGAAAAAATAGTTTATTTCATGTGTAATATTCGCGTAAATCTAAGAACTCAGTAAAGTAGTGGATAGTTTGAAAGTGTTTTGAGAGGGCGCCGTAATAGTGCCTTGAATTAGTTTATTCTGCCCCTATCTGGATAAAAGTAGTGTAAGTATAACAATTATCATTTATTGTAAATATTACGATTCAAATCTTTTAAACACGCCTACTTTGTTCAATTTTATTTACATCTAATAAATAGAAATAAAACAAAAAACACTTATTTACCTTTTGTTCTAATCAATAAAATTATTTAAAGTTGTCAGTCCAAAGCCTGAAAAGTGTTATGGAAAGATAAGAATCCAAAATGCTTACTCTCATGTTCATTTCCGTGCACAATGCCGCGCATTTAAATCGGGAATTAGCGTGAAATACTTGCGAAACGAGTATAAAGCAAAGTGTGCCTTATGCGCATGTAATAAGGACAATATTACAAAAACAGAATACTCAACCTATCGATAATCACGCGAATGACCCGCTGTTCGTCTGTGTGCGTGCGTAGCAGCTGCGCTCGTAGTGTGTTTATTTGTAATGCGACCATAGGTTTCGTAGTTAATTAGAATACTATTAACTACGATTATACACATTTACTTCTATAGCAGCAATACGGTCACTTTCACACGGAATCACAAATACAGAGTACAGAGCTTACAGAGCTTGAGCAGCTCCGCCCACTGTCTTATAGTCGCGGGTTCGATTCCCGCACGGGACAAATCTTTGTGTGACCCACAATTATTTGTTTCGGTCTGGGTATTTGTGTGTGTGAATTTTGATGTTTGTAAACGCACCCACGACACAGGAATAAATCCTAGTGTGGGGCTACTTTTTTTTTTAACAAAGAGTCAAACTTACTATTGTTCCATAATAGCGCGACCCCACCATACGGACGCCTACGTAGAACTCCTTCCGAAGTATCAACAGCTGATCTATCATAATAGCCGAAACGTCTGTTTACACCACTTAACTCCGGTATTTCATGCGGCAGCAGCCATGTGTCCTGTAGTGCAATAATATCCGCCTTTTCACTGAGTAATCTAACACAGTCTACTGATCTTGTCAATAATTTACAGTTAAAGCTAATAAATTTCGTTTTACTGTTAATCTTACTCATTAATAGTAAAATTAGGTACACCTACATTCACTGCACTGCATGTCTTTGCGTTTGCTAAATTCAATAAAACGGCGAAACGATGTACCTTCTGGCCACAAGTTACAGCCCATAGACATACTTAATTTATGTTTAGGTACAAGAACCTCATAGGAATTATTTTCTCTCGGCTGTTTCGATTACAATGTGTACAATATAACATCAACCTTTGTTTTATTTCTTATGTAACTGACAATATCTTCCTGACTCGTATCCTTGTGTACATTGTTTACAAAGAGAGGTACTTTAATGTCGGCCGATCGAAATTTTTCCTCTTTATTGAGTTCTTAGATTTACGCGAAAATTACACATAAAATAAAACTATTTTACGGATTTTATCGCGGTTTATTTTTTATTTTTAATTTTTAGTTTCCGACGTTTCGAGTGCTTTGCAGCACCCATGGTCACGGGAGGGACTGAGGTGTTAGACGTCCAAAAGGCATAGTTGTTCCAGGGTACCCTCAAACTTAATTATTTTTGTTGTTGTTGGTCCGATCTACGCAGAATGAGCTCACGGTGTCTTGAGGTCTTGCAGTGTTATGCTTGGTTTTGGATTTGATTATATTAATTACCGGATCCCAAGACGATGGAAGCACCCAGCCATCTTCTCTATTGAAATTAGGATGTTTTTTAATTTTAATAGCCTCGCGAACCATCCTTGGTAGGAATCGGTGTTCTTTCACGAGGATTTGTGGTCTATCAAATCTGATGTTATGGCGGGTGCGGTCAAGGACATGTTCACAGACTGCAGACTTCTTTGAGCGACGGTGTTTTAGGTCAGCTATATGTTCTTTAACCCGAGTTTTTACCGGTCTTTTTGTTTGTCCTATATAAGAGAGACCACATTCACAATCAAGCTTGTAAACTCCTGCATCTTGTAGAGGGATCTGACACTTGACAGATGGTAGAAATTGACTGATCTTCTTCGGCGGCTTATAAAATGTTTTAATCGAAGCACGCTTCAAGATGTAGCCAATCTTGTCCGTGACTCCTCTCATGTAAGGTAGTAAAGCAGGGAGACGCTCAACTGTGGCTGGTTTCACTCGGTCACTGTGACGTTGGCGTGGGACTCGAAGCTTATTGTCGTGCAGGACTTGCTTGACATGTTGAAGCTCGGCAGCCAGATGTTTCTTGTCACAGATCCCTTGTGCTCTCTGAAATAAAGATTTACCCACGGTAGCTAACTGTGTTGGACGGTGGTGAGATTCACCGTTTAAGTACCTATCAGGCTAACGATTGGACGTAGGGGAGCATTATTAGCGATTTGACGTCCAGATTCAATGTTTTGGAGTACTTCTTTATTAAATCACTCGTTTGTTTTAATATATTGGTGGTTGGGTCTGTCTTGACCTTTTTGTATGTATTTTCATCCTAGTTTCTAGCGGAGAACAACATGCCAGCGGAATACTTAGAACTATTGAGACAGTGCCTTATATCTGGCTACTTATTGTGGAAGGAGCAGTTCTACAAGCAAGTAGATGGCGTAGCGATGGGCTCCCCTGTATCTCCCATTGTTGCCGATATATTCATGGAAGACTTTGAGGAGACAGTTTTCGTACCTCACCTATAAAGCCAAGTTTCTACAAGCGGTACGTAGATGATACTTTCACAATATTACCATCAGACAAAATTCATGTATTCCTAAATCATCTTAACTCCAATAACCCTAAAATTCAGTTTACAATGGAGTTGGAGGCAAACAATTCCCTAGCTTTCCTAGATGTGTTAGTAATCCGTAACCCCAACAAAACCTTAAGCCATACGGTTTATCAAAAAAAGACCCATACTGATAGGTACTTAAACGGTGAATCTCACCACCATCCAACACAGTTAGCTACCGTGGGTAAATCTTTGTTTCAGAGAGCACAAGGGATCTGTGACAAGAAACATCTGGCTGCCGAGCTTCAACATGTCAAGCAAGTCCTGCACGACAATAAGCTTCGAGTCCCACGCCAACGTCACAGTGACCGAGTGAAACCAGCCACAGTTGAGCGTCTCCCTGCTGTACTACCTTACATGAGAGGAGTCACGGACAAGATTGGCTACATCTTGAAGCGTGCTTCGATTAAAACATTTTATAAGCCGCCGAAGAAGATCAGTCAATTTTTACCATCTGTCAAGTGTCAGATCCCGCTACAAGATGCAGGAGTTTACAAGCTTGATTGTGAATGTGGTCTCTCTTATAGAGGACAAACAAAAAGACCGGTGAAAACTCGGGTTAAAGAACATATAGCTGACCTAAAACACCGTCGCTCAAAGAAGTCTGCAGTCTGTGAACATGTCCTTGACCGCACCCACCATAACATCAGATTTGATAGACCACAAATCCTCGTGAAAGAACACCGATTCCTACCAAGGATGGTTCGCGAGGCTATTGAAATTAAAAAACATCCTAATTTCAATAGAGAAGATGGCTGGGTGCTTTCATCGTCTTGGGATCCGGTAATTAATATAATCAAATCCAAAACCAAGCATAACACTGCAAGACCTCAAGACACCGTGAGCTCATTCTGCGTAGATCGGACCAACAACAACAAAAATAATTAAATTTGAGGGTACCCCGGAACAACTATGCCTTTTGGACGTCTAACGACCTCTTTTTGTATTTGAAGAAATTGATTTACATGGACATACTTGTCCTTGACAGTCTCGATGTCGTTTCGAAGTATAATTAAATCCCTTAACAACCTTGTTACATCTATATGGTCAAAGGTCACTGGGGGCAACTTTGGAAATCGCGGGCTACAAATATTGGTAATTCTTCCGGGTCTATTTCTTTAATTACAGCTATTATATCCTCCAGTTCTCGCTGTGTTTTACCCTCCTTTTTACGAGTGCTATTCCGCTTTGACGTTTTTTAAGAACCAAACATAAGATTCTTTGCGGCACTCATATCCTCAGTTTTAAAAGATGCCGAACACAGTCTTATTATACTGTCTTCATCCATAATATCACATTTGTTTTGTATAAAAGAGAAAACTTCATTTATAACGATATTACAACTCGCACACTTTAATAAATTGAGGGTATTTAACCTCGCTGGGCCGGATGCGCTTAACGGACCACCGTGATCGAATGATACAGCATAATAATTTATAAATAAATATATATAAGAAAATAATGATACAGCATAATAATTTATACAACTGTTATGTACCTACATCAGTAAATATTTAAATCGCCCCTTCCTTCTCCCGCCCCCCTTCCTTGTCACAGCTGATTTTCATTTATTTAGAGATCATCATTAGAGTTTAAAGTTTTAATGACACGTGACGTCACGAAACTTATCGCTCGTCCCCCTGCTCCTTATCACACGATATTACACGTGGACCTTTTTTCTGCCTCCCCCTGATATAATTTATGGATGGCTTCTAATGACCCATAAATAAAAAAATATTAAAACCAGTATACTCAATGTCAATGATAATAGTTGCAATTAAATAGTTAAGATCTAACTCTCTTGTGATGCCTTACTGCTGAGGGTATATACATAATAATATCTGGTAATGGGTGGTGGTTCTATAATACGGACGATTTAGCGCAGTGGTTAAGAGCTTAAGCCGCTCCACTGTGTCTAATAGTCGCGGGTTCGATTCCCGCACGGGACAAATCTTTGTATGATCCACAATTATTTGTTCCGGTCTGGGTATTTGTGTATGTGAACATATTCGAGTTTAAAAAGAAATATTTTCTTATTATTGTGGATTATTATTTAAAATATATGAAAGTGTGCAAATTAAATAATTTAACATCTAACGCAGTAAGTGATAATATGAAAGAGGTTTTTGCTCGTCACGGAATTCCGGAGACGTTAATTAGACGTTATAACATCATCACCGAATTCCCCACAAGGAAACGGCAAAAGTGAACGTGCAGTTCAAACTGTAAAAAAACTTTTAAAGAATGATGAAAATTAATCCATTATGAATCATGGGGATTTCAACTTGGCACTACTCAATTATAGAAATACGCCAAGGCATGGTTTGAGCTCTCCTGAACAGCTTTTGATGGGTCGCAGGGTACATTGTCAGTTACCTGTACATTCTGATTTGTTAAAGCCAAAAATAATCGACCCTTTGGAATATCAAATAATCTTAAATAAACAAATAAACTCAAAACGATATTATAATCAGTACTGCAAAAAATATCTAAATTAAGCAAGGGTGATTCAGTGATTTGTATCATTGGGAAATCTGAAAATAGAGGTACTATTATTGATCGATCTTATACACCTCGTTCATTTATAGTACAAACTGAAAACGGTACTAGATACAGACGCAATAGGCGTCACTTAATAAAATGTCAGAGTAATGATTCTGAAGACTTCAAGGATGCTTGTGATTGTCTTTGTGATCGTCTGCCTTCCAGTGTACATCCGCATGTACACTGGAAGGCAGACGATCCGATTGTGCAACAAGAATGCACCACTCAGCTTCACTGTACACCCTCGCCAGCTGTCTTTACACGAAAGGCTAAAACTGGAGCTGCACAACGGCTGAACAACTGAGTTTTTATAAATAGTATGCTGTTATTTTGTGTTGTATTTATGTTTTCTTTTCTTTTATTATTTCATTTTCTTCTTTTTTTGTCACCTTTACTGAATGAAGAAATGTATGTAATATGCTTGTATTAGGATTAAGTTTTTGTTACACAATATGCTTTTCGTTAAGGGGAAGATGTTGAGGGTATATACATATCTGGTAATGGGTGGTGGTTCTATAATAAATCAGTTGCTGTCTACGCTCGAGTCGTTTCATTTATATATTACACTTACGATTGCGATTTGAGACTAATGATGTTAGAAATAACAGAGTAAGTGTCTAAAGGATTCCAGATGGGCCAAGGCCCACAAGCAGCACCCGTTCACGAGTATGACTACTGGAACCGCCATCATAAAAAAAAATTATGTTATATTTTGGCACTTGCAATCCCACTAGTCGCAACATTAATATATCATAACAAAATGCTCACTCCCGTTCAAAAGTTACACTAAAAACGTCCCCAATTCCACGTGTCTAATTATAGTTATGAAATAAACATAAATTAGGGCATATTGTACCTTACTCTTATCGCTTAAAGTAGTATTTGCAAAGTAAAAAGGCAAAAAGCAATAAAATTTTCCGACCGAACTCGTCGGTAGACCACAAAATGAGGGGAATTATTATTAACACAACATATTTTATTTTTAATCCTATAACCATAATAATAATATTAGCCCTGTTAAGAAACTTATCCCACTATTGGGCACGGGCCTCATCTCAAACTGAGAGGGTTTAGGCCATAGTCCACCACGCTGGCCCAGTGCGGGTTGGCGAACTTCACACACCTTCGAGAAACTCTTAGGGCATGCAGGTTTTCTCACGATGTTTTCCTTCACCGTTAAAGCAAGTGAGAGTTAGTTTATAAAAACCTATAATGAACAAAATAATTGAAAAAAAAAACATTATGTTAACGTGAATAAAGACAACACAGTATAGAATGTCATGAATCTGAACTGATACTTGCTGAAAATAACTACTTAAATAAGTGCCCATCCTTTTTTGTTACTTTATTTGCATAAATTTACAGTTTTTTTTATTGCTTAGCTCAGCCTGTTCGTCGTGCGGTAAACAAGCGACTAAAAGTGGAACAAGGCTAGTTTTTTAGTACCGCCCACTTATATCTGCCTTCGAGTGGTGCCATTTTTCGAGCGTCGATGCATTGAAATGATTTATTCTAGTCGTACATACGGTACCCACTTCCTGTTGACTAAGAATCATAAACAAGGAGCAACAAGCGAGCAAGAAGCAAGTTTTACAGTAGAAGAAAAGGGGAAAATCCGTCAATTGTTAAAGCTATATTCGCATATGGATCAAGCCGTTTGTCAAAACTACTTCATTTGGATCACCAACGAGCGAAATACATACAACCAGGGTTGTTACAAAAAAACATTTTGTTTTAATTATGGTGCTTATAACATGTTTTAAACAGTATGTGCGACTGATTTCATATTTATTTTAAACAAATTTTGATTAAGTACTAGATTGGCAAATAAAACATGTTTGTATGGAAAATATTTTCATGTTTTTATTTATTTATTATCCTTTTTATTACTTGGATATCAAAAAAGATTTTAATTAAAAATTAGAGGATGGTGAAAAATCTTTTTATACATGGACACACTTGTAAATCACACTCGACAAAATAGGTTTCTTCATAGTGGTCCTATAGACGTTCCTTTATATATCTAAATATAAATAATTATGATGGCCGTTTTTTATTATGCGATATGAAACTATTTTTCAAAAATAATAATATAAAATTAAACATTGTTTTAAACAAATAAAACAAAAAAACCTTTTTTTTTAATTCCGTGTTTTTTTTAACTCTGTATACAAGATAAATTAAAAGACAAACATAAAACAATGATTTGAACACAGGACCTCGTGATCGCGACGCGCATTAGACGCCACTAGACGAGCCGGGCAATAGTTATTTTGATGTATTTTTTAAATTAATTTAAATGCCTCTAAAATCCCATTTTTAACCGTCTTTAGAAAAGAGGAGGTTCAATGTTCGTCGTCAATTCTTTTATGTATGTTTACCGATATTGCCATCAATTGTAAAGCGATTTCAATGCGTTAGATTTTTGTGTTAGATTAAATATAGCTTCAAAGTGGTCCTCTTTTAATTTCATTGGTATTTTACTTTAAAGATACACCAGGGAACTCCTTAAGGATAAGTAAGACGAATATGTAGATTGAGTTATTACAAATATTGTGTTAATCCTTTAGGTAACTTACCATAGAACTAAAGATAATATTAACCGACTTCAAAAAAAGGTGTGTCAGAATTCGCCCGTTTATTTTTAGAACTTCTTTATTTATGAAATGATTTTGATGATTCTTTTTGCGTCGGACTTAGTATAGCTTCGAGGTCCCATTTTAATTTCATCAGTGTTCGATCTTAGACTTTGAAGATACACCAGGGGGCTTCTTAACGGGAAACAGCACGTACGTGTAGATTCAGTTATTATGAGTATTATATCAACCCTGTAGGTACCTGACTGTAGAACTAAGTAGAATAATAAAATATAGGCATATAAATGATTTACAATCAATTCACCTGTCATTGACTGACTTCAAATATTTATTTTTTGCTTTCTGAAGTCGGTTTCTCTTTTTTAAGTTATTGATATACATTTTTAAATATTATTTTTCTTTATAATAATTAACAATATGTTACATTATATACTCTTAAAAAATGTTACAGTACCTTTTTATCTCGTGTGCCACTCGGTTATTAATAATAAAAAATACTTTTATTTCCAAAAACAGTCCAGTTACCAGCGTTATCTATGCACGTAATAACTCGTTCCGCTCCGAAAACGATGTATTTAATACGACACAAGAATGCATGGTATTAAAAGATTTGATAATAATGTAAATTATTCAATACATATTTATAAGAATAAATATGTATAGGATCGTTTAAATTACAATCAAATCTTTTCAAATTATCTAAAGTTGCCAAAGTTCATTCTATTTTTATGCCATTTGTTATATAATCAGATTTTCTATCTATTGGTATTGTCACGCCAGGTCCCTTGCGGGGTTGGCAGTGAGTACAGAGTTCCAACAGGTTCTTTCCTTACATACCTCTCGGGCTTCCTCCACTCTCATAGTTTGTCTCATACACGCTCGCCGGTTACGGAGACTCTTGACTTGTACTTCAGTGTAATGTAAGTAAACTATAATATACGAGTATGTATACTAAAATGTCTGTCACCAAGACAATAATAACGAATTGATTGACACCTAAATCATCTAAATTGGATGAGTAGTTTAGGCATTTGTTATGTGTCGAGCCCATATGAAACCAACCGACACCAACATCCTAGAAGTCGGCCATAACATATTTTCACACGGCAAATCGCTGACGGCGAGGCACGTGTAAAACCGAGTAATTATATTGCACGACCCCGACTCCGACTTGACAGCCTTGCGACGCCATTACAAGGCCGTCAGGTCGGATTCGGAGTAGGGAGAGGTTGGAAGCTAGTCATGCCTCGGATCCAACTAAGGACATTTAGTGATGCGGTCATCGTTATGTAAGACGTCGATGTATGATTTGATATTTTGTAAAAAAAACATCTCACAAACACCTACAATTCTGGAGCCCGACGAATCACCGCGAGCCTCTCTCACCTTGCTCCAAAAGAGTTTGGTGTTGTTCTCGAAGTTCTTCGCCAGCCTCTTCTCCTCAATCACACTAGCTCTTTCACTAAAGTTTTGGTGGTATTCTTGCATTGCCGGTATACAACCGGTATTCAACCTTTATTCTTTCAAGGACTCCGAAGGGAAAACGCTCTCGCCATCGCCACCACTTCCTGAACAAACCACTAATCCGCGCAATTACGGGATGGTGGTCCGATTCAAGAGTACCCCTAGGCCTCTATACGCACGCGTATATGGAAGTTTGCTTCGGAGATGGTTATCTACCAGGAACAAATTTATCATGCTTTTCTGTTTGTTTCTTCTCCACATATACATATGAATATCCTTGTGTTGGAATATCGTATTAGACACAAGGAGATCTCGTTCCAAACATACATCCACAATAAGCTTACCTGCATCATTGACTCTCTTATCACCATGAGGACTCAGGGCAGCGTCGCAAGTTTGCCGCCTGGTTCACACCCATCCGTTCAGGTCGCCATACAAAATCACCTTTTTATTCGCATCAACCAGATCCAGAACTTCCCGGACATTATCCAAAAACTTCTTAAGGCCCTGGGGTGTCGACGAGCTTACGGGAGCGTAGGCTCCAACCAAAAATACTCTAGTGACACCCAGTTTTAAACGGACCCATAGAGGTTTCGCATCATGGTGGCCATAATCTCTCACTCCAGAAGCCAGGCGACGGGACAACAAGATACCCACCCCCATGCTGGCACGATCGCTCTGGGGCACTTCAGACCATAGAGCCATCGTGCCGTCAGGGAGAGCACAGGTTTCACTGCCCCTTCGCTTAGTCTCTGTTACACACAGAGCATCCAGGCGTCTCTCTTTCATTACATTAATCACCTCATGCATCTTATCTGCCATACCACCTCTTACATTCCAGGTGCCTATTCAGCACTCTGCACCCCACGACTCGCCAGTTCGGGCCCGGCGTGATGGGTGGCGGCCCCCATCACCGCTTCTGCCTGTGTTTGTACCGAGGGGGCAGCCTGGTACGCGTCGCCTCCGGGGGACGCCCTAGCCCGCACTGTGGTACTTCCTCGGTCCAAGATTGCAGCCATAATGGCTGGCAGGCGTCGCGATGAGCACGCTCTTTACACGCCCTAAGTTTACAATTCGTCCTTTTTTGAAGTCAGTTAATATTCTGATTAGTTTTATGGTAGGGTTCTGAGTACCCTTTTACGGTTAGGATCAACATAATACTTTTAACAACTCATTCTATACATTCGTATTATTTGTCATTAAGGAGTTCCCTGGTGTATCTTCAAAGTCGAATGTCCAATACCGATGAAATTTAAATGAGATCACTTTAAAGGTCCCAGGGACGTAAATAAAAGTGGACTGTATTTCTGCTGGTTTGTTCTCCGTTAAATGCAACAGTTGGATAAAATAAAATCCCGAATAAAGTTATCGTCCGTCGCCGGCAAAGGTGTGAAGGAGACTCGTCCTGTGGCGGGGCGATCCTTTCACCGCGCTTAAGGATGTAGTGGGACTGCTCACGCGCGCCACCAACCGTGCGTTTGCTGTGTGTGTGTGTGTGTGGGGCCGCAACAATCACCTTGGAGCTATACTGAACCAATTTCAAAAAGAATCATCAAAATTTGTCCAGAATTGACGGAAATATCGGTGAACATGCATAAAAAAGCATACATATAGACGTGTTGAATATATATCTACAATAACATAGTATTTTGTTGGTCATTCATTTACTAGTAGCGCCATCTGTTGAAGCATCAATAAAAGTTAGTTCTTTTGTCAACCTCACTACGTGTTTCATTATAGGTTATGGGCCCAGAACCTAGAACCTCCTCCTTTTTGAAGTCGGTTAAAATATAACACTTTTTTTTAGCTTTGCCTTACTTAGACGGGTAAAAAATGTCAGTGGCAATTTTCAATTATAAAAGTATGATTTCCCGAACGCTCCTCAAATTTGTTCCCAGTGGTTCTATGGATGAAATTAACAGTAATTATAATTTATGAAGTCTTTCCCATGGGCTCCAAAAGCTCATACCTATAACATTTTCATGCAATTCTGGCTTTTATAAATTTTTTGCCAAAATTTCCATCGATTTTTATTAAATAAAAACGTACCTATTATTTCTCTTCGGATATCCGATAGATATAGGCGATGAAAAAACATTTTCGAATGCCTAGCAAATATTTTGGGGTGGTAGGGAATGCAAAAAGTAGATGTGGCTTAATTAATTACTAATTGTTACAGATAATAAACTATCTGTGTACCAAATCTTATCCAAATTCGTTCAGCCATTTTTGCGTTATTGAGTAACAAACATCCAAACATTTTTTAAACACATCCTACACTAGGATTTATTCCTGTATCATGGGTGCGTTTTCAAACATGAAAATTCACATACACAAATACCCAGACCGGAACAAACAAAGATTTGTCCAGTGCGGGAATCGAACCCGCGATTGTTAGACACAGTGGGCGGAGCGGCTTAAGCTCTTAAACACTGTGCTAAATCATCCCTTAATTGATTGATTTTAAAATAAAAATCCACGGAGCTGGTGGGAATGAATGAATGGAAAAATGAATTTTAGAGAACAATAGATTTGGGGCGCATGGGAATAACCCAATTTTTTCTGATTTCAATATTAAGTAAAAAAAAGGTTTACTGTAATTATGTAGCGAAGACATTTTTTTTCTTCTTTTATTAAAATGGTCCCACACTGTAATAGTGTATTTCGCCAATGTCAAGTGTTAATAGAATATGACAGAAAATTATAAAATGGCTTGTTGTCGCCGTTACGGCAAAAAACAAAAGTCTAGCGAAGATATTATACCTAACATGTCCCTAATTTAGGTGTTTTTTTTCTTATTCTACTTCCGTTGGTCTTGGGGCGATGCACGAAGCGTACACGTCTTCGGTTCGAATCCTAGATCGGACAAACATGGAATTTTTCGATGCAAAAATTTCCTGTATCATTTCGGAGTCCGGCATTGTGCCAAGTACGATGCACAACCCCTATTACATGGGATATAACATCGTCCGCAAGAAGTGGGTACACATAATACACCCACTTCTTGCGGACGGGGACGGGGTATAGGCATGGCGGTGTTTTGTTTAGAAGAGGGATGCCATCAATATGTTTCAATTCCCAAAACTTGTGTTATTTTGAATATTAGAGTGTAGTATTAATATTGGTGGAATATTAACTATTATCTATCTATCTATCTATATCATTACGCCAGATCCCTTGCGGGGTAGGCAGAGAGTACAGAGTTTCAACAGGTTCTCTCCTTACATACCTCTCTGACTTCCTCTACTCTCATAGTTCGTCGCATACACGCTCGCCGGTTACGGAGACTCTTGACTTGTCCTACAGATAAGACAAATTAATTATTATTTATGGAAACCCAAATATCCCCGAAAACCCCGCGGTCATCAAATTATGCACCATTTTTTATATGAAATAACTTCTCCAGTAAGTAGAAAACACAATAACTCAATGATTGCGAGTCATTCGGTACACTGTTAATAGAGGGAGTTAGATAATGGGCACAATAAAACAGGTAGTAAAAATATCTAATAAATGGGGGTCTGTCCAAGAGCGTGCTCGTCGCGACCCCTGCCAGTCATTATGGCTGCAATCTTGGACCGAAGACGTACCGCAGTGCGGGCTAGGGCGTCCCCCCGAGGCGACGCGTACCGGCCCGCCCCCGTCGGTACGAATATAGGTGGAAGCGGCGATGGGGGCCGCCACCCATCACGCCGGGCCCGAACTGGCGAGTCGTGGGGTGCAGAGTGCCGAATAGGCACTTGGAATGTAAGAGGTGGTATGGAAGATAAGATGCATGAGGTGATTGATGTAATGAAAGAGAGACGCCTGGATGCTCTGTGTGTAACAGAGACTAAGCGGAGGGGCAGTGAAACCTGTGATCTGCCTGATGGAACGATGGCTCTGTGGTCTGGTGTACCGCAGAGCAGTCGTGCCAGCATGGGGGTGGGTATCTTGCTGTTCCGTCGCCTGGCCTCTGGAGTGAGAGATTATGGCCTGTGCGATGCGAGACTTCTCTGGGTCCGTTTAAAACTGGGTGTCACTAGAGTATTTTTGGTCGCAGCGTATGCTCCCGTAAGCTCGTCGACACCCCAGGACCTTGAGAAGTTTTGGGATAATGTCAGGGAAGTTCTGGATTTGGCTGAGGCTAACGAAAAGGTGATTCTGTGTGGCGATCTGAACGGATGGGTAGGAACCAGGCGGCAAACTTGCGACGCTGCTCTGGGTCCTTATGGTGATAAGAGAGTGAATGATGCAGGTAAGCTCATTGTAGATGTTTGTTTGGAAAGGGGTCTCCTTGTGTCTAATACGATATTCCAGCATAAGGACATACATATGTATACGTGGAGAAGGAATGAACAAAAAAGCATGATAGATCTGATCCTGGTTGATAACCGTCTCCGAAGCAAACTACAAGATACGCGTGCGTATAGAGGCCCAACTCTGGAATCAGACCACTATCTCGTAGTTGCGCGGTTTAGTGGTCTGTTCAGGAAGTGGAGGCACTGGCGAGAGCGTATCCCCTTCGGAGACCTTGAAAGATTAAAGGTTGAAAAGTTGCAAGATGAGAGCGTGAGGAGAATGTATGAAGACAGAGTCCGGGACAAGCTTTTGACAGCAGGCTCTTCGGACTCAAATGTAGATGAATGCTGGAATAGCCTGAAAGAGAGTTTGGTGGAATCCGCGAAAGAAGTATGTGGTTGCTCAAAGAAGCATATTACAGCAAAAGGTGATGCATGGTGGGATGCGGAGTTGCAAAGCTCCGTAGAAAGTAAGAAGAAAGCGTGGCAGGACTATGTATCTTCTTTGAACCTGAATGCCAGTATGACAGAGATGAAGAAAGAAATATACCGGCAATGCAAGAATGCCACTAAAACTTTAGTGAAAGAAAAGCGTGAAAGAGCCAGTATGATTGAGGAGGAGAGGCTGGCGAAGAACTTCGAGAACAACACCAAACTCCTTTGGAGCAAGGTGAGAAAGGCTCGAGGTGATTCGTCAGGCTCCAGAATGGAAAGGATAAAATCTAAAGATGGTGACATTCTTGCAGACACACAAGCTGTGCTAAACCGGTGGAGTGAATATTTTGGAGAAATGTATGGAGATGACCCGGATGCTGATGCCGCAGACGTGCCTAAAGGCGAGATTGCGGCACCAGAATCAACGGAGGACATCACTATGGAAGAAGTTGAATGGGCGATAGGAAGTATGAAAAACGGTAAAGCTGCGGGAGTAGACATGATATCTGCCGAGATGATCAAATATGGTGGAACTTGCGTCCGGGACGCTTTCCGGGCCCTTGCAAATCTTCGCTGGAGGACCGGTAGAGTCCCTACAGATTGGCGCCGCGCAGTCATAGTACCCTTGTATAAAGGCAAGGGTTCACAATATGACTGCGCCAATTACAGAGCCATCAGTTTGATCAGCTTGGCAGCCAAGGTGTACGGTAAAATTATTGAACGGAGAATGCGCGTGAAGTCTGATGGAATGTTGTGCGAGGCACAAGGGGGTTTCAGGTCTGGAAGAGGATGTTCGGATCAAGTCTTCTCACTCCGCAACATCGTAGAGAAGCATCTGGCAGTGGGCCGGAAGGTTTTCTGCGGTTTTGTAGATCTGGAGAAGGCATTTGACAGAGTTGTGCGAAAGAGACTTTGGGACATTTTGCCAGAGTATGGTATAGATGGCACTCTGTTGCGAGCCGTCCAGTCCACTTATGTGGACTGCAAGGCATGCGTACGGGTGGGTGGTAACAGGTCACCCTGGTTTGACGTTAAAATCGGCGTCAAGCAGGGTTGCGTGTTGTCCGCTAGACTGTTTATAATATATCTGGACAAAAGTCTTCAAAGACTGAAAGCGATGAATGAAGGTGTACAAATGGGTGACTTAGTGGTAAACCATCTACTTTATGCAGATGACGCGGTTTTAATAGCGCCAACAGCCACTGATCTGCAAACACTAGTCACAGTTATGAAAGACGACTGCATGATCAATGGCTTACACTTGAATGTGAAGAAAACCAAGATTATGGTTTTTGAAAGGGAAGAAACCAGAACGAATGTAAGGATTGTGGTTGGTAACGATGTGCTGGAGCAAGTGAATGAGTTTGTATATCTTGGATGCGCCTTCAGTAAGGATGGGAAATACACCGCTGACATAGAGAGAAGAGCGAGTGCAGGGAACAGAGTGAATGGTGCGATGGGAAAGCTACTCGGGAGCCGGCACTTAAGCCATAAGGCGCAGCTGGCCATACATAACGGAGTTCTTGTCCCAACGCTGTTATATGGTAGCGAGAGCTGGGTATGTAAGAAGGAGAATGAAAGTAGGATAAATGCGGTAGAAATGCGAGCTCTGCGGAAGATGTGCGGAGTGAAGCTGACCGACCGCATTAGCAACAGCATAGTAAGACAGCGAGTAGGTATGAAAGATAGTATCGGTGTAAAGATGAGAAAGGGCATGCTCCGTTGGTTCGGGCATATAGAAAGAATGCCAGAGGAAAGAATGACAAAACAGATATACAATGTGAAAGTGGAAGGATGCAGGTACCGGGGAAGACCTAGACTATCTTACCACGACCAAATAAACCGAGTCTTATCTGATGGAAAAGTCAAGAGTCTCCGTAACCGGCGAGCGTGTATGAGACGAACTATGAGAGTCGAGGAAGCCAGAGAGGTATGTAAGGAAAGAACCTGTTGGAACTCTGTACTATCTGCCTACCCCGCAAGGGATCTGGCGTGAGGTTATAGATAGATAGATAGATAGTAAAAATACCTTCGTAAAAACAAGCGTTTATAGCAAAAACACAACGAAGATATCTTGCTTAATTGAAGAGAGGAGGAGCTAGACACTATCTGTCATCTGACACTGTGAGTCGAAAGTACTCGTCAAGACAAATCCAACGAGCCCAAATACGACAGGGTTACGTTAGTTTGGTGGTTCCATTGGCACACATTCCGCTACATCATCAGACCCTGAACACCATCTGGTTGTATAGTATTTACCAATACCAATATCGGCGACTGCATTTCCCAGCCCCACGCCGTGCCCCGCAGCGATGTACATATGTAATTAACTATTTCATGTAGAATGTACTTAGATTAGGATTTATTTGTTAGTTTATTAATTCTCTATCTATCTATATCATCACGCCAGCTCCCTCGCGGGGTAAGTAGAGAGTACAGAGTTCCAGCAGGTTCTTTCCTTACATACCTCTCTGGCTTCCTCCACTCTCATAGTTCGTCTCATACACACTCGCCGGTTACGGAGACTTGACTTGCCCTTCAGCTAAGACACGGTCTATTTGGTCATGGTAAGATAGTCTAGGTCTTCCCCGGCACCTACATCCTTCCACTTTCGAATTGTATATCTGTTTTGTCATTCTTTCTTCTGGCATTCTTTCTATATGCCCGAACCAACAAGGCATACCCTTTCTCATCTTTACACCGATACTATCTTTCATACCTACTCGCTTTCTTACTACGCTGTTGCGAAATTTATTCGTTAGTTTATTAATTGTTTTATATAATTGAAAGTGATTTGTAACCATTTTAATAAGTTAAGATTTTCATGTATTAGAGATAAGTTGGTCCGCACTTGTCCGCATTTTTTGGCTTGTATACTTTATAGATTTAAGAAAAGGATAAAACAACTTATGTATATAGTTAGAATAGATCGTAAGGATTATTTTCATAACATAATACATTGTGATTGGTTGAGAATTAAATAAATAAAACCTTCGGCAAAGGGTCGGTCGATAGTAAAAATGATCGCGAAAACTGGGACAAAAACCGCGGTTTCGAGGTTCACGATGTTTGTACTAGCACGTTGAATTGTTCGTTGGATCATCGTTCAATCGTCCTCAGTTCCTGACTGAAGAAAAGGAAGAAAAACAGAAGTAAGAAAAGGATAGAAAATAGGAAGAAAAGAGAAAGCAACAGTAGCGACCGACCCGGAGCTCTCTCTTTCACACTTGAAGACGCGTTTTATTTGTTCCCCGCTCCTCTCGACGGTAATCTCCGGTGACGCGGCACGACACGGCGAGTCAAGACACAGCGAAACAAAATTCAGAGCTTCGTATCTCACTACGAGGCGCTGAACGCAGAAGCGCGGGGCGAGTGGAACCAGTGCAGTGCCGAGTAACTCTTCACTCACCGCTCGCCACCGCCACCGCCACCGCCACCGCCACCGCCACCGCCACCGCCACAGCCACCGCCACCGCTCGCCATCATTGCGGGGCCGTTATAACCAATCTAACGAGCCCAAACACGAGGAGATTACGTTGTATAGTTCACATGTTCCTATGGTCACCTTCCGACTCTATTATCAGACTAGCTCTATTTTACCATGTTATTGCATTCTCATCAAACTTACATACGTATGCCAAATAGCTCAATTGAATACCTGCAAATACTTGAATAATGGATCACAAAAGTTGAACCAGAAATACAGACAGACAGACATACGAATATTGTAAGTTAAATAAAAGCCTGTAAAAACGTAACTTTTCAATTACCCCCAAAATGCCCGCCGTAATTCGTCTGTAAAGTATACAGTTTTCTATCCAGGATAGAATATGTCATCTATTTATTATCTACTCAGAGAGTAGTCTAGGCAGAGAGTACAGAATTCCAACAGGTTCTGTCCTTACAGACCTCCACTCTCATAGATCACGTCTTTATCTGTATCACCACATCAGATCCCTTGCGGGGTAGGCAGTACCTACGTACAAAGTTCCTACAGATTCGTTCCTTACAGACTTGTTTGGCTTCCTCCACTCTCATAGGTCGTCGTCGTTCGTCTCAATTCAATCATCATAGGATGGTGTTTGTAAGAAAAAGAAGTGTTTTTGTGTGTGTACGTGGGAATGATCTACGCTTTTAGTCAAGGGGCTTTTATAGCTTCACCAGGCAAGAGGGCGAGCGTGCAACAACTACGCTCCGGCAGGAAAAGAAAAAGACGAATAGAATCAAGCAAGACGAGTCTTTATTCTCTCGGCAATATAGCTGCTAATTGTTTGACGGCTCTCCTATCGACTTTGGTGGTACTGGTTATCGGCAACTCTTCGAAGAATATCACGCCGCCTCGGAGTTGTTTGGAATCGGCCAGATTTTCTGAAAATATGTTACGCCCTTAAACTTTAATAAATCTTCTGTCTTTCACTATCATCTTGCTAGATCCCTTGCGGGTTAAGCAGAGAGTGCAGAGTTTCAATAGGTTAATTTCTTACAGACCTCTCTGGCTTCTACCACTAATCATAGTTAGTCACATACACGCTTGCTCGTAATAATGCTTAAACTGTTAGTATAAGTAAAAAAGTAAAAAAAAATAATTTAAAAACCTTTTTTAAAAAATAAGCTTTTATAGCAAAAACACAACGAAGAAATCTTGCTTAGTTGAGGAGTTCCTATGGCTTCCATCCGGCTCTGTCATCAGACCTTGGACACCATCCGGGTACAAAGTACTCATCAAGAAAAATCTAGCGTGCCCAAATACGACGGGGTTATATTCCATTGGCCACCTTTCGGTTTCATTCTCAGACCCTGAACACTATCTGGTTGTATATTACTTGTCAATACCAATCTAACAAGCCTTAACACGAGGGGGCAACGTTGTATGGTTTACAAGTTCCTATGGCCACTTTCCGACTCCGTCCTCAGACCAGCTCCATGGTACCATATTATTGCATTGTCACTGACTTTACATATGTATGCCAAATTTCAGCTCAATCAGATGCACCTGCAAGTGCTTGAAAAATGGATCACAAGATTTGAACTGGAAAGACAGACAGACAGACATACGAACATTGCTAGTTAAATAAAAGCTCGTAAAATGGAAGATAAAATTAAATTTTTTCGTGATTACGTACGTTTAAAATATAATAGTAAGAAGAACAATTAGTCTGAACAAAACCTTTGACCAAGTCCTTGATCTCCTGAGCGGTAGGTTGACATCCAGCGCGAGGGACGACGCAGGCTACCACCAGGTCACCACACGCCGGATCTGGGATTCCGGTTACCGCCACATTCAGAACTCCTGGATGCTTCAGGATAACGGATTCTACTTCCAATGGAGCCACCTATGAAAATAATAGGTTTTATAACTATAATACTAAGACACAGCAGATGTCAACTAAAGCAAGTCATTCATCCATAACAACACGCCAGATCCCTTGCGGGGTAGGCAGAGAGTACAGAGTTCCAACAGGTTCTTTCCATACAGACCTCTCTGGCTTGCTCGACTCTGATAGTTCGTCTCATACACGCTCGCCGGCTACGGAGACTCTTGACTTTTCCTTCAGATAAGACTCGGTTTATTTGGTCGTGGTAAGATAGTCTAGATCTTGCCCCATACCTGCATCCTTCCACTTTCACATTGTATATCTGTTTTGTCATTCTTTTCTCTGGCATTCTTTCTATATGCCCGAACCAACGGAGCATGCCCTTTCTCATCTTAACACCGATACTATCTTTCATACCCACTCGCTTTCTTACTACGCTGTTGCTAATGCGCTCGGTCAGCTTCACTCCGCACATCTTCCGCAGAGCTCGCATTTCTACCGCTTTTATCCTACTTACATTATCTTTCTTACATACCCAGCTCTCGCTACCATATAACAGCGTTGGGACAAGAACTCCGTTATATATGGCCAGCTGCGCCTTATGGCTTAAGTGCCGGCTCCTAAGTAGCTTTCCCATCGCACCATTCACTCTGTTCCCTGCACTCACTCTTCTCTCTATGTCAGCGGTGTATTTCCGATCCTTACTGAAGGCGCATCTAAGATATACAAACTCATTCACTTGTTCCAGCATATCGCTCCAGCACCAACCACAATCCTTGCATTCGTTCTGGTTTCTTCCCTTTCAAAAATCATTGGAACGAATAAAGTCCATTATGGTGCAAAAGAACATCTATGCAACAAGACGCAAGACTTGAAAGTAGTTTTTCCACTAGACCAACGAGACTTCCACGTTGGTCTCGTGGCATAACGCATTGCTTTGTGGGCTCAAATCCTAGGTCGGACAAATGGAGTTCTTCTAACGAAAAATTACCAGTATGAGTCTGAAGTCTGCAATTGTTCCCGGTATACGACCATAGGCTCGCCGCCTATTAAATGGGACCTACGTCTGCGAAAAGTGGGTGTGCTCAGTACATCTCTGCCACTCCCGCTTGGGGAATATAGGCGTGATGGTGTGTGTTTTAATTTATTTTATTGAAAGTAATTTGTTTTCAATCGGCAACTAAATTGATTCCAACAATTTTTAAAGAATGTTAAATTTTTTAATTATCAAAAACTCAAAATGATTTTCTCAAATGTTTAACAAGTTCACGCTATACTTTTAGTAAAAATAGACTTCTTGGTAGCCAGAGAGGTATGTAAGGAACAGTGGCACATTTACCAGCAGGATGAGTAGGCTGGAGCCACCGGCGGCAAGTTTTAGGAAGGCGGCAAATTTGGCTCAATTTTTTTTGGTTTTCCAGAAATAAACAAAAAACGTTATACACAAGTGTAAATAGTTTTAAGGCATACCTTACCCCACCTAATAAGTAGTACATGAGAGAGGTTTTCTTAGCTCAAAAATATACCCAAAGACTATTTCTTGTGTAAACTTCACTAAATCGTGAGTTGTAAGAATAACCTACGAACTGCCACAACGATCCCTTGGTTCACAATCATACTAATAACGGGAAAAGCTCATATAATGATAACGATAGAGCACAAATCATAAAATTGCAATTTCATTGACAAAGAAAATGTATTTAATATGATTGTAAACTAGGGTATTGAATTGCAGAGGTTAGTAGGGGCGGCACAAATTGAATAGCCTACTGGTGGCAAATGTGTAAATCCATCACTGGTAAGAAAATAACCTATTAGAACTCTGTACTCTCTGCCTACTCCGCAAGGGATATGGCGTGATGATATAGATAGGTAGATAGGCTTCTTAATATGACGGGGTTCTATCTTTTTATACACAATAAAAATTATACAGACCAAAAATTAATGAAACTTTTGAACTAATTTAATGATATTACGGCTTGGTGCAGTGGTTAAGAGCTTAAGCCGCTCCGCCCACTGTGTCTAATAGTCGCGGGTTCGATTCCCGCACGGTACAAATCTTTCTGTGACCCACAATTATTTGTTTCGGTCTGGGTGTTTGTGCATGTAAATTTCATGTTTGTAAACGCACCCACGACACAGGAATAATTCCTAATGTGGGGCTAGGTTTTAAAAAAAAGAATTGATTCTACTCACCTGATTGTTTCTATACTTGAGAAGCATCTTAAAACGTTCAACGAAATAAAAGTTCCACTGGTCGTCTCTGTAGAATATGTCTCCGGTCTTCAACCACCCATCCTTTGTCATCGTCTCAGCTGTCACCTCAGGGTTGTTGTAATAGCCCTACAAATAAAATGTCGTCAGAGTGTGTACGATGCCTAGAGACCACAGACCAATTAACCTATAGATATGCCTTTGATCCATCACTGCTTAGAGACCACTAATATTATAAATGCGAAAGTTTGGATGTTTGGATATTTGTTACTCAATCACGCAAAAACGGCTGAATAGATTTGGATGAAATCTAGTACACAGATATTCTATTACCTAGATTAACACAAATGAGACTTTTTATCCCGGACAAATGTAAGGTTATTGTCCAAAATTCCACGCGGACGAAATCGCGGGCAAAAACTAGTATAATATTAATATTATAAACATGAAAGTTTGTATGTTTGTTACTCAATCACACAAAAAGGACTGAACGGATTTGGATGAAATTTGGCACACAGATAGTTTATTACCTGGGTTAACACCTAGAATACTTTTTATCCCGAAAAAAATGTAAGGTTCCTGTCTACGGCAAACGCGGCCGACATCGCGGGCAGAAACTAGTTCACAATAAGTTTGAGTGCACGGTCGCCTTGTCGACATTTTTAATTGATAGGTACATAATACTTACATGAGCCGGCACACGTACTTATATAATTAAGTTGAGTCTTTGCAGAAAACACTAATACCCAGTAGAATAATGTTCATGAAACCCCGCAAAACTACGAATACAGAAGGGCTAGCACAGGCGGTACGACAAAAAATTATAAGTAAAGGATTTTGTCGCTTTCGGTGTAAGATAACTGTCTTGTTTTACATGCTAGAATGGCTTATCGTGACAAAAGTTTAACACGAGAACTCATTTTGACTTGCGCACAAGATTCGAATTACGGGCCGACAACATTTTTTGCAACGCGAGATATCTTGCCGCCTATTCTAGCTCTGCAGCTCTACAGCTGTGCTTGCATAACGCAATTTTTTCATCTTTCCCTGTCAAATTGTATATAGTAAATTTAAAAATCACCTTGAACATCGTCGGTCCCCGTAACCAGAGCTCTCCGGGCACGTTGGCGTCAACCACATCTGTCTTTGTGTCGATGTCCACTAACTGAAATGTTTCAGAAAGTCAAATAAAAGAAAAATCAACATCGTCACGCCTATATTTCCCGAGCGGGGGTGGCAGAGCAACCGCCTATTCGTAAGGCAACTCCGCGCATCATGCTGGAACACGACTCGGTCTTGGCTGCATGACCTTTAAAGGACATAGTCGAAAATGACCCCAGAAATAACAAATGTGACCTATACCATAATTATTTGTCTATTTTATTATAGAAGTTGCAAATATCCATACCTAATGCACAATTTGCAATCCAAAAAGAATATTTCAAACTACTGTAAGTACTTAAATCAAAGTCGCCAATGCCTTTTCCGAATGTCATCGTTATTCTCGAATTACGGCTGATGTCAATCCTATCAATCGGTTATATTCAATCGATTACATTTGATATCGATTTGATTATTGTTAGTGTGTTTTTATATAACCTATCTATCTATCTATATCATCACGCCAGATCCCTTGCGGGGTAGGCAGAGAGTACAGTGTCCCAACAGGTTCTTTCCTTACATACCTCTCTGGCTTCCTCCGCTCTCATAGTTCGTCTCATACACGCTCACCGGTTACGGAGACTCTTGACTTTTCCTTCAGATAAGACTCGGTTTATTTGGTCGTGGTAAGATAGTCTTAGGTCTTCCCCGGTACCTGCATCCTTCCACTTTCACATTGTATATCTCTTTGTCATTCTTTCATCTAGCATTTTTTCTATAGGCCCGAACCAACGGAGCATGCCCTCTCTCTTCTTTACACCGATACTATATTTCATACCTACTCGCTTTCTTACTAAGCTGTTGCTAATGCGGTCGGTCAGCTTCACTCCGCACATCTTCCGCAGAGCTCGCATTTCTACCGCATTTATCCTACATTCATTCTCCTTCTTATATACCCAGCTCTCGCTACCATATAACAGCGTTGGGACAAGAACTCCGTTATGTATGGCCAGCTGCGCCTTATGGCTTAAGTGCCGGCTCCCAAGTAACTTTCCCATCGCACCATTCACCCTGTTCCCTGCACTCACTGTTCTCTCTATGTCAACGATTTTACATAGTTGGTTACTAAATTATAACCTCAAAATCTAATACTTTTTATGCAATAATACATTTCCGCCGATTCTCCGTTTAATAATAAATGCATGAAGATACTTTGCCGATAACTTGAAATCGTATACGCATTTTTTCATTGCTGTTGGTTCTGGGATAAATCATGCCTGGACGCAGAACAATGCCCTTTCAATGACAACCGCATAACTTTGACAGACGGTTTGCTCCATTGGTTAGGAGCTTAGCCGCTCTAGCAAGAGCTTAAGCCGCTCCGTCCACTGGATTGAGTAGCCGCGGATTCGATTCCCGTACGAGACAAGTCTTTGTGTGACCGACAAATATTTGTTTTGGTCTGGGTTATTGTCTATATGAGTTTCATGTTTGTAAAAGCACCCTCGACACAGGAATAATTTTTTTTAAGCGTAGCCCCACACTATGATTTATTCCTGTGTCGTGGGTGCGTTTACAAACATGAAAATTCACAAACAAATACCCAGACCGGAACAAATAATTGTGGATCACACAAAGATTTGTCCCGTGCGGGAATCGAATCCGCGACTATTCGACACAGTGGGCGGAGCAGCTCAAGCTCTTAACCACTGCGCTAAATCGTCTTGTATGTACTTGAAGTATACTGAACACTTCAATAACACTTTATGTATGTGCATGTGGGAATATTAGTTTGCTTTATAATACCGTCCCACTGCTAAGTTCACTCACAGGGCATTCTCTTACTAATCGAAGTGAGAGTGATTGGGTCATACTCCACCGCGAGGACCCAGTGCGTATTGTTGGAGTTAGATAAATTGTAATAATAAAACCTCAGATGAATTAGTATACTATCTTACCATGACCAAATAGACCAGGTCAAATCTGAAGGACAAGTCAGGAGTCTCCGTAACCGGCGAGCGTGTATGAGACGAACTATGACAGTAGAGGAAGCCAGAGAGGTATGTAAGGAAATAACCTGTTGGAACTCTGTACTCTCTGCCTACCCCGTAAGGGATCTGACGTGATGATATAGATAGATAGATGAATTAGTATTCTAGATAGAGCATCGCGTGCGCGGTAATTAAAATTAACATTAACCCATAGGGTAGATAATATTTATATTTATATATAATACGTACGCGCGCGCACACATTGACAGTTTTTGAACAAATTAAAAATAAATCGAACACTGGCATCACGCACACATAGTGCGGAACTGAAGCCGCTTTTAGGCGCCATTTTTGTGAGCAATGCTCTCTACACAAGCCTTAGTCTAAGAATTAAACGTTAGGAATTAAAATGGATCACGATTTTGATCGAAACTACTGCCACCGCCCCGCCATACATGCACAATTTGAAAAAAAAGACACTGACTCACACACACTCACATTATTGCTGGAAAAAATCCCATGAATTGTATTACCTTAAATGTACTACTACTACTAGTTACAAGTTATAGAAGACTTTTATATCAACTTCAGCCACTGTATCACAGACAATGGTCCTCGCAGTCCTGAAGCATTCATGATAATTGTCTCACATGTGTGGTGACAAAATCACAGGGCTATACCACTTCTAGTATCTTATTATTATAATTTATATGGTTGTTGGAAACATTAAATAGTCAATTTTATTATTTTCATTTTTTTTATTTAACCCTAGAGAAGGACAGATTATAAGAGATGTCACCTTAGATAGAGACAGACAATAGGCTAATTGACTAAATTTGGGAAACCGTTTTAAATTATTCTATATTACGTTATAAGCACACTACATTAATATTTCCGTGAAATCTACTTTAATATCAATAAAAATCAATGATAAAGTTTAAATATTTAAATACGTGCCAAAAACGCTGTTTCTGTAATGGCGCCGGTTCCATGACATGTGTGACGTCAAACGCTCGTAAACAAGTTAATTAGGTACCTTAAAACTGTGTAGCTGAAACGAATTTCATAATTTCTCTTTGTATTCATTGGATATAATGCTGTTTAATGCCACAATGTACAAATACGTCTATTAATAGTATACACAAACTGTTTCTGTTCCAACGAATCCCAAAAAGTGAAAAATGACATTATAATTAGCTCAAAGCGACCAAAACAGCATTTTATCGCATTTAAATGTTTTTATGTGTTAGGATCACTAGTTAGCTTTACATATACTTGATAGTAGTTAAAAACGTCGGATTTTATAAAACGAAATAACATCTTTAATACCTAACCTCATAATATACCTTAATTGGAAAGGAAGAATCCTTACACTGCTGTTTTTACATTTTTAAATTCCGCAGCATACTCGTAGTAGTCAGCGTTATTCTTAACCATAAATGCGTCAAACTTTGGTAGTTGTTGCTATCAGCTCACATAAAATTTGTCTCCATTTATAAGTTCAAAAGGAATATTTATGCCACTAGTCGATTTATCCAAAGTTATCAGAAAACTGTTTCAGAAATAACTCTAAAGATCGAATATAACACCCAGAAAACATAAAACGCGAACTATAATCAGTCGATGAAGCCACGTTTACTATCGCGTGACGTCACCAGAGTTACAACCAATCACAGGGCGTTCCCGTCACAGAGAAAATTTCTTAAATTATTGTGTTTTTATTTCGTGTGATTTGCAAAAAAATACACATAATTTTAATTTAGTTGAAGTGAAATATGTTTTTTTACCCTATTATCTATTAGGATGACCACAATTTATACTTTATTTTCAATGTTGCCAAATAGCCTATTGTACAATATGATTGGTGTATAAGGAAAATGAAGCTTACTGCAACGCCCGCTAGTTGTGACCCCAAACAGTACATAAGCGCGCGCGAAATCGCACTGCGTGCGTTCAAGCGACTGGGCACTTTATTCAGAAGAAGCTCAGCGTGTTTGAAGAGGCTCACAACTGGTGGTTGGAGCACTGTTTCAAGACTTGTTTAAGTTTTCATTTGAATGTTCACCCTTGACGCATACCAGCCAGAATCTGAAACGGGGCGCATGACTCACTAATTCCGCCCCGTTCAGTTTGTATTAAAGCTCTCTGAACATAGAGTACTATGTAAGATCGTTCTCTTTTGCAATACAGGCGTAACAAGAAATGGACGCAAGTTTATTTAAAATTAAAGCACATAGCAATATAGTTTTCACAGGGCCTTTTTGACTACTTTACAATGGTGTCAATGGTTACTCACTCGATACTCCAAGCATCCTAGAGGCTTCCCCAGGGATCCGTTGGGGGGGTTAAAGGCGACAAACACAGACACACAGACCTCGCTGAGTCCATATACTATGCCTATTTTGTCGTTATTGGTTAATCTCTGAAATCAAAAGTACAGTGATGATTTTAGTACAATTAAAAATACTGACTGCCCCGTTGGTCTAGTGGCAAAGCGCATCGCTTTGTGATCACGAGGTCCGGGGTTCAAATCCTAGGTCGAACAAAAGTAGTTTTCCAACGAAAAATTACCAGTGTGGGTCCGGAGTCACTATACTTCTGCCATCCCCGCTTGGAGAATATAGGCGTGAAGGTTAAAAAAACATGTAGTGACTATCTAGTGTACCCACTACACATTTCTACACGCCGTAGCGCCTATATGTCGTAAGTGAAGATGTTAGAGGTGTACTATTTACACCCACATTTCGCCAACGATATCAAGTCGGGTCGCTCAAAGATCATTAAATCTGTTATTTTTATTTGGTCTAAATAGTCTATATCATCACGCCAGATCCCTTGCGGGGTAGGCAGAGAGTACAGTGTTTCAACAGGTTCTTTCCTTACATACCTCTCTGGCTTCCTCCACTCTCATAGTTCGTCTCATACACGCTCGCCGGTTACGGAGACTCTTGACTTGACATTCAGATAAGACTTGATCTATTTAGTCATAGTCTAGGTCTTCCCCGGTACCTACATCCTTCCACTTTCTCATTATATATCTGTTTTGTCATTCTTTCTTCTGGCATTCTTTCTATATGCCCGAACCAACGGAGCATACCCTTTCTCATCTTTACACCGATACTATCTTTCATACCTACTCGCTGCGAATACGGTCGGTCAGCGTGACTCCGCACATCTTCCGCAGAGATCGCATTTCGACCGCATTTATCCTGCTTTCGTTCTCCTTCTTATATACCCAGCTCTCGCTGCCATATAACAGCGTTGGAAAAAGCACTCCGTTATGTATGGCCAGCTGCGCCTTTTGGCTTAAGTGCCGGCTCCCAAGTAGCTTTCCCATCGCACCATTTACTCTGTTCCCTGCACTCACTCTTCTCTCTATGTCAGCGGTGTATTTCACATCCTTACTGAATCCACGATATACAAACTCATTCACTTGCTCCAGCACATCGTCACCAACCACAATCCTTGCATTCGTTCTGGTTTCTTCCCGTTTTTAAAACCATAATCTTGGTTTTCTTTACAGTCGTCTTTCATAACTGTGACTAGTGTTGGCAGATCAGTGGCTGTTGGCGCTTTTCAAACCGCATCATCTGCATATAGTAGATGGTTTACCACTAGGTCACCCATTTGTACACCTTCATTCATCGCTTTATATTATAAACAGTCTAGCGGACAACACGCAACACTGCTTGACGCCGATTTTAACATCAAACCAGGGTGACCTGTTAACACCCACCCATACGCATGCCTTGCTGTCCATAGGTGGACTGGACGGCTCGCAACAGTGCCATTTATACCATACTCTTGTAAAATGTCCCAAAGTCTCTTTCGCACGACTCAATCAAACGCCTTCTCCAGATCCACAAAACCGCAAAAAACCTTCCGGCCCACTGCCAGATGCTTCTCTACGATGTTGCGGAGGGAGAAAACTTGATCCGAACATCCTCTTCCGGACCTGAAACTCCCTTGTGCCTCGCACAACATTCTATTGGACTTCTCGCGCATTCTCCGTTCGATAATTTTATTTTTTTATAATTTCTAAATAGTATTTAAATATATTAACTACTAATATTTGGCTTTGACGATATTCACCGACATTTGTAAACCAAAGAGAGATAGAAAATCCAAGAATGTTTAGCTCTTTACAAATCAGTTTATACTGTTCCACTGCTGCGCGAAGACTTTCTCCCACAAATCGACGTGAGAAAGATTAGGCCATCAAGCGGAATCAGCGCGGATTGGAGGATTTGACTATTTGGCGCAGTGGTTAAGAGCCTCTCTGTCCACTAGGTCAAATAGTCGTGGGTTTGATTCCCGGACGGGACAAATCTTTGTGTGACCCACTATTATTTGTTTCGGTCTGAGATGGGTGACCGTTTGTAATATTTTCACATTGAATTTCTCCGTTCTTCGGAAGGCACTCAAAGCTCTTGGTCTGTATGAAATGGTTTTGCTTTTACCTTTGCTTAACCTTGGTGATGGCTAAGAACACTGCGGTTGCAGAGTGCTACAAGCGGTCAGGTACTTATGTAGTGTTCGTGTCTTGGGTGCGTTTACAAACATAAAAATTCACATACAAATATACCCAGACCGAAACAAATGTTTATGAGTTACACATAGATTTTCCCCTAGGGGAATCGAACCCGCGACTACTCGACCCAGTGGGCGGAGCGACTTAAGCTCTTAACCACTGCGCGAAATCCGACAACTTCACCTTAATGTCGTTCATGAGTTGAGGAGCCACTGCACTGCCACCCAGCATGACCCACTCGAAGCAGGTGAAGTCGCATTTGCCTTCAGCTGCCAACAGTGTCGTCATCAGGTTTGGACTAAGACTTTTGTAGGTAGGCTGCTTAAAAAATGGTTAATATTATAAACTGTAATCGCGACTATCATTTACCTACGATGGTCCTGAAAATTAAATCGATAACAATCCTCCATACATATCTAGGTCGCGATGTGAAAGTTCGCACGACGCTTGACATATATACAAGCCCCCGACAACAACTCTCGGAGAAGTGGAAGGCCCCGCCAAATACAACATCCGTCTAGCTGGAAGACCTTCCCTTTGCCAAATCCTGCCACAACTTTCCAGCCACAAAAACACAGGTACGTCTATTATGTATTTTGTTATTACATGCCCCAGGTTGTGATCGCATAGTTCTTCTGTGCAGGCCATCCTTCGTCGACGATGGTAGTCTCAAAGAAATGGGGATCGCTCCATTTTTAATTGGGTTTTAAAAACATCGCATTTGCCATTACACCAGGAATTTTTTTTTATTGCAGACTAGTCGGCGATTGACCTATCCTACCTGATGAACAATTACAGGATCTGGACTCTATAACAATCAGGTAGTAAACTACTATCGCTTGAATAGATTATAGATATTCAGAAAAGTTTTATTTGTTGGATTGCAACTAAAGATAATGCACATTAGTAATAAATGAACCTATACTGTCCCAATGCTGGGCAAAGCCTTCTCACAAATCGGGGGTCGTACCCCACCACGCGATTCTGGCGAAGATTAGTGGAGGTAGATTTATGGTTACAGCTGTTGGAACTTATCAATTTCGAAGGCTTTCAATTTGACTTAACGATTACCACATAAAGTAGCCGGAACTGACGGCTTAGCAAGCTTTTGAAGGGACAGAGATGCTCGACACTGAAAATGCCTTAAACGGATCCGCATCTCATACCGACTGAGTTAAATTCTGCTTATTTTGGTAATCGCTAAAAACACCGTGCATACGCATCGCTTAAAACGCCTCATGTGGCCCGAGGACAGTCCATGACATGATTGAAGAGTTCAACAAAGTACTGCACAGTGATGTAATTGCTCCTGCATTCATCACCACCCGTAAAATGTCCACTGCAAAACCTCCCAAAGATCCTCACAACGACTGGCCAGAGATAAGCAAAATGTAATAAGCATAATGTCTAGACGGACGATTTAGCGCAGTGGTTAAGAGCTTGAGCTGCTCCGCCCACTGTGTCGAATAGTCGCGGGTTCGATTCTCGCACGGGACAAATCTTTGTGTGATCCACAATTATTTGTTCCGGTCTGGGTATTTGTTTGTGAATTTTCATGTTTGTAAACGCACCCACTCCACAGAAATAAATCCTAGTGTGGGGCTACGTTTTTAAAAAAAAAAAAAAAATTAAATTAATGATTAACGATCACAGTTACATTTGATAATCTTCAACGATTACGATTCATTTTTGTCTTCAATGATGATTGAAAATTAAGAAATGCGTATCAAGCTTGATTGCTCCGTCAAAATTACCTTGTATTTGTTAACGAGGTCAGCAAAATGGTCGACTGTAATTGGAGCAGAGGTCTGGATACGTGTATATACCAATACAGGTGAGAAGATGAAATGCATACTAGCTGATAGCCAGTGCAGAGGCGACAGGACGAGGGCTCCATTCGTTGGAGTAGGAAAATTGGATGAAATCGTCCTGGAGTAGAATAGGTGAGGAAGGAAAAAATAACAAAGCATCTTTTTCAAGCTATAAGCTTAACATCGGTAAGGAGTTAGGCAAACGTTTTAAAGGTAATCATTTCCGTAGTTTAAAATTGGGACCTTTTCCTAGGCATAAAGTTGGGTACCTACTATAATATGAATGTGGGGTCGCCAGACATATATAAGATGTTTTAAGAAGACTAAAATTTTGATAAAAACATAGTTTAAGAACATTTCCATACTTGCTAGCTTAAAACCGGAGCCTTTTTGGAGGTGACTACAAAGTTACAAAAAAACCTTGATAACCTACTTCAAAGTATGGTAACTAGTTTATTACGTTAGAGAACATTATTAAAAATCATCATATGATATTGCTAGGCCCTTTTCGTGGGCCTTAACTTTCAGTAGACATTCCAAAGTCAACAATATAAACCGTCTTTCATGGTAGTAAGGGGTTTATATGTAGGGCTCAGTTTTTGAAACTGCGACACATTACAACTACACTACAACTTTGCAGTTTGTTATAAAGACGCTACTAACCATAAATAAGCCAATGCAATCACCATATTCTTGTGAGAAAGTGCAGCTAGTTTTGGCATTCCAGTTGAGCCGCTGGTTGATGTTAATAAAGCAATCTCTTCTTCAGTATTGAAGTCAGCAGGCCTGGAAATAATAACGCACTAAAGAGATTTGCGGTGGCTTTCTGTCGTAAATCCCATCCTTCTCTCTAATATAGTTGAGGGAAGTGATGACTGTTCCAGTAGTCATACTCGTAAACGGGTGCTGCTTGTGGGGACTGGTCTAGTTGGAATCCTTTAGATACTTACTTCTTAGAAACAACTTCGTTAGTCTCATATACCAGTCTTAAGGCATCACACTGGAACTAGATCATAATTTTATTAATTGTAACGTAAATATTGTACCCACACAATATAATTGTCAGAATCAGAATCGAAGAGAAGAAGGTCAAGAAACTCCACGGTTACTCTTTTAAAATAGTATTTAACAGTTTCTTTTCCCATTAACATTTCAATGTCGGGTATAGAAAAACAGTATCTATCAGGTGGGTCTAAGTTTAATTAAAAAAAATTATACTATTTTTGAGAATGGCTACATGGTTTCCTCATTTACAGAGAAAGATATAAGAAAACAAAAATACTATATTAATAGATGGAAGAGGAGAAGTATTAAATAATAATAGCTGAACAAGTTATACATATTCAATCTACAAGTGGAGCTGGAAGGATAAAGTAGATATGAAAACATTAAGAGAATAACTCATATCAATATCAACGGTGGGCATGCATGACAAGTGTCTGTACTGCAACCAAAGAGGTTTGAAACAAATTGCAACTGAATTCTGTTTATGGTTGAGAAATGACACATATGTGTTTTAGAACTTTTTGCGCGGTAAAGCAGATATCCAGATGTACAGGCTCATTTGTAAGGCATATTGAGATTAACTTGACTCAATAACGGAGGGCAACGAATAACCCCATTGACCAATTTGTATAGGAATAGATGATCAAGTTCCAAGTTCAAGTTTCTTCATGTTTCCAATTTGGGTATTTTGTAATATTTTAAACGTGTGTCATACGAAGGAAGACATCACCATACCGCTTTGATATGGAAGATGTAATAGGAACCTCTTTTGGACCGCCTCTAACCTCTGCTTATGTACGGCATAAAAAAGAATCCAGACCACGCTGCAGTAGCTCTTATAATGGAATTAAATATTGTAAATTTACTTGCAGGATTTTTGGAGTCTTTACAGTTCCGCAGCACAAAACCTAGCATTTTGTAACCTTTTTTCGTCATGTTGTCAACGTGCAAGTGTAAGCAAAGTTTATTATCTATATATAAACACCTAGAACGCAAATTATTTCTGCTTCTTTAATCACCACATCAAAGAGAATATAATCACTACGTTATACACCACATGATTTAGTCTATAAGAACGAAAGTATTATCCATTTTTCTTTAAAAAAATACAATATTACATTTGGAGTTTGATCTCATATTTTCGCGACAAAAATCAGAAAAACGATCCAGATCCCCCTGAAGTAGACTACAATCAGAATGTGCCAAGCGTTATACAATTTTGGGATCATCCGCTACATCATTAATGTTAAAAATAATGGACCAAGGTGAGATCCTTATGGAACACTTGAAGCCATATGTACGAAAGAAGTGAAACCTTTATATAATTATAACCTTTGATGATCTTTCAGCGAGATAAGACGCGCACCAGTTTAAAAGGTTACTTGTAATACCGTTTAGTGATATAGTTTGCTTATTAAGATGATATGGTTCACCTCGTCAAACGCTTTACTAAAGTCAGTGTTTATGACGTCTACAGGTGTGCCGCGGTCAACGGCATTCAGTACTGTAGTTACAAAACAAGCGAGATTTGTCGCAGTAAATCTTGCTTTTATAAAACCATGTTGTTCCTCCAAAATAGTATGTTGCATATCTTCTTCTTCTTCAGCCGAAAGACGTCCACTGCAGGACAAAGGCCTCCCCTAAAGACCGCCACAACGACCGGCTTTGTGCTGTACGCATCCAACTTCTACCCGCGACCTTCACCAGGTCATCGGTCCATCTTGTAGGGGGCCTACCCACTCCACGTCTTCCGGTACGTGGTCGCCATTCGAGAACCTTTCTGCCCCAACGGCCGTCAGTTCTACGAGCGATGTGCCCCGCCCACTGCCACTTAAGTTTAGCAATTCTGAGTGCTATGTCAGTGACTTTCGTCCTGCTGCGGATCTCCTCGTTTCTGATTCGATCCCGCAGGGTAACTCCGAGCATAGCTCTCTCTGTTGCATATGCCACAATATAAAGGCATACACAATCGCCTCGAAAACCTTACCGAAGATGGACAAAAACGATGCAGGTCTATAGTTTTATATCCCCTTTTGTAGAATAGTACTACTAACGCTTGTTCCTATGTAGATGGGAACTGACCTGTTGATAACGATTTATTAAAAATTATAGTTAGAGGTTTTTCTATAACTTCGCTGCAGTTAATCACAAAATTGAAGGCAATCCATCCCTTCCTCGAGTAGAGTCTTTAAATATTTTATGCAATTTCTTTAGAAATATGTATGTCATTTAAGGTATGTAAGTCAGGCGTATTACTCCTAATTGAATTTACCCTATCAGTTGTTAGTTTAGCCGATTTGCCGATATATACAGACGAAAAACAGCGTATAATTAAAATCTTTTATAAAAAAAGGTAAACCGACTACAAAAAGCAAAAAAAATAAATATTTGAAGTCGGTGCCAAGTAACCGACTGCACCAACCAGCACCGACTTCAAATATTTATTTTTTTGCTTTTTGAAGTCGGTTTACCTTTTTTTATAAAAGATTTTAATTATACGCTGTTTTTCGTCGGTTTACCTTTTTTTATAAAAGATTTTTATTTTACAATTTTAAGTGACCAGGGAATTATTCTATAGTAGGGTACCTATAGGATTGACGTAATACCCATAATATCTCAATTTACACATGCCTATTGTTTGTCGTTAAGGAGTTCCCTGGTGTATCTTCTAAGTCCAAGGTCCAATGTCAATAAAATTAATATGGGACCACCTTGGAGATATACTGAACCCAATGCAAAAAAATTATCAAGATCGTTCCTCAATTGACGGCAATATCGCTGAACATACATAAAAAAAAAAAAAAAAAAAAGCATACATACAACCGAACATAGAACCTCCTCCTTTTTGAAGTCGGTTAAAAAGATCACATACCCATTTGCCCTCATTCGCTACTTGATTGTTATACTATTGTACGTACTTTAGACCATATGTTAGACCAGAAATGTTTTGGACTTGTAGTAATAGATGTTTCAATAGAGGCAATATAATTATTGTAACCCATAAGTGTCAAGTTTTTTGCCCTAGCCTTGAGTATCCGGTATGATATATTATCCACCGGTTTTTTATATTTACCGTAAAGTAAACTTTTTTTGAATACTCGAAAAAGGTCTTTGCTAAACCATACCGGATATTTATGACTGTTTTAAAATTATAGAGTGCAAAATGTTATAAAATAAATCAACCATGGCATCTACACACACTGTGAGAAACAATCCAACCAAGATATTCCTTTCAGTTCATTAATTATCTTACTACAGTCCGGTTTATAAAACTCGTATCTGGGTTTCAAATTATTACGTAGAGGACTTGGACCCTTATCGTTGAAGTTATAAGGGGAGGATGGTAGGAAACAATATGATTTAAAAGCGAATCTTATACCTCTGAATCATTCACGGTTATGTCGGACAAAATTAGATCTAAAACTCTGTTTTTATTCTTTAAAATACCATTATATTGGTCTAGTTTGTGTTATACTACAAAATCTAAAAACTTTTGCTCGAATACGCTGTTTTTATTTACAGCAGCCACTAGCGGCGAGCCCAAGTTATCATGCCAAGTAATGTTACCTAGGTTTAAGTCACCTATCAATAATGATTTCGTGAAATATTCCAAGACTCAGTCAGAATTTTCGAGAAAATATTCAAGTATGTGTCTTTGTACTAGCGGAGGAATATAGGCACATCATATAAATAGGTTTTCTGGTTTATTGTAAGACAATATCTCGACACACAATACATCTTAGCAAATTTCATTTACTTTTTATAAAAATAATAAGGAAATTAAATTTGACAATTGTAAGTACCCTCGCAGGGTTTATGCTATTAATATTATAAACTAGCTACGAGTATTACCATAGGTCCATTATCCATAGGTCTCTAAAGCGCAATCTTATTTAACGCTATCGCCGTCTCATAAAAAACATATACAATACTTGGGTACTTTTGTTCGCCGTGCTTACGCAGTGCGGTGTGGGCGTGTGTCGCGGCCGTGCCTCAGTACATCAAATCCTATTTACTAGTGGCCTATTATTATTTTTCAAAATCTCGTTTCCTCTTGAAGTGTTTTAATGGCCAAACTCCGCCCAAAAAAGTAAAATGCCGAAGGTTCAACGTACCCCTCCCTCTACACCTGTCTCAGACACCCAAAAGGTTGATACTATTATGGACGATGATCCTCAAACCTCAAATGTTTCTCAAAGAAACAAGCCTAAACGTGGAAGAATCAGTGACTCACCCCATGAGACCGAAGAGAAATCCTTTGAAGTTCGTATTATGAATATGCTTAAGACATGGAAAAAGGACCAGAACGCTATTTTACAGAAATTAACATCGGACATTGCGGAAGTAAAGCTTCAAAACACGAATATACAAAAATGTAACACTGAAATCGAAAAATCCATGGAATATTTTAATAAAGAATATGAAAACATGAGGCAATTAATTGAAAAAATGGAAAAGGAGCGATCCGATCAACGTAATTACATATTTGAGCTGGAAAAGAAGCTTAACGATCTCCAGCACAGCTCTCGTTCAGCATGCGATGAAATCCGTAACGTACCTGTTGGCGAAAAAGAAAATTATAAGGACCTCACTGCTATTGTCCTCAAAACCTGCTCTGCAATTCAATCCTGTGTTAGCCAAGCGGATCTGCGTGATGTCTACCGCCTTCCCGGAAAGAAAGGGGATATTAGACCAATAGTCACAGAATTCCTTACTGTCCAACTGAAAAACCAAGTGCTTGAGTCCTCTAGAGTCTTTAACAAGGGCCTACCATTTGCTGAAAAATTAAATACTGAGCATATTGGTATAAGTGGACAAAAAAGTCCGATTTATATCTCAGAATATCTTCGGCGAACCAGAGACAATTATTTTTTGAAGCACGGAAATTTGCAAAGTCATATAAGTATAAGTTCTGCTGGGTACAAAACGGAAAAATATTTCTTCGTCAAACGGAACAAACAAAATCAGTGCTTATTACTTCAATATCTAGTCTTAAACAATTACATAAGCCCGAATAATAAGTGGAACTCCTACTTTTCACTTTGTCTGTCGCTGTTATTTAGATTTTGTACTAATCATACACAAAATATTATTTTACATTTACTTGCATGTTGGATTAATTACTACCACACTTGTATTTTTTTAATGTTTTTTAGGTTTTTAAAATATTTTACAATATCACTTACACTTAAACTAAAGTATGTATTCAGTCTTCAGTTGGTGCTTATTCTTGGTATATTGCATAACCACTCAAATTTTATAATTACACCTTTGAAATTCCTACATGAACTTCGTCGTAGCCATAATAGTACGTCTGTCCCAATTTCGTATGTTCATCTTAACCTGCTCCTATGTCAAATTAATTTATTTAAGGTCACAATTTATACAATATCCATATTTATAACCAGTTCTAAAACTATATCTTGCTTACTGTTTTTAATGTTTCGTGTTCGTTATGTAAGTTATTGTATATACTGCATCTACCCAATAAACCTAGTCAATTATTTTACTTGTCAATGTTCAATATTAATAATTAGTTTACTAATATGCTCACATTAAATTACATATCTAATGAACTTGATGAGTTTGGTACTCAACTTTCTCGTTCTTGTAAGCCAGAAGAATGTATTAACTTTGTAACAAAGAGTATGAAGGATTTAAGAATACTGGATTAACAAAACTCCGATAATTCCTGTTCTAGAGGGATATTCATCATATCACACATTGAGTAACAATAACCAGAACGACGGGGTTATTATATACATCCGGTCTTACTTAACTCATCAAGTAAGGGAACCTGATTTCTTGGATGGTAACTGCTTAGTTTGCAAACTCAACTCTAGTAATTTAGTCATAATTGCACTGTATCGGTCCCCATCTTTTCTTAATCATGATAATTTCATCAAAAGTCTAGATAATGTGCTTACCTCTAACTCAAATCAGAAACATGTTATTATAGTAGGAGACATGAACTTTAATATTGCTTCTTTGGAATTGAACCCGAAGGCGAATGAATACCTTAATCTAACTGCATCGCATGGATTTCTTCCAACTCACACTCTTCCCATCCGGCTAAATAACTGATTAGATCACGTTTTTCTAAAATCAGATGCAAAATCAACGACTATTGTAGTGGACACCTACATAACAGACCACGCACCAGTCCTCGTATGTGTTGAAACTAAACCTATGCGCGTCCACGCCAACTATTCATGCTCAGTTACTGATTACCCTGCTGTCTATAAAGAAATTTCTAATACAGATTTCACCGATGTCTTGAAATCCAACGACGCGAATCAGGCCGCTAGTTATTTAGTTTCCACAATTGACCAAATTATAAAAAAGACATTCGAAAACTGTTAAAACATCATCAAAATGTAGGCTCCTTAAACCGTGGATTACACCCGGATTGCTGAGGTGCCATCTCGAAAATTTTGGAAAAACTTTTAAATACTCGTTTAATGAAATATTTAGAAACACATAATATCCTAGCACCTAATCAGTTTGGGTTCCGAAGCAAGAAATCTACGGAAGATGCGGTTGCGGCGTTGGTTGAAAGCATTGTTGAAAAATTAGACTCTAGAAAAAAATGCCTTGGAATTTTTCTAGACCTTACTAAGGCCTTTGACACCGTCTCTATTCCCCACCTTTTGTCGAAAATGGAAGGACTTGGAATTCGAGGCAAAGGACTTGATATTTTTAAAGACTATCTCTCAAACAGAACCCAATGTGTCAAAATAGGTTCACACATCAGTGACTCTCACTTATGGTGTTCCACAAGGCTCTATTTTAGGCCCTACACTTTTTCTCATTTATATTAACTCACTTTGTGGACTCTGTGTTCCAAACTGTTCCATTTTTACGTATGCTGATGATACAGCATTACTCATTCATGGAAAGGACTGGATCGATGCATTTTCCCACGCTGAGTATGCCCTTGGCCAAGTTATGAGCTGGCTTTCCCACAACCTTCTCACTCTGAATTTAAATAAGACCACTTACCTGACCTTTGCCCTAAAGCAAGCGTTGCAACCGAAACTGGACTCTTTTATACTTAAAGCGCACTCATGCTCAATCTCTCCTCCATACACTGGTTGTAGTTGCAAATCGGTGATGAGGTCTAACCAAACCAAATATCTTGGTGTACAAGTTGATAGTCTTTTAAACTGGAAACCACAATTAGAATCGCTAACGTCTCGTACAAGGAAACTTATCTTTATCTTTAAAAAACTGCGGTACTCTGCAGATATCGAGACACTAATAACTGTGTACTATGCACTTTGTCAAGCCATCTTATCATACTGCATCTCTGTGTGGGGGGGTGCATCCAAAACCATGTTCCTGATATTGGAGCGCGCTCAAAGAGCGGTGTTGAAGGTCATGACCTCTAGACCTTTCCGATACCCTACTTGTAAGCTGTACACCAATTGTCAGGCCCTTACTGTGAGACAGTTATTTATTCTCCATACGATCCTAAGGAAGCACTCATCTCTTAAGTTTGACAGCATCGCCTTAAAAAAGCGACGAGCATATAATATTTGTCCATCAATAGCTTTTAGAACGACTATGGCCAAACGACACTTTAAAGTCATTGGGAATATTATATATAATAAAATGAACAAAATGTGTAATATTTATCCTATGAACAGGCATCAATGTAAAATAAGTGTATTTAAATTTCTTTTAACTAAAAATTATGTTGAGACAGAGAATATGCTCAAATTTTAATCATTCCAACTGTAGCTATAAAATAAAACTTTATTTATAATACTTGCTCGTAAGTATTTGTCCACACCGTGCACTTTTTCGAGAACATATTATACATTTCAATAAACTCTGCTGTGATGTCATAGTTCTAGCTCAACTTTCTAAGAAGCGAGCACTGGTGTCCATAACACAAGTTAATTCTTAATTTGGGCACCTGAGTTCAATCAAACAGTTTAAAACAAAATATAACATTTGATCTATTACTATTACTTGTATGATGTAATCTGTAAGTGTTTCATTGTACACTATTTTTGGTGAAATAAAGTATTATTATTATTATTTTAAACCTTTTCTACCTACCCTGCCAAATATCGTAATCTGGCGATTTTTTTTTTAATAAACTTGCATTGTGAGCAAGTAACATAGTTTTGTCAATAAATTTCGTCAGTCTTCTCATAAGAATATACAGTTCATGTTCATGATCAAAATTATGTTGAGATATCTCAAATAAATGATAATACAAAGTTTCGTGTACGGACCATTCATCGTTAAAGGTTTTTCTCCAAAAGAGACAATCCTGAATGTATCGTCGGTTCAAGCACGAAATCATGTTTGTGTTTAAATCAAACATGTATGTACAATTTCAGGCGAGTGCTTATAACCACCAAACAGTTTCTCCTGAAAAGACAAACCTGAGTCCAATATAAGAAAGATCATGGAGGAATTCATATGTAGGCAAAATCATGAATTTTAACATAATATTGCAGCTCGATACTAACAATAACAAAAATAATAAATTTTTATGGTTTATCCCGTGATTGTCCCAGAATGATTGTTGTTTTCGGGATAAAAAGTATTCATTATTTTAAGTTTGGGTATAAGTTATTACTATACCAAATTTCATTGAAATCCTTTTTGTAGTTCTTGCGTGATTGAAACACTAAGACACAGACAAACAGACGGACAGATAGACAAAGAGACAATAATTCCAAAAAAAATTGTTTCGGCCGCTATCTTCTTCTTCTTCTTCTTCTTCAGCCGAAAGACGTCCACTGCAGGACAAAGGCCTCCCCTAAAGACCGCCACAACGACAGGCTTTGTGCTGTACGCATCCAACTTCTACCCGCGACCTTCACCAGGTCATCGGTCCATCTTGTAGGGGGCCTACCCACTCCACGTCTTCCGGTACGTGGTCGCCATTCGAGAACCATTCTGCCCCAACGGCCGTCAGTTCTACGAGCGATGTGCCCCGCCCACTGTCACTTAAGTTTAGCAATTCTGAGTGCTATGTCAGTGACTTTCGTCCTCCTGCGGATCTCCTCGTTTCTGATTCGATCCCGCAGGGTAACTCCGAGCATAGCTCTCTCCATCGCCCTTTGGGTGACCTTGAGCCTTCTTATGAGGCCCATCGTAAGCGACCATGTCTCAGTGCCGTAAGTCATCACTGGCAACACACACTGGTCAAAGACTTTTGTCTTGAGACACTGCGGAATTTTGCACGAGAAGATGTTACGTAGCTTCCCGAACGCCGTCCAACCGAGCTGGATTCGACGATTGACCTCTTTCTCGAAGTTGGACCTACCTAATTGGATTCTTTGTCCCAGGTATATATAATCGTCAACAACTTCGAGCGTAGAGTCTCCAACCTTTATAGAAGTTGGTACTACATGGACGTTTGACATGATCTTCGTCTTGTCCATGTTCATTTTGAGACCTACTTGTTGAGAGACTCTACTGAGGTCGTCGAGCATGGCACTGAGGTCTTCCAGGGTATCCGCCATGAGCACGATATCATCGGCAAATCGAAGGTGAGAGATGTACTCGCCGTTGATGTTGATACCTAGTCCTCTTCAGTCCAGAAGCTTAAAGACATCTTCCAGCGCGGCGGAGAACAGTTTCGGGGATATAACGTCTCCCTGTCTCACACCACGCTGCAGTTGAATAGGTTTCGAGCTCTGGTCCTGAAGGCGGACTGACATAGTAGCGTTTTCGTACAAACTCTTCAGCACCTCGATATACCGGTAGTCAACTTGGCACCGCTGGAGAGACTGTAGTACAGCCCAAGTCTCGATCGAATCGAAGGCCTTCTCATAATCCACAAACGCTAAGCATAGTGGCAGGTTATACTCTTCAGTCTTCTATGACCTGTCGCAGCGTATGAATGTGGTCTATGGTGCTGAAGCCTTTTCGGAAACCGGCTTGTTCGGGAGGCTGGAAGTCATCTAGTCTGCGCGCGAGACGATTCGTGATGACTCTCGAAAACAGTTTATAGACGTGGCTCAGAAGTGAGATGGGTCTATAATTCTTCAAGAGGGTTTTATCACCTTTTTTGAAGAAGAGAACCACCACACTTTCGCGCCATGACTGTGGCGTTTTGCCCTCGAGGATGACGGTGTTGAATAGTTTCTGGAGAGCCCTCAATATCGGCTTTCCACTAGCCTTGAGAAGCTCGGCTGTTATACCGTCCTCGCCTGGCGCCTTGTTGTTCTTGAGCTGTTTGAGAGCCATACTAATCTCGCACAGACTGATGTCCGGGATGTCATAGGTATAGTGTCTTGTCAATTTGGCTCTTGGGTCTATAGCCGGCTCACATCAGTACAATCACCTGTCTGCAATCCGGCTATAGACCCGGCTCGGCCGCTATATCGATAAGGAAATGTACATTCTCATACAAAATGTAAATTCAAATTGTCGAAAAATATTAAATGTACAGATTCAGCTAGGTTACAGTTTTATTATATGTATATAGATAGAAGATAGATGTGAAAGTTTGTGTGTTTGTTAATCAATCACGTAAAAACGGCTGAAGGGCTTTGGATGAAATTTGGCAGATAGATAGTTACCTGGATTAACACAAGGATTCACGTCGTCACTACATATTTAAAACAAAGTCCCCTCCGTCGTGTCTGTCTGTCTGTCTGAACACGATAAACTTAATAACTACCGAACGGATTTTCATACGGTTTTTACCAATGGATTCAAGAGAATGTTTATGTGTGTAATTCACGTGTTAAGCCGAGGCGGGTCGCTAGTACTAAATGTTCGGACGGAAGATATATTTTCACTGATGCTAATGCACTGATGCTAATGTTACATTGATCAACCTCATTGTCTATTTATTATCCAAGTCCTAGTTGATGGAAAAAATACTTACTTAAAGTTTTTTACAGCGTCTTCATCTACATTTTTCAATAAATTATCAAATGTCTTATGCTTGCTTCCTCTATCGAAGGTCACGACATGAGTTTTTATAGCAGCTAGCTCCAAGGCTTTCTCCACAGTGTCAGCTTGCTCGTTTTGGCAAATGATAATGCTTGGTTTTGTTACCTCAAAGAAGTGCCTTAATTCATCTGAAATTGAGTTTTTAAGTTGCTTATTTTATTTTAAAGATATCTGCAGAAAAATCCCAATCGATACAAGCCCGGTTATCGTTTAAAAAAAAAACACCGCCAGGCCTATATTCCCCAAGCGGGGCCTGCATAGGTGTACAGTGTATACCCACTTTTCGCCGACGATTTTAGGTCCTATGAAATAGTGGGCGAGCCTATTGCCATATACCGGACACAATTCCAGACTGCAGACCGATACCGATTTCCTTTCAACAAACTCCAAATCAATTGCGGTAATAAACAAATTCTCTCGGCGAGGTAAAACTTTCAAAACACGGTACACCAAAACTAAACTTCGTAGTAACTTGCTCCACGATGAGCAGCGGTTAGCTAACGCAAGTATATCACCATCTTCTTGAGGCGCGGAAGACGTTACAGGATGTGCGAGGATCCTCTGCTCAGGGATATCTGCAGGTATATAATCGATGTCCTTCAACGGCCACTGCGTAGAGTCTAACAGAGCCCACGGCGGTCCCTGGTGCCACAATGGGTGTGAAACCAACTTAGCAGGCGTCAATCCGCGAGACAGACAATCCGCTGGATTATCTGTTCCGGATACATGATAGAAATCGCTCGCGGGTATGTTATCGGTTAGCTTCACAACGCGATTAGCAACAAACGTCTGCCAGCGGTGGGGGGAACCTTTTATCCAATACAGAACGACTTTTGAATCTGTGAAAGCATATACTTTCAAGCCGGGAACGCGTGAAGAGTAAGTGTCCACGACGGTGCGAAGCAGCTGCGCCAGCAGGCCTGCAGCGCACAGCTCTAGTCGTGCCACGGACAGCGGCTTCATTGGCGCGACTTTAGATTTAGCGCACACCAGGCGGATGGTGTTGACGCTCGCGGAAGAAACATGCATGTACACAACACCTCCATATGCATGTTCACTCGCGTCCGAGAACCCGATCAACGTGACGACACAATCGCTGCGCACACCTAAATGTCGCGGGATTTTAAGTTCGTTCAAAGATGGTAACTCTGAACAAAATTGTTTCCATCGTCTCACGACATGAGGTGGCGGTTCCTCGTCCTCGTCACCACCGCTGCGCGCCATCTGGCGTAGGGCGGCCTAAGCTGCTTCTACCCCCTCCGACGGAGCAGCCCGATCAGTGTGCCTAGATCACTGTGCGACAGCGCATCCTTCTCGTTGGACGTGTTGTTGTGTTGACCCCCGCGCGCACACTCCGAGCATACGAAGAGCCTTTGTCTTCGTATGTCGAAAACGCGAAGAAGGAAGGATTCCGAAAACTAGCACCGCTTGCGTCCACCCCGGGGTGCCAAACAATCAGCGAGCCGCGTGAGGTCTCCGAGCGCTAGGCCGTCACCTATAGCCAGGCGCACTGGTGGATCTCCAGAGTAAAAGGTACGTGGATTGCATAAGCCCCCAGTCGAATATTTATATAACAGTTACCATCTTCCGCAATACAGTCCACTTTGTGGGCATGGGCGGCGGCCGCTTTCGGGATTGGGAGAACCGCGTCTCCATAGTAGTGGTCCCCCTCGTCGGATTGTTGAGGACTATTGTTTGCAGTAGCTGACCGCCGTGGTCACAGTAGTTAGGTTGGTCCCGCGACTAGTTAGTTGCGCCCGCGCTAGGTGTTGCCCTACGACGAGAACCGTTCTCGTTGTTATATTTCCTACGGTCTTATTGGGTTTGCCAACTAGTAGTTAGTGTTTAAACCGCATATTCGTAACAATAATAGTAATATTTGTTCTGTTTTTGTTACGTACCATAGGTAGGTACCGTTTGAATATCTTGTTATTTGTGAGATATCGCAATATAATTATAACTTATAGTTACCACCACCTTTGTAACATATAATAATATTTTTTTATATCGTTTGAATAGATTATTATCAGATATTTCGGGAATTAACAAATATTTTTGAAGTTGTTAAATTTAATTGTAGGTAGTTCTGTGTATCGCGCCGCGCCGTGCACGACCGGTGCACGGTCATTGCTAAGTAGGTCACAAGTTGTACTTTGAACCTTTGTAGAATCTTCGAGTTTAATATTGGGATTTTAGTAGTTATTAGTTTATTTTATTCAAAATGTCGAAAGGTGAAACCGCTGATTGCGAATTAACTATTTTAGAATGCAAACGTAACGCGATATTTGAATTTTTTCAAGAAATTTATGATTCGATCAAGAAGATAAAAGATAATGATCAACCTGCAAAGGACATGTTCTTATGTACCGTTTCCAATATAGATAACATGAGAACAGAGTACATCGAGGTATTGGATAGTTATAACAAACGTTTGCTTTCCGTCAATCCAACCGCTAAACCCAATTATAAATGTTTAATCGCATTTGAACAGCTGTATAGCCGTGTCAAGAGCTGTAAGGCACAGTTCTCCACAACTTCTCAGTCGCCAGCGAGTGGTTACTCGCCACTTAAGGGTCGGCCCTCGCTGCCGCCCATTGATTTAGTGTCGTTTGATGGTGATATTCGCTCGTGGCCTTTGTTTTACGCAAGCTTTAAGTCTACCATTCACGATAATCCCTCGCTTACAGACTCGGAAAAGTTATATTATTTATTAGGTAAAATAGGCAGCAAAGCACAAGCAGTTTGTGCTGGCATTACACCCAGCGCAGATAATTACGCACTTATTTTACAAATTTTAATTGATAAGTACGAAGACAAACGTATGCTGGCTTCTACTTACTTGAATCAGTTATTTGATTTTAAGCCTTTAAACTGTGCTTCTGCTGATAATTTTAATTTATTTCTCGATAAGTTTGTAACGTCCGTTCGAGCCTTAAATAATCTTAAATTAGATGATTTGTCAAACTTAATTCTTTTGCAAGTAGCGTTGAAAAAACTTGACCATGAGACTGTTCGTTCTTTTGAGATGAGTGTTAGTTCGACTGCTATACCTACGTTTGAGAACTTGGTTGAGTTTGTAACAAGTCAATCTAAGATTTTACAACGGACTCCCGCGTCAAATTCTACAAGAAAAGTAGAAGGTAGTAGGCACCGCGTTAGTAATCAGCCACCCAAGTTGCATACATTTGTAAACGTTGTCGACGATAAAAAATGTATGTGTATCTCAGTTAAACATTCCCATTTGTATAAATGTCCCGCGTTCAATAAAATGCCGCCAGAGACTCGTTTTAAAACGGCAAAACGGCTGTATGCTTGTTTTAATTGTTTAAGTTTGAAACATATGGCTTCAGAATGTCATTCCACTAGTGTTTGTTCGTTATGTAAACGCAGGCATCATAGTTCACTTCATTTTGAAAAACCACCATTCAAAGCGGAATCGAACTCTGACTCCCAAGCGCTCTCCGTGCTAACCACTACGCCATCGGGTCCGTCACCCGTGCGTGCGAGTGAGGCAAGTGGTGTGCGGCCGCCTACAGTGAAACAGCGAACGGACGTGTCGTTATGTACGACATCCATTGCCGCGTCGAACTCGGTACTTGCGCCTGCGCATCATACCGCGGCCGTTAATAGCCAGCAATGTAATGCGAACACAACGGTTTTACTTGCGACCGCGCAAGTAATTATTTTCGATAGTGCAGGTCGTGAACATGTAGTTAGGTGTTTACTTGATAGTGCATCTCAGAGCAATTTCATTACTTCTGAATGCTTAAATCGTTTAGGTATTAGGCCGAGCGATATACCGCGTACCGTAGTTAAGGGGATAGGTGGTTCGGAAAAAATAATTAAGGGTTCCGCAAACTTTGAGATTTATTCACGATTCAAAATGAACGTGAAATTTGAGATTACCGCGTTGGTATTAGATCGTATCACGGACAACTTGCCGACCGCGTCTGTAGATATGTCCGCGCTTCCGCCGATGGAAGATCTGCCGCTCGCAGACAGCACGCTCGGCACGCCCCGCGGTGTGGACGTGCTGCTCGGTGCAGCGGTTTTCCCGCACCTTTTGATGCCAGGCGTCGTCAGAGGGGACGCGTCCGGACTGGTAGCAATAGAAACCGTCTTGGGTTTTGTGGTAATGGGCGCCGTGCCGATTATCAGTGCGTGTGGGCGAGGTGAGTGCGCGACCGCGTGCGCACACCGCGCCTCTTGTACTATTACCGCGTGCTGTTGTTCTGTAGCGCCGGAGCGGCCTATAGACCAGCTAATTAGTAGGTTTTGGGAGCTAGAGGAGCTGAAAATCCCGCAACCTCATCATCCGGCAGATGATGAGTGTGAACAGTTTTACCGCACTACCACTATACGCGATATCGTTAGCGGTAGGTATATTGTGGCATTGCCATTCCGCGATTCGGTTAATATGTTGGGTGAATCATACGAGACAGCTCGTAAGCGCTTTCTTTGTCTAGAAAGAAAGCTCGAGTCTTCCCCTACATTGCGGGCCGCTTACGATCAAGTGATTCGCGATCACCTTAATCAAGGTTACTTAAGAGAAGTGACCGATGACGACCCATCCGCTCCGATGTATGTGATCCCACATCACGGAGTTATCCGCAAGGATAAAGTCACAACTAAGTTACGGATTGTCTTAGATGCTAGTTGTAGGACTAGCACAGGAGTGTCACTGAATGACATTTTACATAGCGGACCGAATCTACAGGGTGATCTTTTTAAGATTATTTTAAACTTTAGGTTATTCGCTGTAGCACTGACCGCAGATTGCAAGCAAATGTTCTTACAATTAATCATGCAGGAAAAAGATCGCCGATTCCAGCGTATTTTATACCGGTTTAGCCCAGATGACCCGCTGATTTTATTAGAGTTCAATAGAGTTTGCTTCGGAGTGAAATCAAGTCCATTCCATGCGCTGCGCACCATCGCGCAGTTAGTAAGCGATGCAGGAGACAGGTACCCACGCGCCCGCGCCGCGCTCGCCGCCGACTCGCTTTATATGGACGATGTCGCATTCTCCGTCCCCGCGGACGAAGAAGGCATCGCCGTGGCCACCGAGCTCATCGATTTGTTTGAATCCGCACGAATTGATCTAGTCAAGTGGAACAGCAACACCTTATCTGTTTTAAAAAATTTACCTGGGACACATGTTCTTCGCCGTGACGTCGAATTTGATAAGTCCGACCAAAACAAAGTGTTAGGTTTGCGGTGGTCGACAGAAAATGATACTTTTCATTTTATAGTGTCGCCGCTGACAGGTAAGTGTACTAAGCGTTCCATTTTGTCAACCGTAGCCCGCCTCTGGGATTTAATGGGATTCGTGGCCCCCGCAATTCTTTATGCTAAACTGCTGATCAAACAGCTTTGGCAGTTGAATCTCGACTGGGACGAGGAACCGCCACCTCATGTCGTGAGACGATGGAAACAATTTTGTTCAGAGTTACCATCTTTGAACGAACTTAAAATCCCGCGACATTTAGGTGTGCGCAGCGATTGTGTCGTCACGTTGATCGGGTTCTCGGACGCGAGTGAACATGCATATGGAGGTGTTGTGTACATGCATGTTTCTTCCGCGAGCGTCAACACCATCCGCCTGGTGTGCGCTAAATCTAAAGTCGCGCCAATGAAGCCGCTGTCCGTGGCACGACTAGAGCTGTGCGCTGCAGGCCTGCTGGCGCAGCTGCTTCGCACCGTCGTGGACACTTACTCTTCACGCGTTCCCGGCTTGAAAGTATATGCTTTCACAGATTCAAAAGTCGTTCTGTATTGGATAAAAGGTTCCCCCCACCGCTGGCAGACGTTTGTTGCTAATCGCGTTGTGAAGCTAACCGATAACATACCCGCGAGCGATTTCTATCATGTATCCGGAACAGATAATCCAGCGGATTGTCTGTCTCGCGGATTGACGCCTGCTAAGTTGGTTTCACACCCATTGTGGCACCAGGGACCGCCGTGGGCTCTGTTAGACTCTACGCAGTGGCCGTTGAAGGACATCGATTATATACCTGCAGATATCCCTGAGCAGAGGATCCTCGCACATCCTGTAACGTCTTCCGCGCCTCAAGAAGATGGTGATATACTTGCGTTAGCTAACCGCTGCTCATCGTGGAGCAAGTTACTACGAAGTTTAGTTTTGGTGTACCGTGTTTTGAAAGTTTTACCTCGCCGAGAGAATTTGTTTATTACCGCAATTGATTTGGAGTTTGTTGAAAGGAAATTACTACATTTTTTACAGAGGAAGTATTTTTATGATGATTTTATTAATTTACGAAATAATGAGAATTGTTCAGCCGCGTTAATAAAGCTCAGACCATTTGTAGAAGATGAATTGATTCGTGTTGGAGGTCGTCTCGCGAATTCTGATTTAAAATTTTCGTCGAGACACCCTATGGTGTTACCGCGTCGAGGTCACGTCGTCGACTTGCTTATAGATTATTACCATCGCAAGTACTTGCATGCGGGTCCTGAGTTAGTGATGTCTTTGCTTAGGCAAAAATACTGGATTTTGTCTGCGAGACGTATTATTCGACAGCGTATTCATAAGTGCAATGTCTGTTTCAGAATGAAACCCAGACCATCTTTTCCGTTGATGGCAGATCTGCCAGACAGTAGAGTTAAACAGGTAGCTAAAGCTTTTACGCACACCGGTTGTGACTACGCAGGTCCCATCTCTTATACGCCTATCAGACGTCGCGGAGCTAAGGCACTCAAGGCGTACCTTTGCGTATTTACCTGTCTGACCACTCGTGCTGTGCACATTGAGTGTACAACAGATCTTAGTACCGTTAGCTTTCTGGCTGCTCTAAAACGATTTTTGTCACGCCGCGGCCCTGTCAAGGTCTTGTATTCTGACCACGGTACAAACTTTGTAGGCGCTAATTCCTATCTGAAAGAACTGTATAAATTTTTGAATTCGGAGTTTCGCCCGCGTTTTGAAGAAGAGTTGACTGAGAACCGCATTGAGTGGAAATTTATCCCGCCTACTTCACCACACTTTGGAGGCTGTTGGGAGAGTATGGTCAAAATCATTAAAACGCATTTGTTTAAGGTTATCGGTCAACAGCTTCTGTCATATGAAGAGCTTATTACAGTTCTTGCACAAATAGAGTGCATACTCAACTCGCGTCCTCTCACGGTTTTAAGTTCAGATCCAACTGAACCGACCGCGTTAACACCAAGCCATTTTCTGCACACCGCGCCGTTGTGCTCGTTTCCGGCAGCTGAAGTTGAAGCCGTTAGTATACTTCAGCGTTATAGTTTATTAGATATGTTAGTTCAGTCATTCTGGAAGCGATGGAGTCTCGAATATTTGCATGCGCTGCAAACCAGAGAGAAGTGGAACACGCCCGCTGTCCCTATAGCTCTTGGCACGGTCGTTATAATTATTGTGGATGCCGCGCCACCTCTCGCCTGGCCACTAGGCGTAGTGGAAAAGCTTCACGCGTCCAAAGATGGTACTGTTCGCGTTGTCTCAGTCCGTACCGCTAAAGGTACGTTTTTGCGTCCGGTTGTACGGTTGTGTCCGTTGCCGAACCAGTAGGCTAATTTATAACCGCGTAGAAATAGTTTTATTAGATATTCGTGCAGTATTGTATTTCTGCAATATCTGCATAATTTAATTGAGATATCCGCCGCGAATTTAGGATATTGTTTGGTGAATAGGTAACTTTAATGGCAACCCATTAAGGGCGGGGGAAATGTTAGCGCCATCTATTAGCTACATAGGTAATTAGATCGGGGTTTATGTTTCCACCACATCTGTGTCACCACCGCTGCGCGCCATCTGGCGTAGGGCGGCCTAAGCTGCTTCTACCCCCTCCGACGGAGCAGCCCGATCAGTGTGCCTAGATCACTGTGCGACAGCGCATCCTTCTCGTTGGACGTGTTGTTGTGTTGACCCCCGCGCGCACACTCCGAGCATACGAAGAGCCTTTGTCTTCGTATGTCGAAAACGCGAAGAAGGAAGGATTCCGAAAACTAGCACCGCTTGCGTCCACCCCGGGGTGCCAAACAATCAGCGAGCCGCGTGAGGTCTCCGAGCGCTAGGCCGTCACCTATAGCCAGGCGCACTGGTGGATCTCCAGAGTAAAAGGTACGTGGATTGCATAAGCCCCCAGTCGAATATTTATATAACAGTTACCATCTTCCGCAATACAGTCCACTTTGTGGGCATGGGCGGCGGCCGCTTTCGGGATTGGGAGAACCGCGTCTCCATAGTAGTGGTCCCCCTCGTCGGATTGTTGAGGACTATTGTTTGCAGTAGCTGACCGCCGTGGTCACAGTAGTTAGGTTGGTCCCGCGACTAGTTAGTTGCGCCCGCGCTAGGTGTTGCCCTACGACGAGAACCGTTCTCGTTGTTATATTTCCTACGGTCTTATTGGGTTTGCCAACTAGTAGTTAGTGTTTAAACCGCATATTCGTAACAATAATAGTAATATTTGTTCTGTTTTTGTTACGTACCATAGGTAGGTACCGTTTGAATATCTTGTTATTTGTGAGATATCGCAATATAATTATAACTTATAGTTACCACCACCTTTGTAACATATAATAATATTTTTTTATATCGTTTGAATAGATTATTATCAGATATTTCGGGAATTAACAAATATTTTTGAAGTTGTTAAATTTAATTGTAGGTAGTTCTGTGTATCGCGCCGCGCCTCGCCATTCACAAAATATTATTTTACATTAACTTGCATGTTGGATTAATTACTACCACACTTGTATTTTTTTAATGTTTTTTAGGTTTTTAAAATATTTTACAATATCACTTACACTTAAACTAAAGTATGTATTCAGTCTTCAGTTGGTGCTTATTCTTGGTATATTGCATAACCGCTCAAATTTTATAATTACACCTTTGAAATTCCTACATGAACTTCGTCGTAGCCATAATAGTACGTCTGTCCCAATTTCGTATGTTCATCTTAACCTGCTCCTATGTCAAATTAATTTATTTAAGGTCACAATTTATACAATATCCATATTTATAACCAGTTCTAAAACTATATCTTGCTTACTGTTTTTAATGTTTCGTGTTCGTTATGTAAGTTATTGTATATACTGCATCTACCCAATAAACCTAGTCAATTATTTTACTTGTCAATGTTCAATATTAATAATTAGTTTACTAATATGCTTACATTAAATTACATATCTAATGAACTTGATGAGTTTGGTACTCAACTTTCTCGTTCTTGTAAGCCAGAAGAATGTATTAACTTTGTAACAAAGAGTATGAAGGATTTAAAGATACTTCACTTAAATATTCGTAGTGTCAACCATAATTTTGAGAAACTTAAAAGTTTTCTAGTCAGTATTCATGTGACTGCAGACGTCATTTGTCTATCAGAATGCTGGATTAACAAAACTCCGATAATTCCTGTTCTAGAAGGATATTCACCATATCACACATTGAGTAACAATAACCAGAACGACGGGGTTATTATATACATCCGGTCTTACTTAACTCATCAAGTAAGGGAACCTGATTTCTTGGATGGTAACTGCTTAGTTTGCAAACTCAACTCTAGTAATTTAGTCATAATTGCACTGTATCGGTCCCCATCTTTTCTTAATCATGATAATTTCATCAAAAGTCTAGATAATGTGCTTACCTCTAACTCAAATCAGAAACATGTTATTATAGTGGGAGACATGAACTTTAATATTGCTTCTTTGGAATTGAACCCGAAGGCGAATGAATACCTTAATCTAACTGCATCGCATGGATTTCTTCCAACTCACACTCTTCCCACCCGTCTAAATAACTGCTTAGATCACGTTTTTCTAAAATCAGATGCAAAATCAACGACTATTGTAGTGGACACCTACATAACAGACCATGCACCAGTCCTCGTATGTGTCGAAACTAAACCTATGCGCGTCCACGCCAACTATTCATGCTCAGTTACTGATTACCCTGCTGTCTATAAAGAAATTTCTAATACAGATTTCACCGATGTCTTGAAATCCAACGACGCGAATCAGGCCACTAGTTATTTAGTTTCCACAATTGACCAAATTATAAAAAAAACATTCGAAAACTGTTAAAACATCATCAAAATGTAGGCTCCTTAAACCGTGGATTACACCCGGATTGCTGAGGTGTATCCAAAATAGAGATTCTATGTGCCGTGCTTTTAAAAAAGAACCTAATAACTACTTGCTTAAGATTACTTATGTTCGTTATAGGAATTTCTGCAATAAATTACTTAAAAGATTAAAACGCGCTTATGAAAAAACTGAATTCATGAAAGCCAAACATAATGTAAAAGCTACATGGAGAGTAATTAAAAGCATAACTGACTTGCATCGTATTGCTACACCCCCTGTAGAACTAATTAATCTTTCAGTGAATACAATTTCCGCGCTTAACCAGATTAATAACTTTTTCTCTAATATTGGTAAAGACCTAGCTGAAAAGATCCCTCCCACAACTATACCTAATCCTCAATTTTCTCAATCACAATCATTTGTAAACTCTTTTGCTCTACTTCCCACGGACGAGGTCGAAATCAGGGAATTAATTTCTGGTCTACGTACAAACTCTGCGGTTGGCTGGGATGGTGTGTCTCCTCAGATCATTAAGGCATGTGCACCTAAACTGATTCCATTGATTACTCATATTTGCAATATCTCAATTGCCACGGGCACCTTCCCTAACATGTTTAAGAAGGCTATTGTTTATCCCGTTTTCAAGGGTGGAGATAGAGGTAGCGTGAACAACTATAGGCCAATTTCTGTATTACCTGCCATCTCGAAAATTTTGGAAAAACTTTTAAATACTCGTTTAATGAAATATTTAGAAACACATAATATCCTAGCACCTAATCAGTTTGGGTTCCGAAGCAAGAAATCTACGGAAGATGCGGTTGCGGCGTTGGTTGAAAGCATTGTTGAAAAATTAGACTCTAGAAAAAAATGCCTTGGAATTTTTCTAGACCTTACTAAGGCCTTTGACACCGTCTCTATTCCCCACCTTTTGTCGAAAATGGAAGGACTTGGAATTCGAGGCAAAGGACTTGATATTTTTAAAGACTATCTCTCAAACAGAACCCAATGTGTCAAAATAGGTTCACACATCAGTGACTCTCACTTATGGTGTTCCACAAGGCTCTATTTTAGGCCCTACACTTTTTCTCATTTATATTAACTCACTTTGTGGACTCTGTGTTCCAAACTGTTCCATTTTTACGTATGCTGATGATACAGCATTACTCATTCATGGAAAGGACTGGATCGATGCATTTTCCCACGCTGAGTATGCCCTTGGCCAAGTTATGAGCTGGCTTTCCCACAACCTTCTCACTCTGAATTTAAATAAGACCACTTACCTGACCTTTGCCCTAAAGCAAGCGTTGCAACCGAAACTGGACTCTTTTATACTTAAAGCGCACTCATGCTCAATCTCTCCTCCATACACTGGTTGTAGTTGCAAATCGGTGATGAGGTCTAACCAAACCAAATATCTTGGTGTACAAGTTGATAGTCTTTTAAACTGGAAACCACAATTAGAATCGCTAACGTCTCGTACAAGGAAACTTATCTTTATCTTTAAAAAACTGCGGTACTCTGCAGATATCGAGACACTAATAACTGTGTACTATGCACTTTGTCAAGCCATCTTATCATACTGCATCTCTGTGTGGGGGGGTGCATCCAAAACCATGTTCCTGATATTGGAGCGCGCTCAAAGAGCGGTGTTGAAGGTCATGACCTCTAGACCTTTCCGATACCCTACTTGTAAGCTGTACACCAATTGTCAGGCCCTTACTGTGAGACAGTTATTTATTCTCCATACGATCCTAAGGAAGCACTCATCTCTTAAGTTTGACAGCATCGCCTTAAAAAAGCGACGAGCATATAATATTTGTCCATCAATAGCTTTTAGAACGACTATGGCCAAACGACACTTTAAAGTCATTGGGAATATTATATATAATAAAATGAACAAAATGTGTAATATTTATCCTATGAACAGGCATCAATGTAAAATAAGTGTATTTAAATTTCTTTTAACTAAAAATTATGTTGAGACAGAGAATATGCTCAAATTTTAATCATTCCAACTGTAGCTATAAAATAAAACTTTATTTATAATACTTGCTCGTAAGTATTTGTCCACACCGTGCACTTTTTCGAGAACATATTATACATTTCAATAAACTCTGCTGTGATGTCATAGTTCTAGCTCAACTTTCTAAGAAGCGAGCACTGGTGTCCATAACACAAGTTAATTCTTAATTTGGGCACCTGAGTTCAATCAAACAGTTTAAAACAAAATATAACATTTGATCTATTACTATTACTTGTATGATGTAATCTGTAAGTGTTTCATTGTACACTATTTTTGGTGAAATAAAGTATTATTATTATTATTTTAAACCTTTTCTACCTACCCTGCCAAATATCGTAATCTGGCGATTTTTTTTTTAATAAACTTGCATTGTGAGCAAGTAACATAGTTTTGTCAATAAATTTCGTCAGTCTTCTCATAAGAATATACAGTTCATGTTCATGATCAAAATTATGTTGAGATATCTCAAATAAATGATAATACAAAGTTTCGTGTACGGACCATTCATCGTTAAAGGTTTTTCTCCAAAAGAGACAATCCTGAATGTATCGTCGGTTCAAGCACGAAATCATGTTTGTGTTTAAATCAAACATGTATGTACAATTTCAGGCGAGTGCTTATAACCACCAAACAGTTTCTCCTGAAAAGACAAACCTGAGTCCAATATAAGAAAGATCATGGAGGAATTCATATGTAGGCAAAATCATGAATTTTAACATAATATTGCAGCTCGATACTAACAATAACAAAAATAATAAATTTTTATGGTTTATCCCGTGATTGTCCCAGAATGATTGTTGTTTTCGGGATAAAAAGTATTCATTATTTTAAGTTTGGGTATAAGTTATTACTATACCAAATTTCATTGAAATCCTTTTTGTAGTTCTTGCGTGATTGAAACACTAAGACACAGACAAACAGACGGACAGATAGACAAAGAGACAAAGATTCCAAAAAAAATTGTTTCGGCCGCTATCTTCTTCTTCTTCTTCTTCTTCAGCCGAAAGACGTCCACTGCAGGACAAAGGCCTCCCCTAAAGACCGCCACAACGACAGGCTTTGTGCTGTACGCATCCAACTTCTACCCGCGACCTTCACCAGGTCATCGGTCCATCTTGTAGGGGGCCTACCCACTCCACGTCTTCCGGTACGTGGTCGCCATTCGAGAACCATTCTGCCCCAACGGCCGTCAGTTCTACGAGCGATGTGCCCCGCCCACTGTCACTTAAGTTTAGCAATTCTGAGTGCTATGTCAGTGACTTTCGTCCTCCTGCGGATCTCCTCGTTTCTGATTCGATCCCGCAGGGTAACTCCGAGCATAGCTCTCTCCATCGCCCTTTGGGTGACCTTGAGCCTTCTTATGAGGCACATCGTAAGCGACCATGTCTCAGTGCCGTAAGTCATCACTGGCAACACACACTGGTCAAAGACTTTTGTCTTGAGACACTGCGGAATTTTGCACGAGAAGATGTTACGTAGCTTCCCGAACGCCGTCCAACCGAGCTGGATTCGACGATTGACCTCTTTCTCGAAGTTGGACCTACCTAATTGGATTCTTTGTCCCAGGTATATATAATCGTCAACAACTTCGAGCGTAGAGTCTCCAACCTTTATAGAAGTTGGTACTACATGGACGTTTGACATGATCTTCGTCTTGTCCATGTTCATTTTGAGACCTACTTGTTGAGAGACTCTACTGAGGTCGTCGAGCATGGCACTGAGGTCTTCCAGGGTATCCGCCATGAGCACGATATCATCGGCAAATCGAAGGTGAGAGATGTACTCGCCGTTGATGTTGATACCTAGTCCTCTTCAGTCCAGAAGCTTAAAGACATCTTCCAGCGCGGCGGAGAACAGTTTCGGGGATATAACGTCTCCCTGTCTCACACCACGCTGCAGTTGAATAGGTTTCGAGCTCTGGTCCTGAAGGCGGACTGACATAGTAGCGTTTTCGTACAAACTCTTCAGCACCTCGATATACCGGTAGTCAACTTGGCACCGCTGGAGAGACTGTAGTACAGCCCAAGTCTCGATCGAATCGAAGGCCTTCTCATAATCCACAAACGCTAAGCATAGTGGCAGGTTATACTCTTCAGTCTTCTATGACCTGTCGCAGCGTATGAATGTGGTCTATGGTGCTGAAGCCTTTTCGGAAACCGGCTTGTTCGGGAGGCTGGAAGTCATCTAGTCTGCGCGCGAGACGATTCGTGATGACTCTCGAAAACAGTTTATAGACGTGGCTCAGAAGTGAGATGGGTCTATAATTCTTCAAGAGGGTTTTATCACCTTTTTTGAAGAAGAGAACCACCACACTTTCGCGCCATGACTGTGGCGTTTTGCCCTCGAGGATGACGGTGTTGAATAGTTTCTGGAGAGCCCTCAATATCGGCTTTCCACTAGCCTTGAGAAGCTCGGCTGTTATACCGTCCTCGCCTGGCGCCTTGTTGTTCTTGAGCTGTTTGAGAGCCATACTAATCTCGCACAGACTGATGTCCGGGATGTCATAGGTATAGTGTCTTGTCAATTTGGCTCTTGGGTCTATAGCCGGCTCACATCAGTACAATCACCTGTCTGCAATCCGGCTATAGACCCGGCTCGGCCGCTATATCGATAAGGAAATGTACATTCTCATACAAAATGTAAATTCAAATTGTCGAAAAATATTAAATGTACAGATTCAGCTAGGTTACAGTTTTATTATATGTATATAGATAGAAGATAGATGTGAAAGTTTGTGTGTTTGTTAATCAATCACGTAAAAACGGCTGAAGGGCTTTGGATGAAATTTGGCAGATAGATAGTTACCTGGATTAACACAAGGATTCACGTCGTCACTACATATTTAAAACAAAGTCCCCTCCGTCGTGTCTGTCTGTCTGTCTGAACACGATAAACTTAATAACTACCGAACGGATTTTCATACGGTTTTTACCAATGGATTCAAGAGAATGTTTATGTGTGTAATTCACGTGTTAAGCCGAGGCGGGTCGCTAGTACTAAATGTTCGGACGGAAGATATATTTTCACTGATGCTAATGCACTGATGCTAATGTTACATTGATCAACCTCATTGTCTATTTATTATCCAAGTCCTAGTTGATGGAAAAAATACTTACTTAAAGTTTTTTACAGCGTCTTCATCTACATTTTTCAATAAATTATCAAATGTCTTATGCTTGCTTCCTCTATCGAAGGTCACGACATGAGTTTTTATAGCAGCTAGCTCCAAGGCTTTCTCCACAGTGTCAGCTTGCTCGTTTTGGCAAATGATAATGCTTGGTTTTGTTACCTCAAAGAAGTGCCTTAATTCATCTGAAATTGAGTTTTTAAGTTGCTTATTTTATTTTAAAGATATCTGCAGAAAAATCCCAATCGATACAAGCCCGGTTATCGTTTAAAAAAAAAACACCGCCAGGCCTATATTCCCCAAGCGGGGCCTGCATAGGTGTACAGTGTATACCCACTTTTCGCCGACGATTTTAGGTCCTATGAAATAGTGGGCGAGCCTATTGCCATATACCGGACACAATTCCAGACTGCAGACCGATACGGGGATTTTCTTGATAGGTAAACTACATTTGTCCGACCTAGAATTTGAACCCAGGATCTCGTGATTGCCAAGCACATTATTCACGATTAGACTAATGAGGCAATCTTAAAAAATCCCTTAAACTCAATCAGAACCGCCGAAAGCTGACAACAATTAAACGGCGTTAATCGACGGTTTTTAGATTTTAGCGGAGTTTTGTTTTAAGAATTAGAGCCTATAGGCCACAAAGCCGTTAGAAAACTGTAGTGCAATCAATACAATATTAAAGTAAAAAAAATGTGCTTTATTTTGTTCTGATGGCCTATCATCCCAATCAGATAAGTTATTTGTAGGACGAGTCCGTAAACTAGCTATTTCGTCGTTATTTATTTCTACTTGAGCAAGAGTGAGTTATTCTCAAGAAGTTGGAGGCCATGGGTGAAACTTACGAACGCCTAACGTTGCATCAAGAGGCGCGGTCTTGACTCCAAGATATAGGGCTGCGTAGTGGGGTATACACAAGTCCACGTGGTTGGGTGCTATCAAAACAATGACGTCACCAGTCTTCAAGCCCATAGCCTTGAAGGCCACGGCACAACGGACAGATCTGTTTAAAGCCGATTTAAAAGACTCAGTTTTATCTGTTGCACCATCGATCTGTAATGGAAATTGACAATTTTATTAACACTACGAACAAAAGCTTAGCTCCGCTTATGTGTGCACTGGAGCTGGATCGCATGCTTAATTTTGTATAATATAAAAATATATCTCTTACGTATCTATTCAGAAAATGTTTAAAACAAAATGTATAGAGAATTCGACAAAAAAAGACAAGCCCGCTGAGTTTCTTGCCGGATCTTCTCTGTGGAGGCGGCGTTCCGATCCGGTGATAGATTAGAAAGTTAAAAATTGTAAATATGACTATTTGTAAGTACTCCCGCAGAGTTTATACAAAATAAATGATTTGAGTTTGTACAAACTAAGGGCTGTGTTGTAAAAACTAAGGACTCACTGCGGTTTCGCAGGGTAGCATTAAGTATCTTATTTTTTATATTTTTTATATGTATCCTCACACTAGGATTTATTCCTGTGTCGTGGATGCGTTTACAAACATGAAAGTTTACATACACAAATACCCAGACCGCAACAAATAATTGCAAATATGTATAACCTCTTCGTGCATAACCAAAGCCAATAAGATCTTAATTCAAATGATATTGAGAAATATGTGAACCTGCAAAACAAAATCTGGATATTTCTGGAAATTCCTGGTTATGAGTTTGCCGAAGTGGTACCGGTCTGATGGAATTCCGGACTTCGCCACAACTTGAGCTCCCAGCTCCTCCAAATACCAATGCACCGAGTCGATTGCGTGCATCGTCATGTTGGATTCTGAAAACAAAGAAGACTTTGGGCACTCGCACTGAAAAAAAAAAAAAACACCGTCACGCCTATATTCCCCAGAGAGGGTGACAGAGGTGTACTGAGTGCACCCACGTTTCGCAGACGATGTTAGGACCCATGTAATAGGGGGCGAGCCTATTGCCATATATCGGACACAATTCCAGACTCCGGACTCATACTGGGAATTTTTCGTTAGAAAAACCCAGGACCTCGTGATCACAAAGCGATGCGCTTTGCCACCAGATCAACGAGGCAGTCCAGCACCAGACTTTGGGCACTCGCACTGTCTATTAAAAATAAATTCACACTTACCGCTCCTGATTGCCTCTTTGATCTAGTGGCAAATAATGTACTTTCCGATCACGAGGTCCTGGGTTCAAATCCTAGTTCGGACAAATGTAGTTTCTCTATCGAAAAATTCCCAGTATCAGTGTGGAGCCGGCCCGGTATATGGCAATAGCCTTGCCCCCCCCCCTAACCTGAAACCTAACATCATTGGAGAAAAGTGAGCGTACAAAGTACACCTCTGCCACCCCCGCTTGGGAATACAGGTGTGACGGTGTGTGTCTATTTAATAGTTGAAAGATTTAAACTCCATTTTATTAACGAGGTTATAGCGAAATGGCATTATAATAGTTTACTAGTTGTTGGTTTACATTGTAAACTATTGAAATTCCCTCTCAGCTAGTTCAACTAGTGTGGTATCTACTCTACTTGCTCGCAGATTGCTGTCTAAGGTACTGAAGGTAGCTCACTTCTAATAAGTAGACTAAAAGAATACTGACACACGTCAAGAATTTGATTACTTTACTTTGGACTCTAATTTCTATATTAAAAATCCTGGGTTTCCCTGTTCCTGCTTTTTTAGTTCTCTCACTATTAGCCAGCGATAAGGGTGTGCATAAAACAAGAAATAGTAACTTTATGGTAGTTTAAGAAAAGCGCAACTACAATTTGAGTCAGGTACCTACTAGGTTAAGAGCGAAATAGCAATATAATAGCTAACTAGTTGTTGGCTTACATTGTGAACTATTGAGATTCCATTTCAGCTAGTTCAACTAGTGCGTTATCTACTTGCTCGCCGATTGCCGTCTATGTGCTAGCTCACTATCTTCTAATAAGTAGTTCAGCAACGAGTATGACTGCCATTTGTTAATATTTGTGTTTTCACTCTGTCGACCAGTTTGCCAGCTCACCATTCTGACCCGTAGTTTTTCTATCTATCTGTAAAATCATGCTAGATCCCTTGCGTGGTAGGTAGAGAGTACAGAATTCCAATAGGCTCTTTTCCTACAGATCTCTCACGCTTCCTGCACTATTATAGTTCATCTTCTTAGTCAAATATTTAACTGACGAATGGCTTAGTTTTGGGGTGAAGAGATTGAAATGCCCCATCCACTGGAAAGGGTCGTGGATTGGATCCCCGCACAGGACAAATCTTTGTGTGATCCACTAATATTTGTTGGTCTGCCTGGTCATGTAAATTGCACGTTTTTAACGCATTTATGACACAGGAATAATTCCTTGGGGCAATGTTTCTGTTTTAAAAAATAAAACTCCTTACCTTATCGTCTCAGTTCAGGGTAATACACACTTTGTAATTAATGAAATTATGTGCAATAACGAAATATTTCATGAGACATGCATTAAATAGAAGATTATCAAGGACTGGAAAGTGTATTTTTTTATTACCAATGTGCAATTTTGGTATCGTAAATTCGAACACTTATCATGCCATATAGTATTGATAAATGATATCAATTTAATAATAGTTGTTATAACCACATTTTTTTTATATAAACACAATTATAACCAAATGCTTTCTTTTATATCTGTTTATTTGTCTGTTCGTTACAAATTTTGCAATCGATTTAAGGGACTTGAAACACATGTAGCTAGCTGGGACACATAATAAAGTAGTCTATATTGCCCCACTGCTGGGCAAAGGTCTTCTCTGAGACGGATAGAAATAAAATGAAGCAGAGGTCTGTTCTACCTTTTTACTTGGTACAGAAAAATCATAACAAATGACTTTGCTAAGGCTTATATAGACACATCCCCACTACTTTGGTAGTGGTATTTTGCGGGGCGTTAAGGGATGTATCAACATGGCCGCTCGGCCAGGCTTAGCGTGGCGTGGCGTGGCTTGGCGTGGCGTGGCGTGGCAAGTGACTTGGCGTTACATCTCACAAATCGACGTGAGAGAGGTCGTACTCCACGACGCGGACTCAGTGCGGATTGGTGGGAGCAGGCTTGTAGCAACCAGCTGTTGGAACTTATTCAGCCGCCTATAAGGCTTCCAACTTCAAAATAAACATCGTCACGTGCGGGTGGCGGAGGTGTACTGTGTACACCGACTTTTCGCTGACGATGTTAGGTCTCATGTAATAAAGGGCGTACCTATTGCTATATACAGGGCACAATTTCAGACTCCGGACTGATACTAGGAATTTTTCTATAGAAAAAGTACATTTGTAAAGAGAAGTACATTAGAAAAAGTCCATGTACTTCTTTTTCTTTATTTGTCGAACCTAGGATTTAAACCTAGGACCTCAAAACACAATATTCGCCACTAGACCTAGGAAGCAGTCTGTCCAGCTGAGTCAGTCTAGCCGAGAGAGATCAGGTTATATTCCACCACGCGTATCTAGTGCGGTAGTGACGGCAAGTTGGTGGTCACCTGCTGTTGGAACTTACGACGCCGCCTATATGATTTCTTATTTGGCTTAACGCCTGCCACATTATATAGTGACCGGTGGAACTTATCAAGCCGCCTTCCAACTTGGCTTAACACCTACCACATGAAATGGTGATCGGTGGAACTTATCAAGCCGCCTTCCAACCTGGTTTACTCTGCACTGGCAACCGACTACTACATTAAATGGTAGTAGCTTAACATTCCTTCCAAAGCAAGGGGACGCTCGAATATGATAATGCCACTAACGGTCATGCATCTCAGACAGTTCGAACCAAAGGCTGTTAAATCTTTGTGATCGCCAAGAAAATCGCGGTCGGCAGCGCTACGAGTGTCTTGGAGGTAAAGCCTAGTCTAGCAAACATAGCCATTTTTATTTTTTATTCTAAGCCAATCGAGTAGAATACGAAAACAATAAACAACAAACAACTTTTTTTAAAAGAAAGCCGACTTCAATAATCAAAAATAAATATTTGAAGTCGGCGCCGGTTGATGCAGTCGGTTGGTTACTTGGCACAGACTTCAAATATTTATTTTTTGCTTTTTAAAGTCGGTTTTCCCCTTTTTTTAAAAGTTATTTATCTTACAATTTTACGTGATGCGTGAATTAATCTATCTATATCTATACATATAATAAAACTGTAAGGAAGTCGTGTCTGTACACGGAATATTTTTGGGAAATAACAACCCAGGGGTATCATATCTATTAATGTAGAAGCCAATTTTAAAATTTTTGGCTTTCGTATCTGTTTGTCTGTCTGTCTGTCTATCAGAGATAATGAACCGGGATTACGCAAAAACCACCAGGCGGATTTTGAATCTTTGTATGTGTAAGGTATGTACCTAAAAATATTGGCTAACGTATTGTATAGTATTTATCCCGGAAAATTAAAAGGATTTTTTCCAGATAAGACAAAAAAAACATTGCATTTCTAAAAAGACCCTTTAATCATAACTTGTTTGATGGGTTTGAATGAAATTTTGTGTAATTGTAACCTGTACAAAAGATCACAACTATACTATACTTATATTTTCGAAAAACCTAAAATTTTTTGAGAAAAGAAAAAAAAGGCGTTTTTGATTTATCATACATTGTTCCAAAACTCAGATGTCAGTGAAACTTAGCACGGAGATATTTCATATGACAGACAATATAGTTAATAGTAATGTTTTTAGGAAATTTAACGGTTTGTAGGGAAAAGCAAAGCATCTATATCCTGTCTATATATACTTATAAAAACGGTACCGAAGTCGTGTGTGTACATGAAATATTTTTAGGAAATAACAACCCAGGGGTATCATTCTATTGATGCAGTAGCCAATTCTACAAATTTTGCTCTTCGTGTCTGTTCGTCTGTCTGTCCAAGGGTGTGAACCGTCGTAATGCAAAAACCACCACGTAGATTTTCAAGAAACTTTGCATGCGGATACCTTAAAATGGTGGCTAACATACTGTATAGTACTTATCCAGAATCAAAATGCTTTTCCAGAAAAAAGGAAAATAAGCAAAACATTGAATTTCTAAAAAGACACTTTACTCACTACCTAAACTTAAGCTTCACTACCTAACTGAATGTAGCCTGTACAAATTACAACTCTGTTTACTTATATTTCTGAAAATCTAACGATGTCTGAGAAAAGAAAGTTCAGAGGAAAGAAATTTTGGAGTTTGATAAATCATTCACTGATCCAAAACAACTTAACTACTAGATTGTCGCGGGATAAACCATAAAATCAAATTATTGTTCATCCTGAACTGCATTGTTACGACGTAAAATATATGATTTTGCCTACACATGAATTCCTTCATGAATTGATATTGGACTATACTATGTATGTATGTGTGGACGGAATATGTACCTGTACATCTCCTTACAAAAATCTCTTTAGTGGTTAAAAGCACTCACTCGAAATTGTTCATACAGGTTTGATTTAAACACTCAAACATGTTTTCGTGCATGAACAGATGATGCATTCAGGATTGTTTCTTCTGAAGAGAACTCTAACTATGAATGGGCCGGATACAAAACTTTGCATATTCATTTATTTAACAAGATTTTAGTATATGTATAGATCTTTACATGATTTTGATTATGAGCATGAACTACGAACATGAACAATATCTTACGAGAAGACTGACACAAAATGTACTGACAAACTTTGCTACACACTTAGCTGACAATGTACCTTTTTAAATATTATAACAAATGATTACAATCTTTGACAGGATAGGAAGGTAAGGTTTAAATCAGAAATATTTAACCAATAATTATGTAATAAATAGATAGACAAACTGATAAACATTCTAGAAAGGAAACATATTGTATATTTTTGTTATGTGTCGGCGTTAGTGTTGAATAAGATTGCGTTAAAGTTAAGTGCGGGCTAAGTGGAGCTAAAATTAAACCCAGGGATAGTTTTAGTTGATAGAAAAACAAATAATATTAAAATATTAGCCCTGTTAAGAAACTGTCCTACCGTTGGGCATGGGCCTCCTCTCAAACTGAGAGGGCTTAGGCCATAGTCCACCACGCTGGCCCAGTGCGGGTTGGCGAACTTCACACACCTTCGAGAAACTACGTATTAGGCATGCAGGTTTCCTCAGGATGATTTCCTTCATCGTTAAAGCAAGTAATAGTTAACTTTTAATACGCACATGTTTTCGAAAAGACAGAGGTGCCTGCCTGGGTTTGAAACCGAGACCTCTGTCTTTGCAGTCCAACGGTCTAACCACTAGGCTATCACTGCCTTAGATAAAAAAATAAGTCTGGTGGAAATAACTTTTATTTCTTCATACTAAAATGGCAGAATAGATCTTACTAACAATTTCATGGTGTTTTATGTCTCGAAATAATGTTCGAAGTGTTTTTTATCACGAAAAAATCACAGCTATTGCGACACAGCTGTTGGTATCACGGCTATTGGTATTATTTCATATTAAAATAGCTAAACTAATTTTATTAAACGTTATATGAAAACATCGTAAAATAAAACAGAACATTTTTTTGTCGAAAAATAGCACGTCTTCTGCGGAATATCAATTATTTCTTCATACTAAAAGGGCTGAACGGATTATTAAGAAACTTAATATCAAAGAAACCACACAGATATACAATGCAAAAGTGGAAGGACGTAGATATCGGGGAAGACCTAGACAATCTCACTATGACCAAATAGACGGTGTCTTATCCGAAGGGCAAGTCAAGAGTCTCCGTAACCGGCGAGCGTGTAGAGTGGAGAGTGGAGGAAGCCAAATAGGTCTGTAAGGAAAGAACCTGTTGGAACTCTGTAGTCTGTATCTACCCTGCAAAGAATCTGACATGATGATATAGATTGAGAGATAGTTTTAAAGTATCTTAAGTCGTGAAATATAATATGAATTAGGTAACTTTGTTGAGACACTAGATCATGCCGATATTATCCATGTAAGTGGTATATAAAATCACACCAATATACATTTAGTGTATTTTTCAACCTGCATGAAGGCCCAAAAACATTAATCATACTTTGGCTAAAGAAAAGCCTGGCAATCCTTTGATTTTCCTCTTCCTCTATACGGGTGACTGGAAGACCTGTTTAAATTTTTCTTCAACGAAAATTTACTCATATTTAAGTTGACCTTATAAACACTTTTGCAAAACAACGACAACTTGGTTTAAGCGATAAAACGTAGACTGCTTAACTTACTTCATCAAATAGTCGCAGGTACGATCCCTGCACAGTGCACGGGAATATAGATTTGGGATTTGAGATTTTAAAACAAAAAACATATTTCAAGCGCAAGGCACAATAAAAACATTTTGTTTAGCCGTGTTAATATAAAACGGCGCAACAGATTTTAAAATAAACTATCACTGGAAAATGGAGGATTTTTCACAGATTGTTTCAGACTCGGAAAATGCAAGATTCCTGGTGAATAATTGTTTTTATTTCTTAATATGGAGATGTCTCTTAAGTCTTGAAATAATGGAAATCCAAAAAGGCCTACCTACCTAAATCAAATTACAAAACTAAAGCGTGCGAAGCCGCAGGTAACAGCTAGTTATAAATATTTTTATACCTGTATTATATTATTCTACTTAGTTCTACAGTAAGGTACCTACAGGATTGGTATAATACTCATATTAAATGAATTAACACACTCGTGCTGGTCACTGTCAAGGAGTCCCATGGTGTATCTTCAAAGTCCAAAGGTCAATATCAATAAATTTAAAATGGAACCACCTCGGAGCTATACTGGATCCAATGTAAAAAGAATCATCAAAATCCTGTGGACCCACAATTGACGAAAATATCGGTGAATATACATAAAAAATGTATGCTTTATACATACAGATGAACATAGAACCTTCTCCTTTTGAATTTGGTTAATGAAAATAGGTAAACGACGTTGATTGGCGGCAGCTATGATTCGAGTTTTGCGAAATTTCGTGGGTATAATGGGCCGCCATATTTACTTCAACCATTTCTGAGAAAAGACTGAAGATGGCGGAAAGAGCCTGAATCTGAGTTTAACTAGAACAGTCCAGTCGTACCAGGATCTATTGGCCCCCGGCAAAAATCGAAACTAACGCTGTCATCTAGTAAAATGCCACTTCATGTCAGTCACAAAGTTGCCGTTTGCTATGAAATTTACCCAATTATTTTTTTATTAGTAACCGTGCTGTTGAAATATTTCTCTAGAAGTAGGATTTTTTTCCTGAATGCTAACCGTAATTTCACACCAACCCCCTGGTAATGTCATCCCCGGTTCTGTTGCCGATTTATTGACGGTTCTTTTTTCATCATTATCAATTACCTTGTATCTAACCACTGCTGAGTGTGCTAAGGCCTCTTCTCTATCACATTATATATTTGAACAGGCCCCTCACAAAATGGACCGAAGACCTGGTGTATGTTGAGTTAATAATAAATATGTGGGTGTCTGCGAGTAAATGCAAAAAAGACATTAAAAAAATCTACACATACTTACATATAATACATACAACAACAAAATATTTTCGGCTAAATCTTTTGATAGCAACTGTGTTTCCATGTGTACTCGTAATATGATCCCAGAGGTATGCAGTATCATTATATTAATACGTGAAGCAAAAATTTTGTACCCCTTTTTACGACAATTGCGCGGACGGAGGGATATGAAATTTCCCACACTTACGAGTGTAGAATGCTAATATTTTTTTAATTATTTTTAAAAATACATTAATTCAATAAAAAAAACATTACACACACTATCATGTATTTGACACACACACGCATATATACTCTTTTGTTTATTGTTAAAGTCTGTGGTCAAATTTAGAATAGATTAATATTGTTTGTCTTAAATATTATTTGTCTATAGTCTTATTGAATGTCAAACATAACCAGCAAACGATGAAAGAGTAGGTCGAAATTCGACCAATGGGCGACCACTAGTTAGATTAATTGCAATACTACCCGCTATAGTTTAACAATTTTATTATAAGGTATAACATTTGTAGAAGAATTATTTGTTCGCTATTACCACATAGATGTTAAAGTGCTATAGTTACGTAATTTATTTACTTAGCTTGATGTAAGTAACCATTAGACCATGTCGCTTCGGAACTTGTAAGTTTGGAATGTAATGAATTGGTATAATTATTTTGAGAAATAAATTTCTTAAACCATAATGCTGGCATTCTATTATAAGTCGACGCAGGAATTTACAATGCTTTATTTTTAACTTCTTCTTGGGGAGGGGTAGTTACCGTAGTCCCTACATTACTATCTACTTAAGCTCCATGACAACAATAAAAAAATTAAAACTCGGAAAAAAAGAGTTTATGTGCACTTAAACACTCTCTTTTGGATAATCTTCTGACGGACGATTTGGAGCAGTGGTTAAGAGCTTAAGCCGATTCACCCACTGGGTCGAATATTCGCGGGTTCGATTCCCGCACAAGACAAATATTTTTTTGACCTACAATTATTTGTTTGGGTCTAGGTATTTGTGTACGTGAATTTTCATGTTTGTAAACGCACCCACGACAGGAATAAATACTAGTGTGGGGCTACGTATTTAAAAATAATCTCGAATCCCGGTTTTAATTACTGTTGTCATTGTCATCAAGCTCGAGACGAGTGGAGTAGCAAAAAAATAACTGCTTTTGAATTACGCGTCAAGAAATACAAGTATTTCGTTCCGTTACTCGGCAATACTGCTTTAAATAAGTAAGCAGATAATATTCTATCTATTTATCTATCTATAGCATCACGCCATGGCGTGATAGCAGAAAATACGTAACATAAAAATTAAAATTTTTACATTTTTCATTTTGATAATATCATATTTTAAATAAATGTAATAATATACATATTTATTCAAGATTAATCGAACGGTGCGAACTAACGACGCGCAATGAATGAACTATTATATGTTATCTGTGAAGTAGAAACTCTAACTGGTTTGCTAATTAGACACGTATAGATAAATGTTTTGTTGAAACAAGGATTTTAGTCACAGGCCCAATTTAAACTGCGTTGTAAACAGTTTTCGGCAGACGGCAATAAGCATTTGGTGTTTCAACACTCATAAGTTAAGTATCTTCTTATTTCTATGTGTTATACATTGTAACAGCGAGTCTTAAATAACGCTCTTTATTTGTATTATATGTACTTATACCATATGTAGTAGATAGTGATGCAATATGAAAATATTAATACACTGTCAGGTATCATATACCACAATAAGATGTTTTAAATTAAAAATGTATTGATATAACGCTATTTTCTTTAATAATTATAAAAGAAACAGGGAGCGTTAACACTTGTCACGTCAGTTACACTCTTGTGCATTTTGTTTTGACATTAAGAACATAGACCATACTTGTGTTTTCCCATACAACCGCGAAAGCCTTATCTATCTTAATTATGAGATACAGCGATATTTTTGTGCTAAACTTCCTCGTTGGTCTAATGGCAAAGCGCATCGCTTTGTGATCACGAGGTCCTGGGTTCAAATCCTAGGTCGGACAAATGTAGTTTTTCTAACGAAAAATTCTCAATATGAGTCCGGAGTCTGGAATTGTGCTCGGTAACATCGTCGGCGAAACGTGGGTGTACTCAGTACACCTCTGCCACCCCTTCTGGGGAATATAGGCGCGACGGTGTAACTTAAGTAAGTTAGGCATCTATAATAGGCATTAGCCTATTGTAGACGCGTAACTTACTGGTACAATATGGTATTTTTTTCCCATTTGTCACCGGTGGTGAAAACTTGGAAATAAACTCTACTGAACTTAGCGAAAATGCTGTTTTTCATTCATTCTACTGTGTTAAACAACACAAAGCATTATGTCGACTTCAATAGCATTTCTAAAACGAATTCCTCAAAAACCCAGTCCAAAGGTCGTGTACTTAATTTAGATATGAAAATGTTAAAATTAGACATTTAGTTTTGGCATTCAATTTTTAAAATAATAATTTAATTAATGTGAAGTGTCTAAGTCAGGGATTCCCAAACTATTTTGGGCAAGAGACCCCTTTTCCAAAATGAACTGATGCCGCAGGCCATGGCCGAAATTATTGATACAAAATACTTAGCAATTTTAAAACGTGACGGTTGGTTAAATGAGTAAAGTACAACAATAATACTTCATCATCATCATCATCATCATCTCAGCCTATACTTGTCCACTGCTGAACATAGGCCTCCCCAATCGCTTTCCAGCGTAACCGGTCCGATGCCACCTGCATCCAACGACTTCCTGCGATTTTCACAAGATCGTCGGTCCATCTGGCAGGTGGTCGTCCCATGCTGCGCTTGCCAATACGTGGTCCCCACTCTAGATACGTGGTCTCCACTCTTGCCTATCTTAAGGGCTATGTCGGTGACCTTGGTTCTTCTACGAATCTCCTCATTCCTGATTCGATCACGTAGAGAAACGCCGAGCATAGCTCTCTCCATAGCTCGCTGAGAAACTCTGAGCTTTTTTATGAGACCTATAGTAAGAGACAACGTCTCTGATCCATATATCATCACTGGTAACACACATTGACTAAAAACTTTAGTCTTTAGGCACTGAGGTATTTTGGATGAGAAGATGTTGCGCAGTTTTCCGAACGCTGCCCAGCCGAGTTGAATTCGTCGATTGACCTCTCTCTCAAAGTTGGACCTACCTGACCGGACTACCTGTCCCAGGTAAATGTACTCGTCGACAACTTCAAGAGTAGAGTTCGCAACGGTGAGTGCGGTGGGTACGACATGGACGTTACGCATTATTTTCGTTTTGTCCATGTTCATTTTAAGACCCATTTGTTGAGATACTCTGTTGAAGTCGCCGAGCATTCGTCCTAGATCTTCCAGCGCCTTCGCCATGACCACAATGTCGTCGGCAAATCGAAGGTGAGTGATGTATTCGCCATTGATGTTGACGCCAAGTCCTCGCCATTCCAAGAGCTTGAAGGCGTCCTCTATGGTGGTCGTAAACAGTTTCGGAGAAATTACGTCTCCCTGTCTTACTCCTCTTTTTATGGAGATCGCCTTCGTGCACTGCCCTTGTACTCGGACTGACATGGTGGCGTTATTATACAAGCACTTCAACACTTGTACCGATAGTCAATGCGGCATCGCTGCAGAGATCTAAGAACCGCCCAAGTCTCGATCGAATCGAAGGCTTTCTCATAGTCCACAAACGCCAAGCATAGTGGCCGGTTATACTCCTCGGTCTTCTGTATAATCTGCCGCAGCGTATGTATGTGGTCTATGGTACTAAAGCCTATCTGGAAACCGGCTTGTTCGGGAGGCTGGAAATCATCAAGCCTGCGTTCGAGACGATTCGTGATGACTCTCGAAAACAACTTGTAAACATGGCTCAGCAGTGTGATGGGCCTATAGTTCTTTAATAAAGTGTTATCACCTTTCTTGAAAAAGAGTACCACCACACCCCTGTGCCATGCTTCCGGCGTTTTTCCTTTGAGCAAGACGGAATTAAACAGCCTCTGAAGGACTTTAAGTACCAGCAATCCGCCCGCTTTCAGAAGCTCTGCGGTAATTCTCTCGGTCTTCACCCAGCGCTTTGTTGTTTTTAAGTTGTTTGAGAGCCATCCTAATCTCATACAGGCTGATGTCCGGGATATCTTCAGTGTAGTGTCGGGTTAGCTTGGCTCTTGGGTATTTTACCAAGTCAACAACAGGTTCAGCTACTGAGGTATACAACTGCCCGTAGAACCTCTCTATCTCCCTGAGCACCTCTGACTTATTCGACGTTACGTTTCCGTCCTCCGTCTTCAGCTTCGTCAACGGGCTTTGCCCAATAGACGCGTCTCTTGCGAACACTTTGGAGCCCTTGTTCTGCTCTATGGTCTCCTCAATACGTCTTGTATTGAAGGACCGTAAATCGTGTCGCAAGGACTTCAATATCTGTCCATTGAGCTGCCTATAGGACTTAGCATCATCGGCGGTTTGGAGTCTCATGGTAAGTCGCTCAGCCATAAGGTTTCGGGTGTAATCAGATAGCTTTTGAGGCCTATTTTTACGGTGGGTCTTAAAATGCTTGGACCCGACCTTATGGACAGTCTCTACCAACCTATTGTTGATTTCGTCCACTGATGCGCTGCTGTCTAGCAATTCAAAGCGGTTTGACAATTCGAGTTGAAAGTTCTCGGGGTTTTGGATATGTGCATTAGAAGGTCGGAGTGTAGACTTCATCAGACGCGATCTTTCCATTTTGACATTAATATTTAATGTACCTCTGACCATTCGGTGATCACTGCCGGTGATCATCAAATATTTGTCGCTTGGTGCTCATAATGAAGTCTATCTCATTTTTTGTGAAACCATCAGGGCTCATCCAGGTCCATTTCCTATGAGACGGATTCTGGAAGAAAGAGTTCATCATAAAGAGTCCCGCCTTCTCCAGAAATTCGGCCAGCCTCTGACCCTTAGGGTTGCGCTGCCCATATCCAAATTGCCCCACTCTCAACTCATCATCGCCCCGTTTGCCCAGTCGCGCATTGAAGTCACCCATAACTACAGTAAGGTGTGCTTTGGAAGTATGTATGGCTCTACTAATGTCCTCATACATAACTTCGACCTCATCATCTGAGTATGCCGAGGTCGGTGCGTAGACCTGTATGACCTTCAGCGAATATCTTTTGGATATTCTGAGTATCAGGTACGCTACCCTGCTCGACACACTAGTGATGGACACAACGTTGTTTATGAGTGACTTGTGGACGATAAATCCGACACCACCTTGGGACTGCTGTTCGCCCTCCCGGTAGTAAAACAAGTTGCCGGATTTTAAGGTTATCGTGTCCTCGCCCTCTTTTCGGACCTCCAATGAACCAACAATACTCCACCGCAACTTGTTTAACTCTTCTTCCAGCTCAACTAGCTTCTCATCTGTCCTTAATGTGCGTGCGTTGTATGTCAGCAGGGCCAATTTTCGGTTTTGGTGGTAGCCGAATCTCTGCCGGAGATTCTTAGCACCCCTTGTCCTGTCGTTACCATGGCTGCTACCGTGGCCAGGACGAATAGGACCGCCGGGGACTACGGGCCTGGTTTTCTTGCTTTCTTCCATAATATTGGTTGGGGGTGTTTGCCATACTCGCCACGCTTGGCAGGCGGGTTGGCGAGCGCAGTTTTTGGTCGTAGAAGTGTTAAGGGAACGCTGCTGCCCATTCCCTAGTTTTCCCTTAGTCGCCTTGTACGACACCCGATGGGATGAGATGGGTTGGTCCTATTCTAAGCCGGGAACCACGCGGCGTATAAATACTTACTACTAAAATATTAGTCATTCTTATAACAAGTTGGTACGCGTAACACAACTTATACAGTATTTTGAAAGTTTCAAATAAGAACTTGTTTTAATTAATAGGGGTCGAAATTTAGACTTCTTCGACGCCTAAAATCAGTTTTCGTTTATGTCGACCCCTGAAAAAGTTTGGGAATCCTTGGTTTAATGCCTTGATTCATTTACGTTAGGTACACCTTGTCATTATAAAGTTGTAAATTTTGGTCTGGTCGTCTTGACTACGATTCATATGGTTATCCCTTTTTGGGTTCTGAAGTTGCTGATTACAAATACAGCACCCATTTGTATATTCTAATGACTATTCCAATCAAACCTTTAAACTTTTTTCACTCATCATAAAAACGTCGATTTTTACTTTTTTTCACAGCATTTTCATTTCGATGACTTCGGAAATACTGTCGCCATCAGATTACGCTTGTTATAGATTGCAATCACAAGTAAAACATCTAAAAATGATGAGGGTTGTTTAAAAAGTTTTAAAGTTTGATTGACATAGACTGTAAATCCAAGATATTCCAAAAAAAAATCAACCAGGTTCTGCAAGAATAATTTTAAAGTGAAACTTTTATTAGATCGTTATAAACTTTTTGGTCTGTGTGTTGCATGTCGCGTGTCACGCGACATGCCCGACCGTCACGCGACATGCAACGCGCTCGCCAGAGCAGCCAAGGCCAATATGTTTCACTTTTACCGTGGTTTCATAAAACCACACAAGGATTTTTTTATCTTTGTTTCGATACAGAGCGCTTAGCTCGAAAACTTTGACGTTAGCGAGTATACGTGCTATCATGTCGATCTTCATTTAATAAATTTGTCGGACGGCTTGGTCCAGTGGTTAAGCCACTTCGATCCCCGTACGAGACAAATCTTTGTGCAACCTACAATTATTTGTTTTGTTCTGGTTGTTTGTGTATGTAAATTTCATATTTATAAACGCACCCACGACACAGGAATAATTCCTAGTCTGGGGCTACGTACTTTTTTTAAAAATAAATCAATAAATTTTGTAGTATGCCAAGAATGTCATACTCGTATCAACTCGCTAGCCAACGTCAATCATTTCATGCTAAGTCAGGTCAGATTTTTTTCAAAATTTGGATGGTAGTGTTCATTCATTTGGTTTGTCTGAAGCGCAGAAATCGTAACAATAACATACCAGAAGTGAAAAAGCAGTACACGCGACATGCAACACACAGACCAAAAAGTTTGTAACGATCTAATAAAAGTTTCACTTTAAAATTATTCTTGCAGACCTGGTTGATTTTTTTTTTGGAATATCTTGGATTTACAGTCTATGTTCGGTACACTGTGCAACCGAACACCGCGTCAGCATTTTACGCGATTGAGCAGCATGCGTGCCGTTCGATCGGTGCAGTTTAAGCCAGGCTGTCGGACGCGTCGCTGTATCATATCAATTTTGTATCAGTTTAGCATTCATAAATCATATCATTCACGATCATTATATCATAGAGCTATCGAAGGAAATATACAGTGTTTATCAAACTTATCTGAGTGTTTATCTAACTATCATTTATCAATCACTGAGCGGCACCCCCTACATACTGGTCCTTCGCGCACGTTATTGATCCACCTCGCCACTGGATCTCGTACAGGACTCGGTTTGGGTAGATCAGTGACTAACGGGAGTGCTATAAACTCGGTGACATTATCAATTATCAGTGAACATTATCAGAACAATTATCAGTGAACTTTATCAGGGAATTTATCAATATACTTTATCAGTGGAGTTATTAGTGTACTTTATCAGATGATTTATCAGTGAATTTTATCTGAAGATTTATCACAGAGTGTATCAGTGAACTTGTGATTGGAGTACCAGTAAGATTGAGAGTATCATCGATCATCAGCAAGCAGCGAGTATCAATCAGTAAGCAGCAATATCAAGTAAGGTGTTTCAATTTTTATCTATATCATAAGTCAGTATCAGAAGCAGAAGCAACATGGAGTTCCTTTACGAATCTCAGTTGGAACTATACATGGCGATGGACAAGCTATATAGTAATATGAAGAAGGATGGAAAAGAACGTAGGTCCACCCCCAGCTATTTTACACGTAAACTTGAAACGCTGGAATCGTATTGGCAGGAGATAAAAAGGAATCATAACAGGCTTTTATCATTGGGAAAGATGGAGGAACCGTATTTCAAAGAAAAATCGTATGAACAGGCGGAAATGTTATATCAAGAAATCAGAAAATATATAAGCGAGGCGTCGGTAAAAGTATCAATTGAAGCGGAGAGTCCATATCAGAAGAAAGGCGTTGCAGGTACTAGTAAACAATATCAGACTAAAACGCTATCAGTGCCAGAGCCAGGTCACACTTATCAAATACATGAGGAAGAAGTATCAGAAGAAGGACAAAGGGATATTTATCAAGAGAAAGTATCAAATATATCAGTAGAAGCATATCAGAAGCCGTCGGGGAACAGGAAGTCGCAGGGGTCTACAAGTAAATTAGATGACATGCTTTACTTGCAAACTGTTAATTTTAAGGCTTTGATGCGCACAGTTAACAGTGTAAATGTCGAAAATATATCAGAGAAATGGGAATTTGAAGATGCGCTTTCTCGACTGAATAACAGGTGGTCAATTATTGATACACAGCATTGGCTAATTATAGCTGAAATGGGCGAGGAAAATGAAGAGTATGAAAATAATTTCACTTATCATGAAAATATCTATACCCGATTGAAGAAATCGATCAATAGCAAACTTTGGTCTGTATCACACCGAGAAAAATCTACGCCCAAAATCGAAGTCCCCATTTTCACAGGAAATTATCATCAATGGGTGTCTTTTAAAGATTTATTCCAGGAAGCTATCCATCTCAATCCCAGTTTATCAAAGGCACAAAAAATGCAATTCCTGAAGAATAAAATCAAAGGTGACGCTGAAAGGCTTATCCAGCATCTTCCTATCAGTACAGAAAATTATGACACTTGTTGGGATATTTTAAATCATAGATATGAGAACAAGAAACTTATTTTTACTTCTCATCTTAATATCCTTCTGGGTCTTGCAACTATCCAACATCAGTCGTTGGTACATATCAGGAAATTGCATGACGTCACGCTCGAGACCTTAAATGCGATCAAAAACCTTGGGGTAGATATCAGAACATGGGATCCCATCATAGTGCATCTACTATCACAGAAGTTAGACGGCGAGTCGTACTCAGAATATATAGAATCATTAAAGAATCCTCGTGAGTTACCAAACTTAAAAGAATTTTTAGACTACTTGGAAACCAAATTTACAGCATTAGAACAAGGTCGCAGACCGTTTAGCAGCATAAATCAAAAATCCAATCACTATCAAGGCAATAATCAAGGGACTCAAGGCAATCTTAGGAGAAACGTGAACAATCAATATAATCATTACACTCAAAATCATAACATAAATAGCCCGCCAAGACCGTTTATAAGATCATCTCATGTAACATCAACAGGAAATAAGTGTCCACGTATAATCCGTGTTCCAGGTTACATAACCTGGAACACGGATTATATTTTTGCAAAAAATTTATAAGTTTGTCGAGCGAAGCAAAACTAAAAATGATTACGAAATTCAATATTTGCCAAAATTGTTTATACCCGCACTATGGAAAACCATGTATTTCCCAAAAAAGATGTCGCAATTGTACCGGTAATCATAACACTTTGATACATGATGCTTGCACAAACACAAATACAAACCTGATGCCGACATCCGGTCCCAATATAGAAAAACGTACGTGTCACAGAAATAATCAGAATGTCACACATGTATCGCAAAAAGAATCGGCTGAAATTTTATTATCAACAGCCATTATCAAGATCAAATCCTATGATGGAACATTTGTGAGGATGAGAGCCTTGATTGATCAGGGCTCCCAAATTTCTCTTATCACGGAACATGGTGCACAAACGTTAGGGTTAAAGAGACGTCATTGCAAGGGTATAATCTTTGGAGTAGGAGAAAAAGAAAGTAATTGTAAAGGGGTCCTAAATATTGAGTGCCAATCAATATACAATGAGTTTTCTTTTAATGCCGAAGTATATATCATGAATAATTTAATTAAAAAACTGCCAAATGCCTCATTTAAGAAACCGTCTTGGGAGTATCTCCAGAACATCAATTTAGCAGACCCCGAATATAATATAAGCAGACCTGTAGACATATTGTTCGGAGCAGATATTTACTCAATTATCATGTTAGGAGATATATTACGAGGTGAAAATCAATCACAACCACTCGCCCAAAAAACACAATTGGGATGGTTGTTATGTGGGAATTTAAAATCATTTTATTGTAATGTAGTGTTAACAAATATGGAAAATATTCAGAAGTTTTGGGAGATAGAGGATATCAGTGAAGCAACAAATATATCAGACGAGGATCAATATTGTATAGACTATTACAATAAAACGACAAAGCGGCGTGAGGACGGAAAATATGAGGTGGAGGTGCCTTTCCACGAAGATTTTAAAAAGCAGTTAGGGAGATCAAAAGAAATCGCAATTGCTCAATTCAAGAATTTAGAGAAGAAACTACTCAAGAAACCTGCTTTATCAGACGAGTACAGGGCGTTTATTGAAGAATATAGAAAATTAGGTCATATGATTCCATCAAAAGTTTTGAACGAGATGGAATGTTTCCTTCCACATCACGGAGTGTATCGTGCGGACTCATCTACTACGAAGCTGCGCGTAGTATTTAACGCATCTGCAAAGACGTCATGTACAAAGGGCCTAATCTACAGCATGATTTGCAATCACTTATTTTAAAATGGAGGCAATTCAAATTCGCCTACACTGCGGACATCGAGAAAATGTACCGGCAGATTTTTATTAGCGAAAAACATCAGATATATCAGAAAATAGTTTGGAGAGATGATCCAGCCCAGCAGATGCAAGAGTACGACCTAACTACAGTCACCTACGGAACCAAAGCAGCACCGTTCCTGGCGATGATGACTTTGAGGCGCCTAGCAACAGACGAAAGATCAAAGTATCCTAGAGCAGCGGAGATCATAGAGACATCATGTTATATGAATGACCTAGTTCATGGTTCGCATTCTATTGAGAGTGGCAAACAGCTAATATTGGAGTTGGATAATCTACTAAAATCAGGAGGGTTCAAACTACGAAAGTGGGCCAGTAACGAAAAGGCATTATTGAAATGTCTGAAAAACGAACAGAGCACCGAGAACATGGATTTTCATTTCAAATCAGAAAGCACGGGAAAAACATTAGGCTTGAGATGGGATTCCGCAGAAGATAAGTTTACGTTTCATTGTAACATGAACCCATCAACATCGGGAAATATAACAAAAAGAAAATTACTATCCGAAATTTCGAAACTTTTCGATCCTATTGGTTGGCTAACCCCGATATCAACGACGTTAAAACTAATATTTCAAACTGTGTGGACTGAATGTTCTAACTGGGATGATATTATTCCACAAAAGGCAAGCAAAGAATGGAAAAAATTAAGAGCAGATTTGGAGACCATGGATCAAATCCAGATACCTCGTTGGATTGGTTGTACAGAAAATGATGTCATAGAGCTTCATGGATTTTGTGACGCATCTCTTAAAGCATATGCAGCGGCTATCTATGTAAGAATTAAAAGAGACTCAGAATATCACGTCATGTTATTAACAGCCAAAAACAAATTAGTATCGAACAAAAGGACTGTATCATTACCGAGGCTCGAATTATGCGGGGCTCAGCTGCTATCAAAACTCATGAAAAGAGTACTCGAGTGTTACGACAATAACAATATCAAGTCCTGTGGATGGACAGATTCGATGGTGGTGCTAGGCTGGCTGCAAGGGGAGCCTACACGGTGGAAACAGTTTGTAGCAAACCGGGTGAAAGAAATCCAAACAGTAATATCATCGGAACATTGGCGTTATGTGAAATCGAACGAAAACCCGGCGAACATAGCTAGTCGCGGTACAAATGTATCAGAGCTAAAAGATCGCACGTTATGGTGGAATGGGCCAGAATGGCTAAAGTCAATAACAATGTCAGAAAATAAAGGTAAATCTAAATACTTTACTAACAGCGAGTTAAAAGTTCATGTCGTACAAACGGACAAACATATCGACATTATTAGTGAGTTATTAAACAAGCATAATTCATTTACAAAAATTATCCGTATATTTGCATGGATACTTCGAGCATTTAAAAGTAAACAACAGATGCTACCTAAGTATATCACGTTGCAAGAATTAAAGAATGCAAAATTGCGAATAGTGAGGTATGTGCAACAATTGGAATTTGGAACGGATATTGAGCAATTACGAAAACATAACAAAGTAATGTGTGTTACCAGTGATGACATATGGATCAGAGACGTGGTCTCTTACAATAGGTCTCATAAAAAAGCTCAAAGTTGCTCAGCGAGCTATGGAAAGAGCTATGCTCGGCGTTTCTCTACGTGATCGAATCAGGAATGAGGAGATTCGTAGAAGAACCAAGGTCACCGACATAGCCCTTAGGATTAGCATGCTGAAGTGGCAATGGGCTGGCCACATAGCGCGAAGATCGGACGGGCGTTGGGGCAGAAAGATTCTAGAGTGGAGACCACGTATTGGCAAGCGCAGCGTAGGACGGCCGCCTGCCAGATGGACCGACGATCTTGTGAAAATCGCAGGAAATCGTTGGATGCAGGTGGCATCGGACCGGTTACGCTGGAAAGCGATTGGGGAGGCCTATGTTCAGCAGTGGACAAGTATAGGCTGAAATGATGATGATGATGAACAAAGTAATAGATAAAAGTAACTTGTTGAATTTATTACCGTTTATTGATCAGGAAGGTTTTTTGAGAGTGGGAGGAAGATTAAGGAATTCTCACCTTCCATATGACATGAAACATCCATTAATTGTACCAAACAATCATAAATTATCACAGCTGTTAATAGATGAAGCGCATAGATTAACTTATCATGGCGGAGCTAGACTCACATTATCAAAATTAAGAACAGAGTATTGGATGACTGGCGGCAACAGAGCGGTCAAAAAACGTTTAAGGGATTGTGTCGTATGTCGAAAAAATAATCCAGAAATAAAAAATCAGCTCATGGGCGACCTGCCAGAAGCTCGGACAAATCCTGCTCCACCTTTTTACCATACAGGAGTGGACTATACGGGTTATTTGGAGGTCAAAGCAAATAAAGGACGAGGTGTTCGAACCACTAAAGGGTATATCGCAGTATTTATTTGTATGGTCACCAAGGCAGTTCATCTTGAGATGGTGTCCGATCTTACCAGTGAGGCATTCTTAGCAGCTCTTCGAAGAATGGCAGCTAGAAGAGGTGCTCCTCACCATATCTATAGTGATAATGGCACTAATTTTATCAAAGCTAACAGGGTTATACAAGAAGAGAATTTGGAGTTGAGCAACATTTTGGATGATCAATTTTATCAGGAAGTAGTATCTATGAATATCAAGTGGCATTTTAATGCGCCGTCTTGGCCGTCAGCTGGAGGATTATGGGAGAGATCAGTTCGAAGCCTCAAATATCACTTGAAGAGAACAATAGGAGGTCAGAAGTTAACATACGAAGAGTACGCCACACTCTTGGCCCAACTAGAGGCGTGTTTAAACTCTCGGCCACTGTGTGCGATATCTGAAGACATAGATGACCTTGACTTCTTAACTCCAGCTCATTTTTTATCAGGGAGAGGAGATCTCACTATCATGGAGACAAATCAGGACGCAAGGACAAGATGGCATCTTATCAATAAAATACAGAAAGACATTTGGAAAAGGTGGAAGATGGAGTATTTGAGTCAAATGACGGCGCGAAGCAAATGGTTGAAAAAACGAGAAAATATCAATTTAGGAGATGTGGTGATTATCAAAGAAGATGCGTTGCCCGCAGGAAAGTGGGCAATGGGGCGAGTTACGGAATTACATCCAGGAAAAGACGGGCTAATCAGAGTAGTGACTTTACAGACAAAGAACGGATTAATGAGAAGACCAATTGCAAAAATATCATTGCTACCTCTACGATCAGAAAATGACTCATCAGTATCAAAGAAGCAAAATATCAAAGAAAATAAGGAAGCAGGGACCAAGGAAAGTCAGTTTAAAAGGAAGAATCGTAAATTATCAGTATGCAATCAAATTCTATCAATGGCTATATCATTTATTTTATTTTTATCATGCCTGACATGTGTAAAGGCGCAATATAAGTTATCGACATTTAAAAATAATCAATCGTTATATTTCGATTCCATGGGCGACTTACAACTCATACGAGATGACTGGACTATGATTGTATACTATGACATGGCACCTTACTGGAAAGGAGCAGCAACTATAAATAAATTTACAAAATATCTCGAAAAAACATGTGATAAATTCCAGGAACAAACACGGTGTCATATGATTTTACTCCAGTTACAACACGACCAGACGGAGTTACAATATTATAATCAGTTATTGCTGAATCAAAAGTTCACAGGCCACGCCAGACAGCGTCGGGGGCTTGTCAATGGAAGGCTATGTAGCAAATGCATTGTTCGGAGTATTGGATGACCGTTTCGCCGAGCAATACACACAGGACATAGAACTGATAAGGACGAATCAGAAACATTAAGCTGCGTTATGTAAAAATCAAACCTCTGTGATAGAAGGAGAATACAATTTATTAAAAAGAACTGAAGAACTTATATCAAAACAACATAAATCTATCAATCGGCACATAAATACATTAGACACATCAATCAACGATATCAAACAACAACTGAAAAAGCTTTCGGTGATAGAGGATTTTACGCTGTTATCAATTACTGCCATAAGTATTCTCAACAATTTGAGAAGAGTTCAAGATACATTACTAGATACTCTTACTGATCTTTATTCACCTATTAACGCCTGACCAGCTTCGCAGTGAGTTGCAGATGATCTCGACTCAATTACCTAGAGAGTTATTCTTACCCTTAGACAATATTCATAGTGACGATATACACGGAATGTACAAGCTTCTTAGGGTACGAGCAAAAATTACACAAGATTATTTTATTTTTGAAATAAAATTCCCATTGATAAGCAGAGATAGTTATCAATTGTATAAAGTAGTTCCCATTCCACATCAAATACAATCAAATATGATAAGTGTGACACCAATATCAGAGTACATAGCAATAAACCTGCAAAGAGACTCCTACATGACGACAACATTCAATGAAATTCAGAATTGTCTTATTCACGATCAAAAATTTTTATGTAGATTAAGAAACCCTATCACCCATTTATCAGCAGATGAAAAATTCTGCGAGTTAGAGGATCAAGACAAAAAACGATGCAAAATTCAGAAAAAATTGTGTAAAAATAGGTGGGTGGATCTCACTGATATTTACAGTTATTTGTATTTCTACTGTAATAGTTACTTTCTGAGAATAATTTGCAATAATACTATGACAACTAAAGAAATTAGCAAAGCAGGAATAATCAATTTAAACGGAAAATGTGTTATTAAAGGAGAAGACTTCACATTTTATTCACATCATGCTTCTGGAAACACCTTACATATCAAACCGACGAGCCTATCAACAAATATCCCTCAAATCAATTATATCATAAATATTACATTACCAAAAATTGAAAACCATGAGTCAGAGGAAGATGATATTAATAGAAATTTAAATGATATACAGAAACAAATTAAGATAATGAAAGATAGCGCTCAGTCAGCAGAGATTGGAATATCAGGACATGACATTCATCAGTATGTCATTTGCTACGTGATCCTGGGGATAGCTGTGGCCCTGGGAGCACTCTTCGTGTGGAGGAAAAGGAGGATGCATGTTGGACACGTGCGTCCCCATACGGAAGAAAGCGGCCAATGTGAAGTGAATAGTGAAATCAATGTAGAAAATGTGTCTAGTTCAAAAGGCTTCAGCGTAAGAGGTCAAAAGTGTAAATCAAAAGGTATCGAATTAGTGCATGTCGCGACGTCACCCATGCCGAAAAGATGATATATTAATTCTGTTGTTAACGAATCAGAAGAATAGAGACATTAGTTGTGATTTAAAAAAAAATGTATATTATCATGATTTATGCTTTTTTGTCAATTTGCTATAATCATTTTTGACATTCACCATCAACGTAATCATCTCATCTCACTCCTCATCTTAGTCCCGGGAGCATGTTCGGTACACTGTGCAACCGAACACCGCGTCAGCATTTTACGCGATTGAGCAGCATGCGTGCCGTTCGATCGGTGCAGTTTAAGCCAGGCTGTCGGACGCGTCGCTGTATCATATCAATTTTGTATCAGTTTAGCATTCATAAATCATATCATTCACGATCATTATATCATAGAGCTATCGAAGGAAATATACAGTGTTTATCAAACTTATCTGAGTGTTTATCTAACTATCATTTATCAATCACTGAGCGGCACCCCCTACAGTCTATGTCAATCAAACTTTAAAACTTTTTAAACAACCCTCAGTATTTTATTCGGTATCACTGTTGCCCCAGTGGGCTATATGCTATTTATATCGACACATACCACTAGGCGCTCGTAGCGCTGTGCGACCGCGGTGTTCTTACAGATCACCAAGGTTAAGCAGCGTTCGACTCGGTCGGCCTGAGATGGGTGACCGTTTGTGGCATTTCATATTCGAGCGTCTCCGTGCTTCGGAAGGCACGTTAAGCCGTTGGTCCCGGTTACCACTTAATGTGGTAGTCGTTAAGCCGAGTTGGAAGCCTTAAAGGTGGCTTGATAAGTTCCAACAGCAGGTGGCCACAAACCTGCCTCCACCAATCCGCACTGGGTCCGCGTGGTGGAGTATGACCCAATCTCTCTCACCTCGATTTGTGAGAGAAGGCCTTTGCCCAGCAGTGGGCAGTATAGGCTGATATTATGATATTATATACCACTAAATATCTAAATAATATTTATTTCATAATAAAAATATTCACAAAAACTTACCTACCTAAATATAATATTAAGTTAATATTGTTTATTAAAAACAATATTAATTTAATATTACGAATACTTTGCTATAATAATAATGTGCGTTGGAAACGTGCGCTGCGGACGGTCGCCTATTATTTTCGCGAGGGTACCCAATTTACATGCGCACGGGCACCCCATTCCAATGCGCCCGCCGTCTCGGGAGCATCGTCCGTGCCGCTTGCTGGCTTGACATTTGACACTGCCTTAATAATTACGCGCATAACGCTTTTCAACCTGCTTGCTTTTTCTTAATCTCTTCTCTTCAAACTTTTAACTCTGTACTCCTTCTATTTTATGTGTCTGGACTGTATTATCTATAAACTATTCGTGCATTTTGTTTTCTTCCTGTACTGGTGAATAAACGTTTGTGTACCGCCATCTGGACTATTCCGTGAGTACAGTACAGTTGCTTTCGGTGTCTATACCGACAGCGGCATATAATATCTAGCTGGGTACAGCCTTCACTACTGCTGTACATTACACCAAGCCCGCTCGAATACCTCACGCGCACACCACCAACAAACCCTAAACCCCTTGGCCATGCCTACATACATGCACAGTTTAAAATAATAGACACACACTCACATACTCTAACATTATTGTTGTAAAAAATATTTTCCGCTCACTTGTATTACTAATAAGTACAGTTACATGTTTTGGAAGACTTTCATACCAACTTTAGCCGTCATTTTCCGTCCACGTAGTCCTGTCATATATGTGGCGACAAGTTCGCGCCTAGCGTTGAAAAAAACTTGAAACTTTACCATTTCTTGCAAAATCGATCGCTTTTTTCATGTTTGATTCGAAAAAAACACAAATGACAGTTGATGCGGAATAAAACATGTTTTTTCTTAATAAATCGGAAAAAAGCGAAAGTGCCAGAAAAAACGATGGTTCCTTTCATTTAGCATTCGTCCAATTAGCATTCTATCATGTGTCGCCAAGGTTTTCGAGTCTGTTCTCTATGATTACTTCTATCATCAAATAACACCATTTATATCCCCTAAACAACACGGTTTCTTAAAAAACAGATCAACGGTCACTAACCTACTAGAATACAAAAATTACTTGTGTGAAGTTTTTGCTAAAGGAGGTCAAGTCGACGCTATTTACACAGATTTTAAAAAGGCGTTCGATAAAGTTAATCATACATTACTGTGTAGAAAGCTCGCTAGCTTTGGCATCCATGGGACTTTACTTCGATGGGTGCAATCTTATTTATGTAACAGGAGTCAGTTAGTAGCTTTAAAGGGCTTTAGATCATCACTTGTTTTAGTAAAATCTGGAGTTCCACAGGGGTCACATCTTGGTCCTCTATTCTTCATTGTTTTTATCAATGATCTTATCAATAACTTATCTAGCTCCTGCCTTTTATACGCCGATGATCTAAAATTGTTTAGTGCAATAAACAGCCTTTCCGATTGCGTTAGCTTACAACGCGACATCAATATAATTTGTGAATGGTGCCAACATAATCATATGTACCTTAATGTGAATAAATGTTTTGTTCAAACCTTCACAAACAAACGATATTATACTACATATAGCTATCAATTAGGAGGAAAAATATTAGGTAGAAGCTATATTGCAAAAGATCTCGGTATATTGTTTGACCAAAAACTTACCTTTCGCGATCACTACGCGTACCTCACAAACAAGGCTTTTCAGCTTCTTGGATTTATTACCAGATGCACCAAAGGTTTTAAGAAACCGCATAGCTTTCTCACTATATATTACAGCTTAATAAGGAGTATCCTAGAATACGCAAGTGTTATTTGGTCGCCGTGTTATACTGTTCACTCAGAGAACATAGAAAGCGTCCAAAGAAAATGTCTCAGAATACTTAGCTACAGATGCGGTTTTGGTCGATCGCTCGCGAGTTATCGTGAAAGGTTGGTTAAATTTAAAGTGTCCCCCCTGTATGTTCGCCGAAAAGAGCACGATTTAATATTCTTACACAAATTGTTACACGGCTCATTAGATTCACCTTACCTACTAAGTTTACTAAATTTCAATACTAAACGTAATTACCGTATCCCTGATAAAACATTTCATCTCCATGTATGCAAAAATAATACCTCTTTCTATAATCCAGTTACAAGAATGTGTCGCCTTTACAACGAGTTATCCATGAAATCTAACCACTTCGATGTATTTAACAGCAGACGAACTTCTTTTAAAAATACTGCCAGACAGATCCTTCATCGGGCCTACATCACTTCGTAGTACAACATTTTATGAGTTTCTTTTAATATTACTATACTCTACTTATTTGCTTTCTAGCTCTTATTGTGTCACAAAATTAACCTACTTACCTTAATGTGTTAACATATTTAGGATTACAGTCTAGTTTATATTCCTTTGCACTATCTTACTGACTTTAGTCTTCGATTGTAATCTGTTTTGTTGACCAAATAAAATAAATAAATAAATTTACATACAGTCGTGAGCAGAAGTGGCTAAAATTTGTTATAGTGAGACCGACGCGAGGTGTTGACTATTGCGGATATAATTTGTATTCATATTACACCTTCGATAGGTGAACTTTGTGCGTCTACGTTTCGTCGACGTCATTAGGTTCTACAATATGTTTTCCCAAGTGGCAATTGGAAGAGTTGTATTTTATACACCCACATTTCACCGACGAAATACGACATAGTAAATGCTTAAAACATCGTTTTAAACCGTTTTATTCAATAAAACCCGTTCTTTTCATAAAAATCTTATATTTTTAACTAGTCACGTGGTTTAAATTTTTCAACAAAAATAAGAAAAAATCTGAATTAAAAGAATTTTCCTTTTTTTCGAGAAAGAACCAATAGTTTTCTTTCTAAATTTTCAACGCTATTCACGTTGCTATGTGTCTTATCATTACGATTGCTGCTCTGGCCTAAAGTACATTACGGCATACACACACACAAGTCCATCGCGAGGCACCGTAGCTCGGTGTAGCGTGACGAAGCCTTCTTCAAATTAAGTTCTTCGAAATACAACCGGAAAGTGTATCAAAATAAGTTCAAAGTTAGTTTAGCCAAGAAATTCCGTTTCGTCTGCACCGTACCGTACGCGCGATTTATGGGGATTAATAACGAGAATGACCTTAAATCAAATCAAATCAATTAAGAATGTCTTTTTAGAAATTCGCCTTACGTGTTGACCTTAACAAGAATGAAAAGTGTGCCCAGCGGACTAATTCTGCAGGACTTTATTAAAATAATTTAAATATATGTGAAAACGTCATAAATACAATTTTATAATACATATCTTACGATTCATTTTCGGACATATAAAATATCCTCGCAGCCGTTGAACAGACATTAAAAAGTTATAATAAAAAAGGGCTTCTTAGAAGATTTTTTATTTGAAATCTGAATATATTAAGTAAGATTTTGTTCAGTACATTGTGTTAACGACATTTTTAACTTTATTTTCATAATAATTTTTATGACAGATGGTCAGTCATTTCTTCGAGAATCTTTCGTATATCGGACCTACTTTAAGGAGTTCACCGTTGATACAGTCTTAACTTGGCCGGGTTGAAATTAAGCTTACGCAGCGCGACGGGGGCGCGTCGGTGGGCGACCTGGGGAGTTGTAATGTAGTGAAATGGTACGGGAGACGCCACACAGCTCCGCAGCAGCAAACAGATGCTCCTGTACTTCCACCTCTTTTTACATCGCTACTACGATATCGAGTTCTTTTCCTATTGACCGTTGTCCAATTTGCTTGTGTTGTATTATCTTCATCCTCATCTTATTCTATATCCTGTCTTTTTCCATCCTGCTCACTAACCACCATTGTAGGACTCTTGCTAAATTTGAGCTGTCTATTAATCTTGTTTTTAATTATGTTAACCGATTTAGTGGCTACACAATTCTTTATTTTTTATTTTATTTATTTTTGGGAAACATACAATATATAATACACCTTAAATTATAATATATTAACTTATACATAGACCAATTAAGTTTCCACTATTAATAAGTACATTTAAAAAGGCTCTAGAATAACAAAGGTTATAACTAAAATTACAGTTAAAGCAAATAAACTATTAAAAAAAGATGAAAATTAAAATGATAACTGAAATTAAAATAAAACTAATAATAAAAGTAAAATATTCCTATGATTACAAAGCTACATTCTTTTTCGCTTTTAATATGTTTTTAAAAGCATGCAATTTACAATTATAACATATCCAAATTTGGCTTTATAGGTTCATTATTACACTTCTTTTCAACTACCTGAATTTTGTTTTGTTTAACGGCGTTTGCAAATTATACATTTTCTTTTGGCTCTTGTTGCTTTTGGATATTCTCTTTTCCTTAAAATTTCCACTTACGCGAGTTTTAAGATTCTGATTTTTTTTCTGATAAAACTTTAACTCGAGTTTCTAACAAATCAGCTTTATTGGATTTTTCCTGGCTACCGGTCAATTTTTTTTTAAGTCTTAACTCTTTTTCCGTTTTAAAGAATCTATTTTGTAGTAGTGTATACTCTGTTTCTTGTTCATTAATACGCGCTCTCAGCTCTAGACGAAATTCAAGGATTTCTTTCAGTATATCGCCAATCTCTTCATATAAAATTAAATATTGGTTATTTTGGTTAAGTCCACGCTTCATATTCACGCAGGTGTTGGGGGTAAACGTTCTATTTATTGCTGCATTTCCTCGTACTGGTATTTCAGAATTATCTTTTTTTGGTATAGTGTATACGCATTCCGGACACTTCCAATTGTCTTTATCTTCTCGTGTGAAACCTTCATACTTCTATGTTAAACATTCCATGTATGTAATATCATAAATAACAGCGCCACAAGTATTTATTTGGTATATTTTGTATTTATTTAAGTCTTGAATAAGAATACTTTCTTATGCAATTAAGAAAAATACATGCTTTTGCAGCCACCGACACGTTCGCGCGCACGCTCGCGCTAGTTAATGTAATTTTAATTATTTGTAACAATTTTTGTGCACAATAAAGAATTAACAGGATAGTTTTTTCATGGACTGGACTGCACTTAGCAGTCTAGTTAATCAAAAAACTATCGTGTATTGTTATTATGCAGTATATTTTTCAAGAAAATGTCACATTTTACTTATTCCCTAATGACCGGTTTCAATATTCAACTGAAGGATAGATTTGCTTACTGTCATTAGAATTTTGACAGATTTCTCTTACAAAATGTGTCAAAAATTTTATCCGTAGTAGGCAAATATATCTATCTATCTATATCATCACGCCAGCTCCCTCGCGGGGTAGGCAGAAATTACAGAGTTCCAACAGGTTCATTCCAGGTGCCTATTCGGCACTCTGCACCCCACGACTCGTCAGTTCGGGCCCGGCGTGATGGGTGGCGGCCCCCATCGCCGCTTCTGCCTATGTTCGTACCGACGGGGGCGGATCGGTACGCTTCGCCTCGGGGGGACGCCCTAGCCCGCACTGCGGTACTTCCTCGGTCGGCAAATATATCCTTGAGTTAAATATTGGAACCGGCCGTAAGATTCTTTTTTTTTGTTTATGGCATAACGACGACGCGTATTTTGCCAGTGTCAAGTATTACGAATATAACTATTCATTTTTAATTTATCTCCCCGATGAACGTGATGATAACGATAATAATGAAATTGATGAAGTACCCCACCCTGGATAGTAAAGCGATGGATACTTTACATACCAATTGCGACGGTCGTTTTGAGGGAAATCGAAAAGGCACGTTTTATCACTTTGTTACAATTACCTTCACTCATGCATATATAAGAATACATAATGGTTAATATTCCACCAACATTACACATTATTATTTGAAATAACCCAAGTTTTGGAAATTAAAACAAATTGACGACATCTCTCTTCGATTTCCCGTCATCAAAAAACCCGTAAGATTCTTTAAAATAACGTTAAGAGTCAAGAACAATCATTCGAAACATTTATTTCACAGATAAGTAATCACTAATCTTGATTACTTATCGGTGAAATAAATGTCCATGTTTTATAGATGCGTGTCTTATGCTAATAAATGTTGCAAACCAGTACAATCAATTCTTTTTCATAAAATTCGTCGCACAAGTGTTGTTGTTATTATACATAATATTAAGTTACGACAATAAGGTAATTATTTTCTTCTAGTTTGACATTGTGACATCATTATATTCAAATTAAAATAAATACTCTTAAAGAAAGGCTTTGGTAACAGCGGAAAAATATTAAAAACGAACGAAAACATCGTGAAGAAACCTGCATGCCTAAGAGTTTCTCGAAGGTGTGTGAAGTTCGCCAACCCGCACTGGGCCAGCGTGGTGGACTATGGCCTAAACCCTCTCAGTTTGAGAGGAGGCCCGTGCCCAACGGTGGGACAGTTTCTTAACAGGGCTTATATTATATTATTATTTTATCCGCGGTCCGGTTCAGAGAAAAAAATTGGGCTTAGATACTGCAAAATAGCTTAGGATTTCTATTTGTTCAGTAGTTGCAACAAAACCATCCAAATGAATTTAGTTAAACATAATATGGCACTCCACCAAACGGCACTTGATCGGAATTATGGAGTATGAACTGATCTCTATCACCTTTATTTGTGAGACAAGGCCTTTCTCCAGAAGTATTTTGGCGTAATTTCGCAATTAATAGAGAAACAGAACGTATTTATCATGTTCGAGGAATCTTAACATAATAAGAGCTATCTTCATATATATATATCTTATCTTCTCCTGTTGTTGGCTTTTTGGACTGAGAGGACCTTAAGCGCACTTCGACCTGATGGAATCGTTTGTGCTGTCCTTGTCCTGACGCTCTTACGTACCCGGAGATCCGAATACTCCCTGTACTAGGTTGTAGGCTCCAGTAGGCGGGAAGCGCCATATTCCTCGGGAGTTGAATAGGCCACTCCCAGTAGATTCATCTGCCACACCGCCAGGACGTCGGTATATTTGTAGAGCACGCCTTTGTAGGTGCCATCTGGTATGCCTATGAACGGTTCGGCTTAGTCATCCGCACGCTCATTGCCATCAACCCCCGTGAGCCCAGGGATCCAGACTAATCTGACCGTGTTGCGCGCTCCACATCTATCAAGAAGGTATGCACACTCTACGGCCAGTGCCGAGTTTAGCTCATAGGAGCCGATGACTTTGAGGGCAGTCTGACCGTCAAGACCGTCAGACTGTCAGACCTATTCGATTGTCGAATATCTCTTTTGCACAAATATTTATCGCATAGGTCTCTGCTTGGAATATCGACGCAAATCCGCCCCAGCTCTAACTTAGACTATATTCTGTATATTCTGTATATATACCGGAGCTGTATATATATAATTAATAAATGATAATAGCTATCACGTTAGATCCCTTACGGGGAAAGCAGAGAGTTCAAACAAGTTCTTACCTTACAGACCTTTCGCAAATCCACTTTAATAGTTCATTTTATACATGATCGCCGGGTTCGGAGACTCTTGACTACTTTAATATGTTATGTTAATGTCGTATTTATTAACTAATATAGATCAATCCAAATGACCAAAGATTTTTATTCCAGGATCCAAAATGGCGCGGCACGCATTTGACTCGGTTCGCTGGTATATAGAGGATTTGGGTGCTCGCGTTGTGGCAGAGTCGGGGATCGCATCCGACCGATACCACTTTGGCAAGATGACATTACAGGGCCTTAAGGAAGATCTAGATTTTGTTTTACAGGTTAACTGTAATATCCATCTTAAGATCCTTTTGTATTAAGCGTTGTTTCTGTGTAGGCGACGATTGCATGTATGCACCACGTCATCATCGACACGACATCGAGATGTCAAACTATAAGGGATGAGGCGTGGCACTTATGTTCTCTGTTCATATATTATTTAGTCAAATATCTGATTTAGCTATGTATCACAGATCGATGGAGCAACAGGCGAATCTGAAACCTTCAAGTCAGTATTAGATCGCTCTGTCCGGTGTGCCGTGGCGATGCGAAAGCTGGGCTTGCAGACTGGCGACGTCATGGTGCTGATGGCTCCCAACCACATACACCTGTGCATACCACACTACGCGGCTTTATATCTTGGCATTAAGATCGCACCCGTGGATTATACGCTCCGGACCCGTAAGTATCTTTAAAAATGTATGTATCTATATCGGCAAGTCAGATTTTACTTACGAGGTAGGCATAGAGTACATGGTTCCAAGGTGAGACAGCAAGGGGTTAATCGCTGACCAGTCCACAATAAAAAAAAAGCTCGAATATAGAATTGCCAAACACTGTCTCAAACTAAACACTGGTTAACCTTGAAGATCATTCAGAACATTGCGAACTTGCAGCGCTTGAGCTGCTAAGTTCCAGCTCATTACAGGGCATAAACCTCCCTCCCTCTTACGCCAAATATCCATATCCTGAACCAATCTCATCATCATTAAAACTTGTCCTTACTTTAAATTCTTTAAGACTAATAGTTTTGTAATTATTAAGGTAAGACAATATAGAGTTTATCGTTACAATGCACTTTTCTAAATAATTAAGTAACATCTACCTACTGAACTATTCGAATATCATATCTAGGGCGACGAGGCGCGCCACCCTTCAATGTCATTTTGCGCTTGATATAGGTGATTTTAATGAAACAATAGTGTTTTATTATGGAGATGATTTTTATTGGCGTGTTCTTTTTTAATAACAGTGAATAGTAATCATTGTATACATTACCTTTCGCTTCACGACGACTAAAATACCATTGTGTATACGCGATAGTTTGTGAGGATGGATGCATTTTTATTACTTTTTCACGCAAAAACAACTGAACGGATTTTGATGAAACTTTACCATAATATATATAGCTTATACATTAGAATAACATATTGACTATAAATTAAGAATATTTTTTAGATATATAAAATATACGTACTCCTATATCGAGAATAATTCTTATATCATGGGTGCGTTCATAAACATAATATTCACATACACAAATATCCAGACCGAAACAAATATTTATAGGATTTATAGCGAGGTCGCAGGTAACGGCTAGTATTCATTAACTTATCTTCAAGCCCTTTTTTTTTTTTTTTTTTTTTTTTTTTTTTTTTTTTTTCGGGGGGAAATGCCTGCCGCATAATGCCACACCAGAGTAGGCTTGGTGTGGCAGTTATGTGGGGCTCGCACCCACTAAAACCCCCCGGTGTCCTTCGCTTGGCCGAGTGCTCTGTCGCAGGGGTCGCCTCGTGGGCATTTCGTCTGCGACAGGGCGGGCCTTGGTCTGAGTCTAGTGACGCAGACCACGTCTCTGGTTTGACTCCGTACGAAGCGCGCGTGACACGGCGCTTTCTCTACTTGGGCCTGCTGCTGGTCAGACGTCGGGGAGCCCTCCCCCGACGCCTGCAGGCCAATCTTCAAGGCGGGCGGAGGTCATTGCCGGCGTAAGCCCTGCGCCTCCGTCCGGCACGCCTTCTACGGGCGGGATTTGAGGATGTTTCCTCCCGCTCCCGCTCCGCCTCCTCCTTTGCTCCCATCACGGCCTCAGAAAAGGCGACAGTTGCCGCCCAGGCGCTCTCCCTCTCGACCATGGCCGAAATCACGCCCGAAAGCGAGAGCGCCCGTTCCCCCAATTCAGCAGCCAGTTGGAGCCGCTGCCCATCCCACGCCGGACACACCAACAGGGTGTGGGACGCCGTGTCTACTGGGGCCACACAGTGGTGGCACCCCTCCGTCTCCTCACGACCGATCCGACACAAGTACCGCCCGAAACATCCGTGCCCGGACAGCACCTGCGTCAGTCGGTACGTGAGCGCTCCATGCCGCCGCTCCAGCCATTCCCAGTAGACGGGAATCACCGCAGCAATGGTGGTATGTCCGGCGCTGGGATGCTCCAGCAGCTCGCGCCACTCTCTGTGGACGGCTCGTCGGAGCTCTCTCCGCCTGGCCTCCGCGACTCCAGGATCGGGATCGGCCTCCCTGCGCCAGCGGTACAACCTGGCGAGGGCCTTCGCCTCTAGATGCCACGGAGGCGTTCCAGCTAAAAGAGTAGCTGCTTCGAAGGCCATCGTGCGGTATCCACGGGTCACTCTAATGGCCAGCACGCGCTGCGGTCTACGTAGCAGCGCTATGCTGCCGGCCGTCAGGCATTCAGCCCAAACCGGAGCCCCATAAAGGGCTTGGGACCGCACGACTCCTACGTATAGCCGCCTACATGGCGCCATCGGACCGCCAAGATTCGGCAGCAATCGTGCCAGGGCCCCCGCCGTCTTCAGCAGCTTGGGAGCAGCGTCTTTGAAATGGGCCTCGAAGGTCCAGCGGCTGTCCAGCAGCAAGCCCAGGTAGCGCAGGTGCCTGCTAATGTTTATGTTGACCCCCCCAACCACTATGCGGGTGTTCGGAGGGGGCGCATTCCTGGGCCCGTGGAAGCAGACGGCCTCCGTCTTGTGCAAGGCCACGTTGAGGCCCAGCCGGCGAATTCGCCCTACGACTTGCGATACCCCCGCCGTCGCGAGCATTGTCGCGCCCCTATGCGTCTTCGCCCTCGCAGTGACAAGGGTGTCATCTGCGTAGCATGTCACCGCCACTCCTGGCAGCAACGCACCACGCAGCACCCAGTCGTATGCGATGTTCCACAAGAGTGGCCCCAAGACCGACCCCTGTGGAACACCACACACCACGTCCCTCTCGAGCCAGCACTCCCGGCCAGGGTAGGTCACTCGTCTACCAGCGAGGTAGTCTGCCACCGTGCGGCGGAGGTAGTGCGGGACTCCATGGTAGCCCAGGGCCGCCAAGATCGTACCATGGGGGATGGAGTTAAAGGCGTTGACGATGTCTAATGACACCGCCAACAACACCCCCCCGCGAGATGTTGCCTCCGCCGCCATTGCCCGCACTCGCTGGATCGCGTCTATGGTGGACCTACCCCTTCGGAAACCGAATTGGCTCTCGTGCAGGTCCGGCCCCCTTCTCGTAAGGTGCTCGACGAGTCTGTCCACTATTACCCTTTCAAAGAGTTTACAGACCTCGTCGAGCAACACCAGTGGGCGGTATGCGGATGGCGAGTCCGTTGGGCGCCCCTCCTTCTTGGTGAGTACCAGTTTGCCGGTTTTCCACAGCTGCGGAAACCGGCCCTGGTTGAGGCACTCAGTAAAGAGCGCCCTCAGTCGGGGGCCGAGTGCGCCAAGGGACATGGCCCACACGCGGCCCGGAACTCCATCAGGTCCTGGTGCTACCTTCCTAGCTTGCAGTCTGTGGGTCGCGACGTCCATCTCCGTCTGCGACACCGCAAGTATGGCATCGTCGTGCAGTGGCTCACCAGGCAGATAGAGCCCCACCGGTAGCGTGTGCTCGGCTCCTTCTGGGAACAAAGTCGCCAGCACCTCCAGCAGCAGCTGAGGCTCCATTACCTGCGTCAGGGGGGGCGTCCACGGGCGCATTTTGTTGCGCACCATCCGGTACGGGCGCCCCCACGGATCAGCATCCAGTGTTGCAAGCAGACCTTCTCGGGCCTGGTCTTTGGCCCGCAGAATGGCGTCCTGCAAAACCCATTTCGCTGCCCTATATGCGGCATAGAGCCGCCCCTCCCGAGCAGCCGAGCCAATAGCCGTGTTTCGGCTACTCCACCCACGGTACCTGGTGTACTGGCGGCGCGCCGCCACGCAGGCGCAGCGAAGCTGCGCGATAGCCGGCGACCACCAGTACACTTGTCGTCTACGAGCCGCTCTACGCCGCACACGAGGCATGGCAGCGTCACAAATGGCGGACATGGCTCCGCGGAACCATTCAGCCTCCCGGTCAACGTTGATTGGGCCGGCCGTCGCCGGGACCCAGGATTGAACCTCGACAGCCTCCAGCAGAGCCTCCGGGTCGAGTTGGGCCAACGACCATCGAGGGCCAGAGCCCCCCACATTGTTCTCGCTCACATTGTGAGACTGGGCGGAGACATCAAATCTAATGTATCTGTGATCAGACAGTGTCTCCACCCAGTCGATTACGCGCCACCCCTGGATTCGCTGCGCCAGGCCCAGGCTGGCAAAGCCAACGTCTACGATGGACCCGCCGTTCCACCTCACGCACGTGTTGGCAGAGCCCCTGTTGATAACCGCCAGGCGATGCTCCGCGGCCCATTCCTCCAACATCTCTCCCCTCGCGTTAGCCGCAGGGGACCCCCAAGCCGGGGACTTTGAATTAAAGTCCCCTAAGACGAGAACGGGGCCAGAGCGATACCCCGAGGTTAAGGAGCCCAGTTGCACCAGAACCCGCTCGAATTCAGCGAGGCTCCAGCTGGGTGGGACATACACTCCGATCACCAAGGCGCCTCCGACGCAGGCGGCAACAAAGCCGCAGCCCCTCCGCACGGCCTCAAGGGACAGAAAGCCGACGTCCCGTGATATAATAATCGCCACGAGACTATCGGTATCCCCCGCCCAGCTTTCGGAGAACGGCACGTAGTACGGCTCTGCCACGACCGCCAGGTTAATGGACCACTCCGCCATGGTCTGGACCAACAGATCCTGAGCCCTAGCGCAGTGGTTGGCATTCGCTTGGAGGAGACTAACAGGTGTGTTACCCATTGTTAGTCTCCATCCTTTCAACCGCCATGGCGCCACTCTGCGCAGTAGACGGCACAGGCCGTCGCCCCCGATATGCCGGATTCTTTGCCCCCTCTTTGGGTTGCGATGGGCAGTTTCTTGCCCCTGCCTGGTGCTCAGCAGGTTTGCCTTCCTTGGCGCACACCAAGCAGTGCGGAGCAGCGGTGCACTCTTTTATTTTGTGCCCTTCCTGTCCGCACTGGTAGCAGCGGGTGCTGCAGTCTACCCCCGTCGTGCAGCGGACGCCCACATGCCCATCCAAGAGGCAGCGGAAGCACCGCATAGGCCTAGGCTTCAAGAGCCGCACTGCTGCCGACACCCAGCCAACAAGAAGTCTTCCTCTCGCCACCTTTTGTGCTGCCGCTACCGGACAGCTGACCACTGTTGTGCCAAGGCCATTCGTGCCGGGGCGGATTTCCCCCACTTTGACCTGGTCAGCAGTACATCCTCCACACTTTGCGACTGCAGCCGCCAGCTCCTCCTCTGAGACGGAGTCATCAAGCTCGGCGATTCGGAGGCTGGCAGATTTACTTGGCCGGCTGATTATCACGTCCTCCTCGGACAGTTGCTCTCGCAGCTTTTGGGCTAGAGCATCGGCCTTCAGGTGGCTATTACCTCCCGGGACTTCGAGTAGCCGGGCACCGGTCATCGTTTTTCGGCATTTAACACCCGTGATGCCGAGCTCTCCGATGTCAATGCACGACTTCGTGCTCTGAAGCACCGCAGCGTATGTCACGCCGCGCTCCTCGGTTCCAGGCCTCAAGGTCATGACGACTGCTGTTGATCGGGGAGCCCGCAGTCGCCTTCGTCGTCGCGACTTCTTCTTGGAGTCCTTTTTGGCAGCCTTCCTGGCTCCCACGGTCTCCCACTGTCCGTTACTGCTGGGTGTCGGGCCAGTGGGTGCGGCTCCCTGTTCCTGCAAGGTTGTCCGAGATGGAGGGGCTTTCGCTCTCTGCGCTGTCCTCGCCTTGCTCACCCCAGCCACAGGTGGCTCAGGGGCAGTGGACGTAGACGCGGTCGGCTCCAAGACAGCGGGCTGGGGTTTCCGCTTGAGGGGGCGCGGCGCCAGCTTTTCTGCGTAGGTTGGCGCCCGTCTTGTGTCAGACGCCAAGGGTGGACGGAGGATCTTGCCCTCCAAAAATTGCACCCTTTGGAGGACCTTGCCAATCTCATCTCGAAAGACTTGTGCCAGGTCCTCAGGAGGCTTTCCCACTTGTCTGGGCCCCTCCTTTCCCTCGAGGGTGGTCTTTATGACTTCCAGCTCCTTTTGGAGATCCGCCATCCGCCGTTTAAGGCGGGCGTTCTCCAGCTGAAGACTGCGCACCTCTTCCGAAGCTGTCCGAGAGAACATCTCCTCCGCTACCTCAGCAATGGAGGTCGCCGCCTGTTTTAATATTTTTTGGCTGGTGCCCTTCAGCCCCTTGGAGATCCGGGCCACGTCTCTAATATTGGAGATGGACTCCTCCAAACGGCTCATCAGCCCATCTGTGGGCAGTTCGTCGGCATCCCGCCTGGCTTTCGCACGCGACGCCGCTCGAGAGCTTCGGTCGCTCTCTGCAGACAGTGCGGCATCAGCGGCTAGTTTGTCGGCCTCCTGGATCCTGGTTTCTAGAGAGCTTGCCCGTTTGGCAGCCATCAGCTCCTGCTTCGCCTTCCACTGGCCCACGTATTGGCCGGTGGTCGGAGGGCGGCCCCTGCCACGCTTAGAGCTTGCGACTTTGGCAGCAGGCTTCGACTGCTCAGTTTCCGAGCCCGAACCCGAATCTGAGCTAGCACCTGGTCGTCGGCGTTTTTGACACGACTTATCGGCGTTTCGCTTTTCGCCACAGCTGCTGTTAGCGCTCACGATAGAGTCCGCATCTGATGCAGACATATCGCTGGGTTCTTTGAGACCCTTTTCCTTCTTTTCATCATTAAAATTTTTTGTTTTTGTTTGTTCCATATTTAGACCCACGAGTATGGGGGAAATAAAACGTCGACCCGGGCGGAGCCCCCTGCACCCGGGCAAGCCTATATACACCGAGGGGTCGGCCGGTACCTCGGGTTGCCGCACCTGCAGCTGGTAATTTTTTAAAGTGGTTTTCTTCCACGCGGCCCAGCCGGCGAAGGCAAGGCCCCCGTCCCAGCGTAGAGCCGAAGCTCATCGTTGCCGGTTACGGGTTCGCCATCGGTGGTCAAGACCGTGTTTGGGGGCGGGTAAGCGCACCTCAGACCCGACGACTAGGAGGGGAAGGGAGAGGATTGGGAAGGAAGTTAGGGATGGGGATAGAGATGGGGAGGGAAGGGTTATGTTAGGGCTTCGCGCCCTCTCCCGACTGTCGTTGCCGCGGGGTCTCACTGGTCCTCTCTGAAGCCCAGAGAGGTACCTAGAACCCCCGGGCAGCGCTTCTCCAATTTGCCCGCTGCGCCCCACCCTCTCCGAAAGCTAGAGATTATGAGGGGCAGCATGGCGACTCCCGCCACACGACTCCACCGAATTTCCGGACAGAACCGGGGGACAAAAGGATGTGTTATTTAGGAAAAAGGATGGGGAGGGATGGGACCGAAAATTGGGGAAAGGTAGCGCATGACTGTTTCTGTTATGTCTGTTCAGAAGGACCAGACCAATAGCAGGCAGCAACCGCGAGCAGGATACAGTCACACTTGCCTTGGGGATCGTCGCGACCGTGCGCTACTCCCAAGACCACGCCAAATTGCTTGCCGGGACAGACAAGCAAGATAGGCGAGAAGCTATGCCACTGCGCCTCGAAGGACGCGTGTGGTGGGATAGCCTTTCGCCCGCCGTTATCTTCAAGCCCTAAATCCCCTTTATCTATCCTCTTTTTATGAAACTCTACGATATCGAAATTAATCGCTTCCATGTGAGAAGTTGTTAGATTAAACGTTATTATCTTGACATGGAGATAGGACGATGACAATACATTTCTTATCTTGCTTAAACAAACAATTTAAGCCCTACCGCTAGTCTTGTGATAATAGTTCTGATAACAAACTATCATAATTATATTATATATATAACAGATATACAATGCGAAAGTGGAAGGATGTAGGTGCCGGGGAAGACCTAGACTATCTTACCATGACCAAATAGACCGTGTCTTAGCTGAAGGGCAAGTCAAGAGTCTCCGTAACCGGCGAGTGTGTATGAAACGAACTATGAGAGTGGAGGAAGCCAGAGAGGTATGTAAGGAAAGAACCTGTTGGAACTCTGTACCCTCTGCCTACCCCGCGAGGGAGCTGGCGTGATGATATAGATAGATAGATAGATATATATAATGAACAATAGCGATTCGACTGAGCCTTGTAGTCAATACATTGGTGAATTTCGTATGATATATTTATTTATTGTGTATAGAATGATACACACAAATTACACTATTCATTATAAAAACATGACATGGTTGTTATAAAATAATACTAGCCCTGTTAAGAAACTGTCCCACTGTTGGGCACGGGCCTCCTCTCAAACTGAGAGGGTTTAGGCCATAGTCCACCACGCTGGGCCAATGCGGGTTGGCGAATTTCACCTTGGAGAAACTCTTAGGCATGCAGGTTTTTCAGATAGTTAATTTTTAACACACACACATGCTTTCGAAGTGACGGAGATGCTTGCCTGAGGTTGAACCTGAGACCTCTGACTTTGCAGTCCAACGGTCTAACCACTAGGCTATCACTGGTTTTATAGTTATCCATAATCTTCGAAAAACTTCAAGGATTGTTACAAAACCTTTCTATTGTCACTCGTAAACATATCCCACTCAGGTTGAATATGAATCCAGGAATCTGTTTAATGCCTCAAGGGTACACGTGAACGGCAAATTTGCTCTAGCAAACGTTCTACAGGGTGCTACTGAAAATAATAGATGCTTCCGATTTCGGCAGTAGTTGTGGGCGTTAAAATGCAGACGAGCTCGTTATGTAGCTGGGACACATCTAGTTTGTCATGAATTATCTCGTAAATATTTAAGATTTGAACTCATATTCAAACTCAAAATTTATTTTGTATAAGCCTTGCGGGGACGCTTAGAAATAGTCAATTTACATTTTTTTTAATCTAATTTAACTACTACCTCGTTGGTCTAGTGGGAAAGCGCATCGCTTGATGATCACGAGGTCCTGGGTTCAAATCCTAGGTCGGACAACTGAAGTTTTTCTAACGAAAAAAAGCCTTCCCAGTATGAGTATTGAGATTTATGAGCGACATAAATCCAGACTCCGGAGTCTGGATTTATGTCCGGTATATGTCAATAGGCTCGCCCTCCCTTCGCCGTCGGCGAAACGTGGGTGTACTCAGTACACCTCTGCCACCCCCGCTTGGGGAATATAGGCGTGACGGTGTCATTTAACTACTAATCTAACACCGGATCGCGGTCTCCACTGAGAAGATCCGGCAAGGAAACTAGCCGGCTTGTCTTATTAATTTACTTCTAATTCTCTTTTTTCTTTTCTTTTTTTTACACATATTGTGTGGACACAATGTTTAGGTTACAGTTAAATATTTACGATCTAACTCCAGTGTGATGCCTTACGATCGAGATATGAATCTAATGATATCTGTAAAGAGCGTCTAAAGGATTCTAGATGGACCAGTCCCCACAAGCAGCACCCGTTCACAAGTATGACCGCTGGAACAGCCATCACTCCCCTCGACCATATTGGAGGGAAGGGAGTGACCCGCGCCAGACAGCCACCGCAAGCAAAGACATCATAGTGAGCATGACCAAACCAGAACCCCAACGACGGTAGCCAAATTGTGTTAGTTTCAACCAACATTGGTGTAAATTTTTCATAGAGATTATCTTATCCGTTTAGTTTTCTGGAATATTTATGAGGCAGTTAAATACTATTTATTTTTGTCTAAGGGAATAAAGTAAATAAAACAAAACATTTCATCAACAAACTTAAGATCATGGATACATCCCACTTTTTAGAACATCAACGTTTTATTCGTACCATTGCGAGCCACCAACAAAATGAGAGCCAAGAAACGGCCGTGTTTGCATATTCTTACCGCATTTACATCTTTATCTACTCGTAGCTAGCAACTGCAGAAATAAGTTTTAAAGTCTATCTTACCATGACCATATATAACCGTGTCTTATCTGAAGGGCAAGTCAAGAATCTCCGTAACCTAGCGTATAGGACGAACTATGAGAGTGGAGTAAACTAGAGAGGTATTTAAGGAAAGAACCTCTTGGAACTCTGCACTCTCTGCTTACACCGCAAGGGATTTGGCGTGATGATATAGATAAATTAAATATTTTATCATGGTTTTTGATCAAAATAAAGCACTTAACGCATCCTCACGGTGGCTATGGTTGGATGGAACTACTTCGAAATAAGACCACATCCATAGTGGTACTGTGTGTGTGTGTGTGTGTGTGAATGATCTACGCTGTTGGCCTCGAGGCCTCTACAGCTTCACCGGATTTTAAAGGCGAGCGTGCAACCACTACGCTCCAGCCAGCCAGAAGGGCAAGAGGCGACATACTCGAGGGCGCCTCTTCGAGGCGCCCTCGGTTGGGACAGTCGCTGTAGGGGGACGGGTGCACTACTAAGCGCACCGGTCGACCGCCGGCTATGGGAGGGGATCTACTACTACGTCTGCGTCTACTTCGTCGTCGCTCGTATTCTGAGCGGAAAGAAGGGCTGACAAAGCATCGGGGGGGTCGGTGAGAACATGTCTCGGCCGGCGGTAGCGGCAGGGGTCATGAGGGAGGTCGTAGTCGGCGGTGGCTACGATTAACGGATTCGCATGGGTAGATGCGTTCGCGAAGTGACGTGTTGACGCCTTTTTAATAAAGGCGCGAATAGGTTCGAGACCTAGATCGGAGTGGAGGTCGACGTTCCGTACGAACCATGGGGCTCCTACGGCTTTACGGAGGAAGCGGTTTTGAACCGCTTGAAGTCTGTCGATATGAGAGGGGGCCGAATGCCCGAACACAGCACACGCATAAGTCATGATGGGACGAACGCAAGTTTTGTAAAGCGTCACCTTATTTCTAAGGGACATTTTACTCCGCTTGCAGATTAACGGATGGAGACGACCGAGCACGAAGGATGCTCGGTGACGGACCCGCTTGATGTGCGGGCCGAAGGTCATGGTACTGTTCAGGGTGACCCCTAAATATTTGACCTCTTTGACCCAGGGAATGGGTCGGTCGAACATGGTCACTTGACCTCGGTTCCTTCCGGGGTGGCGCAGAGAGCGGTGCGAAGTTGCACCTCTGGAGAAGAGCACCGCCGCGCTCTTGTCCGGGTTCACCTCGATTCGCCACTTCCTGAACCAATCCCCTAGGGTATTGGCGGCGGTCTGGAGTTTCTTCGTGATGAGGGCCTTGTTCCTATTGGAATAATAAAGAGCGGTGTCATCCGCGAATAAAGCTAGTTTAACATCACTCGAACGAGGAATGTCGTTCGTGCAGAGGCTAAACAGGAGCGGAGAGAGCACTGAGCCCTGTGGGACTCCAGCACTGATGGAGTGGGAAGCGGAGCGCGTCATTTCGACGCGATAACGAAAGGCGCGATTCGACAAGAAGTCTCGTAAGATGAGCACGAGTCTGTCCGGCACACCCAATCGGTAGAGCTTGTAGATCAAGCCGTTGTGCCAGACTTTGTCGAATGCCTTCGCGACATCCAGGAAGAGGGCGCCCGTGTAGACGGGTCTTCCGGGCCCATTGAGACAGAAAAAAGAGTACCATAGTGGTACTCTTTTTTCTGTCTTCTTTGATCTTGTACAAATAATATGTCGATGTTTTAGTCGGACTTATAACCAGGCAAGCTACTAGAAATACTATTGTATTTCTAGTAGCTTGCCTCTTTGGTCGTCTGGCGGTTACGAGATCGTACTCAACCTTCCGCTTTTTACAAGCTTATAATTGCAATGTCCGTATGTCTGTCTTTCCGGTTCAATTATTGTAATCCATTTTTCAAGCACTTGCTGAAATTTGGTATACGTATGTAAGTTCGGTGACAATGCAATAATACCATGAAGCTGATCTGGCCGGGTGAGTGGGAAGGTGGCCATAGGAATATGTGAACTATACAACGTAACCCCCTCGTGTTCAGGCCTGTTAGATCGGTATTGACAAGTGCTATACAACCAGATATAGTTAAGGATCTGATGATGAAGCTGAAAGGTGGCCAATGGAACCACCCAACTACTCAATATAACCCTACCGTATTTGGGCTCGTTGGATTTGTCTTGACGAGTACTTTCTTCCCGGAAGGAAGCCATAGGAGCCCCTTAACTAAGCAAGATATCTTCGTTAAATTTTAGTTATAAAAGCTTGTATTTTAAAAGGTCTTTTTAAATTAAAATTATTCTTTTGCTATTGTTGTTTCAGAGGAATTAAGTGATACATTCACGATGTTGAAACCAAGGATAATATTTTGTCAAAGCCAGAAGGCTGCCGATGTAGACGAAGCAATGAGACTTGCTCAATTAAAAGCTCATGTAGTAACCTTCAATGATGGAACTCCCTATTCCACGTTAACTGAACTGATAAAGAGTGTCGACAAAACCTCTGTCGAAGGCTTCAAGTAAGTATTTAAAAAGTATACGCGAATAGCCACTGCAAGGCGCTTACAGTGCGTTGCATTCGCCGATGCGTAACCTGACCAATGTGGACTTGTGCAAGGTTAATTTTTTAGGGTATTTTCTAGTGGTAGTCATAAAATAATAACTTCCAAATACTTGATAGAGCATGCAAACTGAGTATTTCTTGCTGTTACTACTAGACACGGCTCTTGAGGTAACCACGGAAGTATGAAAAGAGAACACATACATTCAACGTCAATGAAACGGTGTCCTAAATATAAGCAAAATCGTTTTTTGGGTAATTTTAATAACATGATGTCCAGCGATAAAATGTGTTCTAGTTCCAATATTCAGATCTGTTCATTCCTTCGGGAATAACAATTTTTGACAGACATGATAGTGAAAAAGAATGGCGAGTGGCTCACTCCTGTTACTTTGAGACCAACAATATCTAGGGCAAATGTGTGTACATCTACATTTAGGAAACACTGGTGTGAGAAGTATTTATTTTTCGTATCAAGTAGATGATATCACTAATTCTTAAGCTAGAAAGCAGACAATATATTTAACGCAGAGGTTCCCAGACTTTTTTTCTCATAGACCACTTTCAAAATTTAGCTGGTTCCGGTGGACCCCTTGCAGCTACATTTCTACCATATTCCCAATACTTGACAAACAATCTGAAGATTAGATCTTACTATGGAAATTTTCGTTGCGGCTGAGTTCCAACTACGAATTATTAGTTTTCGAAAAATAAGTGAGAATTGATTGGTTAATTAATTAATTGATTGTGCTGTGATTGGATGTCAAAAAGTAAAGTTGGGCAATCAAAAAAGTGATTCCATCCAAAATCCAAGATTTTTTGACATCCACTCTACAGTTATTTTATTTAGAAAACTCCCTATTCGGAGTGGTAAAAATAAAATGAAAAATAGTATATTTTTTGTGTTGTATTTATTTAAATATGTAATCATTACAATATTAATTATTATTGTTGTCATATTACACTGCAATATTAATTATATTACGACTGTTATATTAATAATATGATAACAGTCGTAATATAATTAAAACTAAATATTAATAACGTAACGTAACTTCTACAATGACAATCATAAAATAGTCATAATTTTAATGGGAGGGATGTACTTGTAAATTGACAGCATATAATTATTATTTGGCTGCAGTTTTGTTAGGAATAACCGCAAATCTCCCCGTTCCATGATATTCAATTCTACTCCTTTTTTTGTTAAAAGCTTTGTAACGAAACTAAAACTTTTTTCGACTAGATTTGACGAGGGAAACGCTATCAAAAGATTTCTCGCAATTCCCCACTGTCCAGGATATTTTTCGGGTATTTCTGCTTGCAGCCAAAATGTTAGATACCATCTTTAAAATTTCACCTTTAGCTCCTCATTAGTGCTAAGCTCTAGTAACTCCTCTTGTAATATCACATTCTCCACTTCCGTTTCATCAAATGGATTTATGATCGACGGTGGTATTTTCATCGTCAGAATATCTTCAAATCTGATTTTGAAGTCATCATGCAGGGCAATTAAATGTTTAATGCCATACTGAATATCCTCATCAAGGCATTCTGTGACAGTTTGAAAACTGGGAAAACTCTCGCCGACTAATATTATGCTTCATAAATTTCAATTATCCAAGAAAAGTTGAAATTACACCCTTTGTTTTTATTTAATTGAGGCTGTCCCCTTGTAATTGTAAGTTAATGTCGTCAAATTTTTTGAACAAATCTGTCAAATACCCGATGTCTTCTTTCAAATTGATTAGGTTTTCTTTTAAACCTGGATCTTTACTTTCCAGAAACTTTAAAACTGATTCAAAAAGTGAGTATAATCTTATTAAACCTTTCGACAACTAGCGTACTTCAGCATGTATGAGCAATCGTTGGAAGTCTTCCTCATTTTCATCGCACAATTGTGCAATTAAACGCATAATCAACGCATTGCTTCTTATTTTGTTAAATGCAATAATCACAAATTGAAGCGATTGGTGCAATCTATCACTCAAATTTTTCGCTACTAGGTGTTGTCGGTGGATGACACAGTGAATTGCAGTTACCTCTGATATAATTCTTTTAAGATGGCTTATAAACCTACGATATCGCCGAGCTTCTTAAAATAATATCTGCCTACATTGATAGTTTGACTTCACCAGCATTTTAGTTCTTCACTATCAAAAGCAAATACATTTTCGTAGACCCCCGCTTACGAATTGTGAACCCCCATTTTTTTGTCACGCCACCGTAGACCCCCGTCGAGTGTCCCTTGGACCCATGGGGGTCCACCTGGACCACTTTGGGAACTAAGGATTTAGAGCATCATCGATGACTGGATCGTAAAATCGCCGACAGGTTCATCTCCGCACTGGACAAATCTTTGTGTGACCAATAAATGTTTATTTCGGTATGGGTGGTGTATGTGAATTTCTTGTTTCTAGAGGCACCGGAATAATTCCTGGTGTAGGGCTACGATTTTAATAAAGAAAAAAGTATAGCAAAGGTTGATCAGGGCACCCCTTGGCACATAACTTATTATATCTGCTGAGGGTTAAAATAGTTTGATTCTACCACTTCTTTAATCATTCTTCAATTGTAGGGCAAGTGACTTCGATGCCTCAGAAGAGATTACCTTACTAGTGTCGACCAGCGGAACCACTGGAATACCGAAGGTAGCTGCCCTTACGCACAAAAGTGTGATGATCTCTACGTGTAATATGTGGTAAGTCTTTGCTTTATGATGACCATCGGTGAGCAGTAATCATCAAATTATATTCTTGAATCCACATTTTGTAAAGTATTTTAAATATTCCAAAATAATGTGGAAAATTTTTCGATCAATGCTAAATGAATTTAATACTTTTAGTCGCAGTACTTGATTTTCACAGGTGGTAGGAATGTACCAAATTTTGATTGGTAGCAACAATGTATATGGCTCTCAATTTAAAATTAAAATTCTTAATCGCTCTCCTCTCGATTTGTGTGAGAAAGCATTTGCCCAGCTATGGAACAGTCATCATTTGATGTGATGCTTCTGAGCCTATACTTAACATAGGCCTCCCAAAACAGTTTCCAGCGCAACCGGTCTGATGCCACCTGCATCCATCGACTTCCTGCCATCGTCACAAGATCGTCGGTCCATTTGGTAGGCGGCCGTTTCTCGCTGCGCTTACCAATACTTGGTCTCTACTCTAGAATCTTTCTGCCTTAACGCCCGTCCGATGGCCACTTCAGCTTACTAATCCTATGGGCTATGTCGGTGACCTTGGTCCTTCTACAAATCTCCTCGTTCCTGATTCGATCACGTATTATGGAACACGAGGGACTGTATAGGCTAATATTATTATTATCTTGCATCTGCCTACTTGTTTTAGTGGCGCATGGTTGTGCACGAGGTCCTGGATTGAATCTTAGGTCTAAAGTATGTGTTTTTTTATCAAGAAATTTCCAGTAGCAGTGAGGAGTCTAGAATCGTGTCGAGTACAATAGCAATCAGCCCGCCATATGTTACATTAGGACCTGAGATCGTAGGCGATCTGTGTACAAACTACTCTTTTTCCATCCTTACTTAGAAAATGTAAGCGTAACTTCTACTTCTTCTCCATAACCAGGTCTATGGTTGTTTCTATCTTTATCAAGTCTGTTCTTAAGTTGTTTAATTTCAGGCTGGGATTCTCGAAGTTTCCTTATCCAACCAGGATGGCGTTTCTCATGTCGCCTCTGCAGTGGATGACCGCTGTGATGCAGTTCCTCTTCTCTCCTTTACTGAAGTTTACTCGACTTCAGACCTCGGATCGAATTACTAAGGATCACGCCGTAGGGCTCATCAACAAGTACAAGGTAAGATTCAAATTCAAATCAAGTTTAAAGATTATTTTGTTGAACCCTACGGAGGAACGCGACCTCTACTGAGAAAATCTACCTAGAAACTAAGCAGGTTTGTCTTTTTTTTGTCTAATTCGCATTTATTTTTTTGTATTCAATCGTCGTTTGAAAAGGCTTCGGACCGAAGTGTCCTTAACGATCATTAAGGTTAAGTAGCGTTCGGCTCGGTTGGTCTGAGATGGGTGGGTGGATGGATGGGACTATTTGTGACATTTTTATATTCAAGCGTCCCCGTGCTTTGTAGGGCAAGTTAAGCCCCGGCAAGGCAAGTTAAGTCTCGGTTACCAATTACATGTGGTAGCCGACTCCATTGGATTTTTAACTAGACTGTAATTGGCATATAAATTTAATTCAATTAGCCCCTTTAGTTAGATTCCAATTGACCTGTTATAATTTTTTCAATTGACTCATTAGTTGGACACCAATTGGGCTGTTAATTAGGATACAGTTGGCTTATTAAATAGACTTCAATAAGTCTATTAGAGACTAGTAGTAGACTTAATTTGACCTATTGCTTGGTTTTCCAGCCCACCCTCATGGTTCTAAACCCGCCAATAATGACGACTCTGACGGCGGCTGAGGACGAGTGCGACTTCACCTGCCTTGAGTCCGTCCTATTGGGGGGCAGTGCAGTCGCCCCTGAACTTATTAGGGAGGTCAAAGTGAGTACTCCAGGCAGGCACCAATTGAACATATCCCGTAAACCATGTTTGACTGCGTTATGCTAGCGTCAATCTTTTCGTGCTAAGCCACCAGACCAGAGGCTCATGCAGCGTGTTATTATTCTGGTTGTCTAACCTCTGCCTTACACCGTGTATTGCATCTATACATATTATAAAGCTGTAACCGAGCCGAATTTGTACAATGAATAATTTTTGAAAATTTTCTCCTTTTCTTCCTTATTGATATCGAAGCCGAAACATTTTTTTTTTTGGATTTATAGTTTGTCGGTCTCTTTGTTTTCAATCACGCAAAAACCACCGAACCGGATATCAATGAAATTTAGTACGGTAATAACTCATATCCTAACTTATAATAGTAAATAATTTTTATCCTGGACACATGAACCAATCCGGGAAAGTGGCGGGATAAACCATAAAACTTTATTATTTTTATTGTCTCGAGCTGCAATGTTACATTAAAAAGTGTGATTTTCCTGAATGAATTTCTCAACATGAATTTCTCCATGAATAAGTTCATGGAGTATTAGATTCAGGTTCCTCTCCTCACAAGAAACTCTTCGGTGGTTAAAAGCACTCATTTGAGATTGTGCATATACGTTTGATTTTAACACTTGAACATGATTTCCTGCATGAACCGATGATGCATTCAGGATTGTCTCTTCTGGAGAAAACTCTTTAACGATGAATGGCCCGGACACGATATTTTGTATATTCATTTATTTAAGATATCTAAACATGATAAACATGAACTATTTATTCTTACGAGAAAACTGAAACGAAATGTTCAGTAAATTTCGTTTTGTTAGATACTCGCTGGCAATATGCATTTTTTTAATATTATTACGCCAGATTACGATCTTTGACAGGGTAGGTAGAAAAGATTGAAATCAGCCATTTTACAAATAATTGTATAATTAATAGATAAACTGGTAATCCTTCTCAAAAAGAAAGTAACCAGGTATTGAAAGAAACTTAGTATCAAAATGTCTTAGGTTACAAAATAACCCAAATTACAAAATAAAAGCGTGCGCAGCCGCGGGGAGCAGGTTTTCTGATTTAAATACTTTCACAAATTTCCAGAGGCTAACGAAGTCTCAAAATGTGTACGGACTGCATGGACTCAGCGAGATTGGTGGAACCACTTTTTATCCAGACTACGGCTCGCCTATTGGATCTATGGGAAGACCTTTAGGTTGCATGGAGTATCGAGTGAGTCCTACTTTTACATACTTTAACAAAACAATTTCAATCTAACTTTGCCGTGAAAAAGAGGCAGAACTATAAATTGGGTATATCGAAATCTTGCTCTTAAAAAAAATTAGATTATAATAGCTTTGTTAAAGAGAATGTGGCACCTTTTAGCTGGACTAGAAACTTGAAACGTACATTTTTCTAGCCAGTGAAAGTTTTGCCCGTGATATCCCTTTCATTGGGTGAGGTTCAATCCTCATCATAGGGTCTCACTCCCCCCCACCCGCTGCAGGGGCAGGCATGGGGCTATGCCTAGACTCCCGTTTTTACCTGTAGATAATCTTGTATTCTTCCGCAAGCCACGGAAGAAGCTCGCATGGCGTGTCAGAATTCTACCGATTACAATTCCTAGGGTGGCCGACATCAGCCCTTTGGAGGGACTCTGCGATCTCCGTATGAAACGCACTGGTACCCATCTTATGCCGCGCTCCGAAGGGCCTGCCAGGGGGGAGGGGAGACCTGATAACACGTTCCCCCTTCACATTCCGACCCTCCTATCGGCTTGAGCCCTTACCGTGCTCTAGCTTGTCGCCTTACGAGCCGGCTTAGAGCGGGTTATTGGTGCGTATGCGCAACCACTTGCGCCTCGTGGGACCACTAGCGGGCCTTATAACTGGTATTTGTAGGCTATTTTGGTTGTTACCTGTATTATGTGCCAAAATATAAATCTAGAATTTTTATTTTTAGGTATCATGATTTGATTACGTAATTTAAACCAATTTATTTAAAACTCATTGTGTATAATTTTATGTTTGGATATTTATTTTTATTTTCACCCTCTAAGATTCATCCATTGCAAATTTTCATTCTTACTATCTATCTATATCATCACGCCAGATCCTTTGCGGGGTAGGCAGAGAGTACAGAGTTCCAACAGATTATTTCCTTACATACCTAGAGAGGTATGTAAGGAAACTATGAGGGTGGAGGAAGCCAGAGGGCTTCCTCTACCCTCATAGTTCGTCTCATACACGCTCGCCGGTTACGGAGACTCTTGACTTGTCCTTCAGATAAGACTCGGTCTATTTGGTCATGGTCTTCCCCGGTACCTACATCCTTCCACTTTCGCATTTTATTTTATTTTATTAATTGAAAAAAAAAACAATATATATATATATATATATTGTATATCTGTTTTGTCATTCATTCTATCTATCTATATTATCACGCTAGATCCCTTGCGGGGCAGGCAAGTTCATTCCTTACAGACCTCTCTGACTTCCTCCACTTCGAGAATCAAGTTATTACGATAATTGATTTTCAGTTGGTGGACTTCGAAACTAGCAAAGATGTAGTTGAGGCTAATGTACCTGGAGAGCTCTGGCTGCGAGGACCTGCTGTGTTCAAGGTAACATCATTGGGTCATCCTAAGAGAGCAACAGAAAGAGATATATTTTTAAAAACTATGCTTATGTAATCTATTGTTAGGTTCGCGGAGTAATTAATTCTGAATAACGTGCGGAGTACTTTATTAGGCATTGTACGCACAAAACAGTACGTCGAAGACTAGTACACGTAAGTACTAAATACACACTAGAACTAACATACTCTCGCTAGTATCCGCTTACTGCTAAGGCCCTGAGTTACCGTAGTATTCGTATGTCATGGCTTAGGTTGCAGATGTATTCCACTTAGATCGCTGTCACTTCCGAAGAGAGACTGTCCGTCACTGTGTGTATGTGTGTAAATGATCCACGCTGATGGACGCAGGGCCTTTACAGCTTTGTTGCCCGGCTGAGTGTTCCTTTTATACTTGTATGAAAGTTGTAGAACGAACTAGAACCCTCCAAGTACAGCGATAGAAAGGCCCACCTATTTATATGTAAATAAGTAAGTACTTGTTTACTGCGACCGCACGCCGGCGATATTAAAAAAGGTAGGAACCTTCTTGACGTTTTGGCATTCAAGCGCGAAGTCTAGATCTTTCTTGACATGTGTTGTGTTGAATAATTAACATTCACCGATAAAGGGTTCACGAGATTGGGTGTATTGCAGTCGTAACAAAAGATGTTCTGTTACATCTTCGATAGTTACTACTGTTTACTGAATTGCAGTTTCCACCTCCATTCTTATTCTAAACTGCCAATCAACAACAATGCTTCAAACAATGCAACGTGCATTACAAAGGTCACCTTCTTTTCAGGGCTATTACAACAATCCGAAGGTGACCGCCGAAACGGTAACTGGAGATGGGTGGTTGAAGACTGGCGACATATTCTACAGAGATGAGCATTGGAACTTTTTCTTTGTGGAACGTGCTAAAATGCTGCTAAAATATAAGAATCACCAGGTGGGTTTTAAAATGGGAAATATTGGAGGAGGGGAGACATTATTTTTCAAACGGTAAACTGCTTACACCCACTTTATACCGATGACGTCCCAACATAATAGGGAATGAGCCTTTTGTCATTATACCGGGCACAATTTCAGCCTCTAAAAAATATTATTAAACACCTAAATTGGAAACACGAGGGAAGATACTTGATTATCTATTCCTATACAAATTAGTGAATGGCCTTATTCGTTGCCCTCCGCTATTGAGTCAAGTTGATCTCAACGTACCTTACAACGAGCCCGTACATCTGAATATCTGCTTTACCACGCAAAAAGTTCTAAAACGCAAATGGGTAATTTATCAACCATAAACAGAATTCAGTTGGAATACAGTTACTTGTCACGCGCTCGGTTGATATTGGTATGAGTTATCCTCTTAATGTTTTCAAATCTACTGTACACAGAAGCATCAATTAATGGTCCACTATAGCGTGTTGCATTTTTTTCTGCTCTGTTTTATTATTTCTGTCTTTCATTGTTGTTAATTTAGTTGTTAGTTTTATACTAGTATAAGAGTCAGTAAGATCAAAATTGTCTGCTTTTTTACGCATGTCAGGGCAACCTTTAAGTAGGTCAACAATGTTCAATTTTATTTAATATAAGAATTTCTCTGTTTCTACTTTAACCATTGTATGGCTTATTAGTTGCTTAATAAAAAAATAACGGACACAATTCCAGCCTTCGGACTACGATTGATAATTTTTCGAAAGAAACGATTCGAACCCAGTGCCTGGTGTTCGCCCACTCAATGCATCACCAGACTAACGAGTTTTTTTAATAACATTTCTAGTCCCACTGCTGGGCAAAGATCCCTTCCATGACTCTATTAAGTACAATCTTTGACCATTTCAGAGCACCACATTTCATTATTATTTCAAGCTTTTATTTAACTTGCTCCGTTCATATGCGATATATTTTTCACGGACTTGCGGTCAGCTCATTAAGCTGACATTTGACATACATATGTCACCTTGGTGACTTTGCAATAATATGGTATCATTGATCTGGCCTGATGACGGAGCCGGAAGGTAGTCATAGGAATAGATCAATATACAACAATCTCCTCGTGTTGAGCTTGTTGAAATTTTCTGGACAAGTACTACACTCAGACAGTCTCCAGGGTCTGATGATGGAGGCAGAAGGTGCCTGAAGGATTGCAGTGAAGGATTATCTTCGCTAAGCAAAATATCTCCGTTATGTGTTCGCTATAATAGCTCGCTTTAAAAATATTTATTAAATTTAATTATTATATTTATTATACATACTGTAATTATTTGTTCTATAGGTGGCTCCATTGGAGGTCGAGTCAGTTATCCTGAAGCATCCAGGAGTTCTGAATGTAGCAGTGACTGGGATCCCAGACCCGGAGTGTGGTGACTTGGTGGTGGCATGCGTCATCCCTCGCGCCGGATGTCACCCCACAGCGCAGGAGATAAAAGACTTAGTCAAAGGTTTGATTCCGTCTTCTTTGGACAGCTATTGAACATTTAACCAATATCATCTTAACTGATGAAGATACGTACTAGGCATGCCTTTTAAGTTTTGTCGTTTGAAGAAAAAAACACAACTAGAACCTTATAGTACTTTTTATTGTTTTTCAAAGTATTTACCACGTAGCTTAATACACTTTTCCATTCGCTCAAACCAGTTATTATAACATTTATTCCACTCTAAATTGGGGGTGTTCAAAATGGCTGACTTGAAAGCGTCGACTGCTTCTTCACCGGACCTTTGACCACGACGACTTTTCTTAATTTTAGGAAATGTAAAGAAATCGTTAGGGCTTAGGTCAGGACTGTATGGAGGATGGTCAAGAATTTCTACTTTTTCCTGCTTCAAATATTCCATCGTTTGACGAGCGCTGTGTGAGCTTGCGTTGTCGTGGTGCAGGATGATGCGTCGCTTTGAGTTAGATTTTCGAAGTTCGGCGATGACTTGTGGTAAACAAACTGTGGTATACCACTCTGCGTTAATCGTTCTACGATCTTCAAGTGCAATAGTCGCAACATGGCCGGTTTTTCCAACGAACGTGGCAACCATCTTCTTTGAAGTGCTTCGAGAACGAACAACTTTAGTCTGCTTTGGCTCGTCTTGAAAGACCCAGATTGTAGATTGTAATCAGGATCGTAGGCATAGATCCAAGATTCGTCACCACTGATGATGTCGTAGACGTGATTTGACTCTCCTCGGTTGAACCTTTGCAGAGTTTTCTGACACCATCTGACGCGGGCCGCCTTGTGATCGTCGGAAAGCAGATGCGGTATCCAACGGCAAACTAGCTTTCTCCCACCAAGCGCTTCATGCAAGATCTTCTGAATGGTTGTCCCTGAGATGCCTAATAGAGCCTCTATCTCTCGATACGTCACATGACGATCTTCGAGAATTAGTTGTCTCACAGCAATGATGTTATCTTCAGTGAAGGCGGATTTTGGGCGTCCTTCGCGAGATTTGTCACTAACACTAGTATGTCCACGCTGGAATTCTAAATATCAGCGTTCGGAAGTCCGCAGACATGGAGCTTCATCACTGAACACAGATGTTAGCTCTTCAAAACACTGAAGCCGTGTCAGGCCTTTTCTAACGTTGTAGAATATTATTGCTTGAACATTTTCCTTAGAAAGATTCATTTTCTTACGTAACCTGACAGATTCCAATCGACGCTGTGACTAAACAATAGCATTAATCCTAATACTTTCAACTGTTTTGAGATTTAAAATTTAAACAAATTTGAATATAGAACAGTTCCAAATTCAAAATTGCCGGGAAATATGGAAACGACAGAACTTAAAAGGCATGCTTCGTACCGTTACCATTGATATACATTTCTTGACTTCAGTGATGGTAACTAATAATTTTAGGTTATGAAATTATACATTTTAGTGTAAGCAACTGTATTGATCTAAGTATTATCTCTGTCGTGGTGCAAAAATTAATTCTATTTTAAGTACGATTAGAGGTAAGGAGGTATATTATACACTTGCTCAGCATGGGCCTCATAGGAAGGTTCAAGGTCTCAGAAATACAGAAAAGTATATTCAGAGTCCCCTGCGAGACAAATCAGAAACGAGGAGATCTGCATTAGAACACGTCATCCACATACGCTCAGAATGAATAAATCCTAAATGGTGTTGAGGCAGAAAACTCTCGAATGGTGACCACGTGCCGGAAGATGAGAAGAGCTTAGACCTCCCATAAGATAGATCAGTGATCTCGTGAAGATCACGGAGAAATCCGTTTGGCGGTCTTTGAGGAAGCGGGATTGAACGTCTTTCGGCTTATTATGTAAATGTAAAATGATAAATTTAAAACTTTGAATTTTCTTCGTATTTACAGAGAAGTTAACTGAAACCAAACATCTGCATGGAGGCGTGATATTTCTGGAGCAGTTCCCGTTAACCAGCTCTTTTAAGATCAACAGGATTGCGCTCAAGCAATTAGCGGCATCAATGCCTAGAGAATAAAGATTTCAAATCAAAGTTTTACTGGTTTTATTCCACACTTTTGCTTTAGTAGTAGTTTTATTGGAAGACATTCATGAACTGACCCAGGATTGGTTTTTATGGTGACGTGAAGGTGAGGCCTTATATACTTATAATCCCAGGATTAGGATTCAGAATAGGATATTACCAAAACATCTATGGAAAATCTAAGACAATTTGTCTAATTTTCTCTGACGACGTCATATCCCACGGGCGTCTTAAGCAAAGGACATTGTTCTGCGCTCATTCATGATTTGCCCCAGAACCAACAACAATGAAAAAATACTTGTATGATTTCAAATCACCCATAAATTCTCTTAAGGCATTCATTATTAAATGGACGGATTTTGAGGTCATAATTCAGTAGCCGTTAATACATATGAGGTTATATTTCGGCGACTTTGATATAAGTACTCACAATACCTTGAAATATTCGTTTTAGATTGCAAATTGTCCGTTAGATATTTAATTTAATAAAATAGATAAATAATGATGGCATGCATTTGTTGGTTCTGGGGCAATTTTCGACAATGTCCTTTCCAGGTCTCTAAATCAGCCTCCCAAACTAATTACCAAAGGTTAGTGGGTACATTTTTACCTTAAAATAACCAGTACTCTGCTAAATGAAATAGCTCACGAATTAAGCCATACAAGCCGCAGAAATACGTCGGAGTCAGCTGTGCTTCAGTTGGGCTCAGACGAACTTGACGGCTAATGATCTAAATGCAAAATGTACAAAAGAAAACGTACAAATGCTTAATGTGCAATGCGTATTGTACATTTTGCGACGGAGGATTTTTTTTGCTTCGCTTTTTTGTGGTTTCTAGTACATGCACCCTCTTAAAAATAACAAACTTTTTTTACGCTCCGTGTTTACCTTTCTAAAATTTCTTCTGGCAAGACTTTCTTCTTATTATTTGAGAGCGACCCAGAATGCGGCCAAATTAAGTGCATTATCAGAGGAAGCCATCTAGTCAACTGTGTACAGATGTGGCACACGGAGTGCGATATAAGGTGGGACGTCCCTGGGGTCACACCACTCAAACTCTCTTTTTTTTTTTGAAAAACGTAGCCCCACACTAGAATTTATTCCTGTGTCGTGGGTGCGTTTACAAACATGAAAATTCACATACACAAATACCCAGACCGGAACAAATAATTGTGGATCACACAAAGTGGGCAGAGCGGCTTAAGCTCTTAACCACTGCGCTAAATCGTCCGTCTCTAGATTGATACTATCTGTAAGTCTCCACCTGAACATGTTTTCCCTGCCTCTGTCGGCCTGAGCAGAAAGTCTATTTAAAGCTTATGACTCTTATGACTTCAGACCGGCTATGGTAATTTATGTTCAGGTGGGAGACAGCCTTAGATCACATAAGATTACAGGGAACACAATGTCATTTTGTTGGCTACAAAGAAACAGGTATTGGCTACTGAGAAACTATACAATGGCATCCAGAGTCTGTCAGTCTAGATCCTACGAATACCATAGCTATCTATTGAAATCTATGTATAGTCTATGGGCTATTCCGATACTATCTGGCTCAGTCCCAAATGTTCAAATTCACTTACAATATGTTCCTGCTGTCACTCTCCAATACAGATAAACATATCTCTATTCCGAAGGTCAAGAATATCTTAATGATAAATGTAAACTAAAACTGATGTAGGTCGCCTAACAGTAGTTACTGATAAAGGTTGAAAGTGTCATTTATCATTACGTACTGAGTGCGGATGGTTAGGTGCAGACTTAAATGTGATTGTTTATATATAAACTGATAAAACTACATATTAGTGTTGTTTTGAGACATTAAAGTAATTAATTTTTTATTTATGTAAGAAGTTTGTGCTGTTTTTACGTAGACACAGTGGCAGATGTTGTTTCACGTGCTCGACGTTTACTATTTATTGTATACTTAAACTCAAATAATTTATTTTGTATAAGCCCTGCGGGGGCGCTTACAAATATTCAATTGACATTTTTTTTTAAATTTAATTTAACTACTGATCTACCACCGGTTCGGAACGCCGCCTCAACTGAGAAGATTCGGCGAAGAAACTCAGCAGGCTTGTCTTTTTTATTTACCATCTTTCTCTTTTTTCCTTTTTTAATCATATGGTGTGGATACAATGTTTAGGTCATAATTAAATAGTTTATGACCTAGCTTCAGTGTGATGCCTTACTATAGAGATATGAATCTAATGGTGTTATCTGTAAGGAGCCTCTAAAGGATTCCTGATTCCTTTACTGATGGACCAGTGCCCACAAGCAGCACCCGTTCACGAGTATAACTGCTGGAACAGCCATCACCTATACCATATAGTAACAATTACAGTACAGTTAGTACATAATAAATTATCTTATGGGCGATTCCATAAAAATTGGGTCATCTTCGGGCGCATTTTGACTTCAATATTTTTACATGCTATTAAATTACCTATCAGTGTATATAATCGGTAGTGACCGACCGAAGCTCCGGCATCGGCCAAAATGCGCCAAAGTTTTAGCCGTTGCCGAAGGTTTCCAGCAAGCACCGAAGTTGAATGGTCTATTAGGATTTACGACTTACGAATGCTATTAAGTAATTAAATATAACACCGTTGACATAGAGAGCAGAGTGAGTGCAGGGAACAGAGTGAATGGTGCGACGGGAAAGCTACTTGGGAGCCGGCACTTAAGCCAAAAAGCGCAGCTTGCCATACATAACGGAGTGCTTGTCCCAACGCTGTTATATGGCAGCGAGAGCTGGATATGTAAGAAGTAGAATGAAAGAAGGATAAATGCGGTGGAAATGCGAGCTCTGCGGAAGATGTGCGGAGTGAAGCGGACCAACCGTATTCGCAACAGCGTAGTAAGAAAGCGAGTAGGTATGAAAGATAGTATCGGTGTTAAGATGAGAAAGGGTATGCTCCGTTGGTTCGGGCATATAGAAAGAATGTCAGAAGAAAGAATGACAAAACTGATATACAATGCGAAAGTGGAAAAATGGTACCGGGAAAGACTTAGACTATCTTACCATGACCAAATAGACCGGTTCTTATCTGAAGGACAAGTCAAGAGTTTCCGTAACCATGTATGAGACGAACTATGAGAGTGAAGGAAGCCAGAGAGGTATGTAAGGAAAGATCCTGTTGGAACTCCGTACTCTCTGCCTACCCTGCAAGGGATCTGGCGTGATGATATAGATAGAGATAGATAGATAGAAATATTATAAATTGCCTCGTTGGTCTATTGGCAAAGCGCATCGCTTGGTGATCACGAGGTCCTGGGTTCAAGTCATAGGTCGGACAAATGAGGTTTTTCTAACGAAAAAACTTCTCAGTATGAATCCGGAGTCTGGAATTGTGCCCGGTATATGGCAATAGGCGCGCCCCCTATTACATGGGACCTAACAAGGTCGGCAAAACGTGGGTGCACTCAGTACACCTCTGCCACCCCCGCATGGGAAATATAGGCGTGACGGTGTGTGTGTGTGTGTGTGTTTATAATATTTCAGTTAAATTAAGAAAAAAATTCTTTAACCTGTCATGTTCGTATCCTTGAGGCAATATGGAGTGGTGTACATTATACGCTCATATTTTGCAGTGGTATTTTAGGCCCCAATGTGTCAAGGGACGAATTTTTCGTCATTCTAAGAGCAAATTATTTGTATATATGTCTGTCTAAGAAATTTTAAGTTCTCCCAATTGATCTTTTATCAACATTGTATCATTCCCCTTTAAGTAAGAAATATACAACATGTGGTGCTCCAATAAATTTAAAAAGCCCTGAAATCTGGACTTTGCACTTATAAATACGTAATAAGTAACTAATTCATAAGGTTATTATGCATGTGCTAGTCAAAGGTCAAATGAAAAGTGACGCGTAACGTGATGGCCGAGGGGTTAGCGGGGTTGTTTTTATATATATTTAAATCTAATGTTTCTTGAACTGTTTAAACAATATGTTCTTAAGCATACAGTCAAAAATCATTTCGAAATATTAAGTCTCGAATCCATATACTTAGAGTGCAAAAACTCGTTTTATCACAGTAGCCCCTTAATACGTGCAAACAAGCCATTAGTGTAACTAGGAATATTGTTTATCGCGTTTATTTATGTTACTGCGACATGAATAATAGCCCCGAACCGTAATTACATAAATATCGTATTCTGCCAATGTTAAATGAATTATACTATTATAATAATAATGATAATAACATTATATTACTGTAGAAGGAAACATCTTGAGGCAATTACTTTTTTACTATAGCTAAATTAGGCGAAATATCGCTTTGTAAGCAAGGTCCAAAGTCGTCTAGATTTATTGGTATACTAATCACAAATTTAATATAAATATTAGCACATGTTTTACGGTGTCTTATCCGAAGGACAAGTCAAGAATCTCCGTAACCGGCGATCGTGTATGAGACAAACTATGAGAGTGGAGGAAGCCAGTGAGTTACGTAAGGAAAGAACCTGTTGGAACTCTGTACTCTCTGCCTACCCTGCAAGGGATCTGGAGTGATGATACAGATAGATGTTTTATGATGAAAAAGCTCTCGTGACCCTGCCGGACTGCGCTGTTCTTAACAATCTCTAAGGGCGTTCTACTAGGTCAGTCTAAGATGGATCACCGCCTGTACCATTTCCATATTCGAGCTTCTTCATGAATTGGAAAGCACGTCAAATCGCTGGTTTAGTAAACTAAGTTAAATACCTTGTAAGTGGCATGATAAGTTCCAACAGCAGGCGGCCATCAACCTCCTTCCACCAATCCGCACTGGGTTCATGTGATGGAGTAGAACCTATTCAGTTTTACCTTGTATTGTGAGAGACTGGCTTTGCCTAATAGTGGAACAGTATTGATACTAGTTTTACCGTAAAAACATCGTAAGACCTATATTCCCGAAAGTACCAAACATTTATACTTTTTGAAATTCATGTGAAAGAATGTAAGCAATACAAGGAGACATGTTAATCTAAAACTGAGACTCTTAAACGATTCTTCAAAATTTCTTTCACATTGAAAAGTAAACACTATTTCCTACATTTCAGTTACCAAAATGGCGATTCACGCATTAGACTCGGTACGCTGGTACTTGGAAGAGCTAGGGGCCCGCGTCGTAGCGGAGTCAGGGATCGCATCCGACCGGTACCACTTCGGCAAGATAACGCTGCACAGCCTCAAGGAATACCCTGACTTTGTATTGCAGGTATATTCTTTACGTGATACGGTTTGGTATATTCTTTACGTGATACGGTAGGGGGATAAGGATCAACGCAGATAAAGTTGAGAATTTTTCCACTGATATCGTCCTTATCAAATTTACATAGAGTTGTAATATGTACTCGTATATTGGGGATTATACTCGTATTACCAGATAGCGGCGTGTGGCTCCTTGATAATTAACTAATTCACTGTTATGGATACGTCTGCTTCCAAATATGCTGAATTTAATAAAGCAACGACTAGGGAATAAATGTAGATTTGGTTTTGTTTACTTGTAACCTGTGTGATAATTATGTCCACGTACTAGCCTTAAGGGCCTACCGCGATCGACAATCCATCTACCGGGGGAGAAACCGTGATGAAATGACTTTACAACGCGCTCGGGAATTAACGACGTATGTGCAAAAACAAATTGTATCATTTACTAAAAACAAATACACTATGAAATAAAAAACTGCTTTACAAGAACTTTGCTATGGTTATAAGGTATATTTTTAAGTAAATTTTACTAAATAATTCTTAAGCATTTCGCGACGGAATCAGAAAATGTAAAGCAATAGGGAATTGAATGAACCAGCTGAATTGTTGTAAAAGGTCGTTCCCGTACATTTGTCCGTTTTCTATTAGAACGACTGCAGATAGTCAAATTGTCTAGAGACACGGAAAACTATAAGGTAAATTGTTTTTATTACAGATCGATGGGGCAACAGGCGAATCTGAAACCTTCAAGTCTGCCTTGGATAGGTCTGTTCGCTGTGCCGTGGCCTTGCGATCATTGGGTATGCAAACTAGTGACGTCATGGTGCTGATGGCCCCCAACCACATACACCTGTGCATACCGCACCACGCGGCTCTGTATCTTGGTATGAAGATCGCACCCGTGGACTATACCCTGGGAGTTCGTAAGTATTAGTTCCAGTTGCCAGTAGCAATCTGAGGTGTTTGTGGGGTGTAATGCAAACAATGTCCAACCTTATATGGAACTGTGCGTATATTAACCCCTGTACGTAGCAGGACTTGATGGCTGCCTCCAACAATGCAATCAATGCGGCCACGTTCTGGGCGGCTTTCACCGAACAATAAGAGGAATTGCATTTAACATTTAGACTCAGAGAAAATGCATTAAGATTTAGTCGAATAGATCCGGAAACATCGTCACTCTTATGTTTCCCAAGCAGGTAGAGGTGTACTGTGTACTAACTTACTACTAATAAAACCCAAATAGATGTTATTCCCATCATACGCATCTCAATTCCGGACTCCAGACAATAGCAGTCTGGAGTGTCAGAATGTTTCGATGAAGACACTCAATTGCACTTTGTCTGTTCTGGGATTCGAACCCATAACCTCGTAATCGCCAGCTTATAATGCGCGACAATCTGACAGCAGCTTATGTGCATCAAAAAATGATCTTCTTCTTCAAGTGCCTCTCCATTACTGGAGGTTGGCCGTCAGCTTTGCAAATGTGCTTCTTTCTGAGCCATACGGAAGAACTGCGCCGGCAATGATACTCAAAAATTATACTCGACATCAATACAGTTCTAACGTCTAGATGGTTTAGCAGGTCGCTCGGCCTTCACATTCGAAGTCAAGTAACATAATAAATGATAAGATAATGTCTACTAGTAAGACCAACTGTAAAAATATTACTGATAAGAACAGCGATTGTATGGTTGTTGGCAATATTGAAGTATTATGTCATGCAAGAACCGAAAGAGCGATTACCCCTGTGAACACGTGGTCCTACCCCTTAAGGTAAGGCCAAACCAACGCATTCAGCCGCAGCCACGGCTCGCGAACAGTGGCGATCAGTATCTACTTATGATTGCGCGTGCAGACGCCGCCCAGATATATTCCCCAAGCGGGGATGGCAGAGCTTCCAGAAGAGAGATGTTTTCGTTAATAAAGCTTCATTTGTCCGACCAAGGATTTGAACCCAGGACCTCGTGATCATCAAGCGATGCGCTTTGCCACTAGACTAACGAGGCAGTCAGTGAGCATTTTTATACAAATATTACTACAGGAGCTGAACGCCACCGTGCACGCCACTGCGGCCGCAGCTAAACGCGTTGGTTTAGCTGTACCCTTAGTCCGCTCGATTGGTCCACTTTGTGTGTGTGAGTGTGTGTGAATTATATACGCTCTTGGCAGCTTCACCGGACAAGAGGGCGAGCGGGCAACTACTACGCTCGAGCCAGAAACGCAAGGGGGCAACTAGCTCAAGGGCGCCTCAAGGAGGAACGGCCTCGGCTTGGGCAGTCGCTATGGGGAAGGGGGTATACTAGGTGTCTCACCGTGGTGCTCTGCCCCACCGGCGGGCAAGGGATTTTTCAAGCTCGCCGGCGAGGTCGGTGTCTGATCCTGTGTGCGGTATCTGTATCCGAAAGAAGGGATGTAAGGGCATCCAGAGTGTCGGTGAGAACATGCCGCGGACGGCGGTAGCAGTTGATAGGAGGGGAGTTGGGTTCGTAGTCGGCGGCGGCTACGATTAGCGGATTACTATGATTGGACGCATTCGTAAAATATCGGGCTGTCGCCTTTTTAATAAAGGCGCGTTGATTGGTCCACGTGAACGTCCTTCTATTAGTCCAATTCATCGAACCAAAAGGAATCAAGAATCTAGAGTGTTAGGCTTTAAAACAAACCCTGCAATGAAGGATCTCCTTCATTCGTACTAGTAGTACTATAATACTAGTAGTAATTACTAGTACTATTGATTCCTATAAACACCGTCACGCCTATATTCCCCAGAGGGGGTGGCAGAGGTGTACTGAGTACACCCACGTTTCGCCGACGATGTTAGGTCCCATGTAATAAGGGGCGAGCCTATTGCCATATATCGGGCACAACTCCAGACTCCGGACTCATACTGGGAATTTTTCGTTAGAAAAACTACATTTGTCCGACCCAGGATTTGAACCCAGGACCTCGTGATCACAAAGCGATGCGCTTTGCCACCAGACCAACGATTCCTTCTTTAGCGAATATTAATTACATCTTTAACAAGTATTTCTTCCTTCTTTAGCGATAAATGATTTATTTTTCTATCTGAGAATCTGCTCACGTAAGTTGAAAAAAAAATCTAGAAATGACGATGACCAATTATCATTCAGGAACCTTACTAGAAAGTTCAAAAGACTAGAAAAAGTAGGCGAAACTTACTATCTGGAAAGTTTCGCTCCCTAAATACACGTTTGGTTATAAAATCACTTTTGATTTCTAGACTTTTGAACAAGCCAAACCCAAATGTCTCGATGGAAAGGTCCTTTTTAGGTATTATCATATAGAGATAAGATAAGTCAAGAGTCTCCGTAACCAGCGAGCGTGTATCAGACGAACTATGAGAGTGGAGGAAGCCAGAGAGGTATGTAAGGAAAGAACCTGTTGGAACTCTGTACTCTCGGCCTAACCCGCAAGGGATCTGGCGTGATGATATAAATAGATAGATCAAATAAGACACTATATTCAGGGTATAAGGAGCCTCTAGTAAGGTTTCTGAAAAATAAGTGGTCATCGTCATTTCTAGATTTTGTTTTTCGACCTATAGTTGGAAATTTAAACAAATCAAGAAATATTTTCTTAATGTAGGGCCAGCTTATAATACTGGGTATAAGCCTTTTGCCTTTATTCAGGTGATACTAATTCACCTTGATTTATGAGAATCATCCTTCACCACGTGGATCCAGTGCGATGATAAAGACAGGCTTGGCTTAACGACTATCACATAAAGTTTTCAATATCTTCACGTGCCTTCCGAAGTACGGAGACGCTCGAATATAGAAATGCTACAAAAGGTCTTTGACCGAATCGAATACTGCTTAATCTTGATAATCGCTAAGAACACTGTGGCCTCGTAGCGCTGTGAGTATCTTGTTGTATTCATTATCCAATAAAAACTTATCATCAACAAGCTCTGACCCTGGATACAGATAGCGCACACAGGATCATACACCGATCTCGCTAGCGAGGTCGAAGAATCCATTGTCCGCCTGCCGGTGCAGAGTACTACGGCGAGACACTTAGTATACGCCCTCCCCCATAGCGAAAGCCCAACCGAGGCGGTTTCACATTGTGGCGCCCTTGTGCTAGTTGCCCCCTTGCCCTTCTGGCTGGAGCGTAGTGGTTTTACGCTCGCTCTCTTGTCCGGTGAAGCTCTAAAGTCCTTGCGGCCAACAACGTAGATCATTTACACACACACAAGTATCTAACACTCCTCTTTTATCATTGTTTTAGAGGAACTACATGAAACATTCGATATTATTAAACCGAGCATAATATTTTGTCAAAGTCAAAAGGCTGGTGATGTGGACGAGGCACTGAGGCTGGCTCAATCAGGAGCTCGCGTTGTGATCTTCAATGATGGAAGCCACCATACCACATTTGCTGAATTTATAAAGAATGTAAACGAAAGTGATGTTCATGATTTCAAGTAAGTAGAGACGTGAAAGTTCCGCAAGTGATCAGAGGGTTTAGCACGAAAACTTTGACGTTAGCGTGACGCTAGCGAGTAATCCTGCTGTCACGTTCATATTTATTTAGTATATTTTTAGTGTCACAAGGATCGTATATCAACTCGCTAGCGGTCATGTTTCCCAAAACGACTTCTTTTTTAATCCGGCTAGGGGATGTTTATGTTTTTATTTACAAAAAACATAAATAAGTAAATTCTTTATTTACGGACAACATTGATCCTAAGTGTTAGTATACAGACGTCTTATGCCTAGTCTTAGTAAACGAAGAAAACAGAAACAGTGCATATTGTATCACCATCTGCTTAATACGAGAAATACGAGAAGACAGACTCTCCGCCACCATCCCCAGAATGCTGTTACGGCTGTCCCGCTCCCTGCGCAGCAGTGACGCAGTTTTCTTACGTTATTATACTGGGTGCGCAGGTTACTCAACCACCTTTCGGTGTACTGTACCCAAAAGCTTCCCGTGTATATACCCTGGCAGGAGGCTTTAAAAAGGGTAATTTTGATCTGATCGGTACAGCGAGAGAGCCTGCGGGCCAGCATGTTACCTCGGATCGCCCAAGCCCTGCGCTCCTTCTCAATGTCATCATTGTCCTTACGGTCGTCAGTGAGAAAATACACCAAATACTTAAATTTATGGACTCTGTTTCTGTTCACGCCGTTTAGGGTAATGTCAGGTGTTGCTTCTGGGCATTTACAGGCGGCCTTAAAGACCATGAACTCGCTCGTCCTGCAGTTGTATATTAATCAATGTGAGACCGCATAAGACTCAAATACCTTCAACATTTCTCGAATACCTGCCGTTATTGGGCTCAGCAGCACCATTTCATCCGCATAGCTTATATTGTTGATAGGCACGCAGTGCATATGACACCCGAAACGCATACTGCTGAGCTCATCAATCAGGTCGTTAACGTATAAGTTGAAGAGCTTAGGAAACGTCAGCCCCCCCTGCCTTACACCGCACTCCAACTTATACGACTCCGAAAGTGAATTCAACCATTTTAAGTTATTAGTCTGGTTCGAAAACCAATCCATACTAATATTATAAAGAGGAAAGATTTGTATTTTTGTATGAATGTAAGGGATAAACTCAAAAACTGCAGGACCGATTTCAAAAATTCTTTCACCATTAGAATGCTACATTATTTCTGAGTAACATAGGCTATATTTATTACTAGAAAAAATAGGGATCCCTACAAAAACTTCAATAATGTAACCCAAGTTGTAAAAAAATTTGCCTCAAATTGTCTTTCATCGCATGCGCTGCGGAAACTATTGATGATAGAACAAAAAACTGTTCTACAATATTTAAGAACATGTCAATATCTACAAAAAACTTACGATAGTATATGTCTAACTTTTGTAGTTACGTCACTATAACTACTTTTTTACATTTTAAAAGATGACAGAAATTCCGACCTAAATCAGACCATGTTATCCACCCTTATCCAAATAAATCATATCATCATATTCATATAAATCATATTCAAGACTGTTTCAATACCTGTATACTACTAGACTGCCTCGTTGGTCTGGTGGCAAAGCACATCGCTTTGTGATCACGAGGTCCTGGGTTCAAATCCTAGGTCGGACAAGTGTAGTTTTTCTAACGAAAACTTTCCAGTATGAGTCCGGAGTGTGGAATTGTGCCCGCTATAGGCTCGCCCCTATTACATGGGACCTAATATCTTCGGCGAAAACGTGGGTGTACTCGGTACACCTCTGCCACCCCCTCTGGGGAATAAAGGCGTGACGGTGTTTTTTTATAGTACTTTTAGAATTTTTCAAATCGGACAATCCATTCAAAAGATATTACGAATTTAAAAATGTCAATCTAAACAAAATACTAATAGAAAAATAAACGCCGCCGCGCCGTGGCTGGTGTGGCCCCACGCAGCGCACCGGCAACGCGGCGTGAGGGACCGAAATGCGGGAGAGGGGCGTGCACATCTATGAAATAGGTAGCCGCGCATTCCTACGTAGCGGACACAATATCCACCCGTGCGAAGCCTGGATGGGCCGCTAGACTAATACCAGTTTGTTACCAAACTACTCCGAAACAGCTGGACCGATTTGTATGAAATTTTGTGTGCATATCGGGTACGTCTGAGAATCGACCAACATCTATTTTTCATACCCCTAAACTATTTCCACAGATCGTATAGGGTAGATCAGTAATAGGGTTGCAAGATGGCAATCGAATATAATAATTGTAGTACGATAATTTTCATGTATAGTTTATAATTACAATTTACTTTAATTATATTTTTTTCTCAATTTAAATTAATCTTCAACCCTCGCCGGTCGGTAACTGATCAACTAGCAATCGATCATTAATATATATTTGTTACTTTAATAAAGAATAATTTATTAACTTAAATAAAGTAGGTATACATTAATTGTCTACAACGCGTCATTCCTCTTTCAATTATAATTACATCCCCACACACTTATAATGTTAGCTATTTTTTATTGAATTAAAAGAAAATCCTAGAAATAATGTATATCCTAGAAATTATGTATGTTTTGCCAAAACATCGTTTGCCGGGTAAGCTAGTATTTAATAATATTGAGGATCTGTGGCGGTAGACGCCTGTCCCTGAGCTTCTTCCAGAGCACATCGTACGACACAAGGTCAAAGGCCCGGGAGAGATCAAGGAAGCAGGCGTGCACAGGCGTCCTCCTATCAGTGTAGTATTGGACAGTATGCTTGAGGCGTAAGATATCGCTATCAGTTGACAGTTCTGGTTAAAAACCGAACTGTGCATTGTGCAAGCTGAGATGCCTCACACTAGAAATTAATTCTGTGTAGTGAGTGCGTTTACTAACACGAAATTCACACACACAAACACCCAGGCCAAAACAAATATTTGTGGGTCAAACAAAGATTTGTCTCGTGCGGGAACGAACCCGCGACTACTCAATCCAGTGGGTGGAGCAACTCAAGCTCTTAACTACTTTTTTTTTCGTGGGGAAATCCTCATGGACTTCTGCCAGCCTCGGGGGAAGCTGGCGGGGCATGTCGGACTCTTACCGACTAAAACCCGGTGGCCGGCACTGGCACATGTCAGAGGGGCTCCAGGATCTCCGAGTGGAACGCGCCGGTGCCCGCCTTGTGTGTGGGAGGGGAAACTTGTGGCTTGCTTCCCCCCCTGCACCGTCGCGGTGCTCACGGCGGCGTGGGCCACACCACGCCGCCATCCTCCTCGGGGTCGCGCGTGAAAGACGCTTAGGGCCCACGCCCCAGCGTCCCATGACCTCAAAGGCCCCCCTGCGGGTGTTGGTGCAGGGGGGGGGGGTCCCCCATCAGCTGTTGCGGCAGGGCACACAAGTTAGTCCGTATTATAAAGCCCCGGGCTATAGGGCTGGGGGGCCTGAGCGGGCTGTGCCTCCACCCCGGCGCCGTCGCCTTCGGTGAGCCGATCCCGCTCGGCCTCCTCCTTCTGAGACATCACAGTCTCGCAGAAGGAGGATACGGCCCCCCACGCCGAATCCCCTGCCAGCATAGCCGCTACTATTGCCGGCAAGGAGAGATCCGGTCCGATCCGGTCGACCACGATCCGCCGCTCGGAGGCCCACGCTGGGCACTCGACGAGCGTGTGCTCTGCGGAAGCTCTTAACTACTGGGCCAAGCCGTCCGCCCATAATTCCAGTAAAGTATTTTTCTTTGTAATCGTTTCTTTTATAAAGTGTTATTTCCAGGCCTTCTGACTTCAACGCGGAAGAAGAGATTGTCTACCTGACACCTACCAGTGGAACTACAGGAACACCGAAGGCAGCTGCGCTAACTCATAAGAATTTCATGTTTTCTTTGGCTACTTTTTGGTTAGCGTAATCTTTATGACATGTATTTTATGATCATATTTTATATGCTCTTGACGACGGCTTGGTCTCTTAGCCGCCGACTACACCAAGGCCCTTATTCGTTATGCCCGATGAAACACGTAACGCGGTGAGTTACGATGATTTCGTAAAACGATAGCTTAATGATAGTGTTTGACCGGTTTTGGCAGAAGCTGCAGCCGAAGCCGATTAATAGGTCATAGCAAAAACCTTAATAACCCTAAGAAATTTCGTTCATGATTGGCAAAATTAAAAAAAAATATATATTGACTGTATTAACAAACTTGTTTAGTTTTGATTTGGTTATTGGCAATGGCGGTCCGCTGGCACAACGCGATGTAACCCCTGCCTCCCGCGCGTCGCCTCTTCCGCGGCGCTCTCGCGCATTCGTAAGTCGTAAATCGTAATAGATCGTTCAATTTCGGTGGGTGAAACTTCGGCCCATTTTAGCTGGTGGGTTTTTTGGCCGAAGGTAGCCAAAGGCGAAGCCGAAGGTTCGGTCGGACACTACTTATTGATACTCCTGTACCATACAGAATACCATTACATGATCATTTCACGGAAGTATCGCAATGCACTGCGTTTGGTCATAGCAAATAAGGGATGAAGAAGTCGTGCACTCAAAACCCAAATTCCACGCGATAAATCATTGTTTTTTTTCATCTACCTAATTATTTCCCTACATATGTAAAATGTATGTATACAAACGCAGTCACGACCTAGTGTCGTGTTCCATTTCTAGTGAGGGCTAACGTTTAAAAAAACTAAAATGTGCGGTCGGGGGACCCTCGTCAGGAACGAAGTTCTAATCAGACAATGTAACTCACTGTTAATAAAATTGTTAGTTATTGAATAACGATTTTATGTAACGGGCATATTTATTCATTAAACAAGTATGGTATCCAGAGCTTACGATAACATCCGAATTACGCCTAACCAACCGAACTTTTCCATACTTTCTTCGTTATGTTACGATTTCTTCCTGTCAGCTCCTACCGCAAGCCGTGTTAAGCAACTTCGTCCCGTCCCTTCGCCGCGTTAAATAACCGGTACCCCTTGCCAATATAAGAACTAATGAAATTGATATCAATCACCTCGTAGGAAGAATATTATATACAGTATGTACAATAATATAAAAAAACAGCAAAGAATTATTAACAAAAAACGGGTGCAAAAGAAGAAATATACATATTTACCTAGGGTCAAATGGTTCCACGCCGCTGTAAGTTGGTAGTGTACCTAGAACGCTGGCAGCATTGCCGCGCTAAGTAGCAATGCTTATATGCTGACCAAAATACATACCAGCTTTCTGGTCGCCAGTACACTCCACCAGACATTTCGAAAGAACTAATTAATATGATCAAAGGGCTTAGCATAAAAATATTGAATATCACCGTGACGCTAGTGAGTTGATATGCCATACTTGTCACACTACAAATTTACTAAATAAGTATTAAAGTGCCAGCAATCTTACTCGCTAGCGTCACGCCACCGTCAATCTTTTCGATCTAAGCCCTACGCTGTGGATGCGACCCCCTTTATTGTATAATTCCAGGTTAAGCTTCTCCAAGTTTCCCTGCCCAACAAGGCTGATGCTAGTTCTGTCTCCGCTGCAGTGGCTGTCAGCTATTTCACAGTTCTTAATCTCTCCTATACTGAAGTTCACACGCCTCCAGACCTCGGCACCAATCACTGTCGACCATTACACCGAACTCGTTAATAAATACAGGGTAATTCAATTCTAAAACGGTCTAAGCGCTGTGGGACCGCGGTGTTCTTAACGATGTTCAAGGTTAAGCATCGTTCAGCTCGGTCGGTGCGAGATGTGTGCCCGTTTGAGACAATTTCATATTCGGGCGTTCTCTTCGGTGGCACATTTATCCGTTGTTCCCGTTTCATACTTAATGTGGTACTCGTCAAGCAAAGTTTGAAGGCTTGATAAGTTCCAACAGCAGGTGGCCACAAACCTGTCTTCACCAATCCGCACTAGCTCCGCGTGGTGGAGTATGACCTAATCATTTTTACCACGATTTGTGAGAGAAGGCCTTTGCCCAGCAGTGGGGCAGTATAGGCAGTACAAAGACAGTATGGTTGTCGTTAAGCCATGTTGGAAGCCATATAGGCGGCTTGTTAAGTTCCATCAGAATGTGGCCACTAACCTGCCCCTCCAAACCAAATGACCTTATGTCTCTCACAGCACGTAAAGGATGATTAACCGACTTCAAAAAGAAGAAGCTTCTGGGTTCGTCTGTATGTATGTTTTTTTTTCTTTTTTTTGTGTATGTTCACCGATATTTTAATTTTATTGATATTGGACCTTGGACTTTGAAAATACACCACGGAACTCCTTAACGACAAACAAAGCGAATGCGTAGATTGAGATATTATGGCTATTGGCTCAATCCTATAAGTACCCTACTAAAGAACTAAGTAAAATATTAACCGAATTCAAAAAAGGAGAAGGTTTATAATTCATCCGTGTTTTTTTATAACTTATTTGCTTATAAACCGATTTTGATCTTTTTTTCATTGGATTCAGTATCGCTTTGAGGTGGTTTCATTTTAATTTTATCGGTATTAGACCTTGGACTTTGAAGATACACCACGGAACTCCTTAACGACAAACAGTACGAATGTGTAAATTTAGGTATTATGAGTATTATATCAATCATGTAGATATCTGTAGTAAAACTGTAAGGAAGTGATGTCAGTGTAATTTTTTTTGAAATAACAACCGAGGGGTATCATTCTATTGATGTAGAAGCCAAAGGTTCAAATCCTAGGTCGGACAAATGTAGTTTTTCTAACGAAAAATTCCAAGTATGAGTCCGGAGTCTGGAATTGTGCCCGGTATACGGCAATAGGCTCGCCCCCTATTACATGGGACCTAACATCGTCGGCGAAACGTGGGTGTACTCAGTACACCTCTGCCACCCCCTCTGGGGAATATAGGCGTGCCGGCGTTTTCTTTTTGCCTTTCTTGTGTGTTTGTCTGTCCAAGGGTATAAACCACCATAACGCAAAAAAGGGCGCATTTTTATGAAACTTTGCAAGCGGATATCTTAAAATGTTAGATAACTTATTATATAGTATCTATCCCGGAAAATCAAAAGGTATTTTTTTACAAATTACAAAATTAATCGAAACATTGAATTTCGAAAGACACTTTACTCGAAACCTGTTTGATGGACTTCAATGAAATTTTGGATAGTTGTAGCCTGTACTAAGGATCATAACTCTGTATACTCATATATTTCAAAATCTAACAGTTTCTAAGAAAAGAAAAAGAAAGTCGATTTTGATAAATCATTCATTGTTCCAAAACAGCTTAAGCTACTAGATTGTCGCGGGATAAACCACAAAACTTTATTATTGTTTGTCCCGAACTGCAATGTTACGCCCTAAACTATGTAATTTTGCTAACACATGAATACCTCCATCAATTGATATTGGACTCAGGTTCGTCTCCTCATGAAAAAGAAATTCAGTAGTTAAAAGCACTCACTGGAAATTGTTCATACACGTTTGATTTAAACACTAAAACATGATTTCATGCATGAACCGATAATGAATTTAGGATTTTTTTCTTCTGGAGAGAAATCTAAAGATGAATGGGCCGGATACGAAACTTTAACGACGATTAATATCTTACGAGAAGACTAACACAAAATGAACTGACAAATCTTTGCTACATACATAGCTGGCTAGTACCGTTTTCAGATATTATTACGCTCGATTACACTCTTTGTCAGGGTAGGTAAAGAAGGTTTAAATCAGAAATATAAATATTAATAAAAAATATAAAAAGATAAACTGATAATCCTTCTTAAAAAGGAAGCTATTGTATGTTTTTTTTAAGACGACTTTAATGGTGTGTGTTGACTAAGATCGCGCTATAGTTTAGTTAATATTTTACGAATACCACCCGTGCGGGCTAAGAGGGGCTAAGACTGAACCCGGTGATAGAGATAGTTGATAGAGAAATAAGTCTGGTGGAAGTTGACAAAATATACAATATATTTACACATGGTTCTTCCGGGATAGCCGTTATTTCTTCATACAAAAATAGCAGAATGGATCTTACTAACATATGCAAGGTGTTTTATGTGTATATGGGAATTTCGTGTTTATAAACGCAACCTCGACACAGTGATACGTTAATGATCTATATCATCACACCAATTCCCTTGAGGGGTAGGCAGATAGTGCAGAGTGAACAGAGCATTTCAATGAAGCTATGTTAAAAAAGTTACGTCACTTTCAGCCTAGCTACCAACTCCTTAGTCCGCCCATGATGATTTCAATGATGACAGCTGAAGGCAAATGCGACTTTACCTGCTTCGAGTGTGTGTTATTAGGCGGCAGCGCAGTGCTGCCAGAGCTTATTGCTGAAGTCAAAGTGAGTAATTTAAGATTATTTAAAAATCTAGATTCTTGAACAAAGATAGCCTAATTGGAGCACTTCCCTTTTAATCTCGAGGTTCAGAGCTGAAATATCTGTATATCTATGGGTTTTTTTATACAGTTATGGCTCTCACCTGGTTTTTGGGTGTGTGTGTACGCGCGTGGGTGTATACGCGTGCGCGTGTTCATGTCATAAGGGTGTGTCAATAGTGATGGTCGCTGCATATCACATCAGCTTTGCTTACAAGTGAAGGTGCATGCAACAACTGCGTTCCAATCAGAAAAGAGAACATGACTACAGACTCTACTCTACTCTGCTATAGAACACCTATTGCTCGTGGTCACACTAATAGTACAGCCAATCCAACGCGTCCAGCCGTGTCCGCGATGGCGTGCACGGTTGCGATCAGCGCCTACAGTAATATTTGCATGGAAATGTTCACACCTCACACTAACTCATCCTGTGCCCTGCATGCGCAATGATAGGAAGATACTGATCGCCACCATGATCCTCGCCGAGATGTCACCGTGGACGCGGCTGAACGTGTTGGTTTGGCCGTAACTTAACCGGTATAGGCCAATTTATATAGGGCTAGAAATAGCAATTTCTGAATTTTCGAAGAATTGTGGAAGAACATATGCAAAAATGGACGAACAATGTTGACTTGCTTGCGCCCTATCACTTTGGGTCCTCATACTTTTGACACATGGGTGTACTAGATACACCTGCCACTCTAAGGTAACGGACGATAGAAGAACGCATACACGAAGACAATCTTGATATGATTCAAATTTTCAGAGACTAACAAAATCTCCAACTTATGGAGTGTATGGACTCAGCGAGATTGGTGGAATCTGCTTCAACTCAGTCTGCGATCCCCCCACTGGATCTCAAGGCAAGCCTTTGGGACATTATGAGTATCGCGTAAGTGCCTATTTTATCATCATCAGCCGAAACATACGACATTGGTGGACTCTGCTTTTACCCAGACCACGATCCCCCCACTGGATCTAAGGGCAAGCTTTTTGGATATTATGAGTATCGAGTTAGTGTATATTTCATCATCATGCCAAAACACGCGAAATTAGTAGACTCTGATTCTACCCAGACTACGATCCCCCCACTGGATCTCAAGACAAGCCTTTGGGACATTATGAGTATCGACTAAGTGTCTATTTCATCATCATCAGCCGAAACATGCGAGATTGGTGGACTCTGCTTTTACCCAGACTACGATCCCCCACTGGATCTCAAGGCAACATTTTTCTGAAAATTTTCAGTGACATAGTTTAAGAATTGAATATTCAAAAATTAAATTATTTGCATCACAAAAAGTTTGGAAAATTCATACTATTTACGTTTAGTTATATTTTATTACGGTGATATCAAATTATATGTATTAACAAATCCAAATTTCAGCTGGTGGACTTGGAAACAAATAAAGATGTGGTTGATGCCAACATACCCGGAGAGCTTTGGTTACGTGGACCTACTGTCTTCAAGGTAACTTCCCAAATAGATCAATCGAGACGATTTTCTAAATTAAGAGACATACAAATGTTCATAGAGAAGATCGTTGGTATTCTCTTAAAGCATCCAGCTAATCGAACAAGAACTTCGTCCTTGTCGACTTGAAGTGTCTCGGATGAGGCACCCCGCCTCGCGAATCAGCAGACCATTGGTCCAGTTTGTAGGATACTCTTGCATCATTGATATGATTTCTCGTGCAGGCCAATGTTTTGGAGGGAATAATAAATTGGGGTCATGGTTAATGAGCCCAATTTATTATTGGTTGCATTCGTTTTAGGGTTACTACAACAACCCAGAGGTGACAGCTGAGACGGTAACGGACGATGGGTGGCTGAAGACCGGAGACATATTCTACAGAGACGAGCACTGGAATTTCTATTTCGTTGAACGACGCAAATTGCTGCTGAAATATAGGAATCACCAGGTGGATAATCGTTGACACATATAACTCAATTCCATATATATCAAGTCTATATATAATTATATCATCACGTGAGATCCCTTGCGGGGTAGGCAGAGAATACAAAGTATCAGCAGGTTATTTCCTTGCAGACTCAATCGCTGTCTCTTCTCTTATAGTATATCTGCTACACACTCACCGAATACTAACACACTTTAAATTAGATTTCACATAAGAAGGGCATGTCGTCTGCTTGGCCGATAAATTTTAGTTTTTTCTTCCTGCCACATCTTAAATGGCCCTCATTCTTAGAAAAAATAATATTGATTAAATCGTTCTAATGTTGGTCGCGAGGCCTTTACAGCTTCACCGGACAAGAGGGCGAGCGTGCAACCATTACGCTTGAGCCAGAAGGGCAAGGGGGCAACTAGCTCAAGGGCGTCTCAAGAAGGAACAGCCTCGGCTTGGGCAATCGCTATGGGGCAGGGCATATACTAGGTGTCTCGCCGTGGAGCTCTGCACCAGCCGGCAGGCAGGGACTCTTTGCCCTCGCCGGCGAGGTCGGTGAATGTGCGCAATATCGGTATTCGAAAGAAGGGAAGTAAAGGCATCGGGAGGGTCTGTGAGAATATGCCGCGGTCGGCGGTAGCGGCTGATAGGAGGGAAATCAAGTGCGTTGTCAGCGGCGGCTACGATTGATGGCCAAGAGCAATGGCCCCTTAATTCTTTCATATGTCTAGGTGTCTCCTTTGGAAGTGGAGTCAGTTATCTTGAAGCATCCAGGAGTTCTAAATGTGGCGGTAACCGGGATCCCAGATGCCGCGTGTGGTGACCTGGTGGTGGCTTGCGTCGTCCCACGAGCTGGATGTCAACCTACCGCTCAGGAAATCAAGGATTTGGTCAAAGGTTGGTTTAAATATCTCTTAGTAGTCCCTAAGATCCTTAGTTCGTAGGTCCCGTGGTCCCGTAATCTTTTGGTCCCTAGGTCCCTTGGTTCCTTGGTCCCTTGGTCCCTTGGTCCCTTGGTCTCTTGGTCCCTTGGTCCCTTGGTCCCTTGGTCCCTTGGTCTCTTGGTCCCTTCGTCCCTTGGTCCCTTGGTCCCTTGGTCCCTTGGTCCCTTGGTCCCTTGGTCCCTTGGTCCCTTGGTCCCTTGGTCCCTTGGCCCCTTGGTCCCTTGGTCCCTTGGTCCCTTGGTCCCTTGGCCCCTTGGTCCCTTGGTCCCTTGGTCCCTTGGTCCCTTGGTCCCTTGGTCCCTTGGTCCCTTGGTCCCTTGGTCCCTTGGTCCCTTGGTCCCTTAGTCCCTTGGTCCCTTGGTCTCTTGGTCCCTTGGTCCCTTGGTCCCTTGGTCCCTTGGTCCCTTGGTCCCTTGGTCCCTTGGTCCCTTGGTCCCTCGGTTCCTCGGTCCCTCGGTTCCTCGGTCCCTCGGTCCCTTGGTCCCTCGGTCCCTTGGTCCCTCGGTCCCTTGGTCCCTCGGTCCCTCGGTTCCTCGGTCCCTCGGTTCCTCGGTCCCTCGGTCCCTTGGTCCCTCGGTCCCTTGGTCCCTCGGTCCCTCGGTCCCTTGGTCCCTCGGTCCCTTGGTCCCTCGGTCCCTCGGCCCCTTCTATTTTTTTTCTCGTAGATTTAAATATGTCCGAACTCGAAGCGAGTAAAAGCATAACCTTTAAAACTTTTTTGTTTATATAGTTATTTATAAGAATTGCGGCCATTATCGTAATGCTAGAACAACGGCTGCTAGTAATTCATAATAATTCAAGTAATATCTATTTACAGACAAACTAACTGAAACGAAACAGCTACACGGCGGTGTCATATTTCTGAAGCAATTACCTTTAACCAGCACTTCAAAAATCAACAGAAAAGCTCTGAGTCAGTTAGCTGAGACGATGCCAAGAGAATAAAGACTACCCACTGATGATATTAGTCTTTGATTGATAATTATGATTACACGATGAAATATAATATATGATTTTCGTCTTTTATTTGAAATAATTCCCTTCTTTTAGGTCCCTTAGTACTTACACCATTAACTAGACCAACAGGCTAGCCGCTTGTTTGGAGTGAGGACTCAAATATCTACTAATATATTATCATCACAATAATATGGCGATGTACTGTTAGTAATGCAACCTACGTCCCCTCCTATCAGCCGCTACCCCCGTCCGTTCTGTTCTTTCGGATACAGATACTGCACACAGGATCAGACACCGACCTCGCCGGCGAGGTCGAAGAATCCCTTGCCCGCCGGCCAGTGCAGAGCACCACGGCGAGACACCTAGTATACGCCCTCCCCCATAGCGACTGCCCAAGCTGAGGCTGTTCCTCCTTGAGGCGCCCTTGAGCTAGTTGGCCCCTTGCCCTTTTGGCTTAAGCGAAGTGGTTGCACGCTCGCCCTCTTGTCCGGTGAAGCCGTTAAAGCCCCGTGGCCAACAGCGTAGATCATTTACACACTAATGCAACCTACGATTAGTGTCCGACCAAAGGTGGATTTTTGACCGAAACCGAAGTCATAACCGATTAAAAGGCCACCGCCAAAACCCTAGTTTTATAAAGTTAATAACCCTAAGACCTATGAACCAAATGGCTAAAGTTTAAAAAGTTACACTGATTGTATTAACGAACTTGTTGTGTTATGATTTGGTTATTTATTGGCAATGGCGGCCGGCGCAACGCAATGTGACCCCTGCCCCCCGCGCGTCGCCTCTTTCACGGCGCTCTCACGCATTCGGAAGTCGTAAATCGTAATAGATCGTTATAACTGCACGCCGGGCTACATAGCCTGACTTGGGTGCTAATATAGCCTGGATAGCTCAGTCGATTGGGGAAAGTAGTGGAGACACTTACTTTAAATGTGGGTTCTAGGCGCTCTGGCGTGGTATGTGGTCCGGGATGCATGGGTCGATGGCTCGGCTCTCGCAACGGCCGCGAGGCGCGGGAGCGCAAGCAAAATGGCCGCCGGCTTCCTATTGGTTGCGGCTGGCCGGTCCCCGGCGCGCGGGGAGTGGGCTTTGGTAGGTACTTGGCCCATAGTACCAGCGGTACAGCGCGCGATGAGTGGTGTATAGCGGCGCAGTGGTTTTAAGTTTTGGCGTGCGACAATTAATTTCGGTACTTGCTGGAAATCTTTGGTTTTGACTAAAATTCATTTTTTGGCTGAAGGTGGTAGTATTTCTGGCCGACACTGAAGCCTATGCCGAAGGTTTGGTCTGACACGACCTACGATCAAAATTTTATGTCAGATTGGAGGAGCTATTGATTAACCTCTGGTGTCAGCTGGTGTAGCCCCTCGAATCCGCCGCTAAATTTCCTAGTGGGGCAGTCCTCCACGATGTGCTGGATAGTCTGTTCTGAGTCTGCTCTGAGTCCACAGTCACAATAATGAGAGTCAGTGATGCCCCACCTGTGCAGATGATAATTGCACCTTGCGACATCGGTTCTGATTCGGTTGAGACTGAATGCATTAGAATAAATTTCACACCTTTTCTATTTATGGCGCAATTTCAACGAAAGTGCCATAAGTTGACACATGTCATTTAATGTAATTGTGTGTAAAAAAATATGAACCTAAAATCACCTTATAATTTGCATTCCCTTTTATAATGGTAGTAATAGCCTGTAATTTGTGACAGACAACGTGGACCTTCCATTATGTGACGAATAAATGATGAGCTGATGAATAATTGAACAAAAGCCTATTACAGCGATAACAACCTACTTGTTTGGAATCGTTGAAATAAAGGCGATAGCACATTAAAAAAATGTTTAAAAACAAATGTAACCCGACTACGCAACAATGAAATAGTTACATGGATTTAAAAGGATTTAAAATCCTTAGAAACAGAGATAGAAATATAGTACAATTGTTTTTCTGTCGCTTGATATTCAATTTATATACTCAGAATTTTCCTCTCTTTCATTTGCCCCTCTTCCGCTACGATAGCATGGAAAATTCAGAGACTCACTTTTTTGGTTGTAACATCCATCATATCGGTTTCTGTTAGGTATTAGTGTTATTACTTTATATACCGGAAAAATGTTAGTTCCAGTCTAAAGCCCACGCGGACGTAGTCGCGGGCAGAAACTAGTGATATATATCGGCGAGTGGGTTTTCGGGATGGCCGTTTCAATTCTCGTTACGGCTGAAGGTGGGCTTATGTTCGTTTTCACAGTCGTTCCGCATGATGGCTGATCATGAAGAGAAATAACATATTGTTACTTTGCTGTCAGAAAGAGATATGGATATACACGGCTTATAGGTCTGCCTTTCTTTCTCGGCAAAGCAAAGTTAAAATAGTTTTACTTAAGAGATTATAGTAACCCGCCTGATCCAGACAGATATTGTATGAAAAGAGTTATCGTCTTGTGGGCATAAAACTGAACTGGTCTAAAATTATTTATAGAATTAAGACAATTAAGCGTTATCATTGTAAACATACTTATGCAGATTTACCTTTTACCACAAAGCTAATGTTTAATATAACTCTATCTATCTATCTATATCACCACGACAGCTCCCTTGTGGGGTAGGCGGAGAGTACAGATTTCCAACAGCTTCTATCCTTACATACCTCTTTGGCTTCCTTCACTCTCATAGTTCGTCTCATACACGCTCGCCGGTTACGGAGACTCTTGATTTGCCCTTCAGATAAGACATGTATAGTTATGAGTTAAAGGTAGCCCCTTAAACTCATAACTCATTTACCTTTTGCTTTAAATCACAATTGTGGGAATGAGAAAATTATAATTTCAACTTTGAATACGTCTTGAAGTATTGTGAGCGCGAATTTATAATTAAAATTAACCATCATTTTAAAAATTTGTTTATATCATCAACAGTAATAAAATGACTACCACTTTAGAGCATATTAAATCTATTTCATGCTTAAATGGAAGAATGCCCGGAGGTGAAAGAGAAGGTGTACATGATAAGCCTACAATTTACCAAAGTATTTTATGCCCCAATGCGAGAGGACATTAGCAAAATTCTACGGCCTCATACAATTAGCAATAGTGATAAATATGTCACTCCAAAACAAAATCTTTTTACACCGTCACGCCTATATTCCCCATAGGGGGTGGCAGAGGTGTACTGAGTACACCCACGATGTTAGGTCCCATGTAATAGGGGGCGAGCCTATTGTATAAAAAGATGATGTAGTTTTTCGTTAGAAAAACTACATCATCTTTTTACTTATGTAAATCAAAAAATTAACTGCCATAGTCAAGAAAGACAATGGCATTAGTTACTTAAGACTTTTCTTCCCGTTTGGAATGCCATTCCTGTGGAGTAGAAGGGTAAGAAACTCCAAGGTTCCCTAAGGCTCATTTAAGAATAGAGTTAGATCACTGCACGATGAATACCTTTGACTACCAAGATCTTCAGCTAGATATCCACTGCGAGACATAAGTCTCCCCAAAGATCGCTACAACGACCGGATTTATGTTGTTCGCACCCAGCTTTCATCCACAACCTTTACCAGGTCTTCAGATCACATTTTAGGGGCCTGCGCATTCCACGTCTACTAGCAAGTGGTCGCCACTCAAGAACCTTTCCGCGTTAAAGTCCGTTAGTTCTTCGAGCGATGTGCCCACTTACTTCAGTTTGGCAGTTCTTAGCGTTATGTCGGTGACTTTGATGCTTCTGCGGACATCCTCGTTCCTAATTACATTTCCGAAAGATTGTTCCAAGCGTAGGTCTCTGCTTTGCCATTTGAGTGATATTAAGTCATTTTATGAAGCTATAATGCTAAAACGCGAGAGAATGAGAATGAAGGCAGGATAAATGCGATCGAAATGCGAGCTCTGCGGAAGATTTATGGAGTCAAACTGACCAACCATGTTCGCAACAGCGTAGTAAGAAAGCGTGAAGGAATGAAATATAGTATCGGTATATTGATGAGAAAGAGTAGGCCGGTGGTTCGGGCATACACAAAAAATTTGTCGGAAGAAAGAATGCCATAAGAAATATACAATGCGAAAGACTTGGATTATCTTACCACGGACACGGTCATGTGTATTATTTGAACGGCAAGCATATGGGACAAACTATGAAAGTGGAGGAAGCTAGAAAGACCTGTAAGGAAAGAAGCTTTTGGTGATTCTGTTCTCTCTGCTTACCAGCAAGGGGTCTGGTGTGATAATATACATAGAGATTGACTTATAAAATTATTCATGAGTCACTATGACTCAGTACCAATGCAACCAGGATCACATAACATTAAATACATAATATACATAATATCTTGCAGTTCTCATTTCCGCAATTGTCCGGCAATGTATTCTCCACATCAAGTGCCCAATTATTTTAACAATTTGTAAGTACATATATTACTGCTATGGAAATAATGACAGTTTTACCACAAGGCTATATCCATTTGTAAAGCAGTAACAGTATTGTGTAGTAGTGATACGGGCTTTTCAAAGGTAAGTATTGCAAACGTAACTTATTTAATTTTTAGATTTACGCGAATTTTATACATGAATTAAAACTACTTTTCGAATTTTATTGCGGGATTCAATATCGCGGATTTGGTTTCAGGAGGGACTGACTGGTCTCTCCCGTGACCAGGGGTGCTGCAGAGCACTCGAAACGTTGGGTACTTAAAAATCAATAATTGTAGTTTAAAAATAACTTTTTAAAAACACGACGGATGATTTAGGGCGGTGGTTAAGCCGCTCCGCCCACTGTGTCTGATAGTCGCGGGTTCGATTCCCGCACGGGATAAATCTTTGTGTGACCCACAATTATTTGTTTCGGTCTGGGTATTTGTGTATGTAAATTTCCATGTTGGTGAACGCACCCACAATACAGGAATAAATCCAGTGTAGGGCTACGCATTTAAAAAAAACAAGCTTTTATAGCAAAATCACAACGAAGATATCTTGTTTAGTTAACGAGTTCCTATGGCTTCCTTCCGGCTTCATCATCAGACCCGTGACACCAGCCGGATCTAAAATCTCGTCGAAGACAAATCCAATGAACCCAAACACGCCGCGGTTATATTGATTAGTTGGGTGGTTCAATTGGGCACGTTTCGGCTTCATCAGACCCTGAGCACTATATGTTTGTGAAGTACTTGTCAATACCAAACTAACAAACCTAAACACGAGCAGGTTCCTATGGCTACCTTCAAAATACATCATCAGATCAGCTCCATGATACCATATTATTGCATTGTCACTGAACTTATATACCCACACGTATGCCAAATTTTGACTCAATCGGACACCCGTAATTGCTTGAAAAATAGATCATAAGGTTTTAACCGGAAAGACAGACAGGTAGACATACGAACCTTGCAGGTTAAATAAAAGCTTGTAAAAATAATCATCATCATCATCATCATCTCAGCCTATACTTGTCCACTGCTGAACATAGGCCTCCCCAATCGCTTTCCAGCGTAACCGGTCCGATGCCACCTGCATCCAACGACTTCCTGCGATTTTCACAAGATCGTCGGTCCATCTGGCAGGCGGTCGTCCCACGCTGCGCTTGCCAATACGTGGTCTCCACTCTAGAATCTTTTTCCCCCAACGCCCGTCCGATCTACGCGCTATGTGGCCCGCCCATTGCCACTTCAGCTTGCTAATCTTAACGGCTATGTCGGTGACCTTGGTTCTTCTACGAATCTCCTCATTCCTGATTCGATCGCGTAGAGAAACGCCGAGCATAGCTCTCTCCATAGCTCGCTGAGCAACTCTGAGCTTTTTTATGAGACCTATTGTAAGAGACCACGTCTCTGATCCATATATCATCACTGGTAACACACATTGACTAAAAACTTTAGTCTTAAGGCACTGAGGTATTTTGGATGAGAAGATGTTGCGCAGTTTCCCGAACGCTGCCCAGCCGAGTTGGATTCGTCGATTGACCTCTCTCTCAAAGTTGGACCTACCTAACCGGACTACCTGTCCCAGGTAAATGTATTCGTCGACAACTTCAAGAGTAGAGTTCCCAACGGTGAGTGCGGTGGGTACGACATGGACTTTAGACATTATTTTCGTTTTGTCCATGTTCATTTTAAGACCCACTTGTTGAGATACTCTGTTGAGGTCACCGAGCATTCGTCCTAGATCTTCCAGCGACTCCGCCACGACCACAATGTCGTCGGCAAATCGAAGGTGAGTGATGTATTCGCCATTGATGTTGATGCCAAGTCCTTGCCATTCCAAGAGCTTGAAGGCGTCCTCTAAGGTGGCCGTAAACAGTTTCGGAGAAATGACGTCTCCCTGCCTTACTCCTCTTTTTATGGGGATCGCTTTCGTGCACTGCCCCTGTACTCGGACTGACATGGTGGCGTTATTATACAAGCACCTCAACACCTCAATGTACCGATAGTCAATGCGGCATCGCTGGAGAGATCTAAGAACCGCCCAAGTCTCGATCGAATCGAAGGCTTTCTCATAGTCCACAAACGCCAAGCATAGTGGCCGATTATACTCCTCGGTCTTCTGTATAATCTGCCGCAGCGTATGTATGTGGTCTATGGTACTAAAGCCTTTCCGGAAACCGGCTTGTTCGGGAGGCTGGAAGTCATCAAACCTGCGTTCGAGACGATTCGTAATGACTCTCGAAAACAACTTATAAACATGGCTCAGCAGTGTGATGGGCCTATAATTCTTTAGTAAAGTGTTATCACCTTTCTTGAAAAAGAGTACCACCACACCCCTGTTCCACGCTTCCGGCGTTTTTCCTTCGAGCAAGACGGAATTAAACAGCCTCTGAAGGACTTTAAGTACCGGCGATCCGCCCGCTTTCAGAAGCTCTGCGGTAATTCCGTCTTCACCCGGCGCTTTGTTGTTTTTAAGGTGTTTGAGAGCCATCCCAATCTCGTACAGGCTGATGTCCGGGATATCTTCAGTGTAGTGTCGGGTTAGCTTGGCTCTTGGGTCTTTTACCAAGTCAACAACAGGTTCAGCTACTGAGGTATACAACTGCCCATAGAACCTCTCTATCTCCCTGAGCACCTCTGACCTATTCGACGTTACGTTTCCGTCCTCCGTCTTCAGCTTCGTCAACTGGCTTTGCCCAATAGACGCGTCTCTTGCGAACACTTTGGAGCCCTTGTTCTGCTCTATGGTCTCCTCAATACGTCTTGTATTGAAGGACCGTAAATCGTGTCGCAAGGACTTCAATATCTGTCCATTGAGCTGCCTATAGGACTTAGCATCATCGGAGGTTTGGAGTGTCATGGTACGTCGCTCAGCCATAAGGTTTCGGGTGTAGTCAGATAGCTTTTGAGGCCTATTTTTACGGTGGGGCTTAAAATGCTTGGACCCGACCGTATGGACAGTCTCTACCAACCTATTGTTGATTTCGTCCACTGATGCGCTGCTGTCTAGCAATTCGAAGCGGTTTGACAATTCGAGTTGAAAGTTCTCGGGGTTTTGGATATGTGCATTAGAAGGTCGGAGCGTAGACTTCATCAGACGCGATCTTTCCATTTTGACATTAATATTTAATGTGCCTCTGACCATTCGGTGATCACTGCCGGTTTTTACCCCGTGAATCACGGAGACATCATTAAATATTTGTCGCTTGGTGCTCATGATGAAGTCTATCTCATTTTTTGTGGAACCATCAGGGCTCATCCAGGTCCATTTCCTATGAGGCGGCTTCCGGAAGAAAGAGTTCATCATAAAGAGTCCCTCCTTCTCCAGATATTCGGCCAGCCTCTGACCCCTGGGGTTGCGTTGCCCATATCCAAATTGCCCCACTCTCAATTCATCATCGCCCCGTTTGCCCAGCCGCGCATTGAAGTCACCCATAACCACTGTAAAGTGTGCTTTGAAAGTATGTATGGCTCTACTAATGTCCTCATACATTACTTCGACGTCATCATCTGAGTATGCCGAGGTCGGTGCGTAGACCTGTATGACCTTCAGCGAATATCTTTTGGATATTCTGAGTATCAGGTACGCTACCCTGCTCGACACACTAGTGATGGACACAACGTTGTCTATGAGTGACTTGTGGACGATAAACCCGACACCACCTTGGGACTGCTGTTCGCCCTCCCGGTAGTAAAACAAGTTGCCGGATTTTAAGGTTATCGTGTCCTCGCCCTTTCTTCGGACCTCCGATAAACCAACAATATTCCACCGCAACTTGTTTATCTCTTCTTCCAGCTCAACAAGCTTCTCATCTGTCCTTAACGTGCGTGCGTTGTATGTCACCAGGGCCAATTTTCGTAGTTGGTGGTAGCCGAATCTCTGCCGGAGATTCTTAGCACCCCTTGTCCTGTCGTTACCATGGCTGCTACCGTGGCCAGGACGAACAGGACCGCCGGGGACTAGGGGCCTGGTTTTCTTACATTCTTCCATAATTGGGGGTGTTTGCCATACTCGCCACGCTTGGCAGGCGGGTTGGCGAGCGCAGTTATTGGTCGTCGAAGTGCTAAGGGAACGCTGCTGCCCATTCCCTAGTTTTCCCTTAGTCGCCTTGTACGACACCCAATGGGATGAGATGGGTTGGTCCTATTCTAAGCCGGGAACCACGCGGTCGGTAAAAATAAACCGCGATAAAATCCGAAAAATACTTTAATTTCAAAAGTAACTTCATATAAATGTGTTCCACTGTTGGGAAAGGCGTTCTCTTACAAATCGAGGTAAGAGAGATTATGCCATACTCCACCACGCAGATCCTGTGCGGATTGGTGGTAGCAGATTGGTGACCACCTGCTGTTGGAAATTATACATATACTATGCTCCCCACTATGTTTGTTTAACGACTATCATATAAGTGGTAACCAAGACCAACGACCTAACATGTCTTCTGAAGCTCGGGGAGATGTTCGATAATGGAAATACCACAAACGGTCTCTTATCCCAGACTGACAAATCCGAACGCTGCTTAACCCCGGTGATCGCTCCGGACACGGCGATGCTACAGAGCAACGACCGCCTCAAAGTTACTATGTTAGGTAAATACATATAAAAAAAATTCTTAGTTGCTCATTTTCAGATTCCTAAAACAGGTTTTACCTTAATAAACATGTAATTGTCAATAAGAATCCATTCACAATGTGGATGATGTGAACTTTGGAAGTATGTACAGAATTCAAATTAGTAAGTGACAATGATGGGCGACAGGTAACAATGGGATACAGACGTACATGGATCTTTTGGCCCGCATAGGTAATTAATGGACGGCCTGGTCCAATGTTTAAGAACTGGAGTCGGTCTTAAATAGTCGCGGGTTAATTCCCGCGGGGACGTTTCTTTTCGCACAAGAATTTGTTTTGGTCTGAGTATTTGTAAGTTTCATGTTTGTTAACGCACCCACGACACTGGAATATTCTATAGTGTGGGGCTAAGTTTAAGAAAGTATACTAGTATCAAAAAAAGAGTCTTAAAACTGTCGGACAGACAGACAGACATCATAGTGATCCTGATAAGGCTTCCGTTTTTACCAGTGATGAACACAACTTTAAAAATAATGATGCTCTGCTGGAATTATGTGGTTTTTGTGGCCAGTGAGGCCAACACTATAAAAAAAAGTCGTAAGCCACGATTAGGTAGTTTCTTAGGCCCGTAATACAGAACGTAAACGTATCAGTCGTAAATATTGTTTTAAATACTGATTTTCTTTTACCAAAAAGTTCATTTTAAAAGTAGATTCATCACTGATTTTAGTTCTGTAATACGGGCCTTAGTGGCATGTAAGTTCGGAAAATTTACAGAATGGCTTTTTGTATTTCGAATTAATTATGATTGTTATCGTGTTAAACAAACAGAATTTCATCATCACCTGAAAGACGCCCCCTAAATACCCCCAAGAAGAGCGGTTGTGTGCTGTAAGGCATCCAACTTTTACCCGAGGTAAAAACATTTTAATATCCTCACTAATATTATAAACGTTTGGATGTTTAGATGTTTGTTACTCAATCACGCAAAAACGGCTGAACGGATTTGAATTAATATCATCACGCCAGATCCCTTCTAGAGTAGGCAGAGAGTACAGAGTTCCAACAGGTTCTTTCCTTACATACCTCTCTCGTTTCCTCCACTCTCATAGTTCGTCTCATACACGCTCGCCGGTTACAGAGACTCTTGACTTTTCCATCACATAAGACTCGGTTTATTTGGTCGTGGTAAGATAGTCTAGATCTTTCCCGGTACCTGCATCCTTCTTTCACATTGTATATCTGTTCTGTGTTTAGATATATGTTACTTAATAACGCATTTGGACGAAACATGGTCAGTTTATAACCTGGATTACCACATAGGATACTGCCTAAACTAAACTATCTGTGTGGCAAATTTAATTTCCGTTCAGCCGTTTTTGCGTTGCGATTGAGTAACAAACATCTGAACTAAACATACAAACTTTCACACACTTATAATCTTAGTAGGATTTGTATGGACTTCTTCAGTGTATAGATTTATTCATTCATATCTAGGCGCACGAGCAAGTTAATTAATATCTTTTATTACTAATTGGTTATTATATGTGTATAATATTTTCATAAATATTATTCTTATAATAAAAAATACAATAGGATGTAGATGAAAACTGTGTCTGATCCTGTGTGCGGTATCTGACCTCGTTGTCGGGGTCGAAGAATCCCTTGCCCGCCGGTTGGTGCAGATCACCACGGCGAGACACCTAGTATATGCCCTCCCCCATAGCGGCTGCCCAAGCTGAGGCCATTCCTCCTTGAGGCTCCCGTGAGCTAGTTGCCTCCTTGTCCTTCTGGCTCGAGGGTAGTGGTTGCACGCTCGCCCTCTTGTCCGGTGACAGCTGTAAAGGCCCCAACGTGGCCAACAGCGTAGATCACTCATAAAAACACAATGAAATGTTTAATTAATTTAGTATTTACGTAAAATGGTGATAATGTTGAAATAAAAACCACAAAACTTCACTTTTCTTTAGGACGGTTTCTTACATAAGTCGGTAAACAATCTCATTTTTGCAAATCCCATACACTTTTGTTATTTCCCATGATCTAAATAGTGTTTAAATATAATTCTTATATTTGGATAATGTTCACCTACTTATTTAGAATAAAGAGTATTTCCGATTTGGGAAATTGAGAATGTTTAGTGATTTATGGCGTACAAATAGAAATTTTAACATTATTTTGTGTGTCAGGGTTTCCTAAATCATTGACTCTGTGAATGAATTATGATCGAACACAATTGTGTTCGATCATAATTTATTTATAGCCTTGATACTTATAAGAGTAAGTATTAAATTTTGCACTGAGGGGAACTACCATATACACCTATGTCTATTTTGTAATAACATGCGTTAGAGATATTTATTCATTTTCACTTTTTTTGCCTGCCTCGTTAGTCTAGTGGCCAAGCGCATCGCTTTGTGATCATGAGGCCCCGGGTTCAAATCCTAGGTCAGGATTTTTTTCTAACGAAAACCTTCCCAGTATGCGTCCGGAGTCTGGAATTGTGCCCGGTATATTGCAATAGGCTCGCTTCTTATTACATAGGACCTAACATCGTCGGCGAAAAGTGATTGGGTGTACTCAGCACATCCATGCCACCTACGCCTGGGAAATACAGGCGTGACGGTGTTCGTTTATTTTTATTTATTATCTTTTGCTTCAATTGAGCGTCAAAGTTTACCCGTGACCTTCACCAGGGCCTCGGTTTTTCCGAGTGCCATGCCCACTCCACATCTTCCGGTAAATGGTCACCTCTTGGAAACCTTTCGGGTCCAATGGCCATCAGTTCTGCTAGTGAGGTGTCTCACCCACTGCCAGTAAGTTTCTAAAATCGGACCTTATTCAGTGGCAGTTCAGTGACTTTATTTCGATCTTACTCCTCCTATTTTCTTTTTTTATTAAATTTGTTAGGTTACTTATAGACAATTTAAGCATTTCCCGGGACATACCGAGATTCAAACCTTGGTGTTATTTAATGAGACCATTGTGGATCCTAGCTCACTGGAATTACAGTAGTGGGAATGTGTGGCGGGCTTAGTCCTGATAAAAAAAATCCCAACAGAAAGTCATACACACAACAAGAAAGAATATTAAAGAAACGCTTGCCAATTGGCCTGACCCTCAGGTGGAAATTTTGTACCTCAGGGGCATACAATGAGTAAACCTTTGAATGTGATACTTGATATGTTGTTTTAAAGTTATTGGGATAAGATAAATTGTATTATTCCTTATTTATGGACATATAAAACACGACTAACACACTATTGCAATAAAAATAAATCATTTTCACGAAAATAGTTATGAGAACGATTGAGCGCAGTGGTTAAGAGCTTGAGCTGCTCCGCCCACTGTGTCGAATAGTCGCGGGTTCGATTCCCGCACGGGACAAATCTTTGCGTGATCCACAATTATTTGTTCCGGTCTGGGTATTTGTTTGTGAATTTTCATGTTTGTAAGCGCACCCACGACACAGGAATAAATCCTAGTGTGGGGCTACGTTTTAAAAAAAAAAGAAAAAGAAAAAAAAAGAAACTTACAGGCCCATAGAATATATATACCTTACAGACTAACATACAAATAATATATAAAAACATATAAACTAAGCCATATGTATTGACGACGATATGTTGCGCTGTGCAGGGGAGTCTCGTCCCTTCCACGAAATCTCCTGAAGATCGGTCTCCAGCTTGGCGGTGAGAACACGCACAACAAAGGAATTAAATGCCGTATTGTTTTGCAAGGTCAGCTTCTCGACACTCAGAGTGTCTTCTTACGGGCGTACTCCGCAATGTGCTCGGCTTTAGTGGTGTAGTGTAGCCGAGACACGTACAGCAGTGTTGTTGGTACTGCTGAGCGAAGAAGTATGCCAACTTCTACTGGTGCAGTCCCACACCGATTTCGTCGGGGAGGCTTCTTCTTCTTCTCTACCTTGATGAAGCCTTCCTCATCAACTTGACCCTTCGTACGGGCCTCCCACCTGTCTTCTCGGGCGCGCTTTTCTGGGCGGCGTAATCATGACGAGAAGTAGTCGTGTTTACCTTTGAAGTCACCGGCGGGGCCGCGGAGCTGGCAGCGCGGCGCGGTGTGCTGCGGGTGGCGGGGCGCAGTGTGCTGCGGGCGGCGGGGCGCGGTGCATCGTACGGGGCCGTAGCAACATGCGGCGACACATCGGCCGACGCCTTCTGATCCGGTGAAGCTGTGAAGGCCCAGAGGCCAACAGCATAGATCATTCAAATACACACGCATCGTCCGGCGCAAAACTGCCGACGAATGCATTTTGCGCCCCGCGATGTACGTTGACATTAGAGGCCTCGTGAGACATACTTTCCGGGCTAGCGCCACGCAATAGGGTTGCGTCCCTTTTTCCCGTAGTTCGCGGATGGTAGTTTCCGAAGCCTCCAACCTGAACTGAACCTCGGCCAGGCTAGACTTCAGGGTGTTTATGTCCTTCAGCAGCCTGGTGACGTCGACGTGGTCAAATGTGACGGGGCCAGCCTATGCAGCTGCTTCGCCACGAAGGCGGGCACGTCGTCGGGATCTGTCTCCTTTAGCAGGGTGATGATGTCCTGGAGACTTCTCTCGCCCTTTTCGTCCCTCTTGCAGGTCGGCATGCGAGCGCTCATCCCGAGCGATTGGTACAGCAACACCTTCACACTGCAAATATCTTCACGTTTGAGGTTAGTATTGCAAATCTGCAAGATGCTAACTTCATACATCGTGTCTATGGCGTGCTGTAGAATTGCCAAGACTTCGTTGGCTATCAGTTTTTCCGAATTCATAGCGGCGATGACGTGCAACAGCTATAGCCACGTAAATCGCGAATTATAATAATTCGTAAATGCAGTGTGCCATGCTCGTATCCGAGCGCGCGCTGCACTGCAGTAAACTTATGTTTCTTAGAGGTCCTATATCATCTAATATTTTGGGGTTAATGTCATATACCGTTCGGTATCTCCGTTACGACGCATCGTAAAACCTAATAGGTTATACCAGTACCTATAATTAAATGTAATTTCATTTCATGTTCTAAGTCTTAATTTAATGTTCAATTTTCTATATACACAACAATCTATATAATATTTTTTCTTTTTACTTTAACAGAAAAAAATAACATATGATCAAACTCAGTTTGCTAACTATTTCTTGAATGGTTTATCTAAAAAAAAAATGTATAATGTTACCCACTTGTTCCTTTACTGTCGCTTTAAAATATACTTACAAATGTTATGCCTACCTATAATTTGTATAACTACATTGTATTTCATAATGCTAATGTAACTAATATAATGATTTTATGTAATTATACAGTTGGTGCGCTAAATAAATAAATAAATATAGAACTGGTCTCGATTTTATTGATACAAGAAAAAGCAACATTTCGAAAAATATGAATTTAAATATTGTATACCTCTAACGCACAGAATTGTCAGTAGCAATCAAGCAGCCAAGTATAATAGGCTTCCACTATCTGATAAATTTTGTGTGACCGGGTAGAGTGTAAATAGAACGCCTCTGTCACTCCTGCAGTGAAAACTTAAATAGTGTTTTCTTTAATGATACACCTTTATACTTACCTAACCTACCCCATGCAAGTGGCGGCAAACTTAACAATAGTTTATAGCCTCCAAATTTAAATTTAATGAGCTCTTTTTTCTTGTATTGTGTTTTTATTGTATTCAAAATGAATACAATAAATAAAATAATGGATTATATAAGGACAGCTTTGTGGTAATGAGGCATCCATTTTACTGCCGGGCATTGCGTGATGCAGTAGTGTGTTTGTTTGATAATAATCCAGCGAAGTTCTTCACAACCTTAAATACCGAATCAAGCCAAGTAATATATTAATTGTGAGTTGGTATAAATAATAATTTTTTTCTTAAGGCTTTTTTCAGTCCTCAGATTAAAGTGATTCGAATTATATTTTAATGAAAACAAATTCGAAATCACGGTTCTTTTTCTTCTTCTTTTTTAGGTTATGGCTCCACACTAATTTTAAGTGTATTTTGCCTGTGTGCAGTGAGATATATAATCATGTTTGTTTAAATTAATTCAACTCCCCGATTAACTTGATAACAACGATGGTAATTAAATTAATGAAGTACTCCACCCTGGATAGTAAATCGGTGGATACTATACATACTAATTGCGACGGCCGTTTTGAGGGAAGTCAAAAAGGCACGTTTTATCACTTTGTTACAATAACCTTCACTCATGCACATATAAGAACACCTAATGGTTAATATTCCACCAAAATACACATTATTAGTCGAAAAAACACGTTTTGGAAATTAAAACAAATTGACAACATCACTCTTCGACTTCCCGCCAAAACCTCCGAAATCACAGTTGTATGAATAGAATAGTTCAATAGTTTCACTTTTATATTCAGCCAGGTTATAATTTATTTCATAACTTTTATTTGATGATTTAAAAACAGCCTTGAGTATATATGTAATAAGTTGGTTTAACTTACTGAGGGAAAACCCTCTGGGCTCGAGTTTGGTGCATATAGGACTGGCTTCCTAAGTACTTACAAAGTAACGCTGGACCTGAAAGTGTAGTGTTCCAACAATTTTAATATAAAAAATACGCCTATACACCCCAAGCGAGGATAGAAAAAGTGTAGGTACTGCGTACACCCACTTTTCGCCAACGATGTTACGTTTAATGTAATTGGGTGTCAATTTCTAAAAACCAATTCTTCAATAAGCCCACCTAGATCAGCTGCAATATATAATGGTAGATATTGATTATACTGAAATAAAAAATTCAATGATGTGAATGTGAAAATATATATTGCACATTGATTTGGGAAAATAATTTTTAATTCTTATCTATCTATCTATAACCTCACGCCAGATCTCTTGCGGGGTAGGCAGAGAGTACAGAGTTCCAACAGGTTCTTTCCTTACATACCTCTCTGGCTTCCTCGACTCTCATAGTTCGTCTCATACACGCTCGCCGGTTACGGAGACTCTTGACTTTTCCATCAGATAAGTCGGTTTATTTGGTCGTGGTAAGATAGTCTAGGTCTTCCCCGGTACCTGCATCCTTCCACTTTCACATTGTATATCTGTTTTGTCATTCTTTCCTCTGGCATTCTTTCTATATGCCCGAACCAACGGAGCATGCCCTTTCTCATCTTTACACCGATACTATCTTTCATACCTACTCGCTGTCTTCTGTTGCTAATGCGGTCGGTCAGCTTCACTCCGCACATCTTCCGCAGAGCTCGCATTTCTACCGCATTTATCCTACTTTTATTCTCCTTCTTACATACCCAGCTCTCGCTACCATATAAGAGCGTTGGGACAAGAACTCCGTTATGTATGGCCAGCTGCGCCTTATGGCTTAAGTGCCGGCTCCCGAGTAGCTTTCCCATCGCACCATTCACTCTGTTCCCTGCACTCACTCTTCTCTCTATGTCAGCGGTGTATTTCCCATCCTTACTGAAGGCGCATCCAAGATATACAAACTCATTCACTTGCTCCAGCACATCGTTACCAACCACAATCCTTACATTCGTTCTGGTTTCTTCCCTTTTAATTCTTATAAGCAGTGATAGCCTAGTTAGACCGTTAGACCTTGACCTTGGTTAGACCGTTGGACTGCAAAGTTAGAGCTCTCGGGTTCAAACCCAGGTACGCTCCTGTCTTTGCAAAAATAGCATGTGCGTTTTAAAAATTAACTATCACTTGCCTTAATGGTGAAGGAAAACATCGTCCCTCAAAGGTGTGTGAAGTTCGCCAACCCGCACTGGGCAAGCGTGGTGGACTATGGCCTAAACCGTCTCAGTTAGAGAGGAGGCCCATGCCCAACGGTCGGAAAGTCCCTTAACAGGGCTAATTTTATTTATCATAATAATGATAAAATGAAATAAACCATATTACGTTGCTCTATAAACCGAAGATTTATTTTATTAATTATTATTTCTATTCTACTAAACATACTACTCGTATTAACAAAATAAGTATCTGCAAATCAAAGAAACGATATTAAAAGTATATTTCTTAGTATGCCAGTTATTGTAATATATCTTGCATAAATTCTCACACCATTTTTAGACATAAGTTTTTCTTTTATATACGATAATAAATAACGTATTAAAATATAACACAAAAGTGCTATTCAATAACTATAAAATAATAAAAACTTGGCCGAGCTCGGCAGAATTCAAAAGAAAATACATTTTCTTTACATATTTATTTCTTCTTTTTGTGGGAAATTTAATCAAATAAAATCAAGACGGAAACTATTAAAGCATAAATAAATGGTTTCAAATATTTTTTCGAATATTATATGTAAAACATCAAAAAGTGCGATAACTCAAGTTGTTTTAGTTCGCTAAAGCTACAGAATTATTTCCTGTATCGTGTTTGTATGTGCGTTTCTGTAATATGTAAAACTATGAGAAGTGATATAATTTTGACGTTTGTAAGTGAGTTTGTATTGGCCTACACAGTAAAAGAAAAATACTTTGACTTTGATAACCCCGAGTAGCATCGATTCGATCACGGAAGTTACAAAATTATGCACATATACCTCAGACACCCCGATTAGAGAATTGCTTCATAAAGTCAAAACGAAAACCAAATTTTCAAATTTAAAGGTTTTTACCCTTTTTAAAGCACTTTTATACCCAAATTAACAATGAAACTTGTACGTGTATGTGTGTTCTGATAAATACGTTTTAGAAATGCGTTCAGAATCTTCTTCTTGCTATGAATCAAGAATAAATTTAATTTTTTATAGCGCACTGAAGGGGTAAAAGCATTTTTTGCAAATTTAAAAAAAATGGAAAATACATAAAAATTTTTTGGAATCGATTCAGTTACCGATTTAGAAAAAACTACTTTCACGTCTTGCGTTTATTATGTTACAGCTTGTATGTGGGAACTATGAAAAAAAAACAATTAATATATAGAATATATCCAGAAGCCGCGTCCAGTTGCAATTGCACGTCGTCCGGTGAAGCCAAAAATTCAATAAACGCGCCGCACTCACCGCACTTCCCACCACATGTTGGCAGCCCGGAAAGATTACCACTTTTAGGGTAAACGTTGATGACATTAGAGTAGATGATAATAAAATAATTGATGCGGTATCGTGTATTTTAATTAACTCAAAAGATAGATATACTTGAACTATAAAAGTATGTAGTAATTTAATGTAGAGAAAATATATTTCTATTATCTTAACTAAATATTAAAACTGTAATGTAGTAATTAACTACATTAGTTCCATTGAATACTAGAACTTATAAAGTCCTCAGCAAATAAAAGTAAGGAAAAATCAAATTGTTATACTAGCAACACTTACAAAAAGGAAGCGTCTTTTACTATGACAGTTACATATGGAAGAAATAATTCGATATTTAAATAATACGGCAATTGAATGCGCTAGTTGCGTAGAAAATATGATCGTTATTTCGCACTCCGGACACAGAGTGGCTTATCGCGTGAACGTGGGACTACTTGCTTTACAGGTAGTAAATGTTGCTTCATTTTGGTGCGCGCCCGCGGCTTCTAAATTATATTTATTATAAGAATTACTATAGGTACGTAAGGATTCGATATTATGGGTAACTTACTTTAAAATTAATTATGGGTAACTTTTACTTTGATAAGTGTATTACCAAAACACGTTTTTTACCAAAACCTAGTAAAGTGTAACGTTCAACGTAACCCGAGGCGCTTCTAGCGATGTGGTACCGCGGTGTTCGTACTGAACATCAAAGTTAAGCAGTGTTCGACTCGGTCAGCCTTGAGATGGGTGACCGTTTGTGACATTACCATTTTAGAGCGTCTCCGTGCTTCGGAAAGCACGTTAGAGAGTTGGAAACCTTATAGGCAGCTTGATAATTTCCAGCACAGCAGGTGGCTACAAACCTGTGTGCTAATACTCTTTGCATCCGCGTTGTGGAGTATGACCTAATCTCTCTCACCTCGATTTGTAAGAAAAGGTATATACAACTTTTTTTTTATTTAGCCTTGTTAAGAAACTGTCCCACCGTGGGCACGGGCCTCCTCTCAAACTGAGTGGGTTTAGCCCATAGTCCACCACGCTGGCCCAGTGCGGGTTGGCGAACTTCACACACCTTCGAGAAACTCTTAGGCATGCAGGTTTCCTCGTGATGTTTTCCTTCACCGTTAAAGCAAGTGATAGTTAATTTTTAACACGCACATGCTTTCGTAAACACAGAGGTTCGTGGCAGGGTTTGAGCCCGAGACCTCTGACTTTGCAGTCCAATAGTCTAATCACTAGGCTATCACTGCTTCTTCTTTATATTTCTATCTTTATATTACTTATAAATTATTTAGTATTTGTTAACCTATCTATCTATATCATCACGCCAGCTCCCTCGCGGGGTAGGCAGAGAGTACAGACTTCCAACAGGTTCTTTCCTTAAACACCTCTCTGGCTTCCTCCACTCTCACAGTTCGTCGCATACACACTCGCCAGTCACGGAGACCCTTGACTTGCCCTTCAGATAAGACACGGTCATGGTAAGATAGTCTAGGTCTTCCCCGGTACCTACATCCTTCCACTTTCGTATTGTATATCTGTTTTTTCATTCTTCCTTCTTTATTAACCTAGAACAATTAGTTTGTAAGTGCCAGCAATAAATAATTTGTACAAATAATATATTCGCATATATAATCATTTAGGTAATGATGATAAAATCTTCATTAACGTGATATGCATACAATTAATTGTTTAACAAATAAAAATGTTTAAATAATTATGTGATGTTATCTTAACCACTTAAAATATTCTCACAGTAATAATAATTTTAATTATTGTTCCTCAATTAATTACTTTAAAATGAAAACGAAGAAAGGAACCTGTTGGAGGCGGACGTCATAGGCATTCCCAAGCCCGGCAAACCTCGCAATCTCCCCGCGAGCTACCGCCCTATCAGTCTCCTCAACTCCCTGGCCAAGATATACGAGCGCCTACTTCTGGCGAGGCTCAAAGACTTCGTAACGTCCAGGGGTATCCTTATCGACGAGCAGTTTGGCTTTCGAGCCAAACACTCTTGCGTCCACCAAGTGCACCGCATCACGGAGCACATCCTCTCCGGTCTCAATAGACCCAAACCCATCTACACGGGCGCCCTCTTCCTAGATGTCGCGAAGGCATTCGACAAAGTCTGGCACAACGGCTTGATCTACAAGCTCTACCAATTGGGTGTGCCGGACAGACTCGTGCTCATCTTACGAGACTCCTTGTCGAATCGCGCCTTCCGTTATCGCGTCGAAATGACGCGCTCCACTTCCCACTCCATCAGTGCTGGAGTCCCACAGGGCTCAGTTCTCTCTCCGCTCCTGTTAAGCCTTTACACGAATGACATTCCTCGTTCGAGTAAGGCGCATCTAGCCCTATTCGCGGATGATACCGCTCTCTACGTCTCGCATAGGAATAAGGGTTTCATTACCAGACACCTTCAGGCATCCGCCAATTCCCTAGGGAGTTGGTTCAGAAAGTGGCGTATTGAGGTGAACCCGGACAAGAGCGCTGCGGTGTTCTTCTCCAGAGGTGCCACCCCGCGCCACTCCCTGCGCCACCCTAAAAGTAATCTCGGCCAAGTGACCATGTTCGACCGACCCATTCCCTGGGTCAAAGAGGTCAAATATCTAGGGGTCACCCTAAACAGTACCATGTCCTTCGGCCCGCACATCAAGCGGGTCCGTCACCGAGCATCATTTGTGCTCGGTCGTCTCCATTCGTTAATCTGCAAGCGGAGTAAAATGTCCCTTAGAAATAAGGTGACACTTTACAAAACTTGCGTTCGACCCATCATGACTTATGCGTGTGTTGTGTTCGGGCATTCGGCCCCCTCTCACATCGATAAACTCCAAGTGGTTCAAACCCGCTTCCTCCGTAAAGCCGTAGGAGCCCCCTGGTTCGTACGGAACGTCGACCTCCACTCCGATCTAGGTCTCGAACCTATTCGCGCCTTTATTAAAAAGGCGTCAACACGTCACTTCGCGAACGCATCTACCCATGCGAATCCGTTAATCGTAGCCACCGCCGACTACGATCTCCCTCCCGACCCCTGCCGCCACCGCCGGCCGCGACATGTTCTCACCGACCCCCCCGATGCCTTGTCATCCCTTCTTTCCGCTCAGAATACGGGCGACGACGACGTAGACGTAGTAGTAGATCCCCTCCCATAGCCGGCGGTTGACCGGTGCGCTTAGTAGTGCACCCGTCCCCCTACAGCGACTGTCCCAACCGAGGGCGCCTCTTCGAGGCGCCCTCGAGTATGTCGCCTCTTGCCCTTCTGGCTGGCTGGAGCGTAGTGGTTGCACGCTCGCCGTTAAAATCCGGTGAAGCTGTAGAGGCCTCGAGGCCAACAGCGTAGATCATTCATACACACACACACACACACAACTCTGTAAGCTCTAAAAAAAAAAACAATAAATGATACCTTAAGACTATAGATAAATAATATTAAAAACAAACAATATTAATCTATTCTCAATTTGAAGAGTAATGTGTCAAATACATGGTACAGTGTGTAATGTGTTTTTTAATGATTAATTGATTTTTTTATGCATAATTTAAAAAAAATATTAGCATTCTGCACTCCTTCTCGATATAAACTATAAGTGTAGGTAATTTCATACTCCTCCGTCCGCGCCATTTTTGTACCCTTGCGTCATTTTCGTAAAAAGGGGTACAAAGTTTTTGTTTCACGTATTAATATAATGATTTCATTTGCAATTAAATTAATCGCTCTAAAGTACTCCGACATAACAATAATTTTGGACGTCAAACGTCTTAGTCCGCCCCGTAACCAGGGCGGTGAGAGCACTCGAAACGTCGTACACGAAACGACTTAAAAACCGAAAAAAAAACGCGATAACATCCTAAATATTTTAATTGTAATTTAATGTTTTGACAATTAATTTTGATCCAACTTTGCCTATAACCGCGTAGTCCTACTGCTTAATCTGATCTATCGGATCATATGAACTTTTTTCCTTTTAGTCCGATTAAAGAATCGGACTATAACTACTATAATGAGGTTTGGCGGGAAATCGGAGAGTAATTTCGTCAATTTGTTTTAATTTCCAAACCTTGTGTTATTTCGAATAAAAATGTGTAATGTTGGTGTAATATTAATAATTATGTATTCTTATGAGTGAAGGTAATTGTAACAAAGTGATAAAACGTGCCTTTTCGATTTCCCTCAAAACGGCCGTCGCAATTGGTATATAAAATATCCATCGTTTTACTATCCAGGGTGGGGCACTTCATCAATTTCATATTCATCGTTGTCTTCAAGTTCATCGGGGAGTTGAATTAATTTATAAATGAATAGTTATATTCGTAATCCTTGACATTGGCAAAATACGTGTCGTCGTGATGCCATAAAAATACTACTATAATTTGTTTAGAACACATGTTCCGATCGATTGATAGGATGACGACTTTTCGTTCATACAATAAACTTGAAATAAGGATTTTAGTTAACTAGTAGTTATTATACTTACACGGTCCTATTTTAAGTACTCAAAGGACATTGTTCTTGGCCCATATATGATTTGCCCCAGAACCCAGAGCAATGAAAAAATACTTGTATGATTTAAAATCACCCATAAATTATCTTAAGGCATTTATTATTAAACGGACAAGCGGGGGAATCGCAATATTGCCCAAAAATTATTAGATTTTGAGGTTATAATTTAGTAGTAGTATTATTCATCATCATCATCATCATCTCAGCCTATACTTGTCCACTGCTGAACATAGGCCTCCCCAATCGCTTTCCAGCGTAACCGGTCCGATACCCCCTGCATCCAACGACTTCCTGCGATTTTCACAAGATCGTCGGTCCATCTGGCAGGTGGTCGTCCCACGCTGCGCTTGACAATACGTGGTCTCCACTCTAGAATCGTTCTACCCCAACGCCCGTCCGATCTTCGCACTATGTGGCCCGCCCATTGCCATTTCAGCTTGCTAATCTTAAGGGCTATGTCGGTAACCTTGGTTCTTCTACGAATCTCCTCATTCCTGATTCGATCACGTAGAGAAACGCCGAGCATAGCCCTCTCCATAGCTCGCTGAGCAACTCTGAGCTTTTTTATGAGACCACGTCTCTGATCCATATATCATCACTGGTAACACACATTGACTAAAAACTTTAGTCTTTAGGCACTAAGGCATTTTGGATGAGAAAATGTTGCGCAGTTTCCCGAACGCTGCCCAGCCGAGTTGGATTCGTCGATTAACCTCTCTCTCACAGTTGGACCTACTTAACCGGACTACCCGGACGTTAAACATTATTTTAGTTTTCTCCATGTTCATTTTAAGACCCACTTGTTGAGATACTCTGTTGAGGTCGCCCAGCATTCGTCCTAGGTCTTCCAGCGACTCCGCCATGACCACAATGTCGTTGGCAAATCGAAGGTGAGTGATGTATTCGCCATTGATGTTGATGCCAAGTCCTCGCCATTCCAAGAGCTTGAAGGTGTCCTCTTAGGTGGCCGTAAACAGTTTCGGAGAAATGACGTCTCCCTGTTTTACTCCTCTTTTTATGGAGATCGCCCTCGTGCACTGCCCCTGTGAGTACAGGATTGATATGGTGGCGTTATTATACAAGCACTTCAACACTTCGATGTACCGATAGTCAATGCGGCATCTAAGAACCGCCCAAGTCTCGATCAAATCGAGGGCTTTCTCATAGTCCACAAACGCCAAGCATAGTGGCCGATTATACTCCTCGGTCTTCTGTATAATCTGCCGCAGCGCATGTATGTGGTCGTTGGTGCTAAAGCCTTTCTGGAAACCGGCTTGTTCGGGAGGCTGGAAGTCATTAAGCCTGCGATCGAGACGATTCGTGATGACTCTCGAAAACAACTTGTAAACATGGCTCAGCAGTGTGATGGGCCTATAGTTCTTCAATAAAGTGTTATCACCTTTCTTGAAAAACAGTACCACCACATCCCTGTTCAATGCTTCCGGCGTTTTCCCTTCGAGCAAGACGGAATTAAACAACCTCTGAAGGACTTTAAGTACCGGCGATCCACCCGCTTTCAAAAGCTCTGCGGTAATTCCGTCTTCACCCGGCGCTTTGTTGTTTTTAAGTTGTTTGAGAGCCATCCTAATCTCGTACAGGCTGATGTCTCCGCCCAGGCGCCGTCGCCTTCGGCGAGCGGGATCGGCCCTCTCCCGATCCCGCTCAGCCTCCTCCTTCTGTGACATCACAGTCTCGCAGAAGGAGGATACGGCCCCCCACGCCGAATCCCCTGCCAGCATAGCCGCTATTATTGCTGGCAAGGAGAGGTCCGGTCCAATCCGGTCGACCAGGATCCGCCGCTCGGAGGCCCACGCTGGGCACTCGACAAGCGTGTGCTCTGCGGAATCCCGGTCCCCACCACAGTGTTGATAGATCGCCGTCGCCTCGCGTCCGATCTTGCTTAGATAATCACCGAAACAGCCGTGACCAGTGATTATCTGAGCAAGCCTGTAGGAGATTCGCCCACTCCTCCGCTTTTGCCAGGCTTCGAAGGACGGGAGGATGGCTTAGACGACGCGCTTGCGCGCGATGTGCTCCTGGCTGAGCCTCGCGCGCCACTTCTCCAGAGCGCGTCGTCGTTCCCGCCGTCTGATTTCGAGCGCGGGCACGCATTCGTCGCTTTGGCGGACGACGCGATTTCGGTCGTAGACCCTCGCGTCCATGTCCGCCAGTATGTCGAACGGCGGAAAGCGTGCCAAGAGGGTTGCCGCCTCGAAATATACGGTCCGGTATCCTCGTGCGATGCGGATGGCCATCTTGCGCTGCAGGCTATAGATTTTGGTCCTGCAGCGCCGGACGCCCGACAGTCGGTGTGACCATACAGGTGCCCCATAGAGAGCCACCGATCGCACGACCCCCCCGTAGAGGTGGCGTACCTCCTCCGACGGCCCCCCGAGGTTGGGTAGCAGTCTATGCATGGCACCCACTACCCTTTCGACTCGGGGGACAAGACGCTCGAAATGCTCTTCGAAGCCCCAGCGACTGTCCAGGGTGAGGCCCAAGTACCGCCCCACCCGGACTGGCGGTTCCCTGCTCCTAGGCAGTTTATGGAACCATATCGCCTTGGTCTTATGAGACGCTATCTGCAGGCCCAACTCGCGGATCTTGGCGACGACGACCTCTGCCCCAAGGTGTCGCCCTCGGCCACTATTAGAGTGTTGTCAGCGTAACAGACGACACTGACGCCGGGGGGAGGGGCCTGCCGCCCTCCGGTGCAGCGTGCCGCCCTGTCCGATGTACTGGATGTACCTGTCACGCAAGTAGTCCCCGACCACGGCTTGCAGGTACGGGGGAACGCGATGATGTTCTAGCGCCCCTCGAATCGCGTCCCAAGGCAGGGAGTTGAAGGCGTTGACGATGTCGAGACTTATCGCTAACGCCACCCCGCCCCGGGACACGGCCTGCGCCGACAGGGAGCGGACGCGAATGATCGCGTCCACCGTGGAGCGCCCCTGGCGGAAGCCGTACTGGCTATCAGCCAGGTCGGCACATACCGCCGTCATCGTGCCCCGGAACCATGTCGCCTCCCTTTCCGGATCGGACCAGACCTCATCGGCGTTTTCTGGCCATGCTGCGATGCTGGCTGCGGCCTCGAGAAGATCTCGGTTAAGCCACTTGAGAGACCAGCGTCGCGGGGGGCTGCCTGCACGGTGACTGGGGCGATCGGGGGGCGGAGGGCCACATCGAAGACAATTTGGCGGTGGTCGGATAATGTGACCACCTCCTCCGCTACGCGCCAACAGACAGCGCGCTCATGGCTGAGGGAGTCGCCCACGTTAGGTCGACGACCGACTTCCCCTGCCACCGCACGCATGTGCTAACGGACCCCTGGTTCACGAGCCGGAGGTCCTGCCCAGCCGCCCACTCTTGCAACGTCCCTCCCTTCGGATCGTCCCTGGGGTTGCCCCACGCCCTGGCGTGGGCATTAAAATCCCCGAGGACGATGACTAGAGTCAGCGCACCGAAAGCATCTGGCTCCCCGGTCGACGTTGTTAGGGCACATGGCCCCAACATGACCCTTTTCGAGGCATCGGAAGCAGTATAAAACTCTTGCCTCCAATGCCTCGACCTTTGTAGCCCCCCAGTTCACATGGATCTTCTTCGCCGCCACGAGTTTATTCACGGTGGCAAGTAGGCACTTGACCCTTGCGGTCCCAAGGGCTGCGGGTGCTCAGTTAATTGGACCGACTTTGATGTCAGCGACCGAACACCCACCTGCTGCAGCAACCGCAGATGCGACCTCCTCGGCAGTGACAGCGTCGTCGAGGCCTCGCAACCTTATCTCGCCGGTCTTGTTTGGCCGGGCGACGCGGACTTTAAGGTCGCTCAAGACCTCCCGCATGCGTCCCGCCAAGCGATCAGCCTTCTCCTGACAGTCGGGGCCTTCGACTGTCAGGAGCAGACCCCTCGTCATCGTCCTCCGTGTACCGAGGTCAGTCGCTTGAATGCCGATGTCGGCAAGGTTAATCTCCTTACGAGCTCTGCCCATGACCTCGGCATTCGTTGTCCCCTCGATAACTGTGACTGTGACCGCTGCCGTCTTTGGGATTTCGGCGGTCTCTTTTTGACTTTCCCTCGCGACCTCTTTTTTTTGTTTGTCACGGAGGGCCGGCCAGTGGCCCCCGGTTGGGCGGGTTTTGGCTGTGGGGCCTTCTTGGGCTTTTTGGCGACTGCCACCCAAGTCCCCGCGCCTGCTACCGTTGACTCAGCGCCCCCAAGAAGAGGGGCGGGCACCGCTAGCAACTCCAGTACCGGTGCATGCGCTGGGGCCCCCCTGTTCTTTGCCTTTTTAGGTTTGGGCTTGGTGGCCCGCGCTGAAGCCATAGACCCCGAAGCGACAGGAGTAGGCGCAGCCGAGGATCTGCGCAGGTCCGCAGCCAACGACGGCCGGACTATGGCGATTCCAGCGAACCGGGCGTCTAGCATGTTGCCGACCTGCCGGATTATTGAGGCTGCCAGCAACTCGTTCGTCGTCGGCTCCGAGGCCCGGGGACGAACCGGTGGAGCGCCAGATGATCCAGCAGGCGGCTGAAGAGCCGTAGGCCGGGGAGTCGGTCCCTGAGGAGCCGGAGGTAGTGAACTCTGCGGCTCCAGCTGGCGTCCGCCAGCCTGCGGGTTTGCCCCTCGTAGGACTTTGACCTCCTCCGTCAGGCTTCGCACTTCCACCGTCAGGCTGGCCAGCTGCGAACGGAGCTCCGAATTTTCACGCTCCAGTTTGTCCACGTGTGGGTCTATTGGAGCGCGACGTGACAGCTCGTCAACGGCCGCCTTTACCTACCGTGTAGCCATCTAAGGCCGCGGACAAAGCTGCCCTTAAGATTGCGCGACCTGTCCGCAACCCTTTCTATGACCGCCAGGCCCTCGGTTATACAGGTGCCAAGGTCCGCGCTCGGTCACGCTACCATCTATTGGGCCAACTCCTCCGCTCCGGGTAGGGCCTTTTGGGCCCTGGTCATGGTCGGACGAGACGACGAGCTAAATACGTCGTCGTCGTCCGAGCCTTGCGCGTTTATAGTTCCAGGGCGATTCGCTTTCTGCGCTACCTTCTGCGGTGCCCCTGAGTCCTTCGACTGCCGGGAGCCGTACGATTCTTCACTGTCACATGCCGCTGATGACGGCACTGGCGTGTCAGCACGCTGCGGCCGTGCGGTGCCCTCAGTGAGGGGAGGGTACGGCCCCGCCTTGCAGTCGTTATCTTTGGAGGCGGCAGGCTTCTGTCACTCGCGGACGAGGAACGCCGTTCTCTAAGGGGGCGTTTTTGCCCCTCCGCTGCGTCTTTTATTAGAGCGCTGCATGGTCGGGTATCCGGTTTGGGTAAGCCGTGGTCGATCGTGTTGTTGTGGGTTCGGGTGTCCATTATGGATGCGCTTTGTTCGTTGGGTTGATGTAGCATGATGCCCCCCCCCCCAGAATACGAGGGGCAGCCGGAGCCCGAGGGCTCCGGGGAGGATTCTCCGGGCCGTCCGGTACCTCCATGGGGTAATATATCTTTACGCTGCGACATCATAATTTTTTGGGTGCTGATCCACAGCTTTGGCTTTGAATGGGTGTGCTCCCTTAGAGCCGGTGGACCTCTCATCCCGGCTGGTTGTGTAGTGTAGGTGAATGTGTTTGAGTGGATGTGCAAGTATGTAAGTGTGTGTTTGTGTGTGGGTATTTTGTGCGTGTGCAGTGTACATGGGCCTTGCGCCCTCTCCTCCCAGTTCGTCGCCTGAAGGGTCTTACTAGTCCTCTCTGATATCCAGAGAGGTACTTAGAGGCCCCCGGGGAACGCATCCCCAACATCTCAGCGAGGCGTCTTCCACGACGCGCCAGACTATTCGCCGCCGTCAGCAGTCCCTCCGGGAAACGGGGGGGGGGGGGGGGAGGGCTGCTGGCGACGCCCAGGGTGCACCACGGGAAGGTTGTATGACCTAGCACCCCGAGATGGGTTGGTCCTATTCTAAGCCGGGAACCACGTGGCTAAGCCGGGAACCACCAAACTAACAACGATTATATTTGTACCCCGGATATAACCCAAATAACCTCCAAAGAAATCCACAATGCATTACAAAAGATGAAATTCAACAAAAACCCTGGAGATGACGGGATAACTACCGAAATATTAAAGGGGAATTGGGAAAACATCGCTCCTTCCATATATCACTCATCTTTTTAATTTAATACTTCAAACAGGAAATCTTCCCGATTAATTTTGCCACTCTCATATAATTTTGCTCCACAAGAAAGGTGACAAGTCCAATATCGAAAACTACTGCCCTATTAGTCTCATTTCACATCTTTATAAAGCTTTTATTAAAGTTATCGAAAATCGAATTGCCCACCAGCTGGACAGCCTGCCGAGCAAGCGGGATTTCGCCCCGGCTTATCGACGACCGACCACCTTCATTCAATTAATCAAATAATCGAAAAATATCATGAATTCAAATTACCATTATATCTAGGCTTTATAGATTATTCCAAAGCATTTGACAGTATTTATCATAGCGCCCTATTCAAATCGTTACAGTCTCAAAACATACCATCTACATACATCCATCTCTTAAAACCAATATATTTAAATAGCACAGCTGCAATCAAAATACATACTTGCGCAGGACTGTCCTTCCGAAACAAAAAAGGAGTAAAACAGGGAGACCCGCTGTACCCTAAACTTTTTACCGCGGCCCTTGAAGACGTGTTTCAAAAGCTGACAGCCGGCTAGAGCAAGAGGGGCATTGTCGTCGGAGAGAAAAGACTAACAAATCTACGTTTCGCCGATGACATTGTCCTTTTCTCTTCGTCAGCTTCTGATTTAGAGCAAATGCTTTGCGAACTGAGTGCTGCAAGCCGCGAGGTCGGACTGCAGACAAAATATATCAAAGACCAAAGTCATGACAAACAGCGGCCAAAGAAAAATCAGGTTAGGGAATGTGGAGATTGCGTAGGTCCATGAGTATGTGTACTTAGGCCAAATAGTTTCCTTCCAGGCAAGGCAAGAAGCAGAAATCTCACGCCGAGTTGAAAATGCCTGGAGGAGCTTTTGGTCTATGAAGGAGCTGCTGAAAAGCGATCTCCCTATCAAATTAAAGCGCAGGCTCATGGATATGTGTATTCTCCCAATCCTTACCTATGGCGCACAGACTTGGTATTTGACCAAACATCGAAAGTCCACGCTAGCGGTTTGTCAGCGGTCCATGGAGCGTAGTATTCTTAATATGAAACTCACAGACCACGTCAAGAACACCACACTTCGCTCCATGACGCAAATTGCCGACGTATGTCAAAAAGCCGCCAAGCTTAAATGGGACTGGGCCGGCCATATCTGCCGCGTGAAAAATAACGAATGTATAACGAATAGTCTAACAAGACATGCCATCTAGATAGCTAATAGGTAGGATTGACATCTCTAATCGTAATTCTATGACAACGTTGACATTCAGTAAAGATGTCCGCGACTTCAATAAAGTACTTACAATACTTTGAAATATTCGTTTTAGATTGCAAATTGTCCGTTAGAACGAATATTTGCCATTATTTTAATAAAATAGATAAATAATGATGGTATGAGTCAAATTTTTGTTGGTTCTGGGGCAATTTTCGACAATGTCCGTTACTCGTGGTCCGATGAATCGAAAGATGAATACTCGTGTATCCCTGTAGTCGATCGGAATATGAAAATTCGTGGTTCCTCCTGGTCCGATTAATCGGACCAATAGGAAAAAGAGTTCACATGGTTTGATTGATCGCACTAAGGATTCATCCACGCGTTCACAGAGCATATTTCGCCGACGATGTTAGATGCCAATACGTAAGGGGCGAATCTATTGCCAGTATATAAGACACGATTCCAAATTCCAGAATGCTACTAAGAATAAAAATAATTTTAAAAAGACGTTTTTATGTTTTCCTATGGCTTCCTTCCGGCGCCATCATCAGACCCTGGACACCATCCACAACTCACGAGTAGCCATTCAGACAATAATATATTATTCATATTAATATAAAATCGTATGTATGTTCACAACAGGACTACTCAATTAAGATGGCACAACGGAGACTTACTAACGACTTCGTCCACTGGTACATGAATGAGGTCGCATCTCGTATTGTGGCTCAGTCTGGGATCCCTTCAGACCGGTTCCACCTCGGCAAGATGATACTCCAGAATTTCAAAGAAGACCCGGATATCATTCTGCAGGTAACTGATTAAACATTTATTAGATACCGCGAAAATAATCTTAAATTAACTAACGCTAACGCTAAATTAACTGCTTTAATCTACTTCAAGTTAGTTATCTAAAAGTCCATTACGTTTAACCCTGCTCGGTCTATTCAGTTAGTTTTTCAAATGATAGAAACAAAACGCAAAAGTCCACCCAAGTAATCCATATCATCTCGCCAGATTCCCAATAGATTCTATCCTAACTTTGTAAACAAATAATGATTTTTACAAATTATGACAGGATGGATGGAAGGATGCTATCAAGAGTAGTATCACTTGCCATCAATAAAGAGAGAGAGCCGCTAAACTTTCCAGTGTCCTAATTATTATTATTTTATAAACAACGTTGATTTCTGTGATACTATCTGTTCGCTTAAGTTTCTATAACAAATTCACAGAACAAATCCACACAAATACACATTTTCACAATATAGCACTGATCGCCTAGTGGTTAGACCGCTGGAGTGCAAAGTCAGAGGTCTCGAGTTCAAACCCAGGCGCGCACCGCTGTCTATGCTTTAACGGCGAAGGAAAACATCGTGAGGAAATCTGAATGCCTAACAGTTTCTCGAAGGTGTGCGATGTTCACCAACCCGCACTTAGCCAGGTGGCCTATGGCCACATGGTGGACTATGGCCTAAACCCTTTCAGTTTAAGAGGAGGTCCATGCCCAACGGTGGGACAGTTTCTTAACAGAGCTAATATTATAAGAAATTCACAACACTTCGTGAAAACTTGTAATTGGCTTTTTATCTTTGTATACAGTGCACCCCCGGTTTCCAGCCCCTATAATCTGATAGGCCTATAACATGTACAAACACATTTGATTCGGCAAATCTACGTTTAATTTACCAAATTCCTGAACGTATGTTTTATAGCACATATAGAATCTTACCACTTTGATATTTAAATTGTCGGTTTAAAAGGTACTCTTTTTATAAAAGTGTCGGACTACCGCGGAATAGCTGTTCTTCTTCGCATTGTTATTTAACATTTTTGAACACACCTCTAATCATACCCACAGATTGACGGCGCGACTGGCCAATCAGAAACCTCCGGATCTGTGCTGCAAAGGACGGTCAGGTGTGCCACCTGCTTCCAGAATCTGGGTCTGAAGCAAGGCGACGTCATAATGCTGATGGCTCCAAACCACCTAGATCTCGCCATCCCTCTCTACGCAGCCCTGTATCTTGGCGTCATAGTTGCTGCGGTTGACCGGACTTTAATGAAAAGTATGGATATTCAGTAACTTTCCACATATATAGATTCCTACTTACATACTGTTTCCAAAAAACCATTCAAAATACTGTAAATCAGCTTTTAATGTCCTACTGCTGCGCAAAGACCTTCCTTCACAAATCAAGGTGAGAGTGATTAGGTCATATTCCGCTACGATGACCGCAACCGTATAGTCAAGTTTATGGAAACCTTTCTTTATAGGACTAAAACTTAAAAACGTTTCCACCACTATAACGCTTGTAAGCCAGCATCCAAATTTGTGGTTGTAGGAACTTATCAAAGGGTCCACAAATGGACTAAAAGCAACGAGACCGCTTGTAAATGGATTTTCCATAAGCGGTCACTTATGTCATTATGCTGTCCTGCTTATTAAATATCCCACCGATCACATAGAGACCAACATAACGTAGACGTAAGGAAATTATAAGACCATAACCAAAACAAGTATGCAAGAATTAGATACGGTACTTCAATAAGATAAGCAACTTCTTAAATCTAAAGTATATCAATTTGATTCATTTCAGATGAGCTGCAAGGATCATTCAGCTGTATAAGCCCCAAGATAATATTTTGTCAGAGCGAGAAAGCGCCAGACATCCAGCTGTGTTTAAACCAATTAAATATGGACTCGCAAATCGTCACTTTCGATAAAGGCGACTATCTTCTCAGCTTTTCAGAATTTCTGGAGAAGTATGGAGATGATACGTCGGTAGAGGAATTTAAGTACGTGCCCTTAATATTATCTAATTTTTATTTATTTTGATCGTAATCATTTATAGCATTATTATTTTCGGGAATGCACAAGCTTCTGAAAGCACTTTAAGCCATTAGTTCCAAATTTGTAAGCTATAGTTTCAGTTGCTACTGAATGTGGTACTTGTAACAAGTTGGCAGACTTATTGGCTGTTTGACAAGTTGTAACAGCAGATGGAACTATATGGTATAGTGTGATCTAATTTTTATCACCTCTATTGTGTGAAAATTTTTTAGCTTAGGGGAGTGGAATAACACACGTATAAGCTAATTTCCTAGATGACTTTGACGACGTGTAGCAGACAGAGAGCGCAGTTTTACGACCACTGTTCAGTACTTACTGAAGATAGACTTTGCACTGTCAGAACTACCTTTAGGTAATTATCGGGTAGTAAAGCAGCGTAAAAATTGCTGTGTATAGTTCTATAAAATAGCAATCTATGCAGCAATTTTAGTAACAATCATCTTTTTTATCATTTTCCGTAAAGATTTCGATTTACCGTAACGAAAGTAATCAGATAGGTACATTTAAAACGTTGTAACAATTGTTACAGACCGGCTGATTTCGATCCTGAAGATACCACAGCTTTTCTTATAGCCACTAGTGGTACTACGGGTCTGCCAAAAGCTGCAGCTGTTACGCACAAAAACTTTATAGTTTCTGTACCGTATATTTGGTAAGTAAAGTTATCGATGCTGAGATCTTGACTTGCATTGGGATCGTATTCTGAAGCAGTTTTTCTCTTTTACAGTCATTTTTAAATTTTATTGGAATATTATACCCCTAAAATAATACCTAGGTAACTAAATCTCGCGCTCGTGGCGCCGTACGACCACCAGATTCTTATAATAGCGAAAGTTAAGCAGCATTGGGCTAGACCCATCTGAGTAATATTCGAGCGTCTTGTGCTTCAGAAGGTACGTTCAGCTGTTGGTCTCGGTTACTACGTATTGTTGCCAAGTAAGCCAAGTTGTAGCTTTATCTATACTAATATTATAAAGAGGTAAAGTTTGTGAGTTTGAATGTTCAGGGTAATCTCCGATACAACTGATCCGATTTTAATGATTCTTTGACCATTTAGGACAGTTTCATAATCCCGGTAGGTGGCGCTGTTGTCGTCCGGGTACGAAGTCCCGGGAAACTGCTAGTAGGCTATAAATTCCTACAGCGGGTAGCAACAAACCTGCCTCCACTAATCCCAGTGGGTACGCGTGGCAGAGTATGACCTAATGTCTTTCACCTCGATTTGTGAGGGACTTTGCCCCGCAATGGGACAGAATAGGCTGTTTTATTGTAACTAAAACTGATAGCCATGTATCTTCTCCTTGTGATGATGGTTATACAACTAAAATAAAGCATTACAAAAGAAAAGGTATGAAAATAAAAATGAAAATATATTTATTGTACATACAAATAATGTTCAAACTTAATAGTGAGATCACAAAAATAATATTATTTATACATTGTAGGAATTACAAGTGAAACTCTATAGTACAGTACAGTACAGTACAGTACAGTACAGTACAGTACAGTACAGTACAGTACAGTACAGTACAGTACAGTACAGTACAGTACAGTACAGTACAGTACAGTACAGTACAGTACAGTACAGTACAGTACAGTACAGTACAGTACAGTACAGTACAGTACAGTACAGTATAGAAATGTGTAATAACTAAAGCTAACTTTGTAGTGGTCGTTTCAGCATAGTGAAAAACTATTGCTAATAGGGGGTCTGTCCAAGAGCGTGCTCGTCGCGACCCCTGCCAGTCATTATGGCTGCAATCTTGGACCGAAGACGTACCGCAGTGCGGGCTAGGGCGTCCCCCCGAGGCGACGCGTACCGGCCCGCCCCCGTCGGTACGAATATAGGTGGAAGCGGCGATGGGGGCCGCCACCCATCACGCCGGGCCCGAACTGGCGAGTCGTGGGGTGCAGAGTGCCGAATAGGCACTTAGAATGTAAGAGGTGGTATGGAAGATAAGATGCATGAGGTGATTGATGTAATGAAAGAGAGACGCCTGGATGCTCTGTGTGTAACAGAGACAAAGCGGAGGGGCAGTGAAACCTGTGATCTGCCTGATGGAACGATGGCTCTGTGGTCTGGTGTACCGCAGAGCAGTCGTGCCAGCATGGGGGTGGGTATCTTGCTGTCCCGTCGCCTGGCCTCTGGAGTGAGAGATTATGGCCTGTGCGATGCGAGACTTCTCTGGGTCCGTTTAAAACTGGGTGTCACTAGAGTATTTTTGGTCGCAGCGTATGCTCCCGTAAGCTCGTCGACACCCCAGGACCTTGAGAAGTTTTGGGATAATGTCAGGGAAGTTCTGGATTTGGCTGAGGCTAACGAAAAGGTGATTCTGTGTGGCGATCTGAACGGATGGGTAGGAACCAGGCGGCAAACTTGCGACGCTGCTCTGGGTCCTTATGGTGATAAGAGAGTGAATGATGCAGGTAAGCTCATTGTAGATGTTTGTTTGGAAAGGGGTCTCCTTGTGTCTAATACGATATTCCAGCATAAGGACATACATATGTATACGTGGAGAAGGAATGAACAAAAAAGCATGATAGATCTGATCCTGGTTGATAACCGTCTCCGAAGCAAACTACAAGATACGCGTGCGTATAGAGGCCCCACTCTGGAATCAGACCACTATCTCGTAGTTGCGCGGTTTAGTGGTCTGTTCAGGAAGTGGAGGCACTGGCGAGAGCGTATCCCCTTCGGAGACCTTGAAAGATTAAAGGTTGAAAAGTTGCAAGATGAGAGCGTGAGGAGAATGTATGAAGACAGAGTCCGGGACAAGCTTTTGACAGCAGGCTCTTCGGACTCAAATGTAGATGAATGCTGGAATAGCCTGAAAGAGAGTTTGGTGGAATCCGCGAAAGAAGTATGTGGTTGCTCAAAGAAGCATATTACAGCAAAAGGTGACGCATGGTGGGATGCGGAGTTGCAAAGCTCCGTAGAAAGTAAGAAGAAAGCGTGGCAGGACTATGTATCTTCTTTGAACCTGAATGCCAGTATGACAGAGATGAAGAAAGAAATATACCGGCAATGCAAGAATGCCACTAAAACTTTAGTGAAAGAAAAGCGTGAAAGAGCCAGTATGATTGAGGAGGAGAGGCTGGCGAAGAACTTCGAGAACAACACCAAACTCTTTTGGAGCAAGGTGAGAAAGGCTCGAGGTGATTCGTCAGGCTCCAGAATGGAAAGGATAAAATCTAAAGATGGTGACATTCTTGCAGACACACAAGCTGTGCTAAACCGGTGGAGTGAATATTTTGGAGAAATGTATGGAGATGACCCGGATGCTGATGCCGCAGACGTGCCTAAAGGCGAGATTGCGGCACCAGAATCAACGGAGGACATCACTATGGAAGAAGTTGAATGGGCGATAGGAAGTATGAAAAACGGTAAAGCTGCGGGAGTAGACATGATATCTGCCGAGATGATCAAATATGGTGGAACTTGCGTCCGGGACGCTTTCCGGGCCCTTGCAAACCTTTGCTGGAGGACCGGTAGAGTCCCTACAGATTGGCGCCGCGCAGTCATAGTACCCTTGTATAAAGGCAAGGGTTCACAATATGACTGCGCCAATTACAGAGCCATCAGTTTGATCAGCTTGGCAGCCAAGGTGTACGGTAAAATTATTGAACGGAGAATGCGCGTGCAGTCCGATGGAATGTTGTGCGAGGCACAAGGGGGTTTCAGGTCTGGAAGAGGATGTTCGGATCAAGTCTTCTCACTCCGCAACATCGTAGAGAAGCATCTGGCAGTGGGCCGGAAGGTTTTCTGCGGTTTTGTAGATCTGGAGAAGGCATTTGACAGAGTTGTGCGAAAGAGACTTTGGGACATTTTGCCAGAGTATGGTATAGATGGCACTCTGTTGCGAGCCGTCCAGTCCACTTATGTGGACTGCAAGGCATGCGTACGGGTGGGTGGTAACAGGTCACCCTGGTTTGACGTTAAAATCGGCGTCAAGCAGGGTTGCGTGTTGTCCGCTAGACTGTTTATAATATATCTGGACAAAAGTCTTCAAAGACTGAAAGCGATGAATGAAGGTGTACAAATGGGTGACTTAGTGGTAAACCATCTACTTTATGCAGATGACGCGGTTTTAATAGCGCCAACAGCCACTGATCTGCAAACACTAGTCACAGTTATGAAAGACGACTGCATGATCAATGGCTTACACTTGAATGTGAAGAAAACCAAGATTATGGTTTTTGAAAGGGAAGAAACCAGAACGAATGTAAGGATTGTGGTTGGTAACGATGTGCTGGAGCAAGTGAATGAGTTTGTATATCTTGGATGCGCCTTCAGTAAGGATGGGAAATACACCGCTGACATAGAGAGAAGAGTGAGTGCAGGGAACAGAGTGAATGGTGCGATGGGAAAGCTACTCGGGAGCCGGCACTTAAGCCATAAGGCGCAGCTGGCCATACATAACGGAGTTCTTGTCCCAACGCTGTTATATGGTAGCGAGAGCTGGGTATGTAAGAAGGAGAATGAAAGTAGGATAAATGCGGTAGAAATGCGAGCTCTGCGGAAGATGTGCGGAGTGAAGCTGACCGACCGCATTAGCAACAGCATAGTAAGACAGCGAGTAGGTATGAAAGATAGTATCGGTGTAAAGATGAGAAAGGGCATGCTCCGTTGGTTCGGGCATATAGAAAGAATGCCAGAGGAAAGAATGACAAAACAGATATACAATGTGAAAGTGGAAGGATGCAGGTACCGGGGAAGACCTAGACTATCTTACCACGACCAAATAAACCGAGTCTTATCTGATGGAAAAGTCAAGAGTCTCCGTAACCGGCGAGCGTGTATGAGACGAACTATGAGAGTCGAGGAAGCCAGAGAGGTATGTAAGGAAAGAACCTGTTGGAACTCTGTACTCTCTGCCTACCCCGCAAGGGATCTGGCGTGAGGTTATAGATAGATAGATAGATAGAACTTTGTAGTGGTCGTTTCAGCATAGTGAAAAACTATTGCGTGGGTTCAATTATCATCCAATACAAGAAGTAGTTGTTTCTATAAAGAATCACTTCATCGACGACGATATCATCTCGCTCAAGTTTAGCAAATATGTATGTACGTAATAGCATGATTGCTAGTCCCATTAAATCCTCTTCATTTTCAACAGGGTATCATACTATAATTTTCCCACGCCGACTCGTTTGACGTTGGTGTGCAGTCCACTACAATGGCTGACCGCATTGATGATGTTTCTGTCTTCGGCGTTGATGAAGTTCACCCGACTGCAGTCCTCGCAAAATGTGACTCAACAGCACGCCTATCATCTCATTAATACTTACAGGGTAAGCTATTCTAATTTCTACAACTTCTGTATCGCTGCATAGATGGCATTAGCCAGACTTAATCTGAAACGTGAAACATGAGTTTTCACGGTACCAATATATCTCCTCTCTTGTAGCCCTACGAGGCCTCGGTATTCTTAGCGATCACTAAGATTAAGCAGCGTTAGGCTTGGTTGAATTCAGATGGAAAATCGTTTGTTTCAATTCCATTTTTGAACATCTAAAGTCGGTTTAATAAGTTTTAACAGCAGGTGGCCTTAACCAATCTGCATTGGGCCCATCTACCATTGGTTATAAACCTCAAATACCCCAATCTTCGGGAAAATAAAAATCAAAAAAAACAAAACGCCCTTAAATCTGAAAATAGTTTTCAATCAATCAATCAAATCAATCAATCAGCCTATCTTAGTCCACTGCTGGACATAGGCCTCTCCTAACACGCGCCATTGCACACGGTCCTCCGCCTTCCGCATCCAGTCTGTCCCAGCGACCTTTTTGAGGTCGTCGGTCCATCTAGCTGGGGGCCGTCCTACCTTACGCTTACCAAGTCGCGGTCTCCACTCTAGGACACGCTTGCTCCATCGGCCGTCGGTCCTTCTGCAGATGTGACCAGCCCATTGCCACTTTAGCTTACTGAGTCTGCGAGCTATGTCGGTAACTTTGGTTCTTTGTCGGATTACCTCGTTACGAATTTTATCCTTTAAAGAGACTCCGAGCATAGCTCGCTCCATATCCCGCTGTGCGACTTTGAATTTGTGGACTAGTCCCACTGTGAGTGTCCACGTCTCGGCCCCGTAAGTCATAACAGGTAGGATGCATTGGTTAAAGGCTTTAGTCTTCAGGCATTGCGGTATAGGCGAAGCGAAAACGTGACGTAGTTTGCCAAATGCTGCCCAACCCAATTGGATCCTGCGGTTGATTTCTTTCTCGAAGTTGTTTCTACCAAATTGGACAACTTGTCCAAGGTAGGCATGCTTCCGAACAACTTCGAGCATCGAACCATCGATGTAGATCGGTCCCGGCGTGACATGCTCATTAAACATGATCTTGGTTTTATCCAAGTTCATGCCGAGACCGACACCTCGAGAGGCTTCATTTAGGCTATGCAGCATTTCGCTTAACTGTTCCAGTGACTCTGCCACGATGACGATATCATCGGCAAACCGAAGGTGTGAGATGTATTCGCCGTTGATGTTAATGCCCCGCCCAGTCCAGTCCAGCGTCTTGAAGACGTCTTCGAGTGCATTGGTGAAGGGCTTGGGGGATATTACATCCCCCTGTCTTACCCCTCGATGCAGCTCGATCGGGTTGGTCTTTTGGTCCTGGAGCTGGACGGTCATTGTGGCGGTATAATACAGACATCTCAACACCTCGATATAGCGCCAATCGATGCCACATCGCTGCAGAGCATCCAAAACCGCCCAGGTTTCGATGGAGTCGAAAAATAGTTTTATTTAATTCCAGTTCCAATATTTTAAATTTATGTAATTATAATTCACTTTAAATCTCAAACAGACAAGTTAGAATCTTATCTCACTGAAATTCATTTGAATCTTTTGTATTCCACTTTTCATGTAAAACTAAATCTTCTCTTTCTTTTTCATCAGCCTACGTTTGCAGTCATCAGTCCAACAATGCTGACGACGCTGCTAAAGCCGGGGGATCGAGATCAGTGTGATTTTACTAGCTTTGAGACCCTATTCCTCGGTGGCAGTGCAGTACCCGAGGAATTGATTGAAGAAATGAAGGTACCAAAACATATACAATGTCTGGTTTAAGAGACTTGACTCTCAACACAAAATGTATCGTCAATAATGCAAAATCTCAGACACCCCGATTAAGTCATTGCTTTAGAAATTGCAAATTTAACCCCTTTTTAAGCACTGTCATATCCCAATTGTACGTGTATCTGTTCATATTGAGAAATACGTTTTAGAAAAGCATTTGGAATCTCCGTATTGCTTTGAATCAAGAATAAATTTAATTTGTTATAGCGCACTAAAGGAGTAACAACTTATTTTGAAATTTAAAAAAAATTAGATAAATTACACTTAATTGTATACCAACAAATCACAGGACAACAGAAAAATAAAAAATGGCCGAGAAGAATAGGGTAGTGGTTATCGTACACTGTCAACATATAATTTACATTACATATAACTACATACTAAGCTACATACATAAGATACATTAAAAATTGCTGGAATCAATTCAGTTACCGATTCAGAACTTTCAGGTCATACATTAACTCTTACACATGTATATACAATTTTGGTGTGTGTGTGATCATAATCCTCTTCCTTTTTTATACTTATAGCATCACGTGGGTGGTTCTTAGCTGTGGGTGGCGCTATTATGAATCAGCTGTGTGTCCGCGGAAAACTGCTAGTCGTCTATAAAATCTAACACGTTCTACTTAATCATGTTAGATTTCTCTAAATTGTTGTAGTGTTTATTTTATTTTTACTAGATTGTAATAATTGGTTGCAGCAAATTTCACCTAGAACGCGTTGCCAGGATATATACGGCATGACTGAAGCAGCTGGTATCTCATTCTTCACCAATTCACCTGTGCCGGGGTCCAGTGGCCAGCCTCTGGGGTGTTTTCAATATCGCGTAAGTAGCCATGACCGTAAGTAGCCATGGTTTTTCCTTCTCATTGCGTCAATCTCTGCAATGTTGAGGATCGTGACCACTAGGAACAACCCACTCGCGAATTATGTCCGCCAATCAGCTCAGTTCTCGGCCGTATGTTCCGCCTCAGATATTGTTGTATCCGGCGCGGTTTGTATCTGATCGGACTAACGCATAGGGCTACGAACTTTTGGTATCTTTCCTTCTACCTATAACCCTTATTAGCCATGACAATTTGGCCGTATTACGATGTCTTCGTGAAACGTATCATTAAGGGGCTACTGCGAAAAAAACGTGTTTTTGTATTCCCTGCACTTCAAGAAGTATACGGATTAGAGTCTTGATATTTCGAAATATGATATTTGACTGTATATTTTATCATCTGGTAAATTAAACGCACTTTTATCGATAGAAAAAAAATCTAAAGTCATCTCTATTGTTTTACATTTACTGATTCCAAAGCAAAATGCTTAAGAACTAATCAATATAATTAACTTAAAAATATAACAACAAATAATTGTGACAAAGTTCTTTGTAAAGCAGTTTCTTATTTTATAATAAAAACCTGCTTTACAAACGTCGTTTATTTCCAAGTGAGCGTTCAATATATCCGTTCCTTATTATTCTTTTGTAAATTCATTTCATAACTGTCACTCTCCCGCTCGATAATCGCTGTAGACCCTTAACCAATCATTTCCCGAAGTTATAGGCGCACCGCGGTTGTGAGTTTGATTCAACATATTAAAGAAATAGGGCTTTGGTTTATTGACTTTTCATTTTTCAACTTATTTTTGCTGGCGAACGCAGATAAGGTTCCAATTCCATTTTACTCTGTAACACCTTACAGAATGGAATAGCTAGAACCCAGAACACGATTAACCCATAAACTCCATTGGCACCTGTCATGCGTTACCATTACCATTGCCATACCATACCATTTACGCTTATGAATCCATACGCATTCCATCCAAGCCTAAGAGCCTTTGCAAGATTTTGTTGGCTACCTACTTAGGTTGATGCAGGTTGTCTCGTTTTCTCTGGGATATTAATTTCGTTTAATTAAATTATTATTATTATTACAAAGCCGGTCGTTGTGGCGATCTTTGGGGGAGGCCTTTGTCCTGCAGTGGACGTCTTTAAGCTGATGATGATGAAATTATAATCTTAGCATGAACATCGATTGAGTGAATCTTGTAAATCTTGCTGTTAGTGACTAATTCTTCAAAAAAAAACACCGTCCTGATAATAATAGGGGAATTAATTGTGTTTTTTTTTCAGCTGGTAGATATCGAAACTCAAGAGGACATCATTGAGCCTAATATTCAAGGAGAGTTGTGGTTAAAGGGGCCTTCAATTTTCAAGGTAATGCAATAGCAACAGGAACAATTGAATTGAATTGTAAGCTTTTTCCAACAAAATAAGCAAGTATATTATCTCCTGAGATACAGGCTTTCGCCTAGTTCAGGGGATAAGGTCAAAAATCTTTGTTTAATTCTCCATAACCACCACACACACTGTAATTGTGTTAGTTTATTATCCCGGACGAGGATAGAAACGTCCGAAACGTTAATATTTCAAACGTCCACATTCCACCAACATAATCTTGAACGGTCTACATAATAAGGTTGGAAGTAAACTGTTAACTGAATTCTCTCCTAGAAGTATTGCTACTGCCCAGCAGAGCTAGCACAAGACATTAGTCATAGATTTCGTCGTCCTAGGAGTGAGACAGCCGTTTTGCCCTACATATTATCATAGTGTGCCGTGCCAAGGATTGTACTGTATTCACGTGTAAACAAAACGATTTTGACTTGCGTACATGACACGAATCACGGGCAGACAAAATTTTATCCCGCACCTGAAATCTTGCCGCCCATTATTAGCTAACATTGGAGAAACTTAACACCCTATCACCTATTGTAAAGTGAGATTTATTCACAGGAGTATTACAAAAACCCCGAGACAACTGCGGAGTCGTTTGCCGATGACCGCTGGTTCAAAACTGGTGACATTTTCTACAGAGATGATAAATGGAACTTCTTCTTTGTGGACAGAATCAAAATGCTTTTGAAATATAAGAGCTACCAGGTAATAAAATAACTTAGTACAAGTACTTCTATCTATCTATCATATATCCTTTGCGAGGAGACAAAGATTACAGTGTTCCAACAGGTTCTTTCCTTAAAGATCTCTCTGGTTTCCTACACTCTCATAGTTCGTCTCATACACGCTCGCTGGTTAACGGAGATTTGCCTTTTAGTCAAGTCATATTTTGAATGATATTATTTAAAATTTGACTGAAAAATCTCTCAATTTAACCAGCCCATTCTGTGCCAATGGTAAAGGCCTTCTCTCACTAATCAAGATGAAAGAGAAGCGGTTGAATTCCATCAGAGGATTTAGTGTAGATTGGTGAAGACAGTTTTTGTGGCCACCTGCTGTTGAAACTTATCAAGCCGACGAGAAGGCCTCCAATTTGGCTTAACGACTGCCACATTTATTTATTTTTATTTCATCATCTCTAAACAGATATAAACTGACATTAAAATAGATCGTTCTAAATAACAAATAGTAAGTACTAATTACATACCCAGCACCATTACTCACAAAACATGTATGAAAAAGTACTAATTAAGGTAACATTTATGACTATAGTTTCCAAAAAAAATACAATAGACATTACATGTAAATACAACATCAAGTATTAAGAAGTATTGTTACCATATTAATTCAGTTGACCTTCTTTTTAATTTTCAAGATAATGTTTCCTAAAAGATGTTTGGTCACATGAAGTGAGAGCCAGAACCAATGGCTTAAGGTGCCTTCCGAAATACAGAGACATTCAACAATGGAAATGCCACAAACAATAACTCATTACAGAGTGACCGAAGTAGAAGCTGCTTGAATTTAGTAAACGCTTTGAGCACTATGGTGCCACAGCGCTAGAGGCGCCCTGAAATAACCAATAAGATTTTGACCACTTTTGCTATCGTTTCTATGCTTACCATCTGACTAAATTCTTTTAATGCTACAGATTTCTCCAGTAGAACTGGAAGGCGTGATCCGCCAGCATCCATTAGTGATGGACGCGGCAGTCGTCGGGATACCAGACCCTGAATGTGGAGATCTGTGCGTGGCTTGCGTCGTCCGAAGATCAGATAGCGTAGTCACTGCTCAGGAAATCAAGGATTTGGTTGCAGGTATACTGACATTGAGACATTTTCTGATGCTCATAGCGTTATGCGACCACGGTATTCTTAGCAATCACCTAGATTAAACCGCGTCGGTTCAGTCAAGTAAGGTTAAAGTTACCTCCTTAATCTCTCTTTTTCCTCTTTTTGAATGTACTCCTACTATCGCGGGTGCATTTACAAATATGAAATTTACATACACGAACACAGGACTTTGGGTGACACAGGTCACACAAAGAATTGGCGACTACCCGGCCCAATGAGTAGATTTACTTACGCTCTCATCGCTAGACTCTAATAACCAAACAAACAATTCGTCGTTATCATTGTCAAAGGACGTCCACTGCTGGATAACTACTTTCCTTAAAGATCACCACGACGATCGCCTTCGGACGCGACCTTAACTACGTCATCGGTCCTTCGAAATCAAAAATATATTATTGCATAGGCCAAGAGGAGCTCTTACAAAAATCAAAAATTATGACATTTTTTATAACTACCACCGGATCGGAACGCCACCTCACACTGACAAGATCCGGCGAGAAACTCAGCGGGCTAGTCTTTACTTAATTGTTTTATTAGTTTTCTTTTTTTTTTAGCATTTTTTTTTTACGTTTTGCGGCGTCCTGTTCACTCCATGTCTCCCGAAACTTGGTTACCACCCGAGACCTTGTTTGTGTGCCGCTTAAGTACTAATACTTGTCCAGTCCTTGATAGCAATAATATAATAATAATAATAATAGCCCTGTTAAGAAACTGTCCCACCGTACGGCACGGGCCATCTCTCAAACTGACAGGGTTTAATTCATAGTCCACCACGCTGGCCGAGTGCTGGTTGGCGAACTTCACACACCTTCGAGAAACTCTTAGGCATACAGGTTTCCTCACGATGTTTTCCTTCATTGTAAAAGCAAGTTATCGTTAATTTTTAATACACACATGCTTCCGAAAAGACAGAGGTGCGTGCCTGGGCTTAAACCCTCTGACTTCACAGTCCAACAGTCTAACCGCTATCACTGCTGATAGCAATAATAAAAAAGAAAAAATATATAAACACCGTCACGCCTGTATTCCCCACGCGGGGGTACAGAGATGTATTGTGTACACCCACTTTTCCCCGACGAGGTCACATGTAATAGGGCGCGAACCTATTGTCTTTTTACCAAGCTCGAATGGCCAATGGCAAATTCCGGACTAATACTGTACCTAGGATTTCTGTTACGTATTTGGGAAGGGACAAGTGAAACGCTTTCAGGTTGGTTACACACTGCCGTATATTTCCGAAAGATCCTATGAGCACTGCGGACGCAACCGATACTATGCGTATCATGAGGTCACTTATCACTATGCGCATAATTCGCCACTAGACTAACGAGGCAGTCGACCAACGAGTAATATGGGTGATTTTATGTTCTATAATATATTTTTTCAGAATCTCTCTCGGATTCTAAAAGATTGAGAGGTGGCGTCATATTCATGGATGCGTTACCACTGACGGCGTCTACTAAAGTCCATCGGAAGAAACTTAAGGAAATGGTCTTGACGTTGCCGAGAGAATAAGAGACATAATGACGGGCTCGTAATTGTACCAGTCCGTCAAGGATCTTTTGGCCCATGGAATGGTGTAAAATAAGGGGTAAACATTTAATAAAATTTTCTAACTTCCAAGGAGATATTTCAACAGGTGTGTCCTGTGAAGTACTTTTTTTTTACTTTTTTGAAAAAGAACTTGGGTAAATTTCATAACATATGGCAGCTCTGCGACTGACATGAAGTGACATTTCACTTGATGACAGCGCTAGTTCCGATTTTGGCCGCGAGCCTTAAGAATGCCAAATCCTTGCACTACTTGTATATTTGGCATGTAGGACTTTATTCAACGGACTCTTAAATTCAAATATTTTATTTTGTATAAACTACGGTATAAACCCTGCGGAAGCAGATTAACACGAAAACATTGATGTTTCCGTGACGCTAGCGATTAATCGCGCTGTCTCGTTCATATTTATTTCGTAAATTTATAGTGTGACAAGGATGGCATATTAACAACGTCAATCTTTTCGTACTAAGCTTGTTTGACATTGATTATTTGGTACATTATCAACGTCAAATAAAATCCATAAATGGTGTCCATTTGGTCACTATCAAACTAATCACTTATATTAGTCTCTGGCAATAATTTATTAGGATTCCTGTAGTATATAATACAATTTATTGCACACCATTAAAAGCACACTAAACAAACAACTTAAGATAGATACACCATTGATAGCGGTCTTATTGTTAAAAGCAATCCTACTGTAAGCTTCACGGAAAAAAGAAGTATGTAGTAAACTTAGTTTACCGTAGGAAAGAGAGAGCTATATACAGCGTATATTCTCCTCTCTTTTACACGACAAAGCAACATTACTGCGAACAGCACCACTGTGCGACACCTGGTTTATACTTTTCCTATAACGACAGCCCAAGCCAAAGCCGTTAATTGGACCTTTGCGTTTCCGGCTGGCTGGAGCGCACTCGCCGTCCTGTCTGGTAAGGTGTATAGGTGCCCTTGGCCAACAGCACCAAGCACCGTCACATTTATAGGCTATAGATCGTCCATTAATCTCGGCTTGAAAGGGAAGGTCGGTTCTGAAAAATCTCAAAAGTTGCTATAAAACATCACGTTAATGGACGACCCATAAGTGTATTTATATGGGCTACCAGTATCTTCGTGTTGGTCCGTTCTTAGGATTGTCATTGTTAATCTAGAGGAAAGTATAATATTATTATATCAATACCCAACGCAAAGGGACTCGTAGCCGATACAAAGACGCCTATCTTAAAATAATAGCAATGTTTAAGTTATAATAAATTACACTGTAAAATAAAATGTTTCAAAGTGAGTAATTTTGTTTTATTTAACGCGTATAGGTATGAAAAAACTTATCGGTGTTAAGATGAAAAAGGTTATGCTTGTGTGTTTTTGTGTGAGTGTGTGTCCTCTCTGGGTGTGACAGCTTTGTGTGTGTGTGTGTGTGTGTGTGTGTGTGTGTGTGTGTGTGAATGATCTACGCTGTTGGTCGCGGGGCCTTTACAGCTTCACCGGATCAGAGGGCGAGTGTGCAACCACTACACTCGAGCCAGAAGGGCAAGGGGGCAACTAGCTCATGGGCGCCTCAAGGAGGAACGGCCTCGGCTTGGGCAGTCGCTATGGGGGAGGGCGTATACTAGGTGTCTCGCCGTGGTGCTCTGCACCGGCCGGCAGGCAAGGGATTCTTCGACCTTGCCGGCGAGGTCGGTGTCTGATCCTGTGTGCGGTATCTGTATCCGAAAGAAGTGATGTAAGGGCATCGGGAGGGTCGGTGAGAACATGCCACGGACGGCGGAAGCGGCTAGAAGAGGGACGGGCTGATAGGAAGGGAGTTAGGTTCGTAGTCGGTAAGACCGAGATCGGAATGAAGATCTACATTCCGTATGAACCACGGGGCTCCGACGGCTTTGCGGAGGAAATGGGATTGAACCGTTTGGAGTATATCGATGTAGGAGCAGGCGGCGTGCCCAAACACCTCACAAGCGTACGTCATGATGGGCCGTACACAAGTTTTGTAAAGTGTCACCTTATTCCTAAGGGACATTTTACTCCGCTTGCAGATCATCGGGTAAAGACGACAGGGTGTGACAGCGTCAATGAGTGAATGAACGTGAGAGGATGTGGGAGAAAGTGAAAAATATGATACGCAGGGAAATCTGAAACAAGACTTACGATGGTAGGTTAAAAACACTGGAGCTTAATTCTGCTATTGCTATTTTAAATAAAATGTAGTTCATTGACATTGATTGAAGTTGTTGATTTTTGACAGATTTGGTAATCCTATAATAAATGGTGTCGCTATGGGATTCCATAGGCATACCCATGGATATAAAACAAAGAATTGAGTACAGTGAAAAATTTGCCAAAGAAAATTAAACTCTTACTCACAGACACAACATTGAATTTTCTATGATTTAAACAACTCGAGAAACCATGATGAGTGAGAGCAATAACCAGAAGCCCGATGTCACGCTCGCACCCATTACGATGCCGTACGGTGACCATAAGGTAGAACCAATACGGACTATACCTATTTATGATGTAGTTTAAATATGCTGTAAACCATTTATTACCGAGTTCAAAACGAACAAGGTTCTCAATTCGTCTTCATATACAAATTGGATTAAGATGGGGCAGTAAGGGCAGCTATCTCAACCCTTGTAGATACAGAAAAACGGCTCTAGGGGACTATCTTAAATTTTTGCGATATTTGGAGCTGAATTTACAGATTCTGAAAAAAATGTACAGTCAGCAAGAAAATGGGCAATTGAATCAAAAATTTTGACCACTACTCCTTTAAGATGTGGCATATGCTTAGAAAGAAAAAAATACGGCAATAAACAGTGCCCTAAAAATTAAACGTTAATTATATGTCAACAAGCCCATAATCGTAACAATGTTTGGTTACCCTACATAGAAAGAGACGTAGGGCTCTTAATGAGTATCCTTGTCATCCTGTTTTTTTCGCAGAGTGCTTAATCCATTGTATTATATCCATGGGCATACCACCAAATAACATCAATATTTGGTGTTTATTGATTTTAAAGGGAAGAAACCAGAACGAATGTAAGGATTGTGGTTGGTAACGATGTGCTGGAACAAGTGAATGAGTTTGTATATCTTGGATGCGCCTTAAGGATGGGAAATACACCGCTGACATAGAGAGAAGAGTGAGTGCAGGGAACAGAGAGAATGTTGCGATGGGAAAGCTACTTGGGAGCCGGCACTTAAGCCATAAGGCGCAGCTGGCCATACATAACGGAGTTCTTGTCCCAACGCTGTTATATGGTAGCGAGAGCTGGGAATGTAAGAAGGAGAATGAAAGTAGGATAAATGCGGTAGAAATGCGAGCTCTGCGGAAGATGTGCGGAGTGAAGCTGACCGACCGCATTAGCAACAGCGCAGTAAGAAAGCGAGTAGGTATGAAAGATAGTATCGGTGTAAAGATGAGAAAGGGCATGCTCCGTTGGTTCGGGCATATAGAAAGAATGCGAGAGGAAAGAATGACAAAACTCATATACAATGTGAAAGTGGAAGGATGCAGATGTGTGCAGGTGCATGTAATAGAGTACCTTTTGGCACAATATCAGTTGAATGGTTATTGAGCTTAATATAATGACATATTACGTAAAAATAGCAGAGTTGAGGCCCTGCAGCATTTTAACGCGTCCTCACCTTGGTTAGGATTGGATCATACTAATCAAGATAAGACTAGTCAAGAAATTTTTCAGATTGTCGGTTATAATCTAGTAGGTACAAATGATATAATCGACAGCTGAAATATTACATAGAATTGTATACCAGTGCAGCTCCGGCCTAAGCAATAGGTATTACTCGGTATTACATAGTACCGATGCAATAGTTACCTCACAATGTTGTTAAACCGGTTTGATTGTAATCTTTACCTACTTATTTAGTAACTACTTACCGTACTTGGGTTTGCTAATATCAACAAATTCTTATTAAAGAAGATATTCTAAAACGGAGTCCTTGTCCCAACGTTTTTATATAGCAGTGAGAGCTGGGTATGTAAGAAACAGAATGAAAGCATGATAAATGCTGTAGAAATTCAACTTCTGAGGAAGATGTGCGGAGTGAAGCTGACCGACCGTATTCGCAACAGCGTAGTAAGAAAGAGTGTAGATATGAAAGATAGTATCGGTGTAAGGATGAGAAATTGTGTTCCTTTGGTTCGGACATATAGAAAGAATTTCGGATGAAAGAATGACAAAACAGATATACAATGCGAAAGTCGAAGGATGTAGATACCGGGGAAGACATAGACTGTCTTACCATGACCAAATAGATTGTGACTTATTTGAAGGGCAAGTCAAGAGTCTTCGTAACCGGCGAGCGTGTATGAGACGAACTATGAGAGTGGACGAAGTCAGAGAGGTCTGTAGGAAAAGAGCCTGTTGTGACTCTGTACTCTCTGCTTACCCCACAAGGGATCTGGGGTGATGATAAAGGTAGATAGATATTTCATGTTAATTTTCTTGAACGGTAAATAAAGAAGAATGGTAAGCTCTCTTACAAACTTCTCGCGCCGCATTCAAACTCATCCCATACTGCTTTTATAGGGGTTATAGGATTTTTCGCATAGCTGTAATGTTAATGTATTTACTTCCAAAGTTATAAAGCGTGGACTTATAACAACAGAGTTTGCTAAGATAAATAAACCTTTGACCGTTTTTCCATTCAGGAATTTTGTGATTAGATATAAAAATTTGTAAAGTAACCCACTATATCAGAAAAATAGGTCACGCTTTAGATGCAGATTTAGTGCGGATTGGTGGAGGCAGTTATGTACTCACTTGCTGTTAGACCGGTATGTGATTCCGACTTATGGATTTGCACTTTAATGAAACTTATAACTTAAGACCCGTGACCATGAGTGCTGCAAAGCACTCGAAACGTTGGGAATTTAAATTCAAAAATAAACCGCGATAAATTCCGAAAAATCGTTTTATTTCATGTGTAATACTCGCGTTAATCTAAGAACTCAGTATTATAAGTTAAATAAAATTGAGTTTAAAAATAAAAACATAAACGCTGCCGTGGGTGCGTTTACAAACATGAAATTCACATGTACAGATACCCTGACCGAAACAAATATTTGTGGGTCACACAAAGATTTGTCCCGTGCCGGAATCGAACCCGCGACTACTTGATCCCGTGGGCGGAGCGACTCAGGCTCTTAACCACTGGACCAAGTCGTCCGTCAAAAATAATTTGTATGTACTTTTGACAGACGAATAGGGCAAAAAATATATTAGAGATTTTATGGTAAGTATTTTTACATTTGAGGTGCGCACAAACCTATAATAAAATTAATCACACAACACAAAAAGTATAGTTTCTTAAAATTACCGGTTTAAATCATTATAATACACGCAAGAAGTAACCGACAAGGTCGCCTAGTCCGATATACCTACAGAATACACTCTATAGCTCAGTTAATGATATCAAATAGAAGATTGGATAAGACATGGAATTATTCAAAACGAAATCCGTGCTCACAGCTCTGAGTAATCTGGCGAGATATAACAGATAAGTAGAAATTTATCGTAAAATAGATCAAATCATAGGCGCTCGTAGCGCCGTACGACAGCGGTGTTCTAAGCAATCATCAAGATTAAGAAGCGTTCGACTCGGTCGGCCTAAAATGGGTTACCTTTTGTGGCATTTTCATTAGTGTTGTAAAAATGAGCGCTAAAGTCGAGCATTTAGTGCTGAGGCGACGCTCACGAGCGTTGAAACACGTAGAAGTCGCGAGCGCTTTAACCGCCGGCTCGAGCGTTTTTACAACAGTAATTTTCATATTCGAAGGTCTCCGTGCTTCGGAAGGCACGTTAAGCCATTAGTCCCGGTTACTTTGTAATGTAGTAGACGTTAAGCCAAGTTGGAAGCCTTATAGACGGCTTGATAAGTTCCAACAGCAGGTGGCCACAAACCTGCCTCAGCCAATCCGCTCTGGGTCCGTGTGGTGGAGTATGACTGAATCTCTCTCACCTCGATTTGTGTGAGAAAGCATTTGCCCAGCAGTGGGAAAGTAGTGGCTGATATTATTGGTTATATTATTATAATAACAAGCAGTGATAGCCTAGTGGGTAGACCGTTGGACTGTAAAGTCAGAGGTCTCGGGTTCACGCACTTCTGTCTTTTCGAAAAGCTTGTGCGTATTAAAAATTAACTATCACTTGCTTTTACGGTGAAGGAAAACGTCGTGATGTAACCTGCATGCCTAAGAGATTCTCGAAGGTGTGTGAAGTTCGCCAACCCTGACGGGGCCAGCGTGGTGGACTATGGCCTAAACCCTCTCAGTTCAAGAGGAGGCCCGTGCCCAAAGGTGGGACAGTTGCTTAAGTTATTACTATTATAAAGTGTAATAAAGACAATTGCATTGTTTGTTGTCAATTCCTGTGACCACAAACCTGACTTCAGATCCGTTTAGTGGCTTATAACCAATCCTACTATAGCAGTAACAAAATATAGACTGATTTATTCCAACTATTAAATTAAAATAATAGTTTTTTATAGAACTGGGAATCCCGTTATGAGGGAGCGGTATATGCTTAAAAAGTCGTAATTATCATAATCGTGAATCACCAGGTTAAGCAAATTTATTCTGTAATACAATGGAATAAAGTTGACTCTATAAAGTTATGATACATTTTATCTTCTTCCAAAAATCAAATGTATAACAACATGTTTTTACTTACAAACTGCGTAAATGAGTCTACTAAGGGAAATATAAATAAAAAATGTTGTTTGTACCACTCATCCTACTCATATTAAAAATGTGAAAGTTTGTATGTTTGAAATAAAACTATTTTATTCGGATTTTATCGCGGTTTATTTTGATTTTTAAGTTCCCGACGTTTCGAGTGCTTTGCAGCACCCATTGTCACGGGAAGGACTGAGGTGTTAGACGTCCAAAAGGCATAGTTGTTCCGGGGTACCCTCAAACTTCTTAATTATTTTTGTTGGTCCGATCTACGCAGAATGAGCTCACGGTGTCTTGAGGTCTTACAGAGTTATGCTTGGTTTTGGATTTGATTATATTAATTACCGGATCCCAAGTCGAGGCACCCAGCCATCTTCTCTATTGAAATTAGGATGTTTTTTTTAATTTCAATAGCCTCGCGAACCATATTTGGTAGGAATCGGTGTTCTTTCACGAGGATTTGTGGTCTATCAAATCTAATGTTATGGCAGGTGCGGTCAAGGACATGTTCACAGACTGGAGACTTCTTTGAGCGACGGTGTTTTAGGTCCGCTATGTGTTCTTTAACCCGAGTTTTTACCGGTATTTTTGTTTGTCCTATATAAGAGAGACCACATTCACAATCAAGCTTGTATACTCCTGCATCTTGTAGAGGGATGTGATACTATGGCTATGGCTCCGAATGGTTTACTTTTACATAGATTGAAATTAAAAAAAAAGGTATGTATTCGTAGACGTTATTTTTATTTTTTACTAGTTTCTACACCCGACTTCCTCTGCTTTGAATTTAGACAGGAACCTAACATTTTTCCGGAAAAAAGTATCGGGGGTGGCAGAGGTGTACTGAGTACACCCACGTTTCGCCGACGATGTTAGGTCCCAATAGGGGACGAGCCTATTGCCATATACCGGGCACAATTCCAGACTCCGGACTCTTACTGGGAATGTTTCGTTAGAAAAACTGCATTTGTCCGACCTATGATTTGAACCCAGGACCTCGTTATCACAAAGCGATGTGCTTTGCCACCAGACAAACGAGGCAGTCAACTGATTCCAAATTAAAAAAAATAACTGAAATTTACTCTAAATATAAAGCATAAACCAAAAATGCGCAAAGTCATTGCACTATTTATAGTCAGTTCACAGACTAAATCAATAAAAAAGACAAAGTGCTAATGTTTGAAGACTAAGCCCACAGAGTTGGCGTGTTAATATGGTTTTATGTGGGTCAAGATTAATAATAAATTGACTCTCCCAAAAATCAGGGTTAATGTGAAGACCACGTACATGACCTACATTTTCTAAACCTTCACATTCTACCAATATTATCGAAAAGGCCTTGCACTAATAGTGACTTTATAATAATCTTACTAAATGCCGGCTACAAACCTTTTCTTCAGTGACTACAGGGGAAGATGTTCGATCTATCTATATATCTATAACACCATGCCAGATTCTTCGTGGAGTAGGTAGAAAGTACAGAGTTCCAAGAGGATCTTTTCTTATTTATTTGGCGTAAAGTAGGGTAGTACACCTCTGCCACCCCCGCTTGAGAACGATTTTCATATTTATTTATTTTTTCACTGGTTTCAAAAATTGGTTTCAAATGGCTGGAAAGCCGTCTATGTTTATTTAACTCTGAGTTTTGCCATCTGGTTTCTGCGCGAGCTGCCTTGACCATTGTAACGTAGGCAGCTGAGGTGTAAAGTAGTGATAATGGAAAGTATGGATAAATATTTGAACATCAAATACAAATTGAAGACATCAGAAAATTTTGATGAGTATTTAAAATTTATTGGTAAGTCAATATCTATTTATTTTTAACCGACTTCTAAAAAGGAGAAGGTTCTCAATACGATTGCATGCTTTTTTTTGTATGTATGTTACGCGATCATTCCGCCAATTATGAATCGATTTTGATGATTCTTTTTGCGTTGGATTTAGTATAGCTCCACGATGGTCCCATTTTAATTTCATCGGTATTGGACCTTGGACTTGGAAGATACACCAGGGAACTCCTTAACGACGAACAATACGAATGCGTAGATTGAGATATTATGGGTATTACGTCAATCCTATAAGTACCCTGCCATAGAACTGATTACAATATTAACCGACTTCAAAAAAGGAGGAGGTTGACAATTCGTCTGTGTTTTTTAATAACGTTTTTATTTATGAACTGATTTTGATGATTCTTATTGCGTTGGGTTTAGTATAGTTTCGAGGTGGTCCCATTTTAAGGAAATCGGTATTGCACTTTGGACTTTGAAGATACATCAACGGCGAACAGCACGAATGTATAGATTCCTTTATTATGGCTTTTATATCAATCCTGTAGGTAACTTTCTGTACAACTCAGCAAAATATAATAATATAGGTACATGAATATTACTAAATAATTCACTTGTCACTTAAAATTGTACAATATTAAAATCAAATCATCAAAAATCCTTTCTATAAAAAATAAAACCGACTTCAAAAAGCAAAAAATAAATATTTCAAGTCGGTGCCAAGTAACCGACTGCACTAATCGGCACTATGATGGTCTTTTTTTATTTTTTTATTAATTATTACTTAAAGACGGTTATGTATATATTTATATAGTTTTAACAATGGAAAAAATATAGACTTGATAATTGCTATAACTGCCTGTTAAAAAACTTAAAATTCAACTTTTTTTAATTTAATAAATATAGTTAATAATATCAGATGTGATAACTGCAGGTTTACTCGAGACTTCAGCCTTAACCTCATGGGTTAAGCCTGAAGTCTCGAGGTAAGTGTGTAGTAGATGAACCGACAATTAAAGTTGCAAGTATATTTTTATACGAATATTAGCACGAATAGTCCAATTTGACGGTAAAGCTGACCAGTTTTAATTGTCGAGTATCGTTAATCGAGAAGTAACTAACCAGCACTTAACTTGAGGGTGGTGGAACAGGCGCTTATTAAAACATGTTATCTGGCGCTAATTTATGGCTAGGTGGTTTATAGTAGTTAAATTATTAATATAATAATAGCCCTATTAAGAAACTGTCTTACCGTTGGGCACGGGCCTCCTCTCAAACTGAGAGAGTTTAGGCCATAGTCCACCACGCTGGCCCAGTGCGGGTTGGCGAACTTCACACACCTTCGACAAACTCTTAGGGATGCGTTCCTCACGATGTTTTCTTTCCCTCGCCGTCAAAGCAAGTGATAGTTAATTTTTAATACACACATGGTTTCGAAAAGACAGAGGTGCGTGCGTGGGCTTGAACCCGAGACCTCTGTCTTAGCAGTCCAATGGTCTAACCACTAGACTATCACTGCTAAATCATTTATACAAGCTCTTATTTAACTTGCAATGTTCGTATGTTAGCGGTGTCTTTCCGGTTCAAATCTTCTGATCCATTTTTCAAGCACTTCCTTCTTCTTCGTCTGAGCGTGTTCCCGGTAGCATGCTCAGCTGCTACTTCGGAGCCTGGGGTCCGCTTTCTTGCTTCTACTTATCCACTTCGCGCGGTCTTCGGCATCCTTTGTGGCGAGGCCATTGGCACGCATGTCATCCCTGACGACATCAAGCCAGCATTTCTTGGGTCTACCCCTTCTTCCGGGACCCGGCGGAGGCATCATGGCCAGGCACTTCTTTCAGATACCCGACTGAGCTAAAATTTGGCATACGTATGTATCTTCGGTGACAATGCAATAATTTGGTATCATGGAGCTGGCCTGATGATGGAGTCCGAGGGTCATAGGAACATGTTAACTATACAACGTAACCCCCTCGTGTTTAGGCTTGTTAGATTGGTATTGACAAGTACTATACAACCAGATGGTGTTCAGATAGTGTCAGTGTGATGATAAGTCTGAGTCTAAAGGTGGCCAGTGGAACCACCTAACTACTCAATATAACCCCGCCATGTTAGGGCTCGTTGGATTTGTATTGACGAGTACCTTAGATATCCAAGGTCTGGTGATGGTCGATACAGTCGAAAAGAAGCCACAGAAACTCCTCGACTAAGCAAGATATCGTTGTTGTATTTTTGCTTTAAAAGATTGTTGTTAAAAAGGTCTTCTAAATTAAAAAAAAAATGCCTTCCTCGTTGGTCTGGTGGCAAAGCGCATCGCTTTGTGATCACGAGGTCCTGGGTTCAAATCCTAGGTCTGACAAATGTAGTTTTTCTAACGAAAAATTCCCAGTATAAGTCCGGAGTCTGAAATTGTTCCCGGTATATGGCAATACATGGGACCTAACATCGTCGGCGTGGCAACGTGGGTGTACTCAGTACACCTCTGCCTCCCCCTCTGGGAAATATAAGCGTGACGGTTTGTGTGTGTAAATTAAAATTATTAATGATAACAACATACAAATTAAAATATATTTACGATTTTTTGAATGTTTCTATTCATATAATTCGTAAAGACGTAAGTTTTTTTTAATGTACATTGGACTATGAACTATGATATCGCAGTTTTCATTTAAAAACAATTACAATATGTACAGTCAGTAAGTAAAACTGATGAACGAATCCGGTATTTTGAGTATTCTAGCTTATTTTTTTCTTTCTGGCAAGAAATTAAACGTAATTAGGTGCAATGGGTGTATAATTTGTGAAAGTTTGTATGTTTGCATATTGGTTACTCAATCACGCAAAAACGGTTAAACAGATTTAGATAAAATTTGGCACACAGATAGTTTATTACCTGTATTAATAGGATACATTTTATCTGGAAAAAATAAGGTTCCTGTCTAAAGCCAACGCGGATGAAGTTGCAGGCATGAACTAGTATATATTCGATAATTATTGCCCCTTTTGTAGTATATTGTGAGAAAGCCTACATTTTCTTTAAAGCAAACAAACATAGGATAAAATTCGTAACGAGGTAATCCGACAAAGAACCAAAGTTACCGACATAGCTCGCAGACTCAGTAAGCTAAAGTGGCAATGGGCTGGTCACATCTGCGGAAGGACCGACGGCCGATGGAGCAAGCGTGTCCTAGAGTGGAGACCGCGACTTGGTAAGCGTAAGGTAGGACGGCCCCCAGCTAGATGGACCGACGACCTCAAAAAGGTCACTGGGACAGACTGGATGCGGAAGGCGGAGGACCGTGTGCAATGGCGCGTGTTAGGAGAGGCCTATGTCCAGCAGTGGACTACGATAGGCTGATTGATTGATTGAAAAAACATAGAATCTAATCATTAGATTAATGAAACTAATTTTTCTGTCGATAGAAATATTGTGTAATTGTGGTTAAAAATAAAAATAGCTTGATGAAAACTGGCTACTGTTTCTATGCCTAATTCTTCGGAGATAAGAAAGGTCAAAGATGCACTTTCATCTTTAAATGTACTTCACCCCGACACAATAAGTAATGTACCTACTTAATTCCGGATGGGCATCTCGATTCAACCTAAAAAATTGATCTTTGGCCCGATTCGAATCGAACGTACTGATTTACGTTTTATCTATATATCTATATCATCACGCCAGCTCCCTTGCGGGGTAGGCAGAGAGTACAGAGTTCCAACAGGTTTCTTCCTTACATACCTCTCTGGTTTCTTCCACTCTCATAGTTCGTCTCATACACGCTCGCCGGTTACGGAGACTCTTGACTTACCCTTTAGATAAGATACGGTCTATTTGGTCATAGTAAGATAGTCTAGGTCTTCCCCGGTACCAACGTCCTTGCATTTTCGCATTATATACCTGTTTAATCGAGGATTAAATCATTGATTCTCGATTAATCAATTCGAAGTCAGCTTATTTGCATTACTGATTGAAAAAAAATAATTAAAATCCTTCTGTTTGCACCTTCTGTTTGTATATTATTGTGGGGTAGCGCAGCTGACATTGACTCTATTTTTATCTTACAAAAAAGGGCTATTAGGGCCATCTATAACTTAGGTAGTCGCAACTCTTTGAGAGAATTGTTAAAAGAAGCCAATATTATGACGGTCCCATGTCAGTATATTTATGAAAACATAATGTACACACGGAAAAATTTAGATCTATTTAATCAGCTAGGTGATAGGCATTGCTATAACACGCGACATAGAAAAAAATTAGATCAACCGCAATTTCGTCTGTCTAAAATTCACACGTCTTTCATGGGGTACTGTGTTAGATTTTATAATAAAATTCCACTTGACGTCACTCAACTTAGTGAAAATAAATTCAAATCCTGTATTAAACGTACGCTCTGCAAGCGAGCTTACTATACTCTAGATGATTATTTAAAAGATAAAAATGCTTGGATAGGTGATGTTCCAGCTCCACCAGAATGTGGATAACATATTCAGCTATTATTATTTATTATTCCCTCTCTTCCTTCTAGTAGTTAAAAATGAATGAAAGAAAAATGTTAATTTTTTTATCATTTTTCTTCCTCATTTCTTTATCTGTAAATGAGAGAACCATGTAGCCATTCACATGAATAGTTTAACTTGGTTAATTTAATTTAGACTCACCTGATACTACATTGTTCTCCTATACCCCACAACAAAATGTAGATGGAAAAATTGTAAAAATATTATTTTAAAAGAGTAACCGTGGAGTTTCTTGCCCTTCTTCTCCACAGGAATGATATTCCGAAGTGGTGGTAGAGTCTTTGTGACTATTTTGACGATTCATAAATACTGTAATGGTTTACATGAATAAAAAATATTCTGATTCTGATTCACCATTCCTAGTTGTGTTCAATTTATAGATTACTAGTTTCTGCCCGCGACTTCGTCTGCGTTGACTTAAAACAGGAACCTAACATTTTTCCGGGATAAAGCATCGATAAACCACCTGTGTGCCCAAGTTCATCCAAATCCGTTGAGGCATTTGGCGTGATTAACCAACAAACATCCAAACTTTCATATTATAATATATAATATAATATCAACCTATACTGCCCACTGCTGGGCAAAGGCCTTCTCTCACAAATCGAGGTGAGAGAAATTAGGTCATACCCCACCACGCGGACCCAGTGCGGATTGGTGGAGGCAGGTTTGTGGCCACCTGCTGTTAGAACTTATCAAGCCGCCTTTAAGGCTTCCAACTCGGCTTAACGACTACCACATTAAGTAGTAAGCGGGACCAACGGCTTAACGTACCTTCCGAAGCACGGAGACGCTCGAATATGAAAATACCACAACGGTCACCCATCTCAGGCCGACCGAGTCGAACGCTGCTTAACCTTGGTGATCGGTAAGAACACCGCGGTCGCACACCGCTACAAGCGCCTCTGAACATATTATAATAGTAGGATCAAGAAACAAAAGGAATCTATTAAGAATCTTATGCTTAGTAGGTACTTAGCACTTTTAACAATACACGAACTAAGGTGTTTTGTGCTTATGTAAATAGGTCGGATAAAAAAGTAATTTTTCTACAAGAACATTTCCAGTATCAGTTCGGCTTCTGGAATTGTACCCGATACAATAGCAATCGGTTTTTTTCTCGTGTCCGGTGAAGCTGTAAAGGCCCTGCGGCCAACAGCGTAGATCATTCACACACAGACACACACGCGAACTATCAAGCCACACAATGATCTGAGACCGGTTGGTATATGCAAAAGGTTAACAACGAGTGGCGTGTCGCAGATTGTATAAAATTTGTTGGCTTCTACAAAAATGACCCCGTTTGTGACTTATTTAATATGTGTACTACATATTAAAAAAAAATCTTTCGAAAAACCTGCTTGTAAAGGATTAAAAATATATTATAGATACGTAGTTGGTGGTACGTTCGTTGGTCTAGTGGCCAATAATGCGCGTAACGATCACGAGGTCCTGGGTATAAATCCTAGATCGCACAAAAATGTAATTTGAGGTATGTAATGTGTGTATGTAATATGTGCATACCAGAGAGGTATGTAAGGAAAGAACCTGTTGGAACTCTGTATTCTCTGCCTACCCCGCAAGGGATCTGGCGTGATGATATAGATAGAAAGATGCTAAAAAATCCACTTTCAGTCTGAAGTCTCATATTGTGCCCGGTATAATAGTCCCCTTTTACATGGGACCTAACATTGTTGGCGAAAAGTGAATGTACGAAGCACACCTCTGCCTCCTCCGCTTGTGGAATATAGGCGTGAAGGTGTTTACTTTTATATTTCTTTTCTGTTCACACCATTTTTGGATGCTTTCAATTGCCAAATTATCAAATCAGCAGACTTTCACAAATCTTATATTTGTTACTTTGACTGCCTCGTTGGTCTGGTGGAAAAGCACATCGCTTTGTGATCACGAGGTCCTGGGTTCAAATCCTAGGTCGGACAAATGTAGTTTTTCTAACGAAAAATTCCCAGTATGAGTCCGGAGTCTGGAATTGTGCCTGGTATATGGCAATAGGCTCGCCCCCTATTACATGGGACCTAACATCGTCGGCGAAACCACCACTCTGCCACCCCCGCTTGGGGAATATAGGCATGACAGTGTATTTTATATTTGTTACTTAGTATTCGTTTGGTATTTAAATACTGCCGTATTCGACTGTACAAATATTTCAACGGTTAAAACTAAATGAATATTAACTAAATAAACTGTTAAATATCTTGCAACGCTGACTATACCATGTTAATTAACGGAAATAAAATGAATATTAACTAACGTACCGTTGACGTAAACCCCAAAGGTAATAAGCGTCATTAAATGAATCGCACTTATTATAAGCGACACAGATGTTATATTTGTTTGATAGTGTATATATATGTGAGAACACTACCGGAGACCTTATACCCCATGACCAAAAGCGGCGTTTTACAATAACTTAGTGGAATTATCGTGTTATGGTATATTAACGATGATTTTACGAATTATCAGGCGTATTAGTATTAACGACTAGACTATCTTACCACGACCAAATAAACCGAGTCTTATCTGATGGAAAAGTCAAGAGTCTCCGTAACCGGCGAGCGTGTATGAGACGAACTATGAGAGTCGAGGAAGCCAGAGAGGTATGTAAGGAAAGAACCTGTTGGAACTCTGTACTCTCTGCCTACCCCGCAAGGGATCTGGCGTGAGGTTATAGAAAGATAGATAGATAGATTAGTATAAACTAGTGGTCGCTCATTGGTCGAAATTCGACCTACTCTTTTATTGTTTGCTAACCAGCAATGCTTGACATTCAGTAAGACTATAGACAAATAATATTAAAGACAAAAAATATTAATCTATTTTCAATTTGACCACAAACTTTAACATTAAACATAAGAGTATATATGCGTGTGTGTCAAATACTTGGTAGTGTGTGTAATGTTTTTTTTTATTGATTTAATGCATTATTTATGCATAATTAAAAAAAAATATTAGCATTCTGCACTCCTTCTATATAAACTATAAGTGTGGGAAATTTCATACTCCTCCGTCAGCGGAATTTTCGTAAAAAGGGGTACAAAGTTTTTGCTTCACGTATTAATATAATGATGAATGCTGCTTGCTTGCTTTTCTCTGTTCTTAACAATCCTAATTAGTATATCTAGTAAGTATATCTTGTAATCCCCAGTATATCTTCGTGAACGCTTTGAGTATGTAGTCCCCAGGGGAAAACCTTGTCGCTCCATCTCTTCTCTTCTTCTTAGTACACCCCGACATACATGAAGTCGATATGATGGCTCATTTACTGTGCGTGCTGTGCGTATGGAACTCTCTCCCTCACTCTTAACGTGATAACCCTACTCTATAGATTTTCAAGAGAAGAATTAGAGAACATTACCTATCTATGTAAGATGTTTGGATATATTTATGTATATTAATTTATGGTATTGTATAGTATATAGTATACTTACGGATATATATGTAGTTTTTAATTTTATTATTTGTATTAATTTGTGTAAACAATAAATAATCAAGAATTAATAGCTATACCGGAGAACTCCTGCTTCTCCGGGTTTAAATTATTTTTAAATCTATCTATATCATCACGCCAGTTCTCTTGCAGGGTAGGCTGAGAGTACAGAGTTCCAACAGGTTCTTTCCTTGCACACCCCTCTAGCTTCCTCTACTCTCATAGTTCGTCTCATACACGCTCGCCGGTTACGGACACTTAACTTATCCTTCAGATAAGAGACGGTCTAAAATAATCTCTAAAATTATTTTAGACCGTCTCTGCCCCTATCTTGCATAAGTTAAAAAAAACGTTTCTGTCATTGTTTTAGCATTATGAAAATTTACGAAACAACTTAAATGTAGATACCTTAATTTCATCCATTTTTATTTGTGACTGCCTCGTTGGTCTAGTGACAAATAATGTGCTTTGCGATCGCGAAGTCCTAAATTCAAAACCTAGGTCGAACAAATGTAGTTTTTCTATCGAAAAACTTCCAGTGTCAGTCCGAAATCTGGAATTGTGCCCGGTATATGGCAAAAGGCTCGCTCTACACAGTACACCTGCCGCCCCCGCTTGGGGAATATAAAAGTGACGGTGCTTATTCATATATTTGTATGTATAACTCTACTTATAAAAAATCTTTCCCCAATTCCAGGAGTTGGCCTATTACTAAGGAAGACGGCATGTGCAGTGACTCCAGTGGCAGTTCTGACGAAGAATGACGATGGCTCCTACACTTTCACTATGACGACCACCTTCAAAACGGTCGTATTCTCTTTCAAGATCGGAGAGGAGTTCTTTGAGGAGAGACCTGATGGCACCAAGGTGAGGGTTGGTTATTGATATTGTACATACATTTTACAATAAGATGGCATAGCCACAAAAATAATTGTTATCGCAATGGGTCCCAAGTTTTGTAAATTCCTTAAAAATACAAGTTAGAATTAAACATGGCAAGTTTCCACACACAAGTTAACTGGTTACTTATTTCTGTCTATCATTATACCAGATTCTTCGCCAAAAAGGTAAAGAGTATAATGTTCCTACAGCTCTTCTCCTAAAAATTTATCTCGCTTCCTCCACTCGCGTTGTCTCGCTCGCTCGTTACGGGAACTGATGACTTTTCAATCATTTAAGACCTGAAGGCCAATTCTCGATATTAAAAGTGTTCAAAATGCAATCTCGATCTTATCTCAATATCATAAATCTCACAAATGAAATTCTCGTAAAATATCAACATCGACCGAATCGAGATGGGACCGAAAATGAACAAAACGTTATTCCGATAAAATTTTGAATTGACATAAACAACAAATATACAAAACACACAGGAAATATTCTATATTGAGGCTGCGGCAGCTAAAATTAACGTGTGATCAACAATATATCTGCACTTATTACAAAGAGGTAAAGTTGGTGAGTTTGGATGTTCGGGGTAATCTCCGGTACTACTGATTCGATTTTAATGATTCTTTCATCATTGGAAAGCTACTTTATCCAGAAGTAACACAGGCTATATAACATAGACCCGGTAGGTGGCGCTGTTGTCGGCCGGGTATAATGTCGCGGGAAACTGCTAGTTTTACATAAAATACCTTGATATTACTCGTATATCGAAATCGGATTGAGATGATAATTATATGGTTCGAACATCCATAGTTTAGCGGAACAGGATACCAAATTAAGTCAAATCGTAATTAATTCTTAATTTAGTCGAAATTTGGTCGCAGTGTCAATTAAATACGAGAATTAGCATTCAGGTATATTTGCCAAGTCAAGCAAGTTTTAAGCTAGCTTTAAATTCAGGACCTGCCCTAATTTTTTAATCGGTGAAGGCGGTGTTTTGAAGGCGACGAACCTGACTCTTTTATATTAGGACTATTTTTGTTAGGATTAGATTTTTACATGCCTGCCTTACTTTGTCGCTAATCTCTAAACTTTATGTTTTCCAGGTCAAATCGGTAGTAACAGTTGATGGTGACACATTAGTACATGTTCAGACAGAGGACTCAGGAAGGAAATCCTCGCACGTAAGGACGTTTACCCCCCAGCTGCTAACTGTGGTAAGAATTATGTACACCCCTCCTTTTTATCTTAAGAATGTTGACAGGGCTTTAGAATAAAGTTGTATAGCTTTATACACAAATAGGTACGCAAATATGAAGAAATATCGGCTGTTATAGATGATCGTACAATGACAAATTTAAATTTTTATACGCCTTTTTTTAGGACGACCGTCACCAATCAGAATCAGAATATGTTGTATTCGTGTACTTACCATTATAGTATTTATGAATCGTCACAAAAGTAACAGACGCTACTACCTTTTCAGAATGTCATTCCTGTGGAGAAGAGGGGCGAGAAACTCCATGGTTACTCATTTTAAACAGTATTTTTAGGATTTTTTCCATCTATATTTTGTTGTGTGGCAGGGGAGAACAATGTAGTATCATGATCCGCACCGGGTCCGCATGGCGAGTGACCTATTCTCTCCCATTTCAACAATTTAAATGGGAAAAATAATGCCTCGGCAAAGCATCTGGCGTGATGATATAGATAAATAAAAAAAGGATTAGAGGCACAGTTGTTTGTAAAGGTTAATTTTATATTCAGTGGGGTTTTTCAATCACCAGATAAAAATATTCGTACCATTTCACTGCTGGGCAAAGGCTGGGCTGGGCAGGGCTCTTACGAATTGAGGTGAGTCCTAGGATGAAATACAACATAAACAAATTGAGGCGACGTTTAGCGCAGTGGTTAAGCGTAAGTCACTCCGCCCACTGTCTCGAATAGTCGCGGGTTCGAGTCCCGCACGGGACAAATCTTTGTGTAACCCACAATTATTTGTTCCGGTCTGGGTATTTATGTATGTGAAACTTCATGTTTTAGAATGCACCCATGACAGAGGATGAATCCTAGTGAGGCTACGTTTTATATAAAAATCCACGATCAATGGTCAAAGATTTACTTGTATCCACTATCCCTATTCTCTTGACCTACAAAAAATAATAAATATTTATTTAGTCGATAGATAACTTTTATCTGGTAATCGACGAATCAGCTCTAAATAAATATTTTTTACTTTTCAGGTAACTACAGCCGAAGGATGGGACGGAAAGTGTGTCAGAACATATGAAGTGTGCTCATAAAAGTCCAACTTCCAGTAGCGATAGGTTTAAGATTAGATAGTAAACCTACTTTAGTTAAAATCGAATGGTTAAATTTAATAACTTGGTAGTTAAAGTGGGGCAGTTTATTTCTGGGTATACTTGGCACCTCCTATAGATGATAGGAGGTGTCATATATAGGTTTTATTCCTCCATATTGGGTATACAGGAAGTAAGTGAGTGTAAATCACAAATGAAGACTGGAGCAATAAAACCTATACAGAATGACCCGGATTTGGGTATCATGCCGAAAGTAATTGCATCTAAACAACTTTTGTTATATTTTATTTTTAATTTACACGATATTTTTTGTTTAGTTTGCAAGATAAATCGATCAGCTCATCAAATCCAATCAATTTGTGCATAAACAAAATTAACAAATTATAAATACTGGTGGTACCCAAACTAGGCGATTGCCTGTATCTTAGTATTATACAGCCATCAACTACACTTAAAACAAATATGCTAATACAATGAGCGTAGCTTGAGTAAAAAACAATCTTTAAACATAGATAGATAGATAGATAACTCTTTATTGTGCACAACTAATAAACATGTTAAGATAAAAACAAAAAAGAAAACTATATGTAACACAATCGGTGGCCTTATCGCTAAGAAGCAATCTCTTCCAGGCAACCTTGGGATAGAGAAATTGATTTGGTCATAGTATAGAAGGGGGTGCACTAGTCAAAAACAGAAAGTTTAAAAAAAGAAAAATACTTACAGTAAATAGCTAGCGGTACATATAGATTAAAATATAATCTACAAACGCAAACACATACAACAAAATACGATATAATAGAGATATACAATACAAAATGACTAAACATACACATAATTACTTATTCAGATATGACAGTGGGATCCAATGGACAAAGAAATAAATAATGTTTTTTTTACCTGATTTTTGAAGCTCATTAGCGACGACGCACGCCGTATACTGACTGGTAGAGTATTCCACAGTCGTACCGCCTGAACAGCAAAGGACTTATCATAAAACCTACTACTATGAGGGGGCATCCTTAGGCTAAGGTTTTCTGAGGATCTGAGACATTGGATGCCAACATAATATAAATCAATTAAGAAAGAACAAAAAGAACTTAAAGTAACATAATTGGAGCCAGAGTTACGCGTTAACATACTACGGCAATGCATTAAACTTGAATCTATTATAGTTATAAATACAGTGTTACTTGACTAGTAAACGAGCGAAATTTTATAAATTGCGACAAAATAATAAATTGTCAAGCAAATGCTGTTTAGACTGACATAACATAAATGCAACATCTTTCGGCACGATACCTAAACTTCGGATCGACTTAATAAAAGCTTAAAAAATAAACACCGTCACGTTTAAATTCTTCAATTCTTCTAGTGGCGTGTATGAAACTACTTATGAAAGTGGATGAAGTGATAGACGTTTGTAGAGGAAGAACCTGTTGAGACGCTGTACTCTCTGCCAACCCTGCAGGAGATCTAGAGTGACGATATGGATAGATTGTCGCTTTTTATGGTATCCACAGGAAGCAGGAATAGCTTGATTCTCAGTACCTAAATGCTCCCAGCATTCGGAGAATAAGTTATAAGGAACATTCAGCAGGGAACGTCAGTGTTTTTTGCCAGTCCGTCTGAGGTGGGTGACCGTTTGTGACCTCAGCATATTCGAAGGTATCGATGCGTCGAAAGATACGCTAAGCCGTTGATCTCTGTTACCACTTCATGTAATAACAATATAATAATATTAGCCACGTTAAGAAACTGTCCCACCGTTGGGCACGGGCCTCCTTTCAAACTGAGAGGGTTGAGGTCATAGTCCACCACGCTGGTCCAGTGCGGGTTGGCCAACTTCAGAAACCTTCGGACAACTCTTAGGTTTCCTCACGATGTTTTCCTTTACCGTCAGCAAGTGATAGTTAATTTATAATACGCACATGCTTTCGAAAAGACAGAGGTGCGTGCCTGGGTTTGAACCCGAAACCTCTGACTTTGCAGTCGAACGATTTAACCACTAGGGTACAACTTCATGTGAATTTCGTTAAAATAAATTGAAAGCCTTATGGAGAGCTTGATAACTTGCAACAGCAGCCCACAAGCCTGCCTCCACCAATCCGCACTAGGTCCACGTGGTGGAGTATGACCTAATCTCTCTCAGCCCGATTTATAAAAGAAGGCCTTTTGCCTAGCAGAGGGTCAGTACAGGCTAATTTATTAAATGATATTGTCTATCTATTAATATAATTAGGGACTTGGCAGAGAGTACAGAGTTCCAACAGGTTGAATGGAATGATATGGTAGTCGTATTTAATTAAAATGGGACTCAAAACGGTGTTTAATTTCGTATCACAAACGTACGATTTCGATTATGACACGCCAATATCTCCTAACTGACATTCTTATGATAATGAACTATATAATTTAATCGTGCTTAAAATAAAATTGATTCTTGCATAGCCGGGCTCATGCGCTTAGAGGGTATTGCCAGTCACGAATGATTTGATAATGTTTATATGTCTGATATCATGTTTGTGTAATCTGCGATGTACATAAAAGCTTGTTGTTGCGAAATTATGTCACATAAATGAAAGTTAAAATTAAATAACACTATATTTTTTATTGGCCTTATCTGATAATTACCGATATCATTTTACAATTGCTTTGCTCGTATATCTGTGTCTTTCCAAACAGAGGTACTTAAGGTGAAGTCGGTCTTATGATGCAACCGGAACGTGACCATAAAAACATGTCCACTACTCATCACCAAGCATAACCCTGTCGTGTGTGGGCTCTTTGGATTTGTCTTGGCAAGTTCTATAAACATAGATGGTGGCAGGGAATGATGATGGAGCCGGAAGGTAGCCATAGGAACACTTCAACTAAGCACAATATGTTTTTCGTGTTTTCATTATAACTGTTCGTTTTCAAAACGAGGGTTTAAAATTAATTAGACAAGACCTTGCAACTTACAGTTCTCTTTAAATTAAACGATAAACTATCCAAATGTGAATTTCATTATTCTAGTGGCGTATGCTACGCCTGGCAATCACGAATTTCTGGATTTAGATTCTAGGATAGATTCTTATTTCGAGATTTTTCTATCTAAAAATTACAATAAAGTGCCTGCTCATGTAGCCAAATTACCTCTATAGTCAGTTATTTATGCCTTTAGAGAACAGAAAAATGTACGGGAATGAAAACATTTTACAACGAAATGTCACGTCTCCAGAACAAGGTGCTATCGAATGCGAAACAAGAAATACCTAATACTAAATGCTTGCTGCTTAGACAGATAGAGTACTCTTTATTGTAAACTAATTGTATTATAATTAAAACACAAACACAAAAATATTAAAAACAGCACCTGTACGATTGGCGATCTTATTTCTAAAAGCAATTTCTACTTACAAGCAATTTCAGACATGCAATTTAGTTTATGAAATTCACTTAGCGAATTGCTCAGCGAGTTATCACGAACGAAAGAGCTATGGTCGGCGTTTCTCTACGTGATCGAATCAGGAATGAGGAGATGCGTAGAAGAAATAAGGTCACCGACATAGCCCTTAGGATTAGCAAGCTGAAGTGGCAATGGGCGGAATACATAGCGCGGAGATCGGACGGGCGTTGGGGCTGAAAAATTCTAGAGTGGAGACCACCTATTGGCAAGCGCAGCGTAGGACGTCGGCCTGCCAGATGAACCGACGATCTTGTGAAGGTCGCAGAAAGTCGTTGGATGCAAGTGGCATCGGACCGGTTGCGCTGGAGAGCGATTGGGGAGGCTTATGTTCAGCGGTGGGCAAGTATATGCTGAGATAATAATGACGATGACAATGAATTTAGCTGGGCCACAGGGGACATATTTCACATATTAAGACATGTCTTACAGGTGATATCGACCGTGGAGGTCGATATCAAAAATATTATCAGTTGATAACAGCCCGTGTAATAACACCCAGCAGAGATTATTATACTTCATGTGTTTGTACTAGGATAAGATTGTGGGTGTCGTACTATTTCTTATGCCAAGCAGTTTTGTCACGGATAATAAACGCTAAAAACTAATCAGGTTTTCAAGTAATCTATCTATCTATATCATCTCGTTAGATGTCAAATTTCAACTTCGTAGGATAAGAGGAAGAGGAGAGTAACTCGTTTTTTTTTATTTGAACGTAGTCCCACGTTAGGGTTTATTCCTGTATCGTGGGAGCATTTACAAACATGAAAAATTCACATACACAAATAATTGTCGGTCACACAAAGATTTCTTCCGTGCAGGAATCGAATCCGCGACTATTAGACATAGTTGGCGGAGCGGCTTAAGCTCTTAACCACTGCGCTAAATCGTCCGTCGAATTTAGCTTACAAGATTTGACCTGAAACAACAAACATTACAAGGGAAATAAAAGCTTGTAAAAAATACCTACATTTTGCTTACGGTGTTAGACCCAATGTAACAAGAGGGCGACCCTATAACAATTATACGAGACACGATCCCAGATTCTGGACTTTGGATTTATTTCATACATAAAGACCTCAATAGTAAAAAACAGTATTTTGTAACCTAATAAATGAAAAATCCGAATCCATGCGACACAAAACCAACGAGGCAATCATAGAGCTAAATCCGGAATAAAAGCGGATATAAATGTATCTGTAATATGTATTCTATTCATAAAGATGATCTCATACACCTCATATTTTTACAATCATCATTAATCAACAGTATCAAAAGCCGTAAGTATATTACTCAAAATAAAATTTATGATTTCTAAACAGAGTTGAGTTTATAATACGTGATCATTGGTAATTAGCGCTGTAGCTTATATCGTGTCTAGGGTTGCCAATCGGATTCTAAAATAGATACTCTATGTGCTCTATTTTTAGTGACCGACCGAAGCTTCGGCTTGACTTTGGCCACCTTCGGCCAAAGATACCATCTTCGGCCAAACTTTCGGCTATGACCAAAATGAGCCGAGGTTTGACCGAAACCGAAGGCCACCAAAGTTTAACGATCCTTTACGATTCTCGACTTCCGAATTATTTTAAGTAAATAAAAATTATAAAGCATATTATTTCAGTTAAAGCCGTTCATATTAAAAATATTTATCACTTGCTTTAACGTTGAAGGAAACATCGTGAGGAAACCTGCATGCCTAAAAGTTCTCGAAGGTGTGTGAAGTTCGCCAACCCGCACTGGGCCAGCGTGGTAGACTATGGCCTAAGCTCTCTCATTTGAGAGGAGGCCTGTGCCCTACTGTGGGAAATTTCTTAGGGTTATTAGGGTGCTTTCATCTTTGGCCGAAGGTTTTCGTGATTCCCTATTAATCGACCTTCGGTCGGACACTATCTAGTTAAAGCCAAATCATTAGCAACATATCCAAATATATTTAGATCGAGAAAAATAATGAATTTGATGCCAAACGGTGTGCAAGCGATGTGAAAAACTGAGAATGTTAAGCTACTAACGTTGCTGGCCGTATTTACTTTATAACCTATAACCCTTTTAAAGTGCGCCTAAATTCAGTATTTACGCCAACACTGACTTTTTCGGTTCAAAATTAACCAGTCATAAGCAAAACACACAAAAAGCATTGCCACTATTTACAAAAAAAAAAATATAACACAAATTCTCTAACAAGTATATTCGTCAAGCTGAGTAGCAAAGGTGTACTATATACATCCACACATTTCCAATGATTTAGGTCCTAATATAATACAGGGCGAAATTTAAGCTTGTCAGATATGGGCAAAAGTTAATTGTGAAAATAAAAAGATGTTTCGAATTTTATAAACTCAAACTCAAATAAACTCAAATTCAGATAATCTATTTTGTATAAGCCCTGCGGGGGCGCTTACAAATAATCAAATCACTTTTTTTTTCTAAATTTAATTTTACTACTAATCTGCCACCGGATCGGAACGCGGCCTCCACTGCGAAGATCCGGCGCAGAAACTCAGCGGGCTTGTCTTCTGTATTTACTTCTCTTTCTCTCTCTCTTTTTTCTTTCCTTTTTTTAATCATATTGTGTGGATACAATGTTTAGGTTACAGTTAAATAGTTTATGACCTAGCTCCAGGGTGATGCCTTACGATCGAGATATGAATTTAATTATGTTATCTGTAAAAATCGTCTAAAAGATACCTGATGGGCCAGTCCTCACAAGCAGCACCCGTTCACGACCATATTTAAGGGGAAGGGCGTTGACCCGCGCCATGATCGCGGTTCATTTTTGGTTTTTAAGTTCCCGGCGGTTCAAGTACTCTTCAGCACCCATGGTCACGGAAGGGCCTGAGGCACAGGAGTTCACTTTCAAAAATCATTGTTGTTCCTATACCTTAGAGTGAGAGCTTAAGCCGCTCCGCCCAGTGTGTCTAATAGTCGCGGGTTCGATTCCCGGACGGGACAAATATCTGTGTGACCCACAATTATTTGTTTCGGTCTGGGTATTTGTGCGTGTGAATTTTCATGTTTGTAAACGCACCCACGACACAGGAATAAATCCTAGTGTGGAGCTATATTTAAAAAAAAAAAAAAAAATTAATTGGAATAGAAATTTTAATTGATTAATCCTACAATTAAAAAATTGAATTATAAATACCCAACACTGTGGCCTGTAAATATTTCGATAGACAACCATAGGTGATCTGCCCGACCTAGAATTTAAACCGATAATCTAAAATCAATCCCCTATCTAAATCAGTTACTCTATTCCTACTATAAAAACCTTGGCAACCCTGGCTTTATCCATTTAGGTCCGTTACACAAAAATTACACGTGAGTGAGTTTTAAAAAGTGCTACTACAACTAACTATGAGAGTGGAGGAAGCCAGAGAGGTCTGTAAGGAAAGAACCTGTTGGAACTCTGTACTCTCTGCCTACCCCGCGAGGGAGCTTGCGTGATGATATAGATAGATAGGACATTTTAGTACAAAAATCAGTTTTTAAAACTAGATTCACGACTGATTTACGTTCTGTAATACGGGCCTGGAGCGTAGCTTTCTTGGAGTAAAGCTTACAGATTGTGTCAGACACTCGATTCTGCGCTCCAAAATACAAATCACTGATGTAGGCCACTCAGCTGCAAGACTGAAATGGAACTGGGCCGGACATGTCTGCCGCATGTCGGATGCGTTTTGGGCTAAAACAATCACACAGTGGGTGACACCAGCAGGAAAACGACAGCGCGGCAGGCCCAGAAAGAGATGACGGACTCCTACGACAAGGACTGGCATTAGCTTGCACTGGACCGGGACAAGTGGAAGAAAGGAGGGGAGGCCTTCGCCCTGCAGTGGGACAGTGTACGCTTATAATAATAATAATAATACGGGCCTTAGTTTTCAGTTCAATTTCATGTAGTTTCATTATAAATATTTTACTATCCAGTTTATATATCTTATCTAGGGTCTATATAACTGATAACCTACAATAAAATATAGCAGGTGCACGTCATCCGATCGGTTGGGCTATGTGATCTTAAATAACGATAATCCGAAGCCGTCCGATTCTTCGAACCAATAGAAAAAAATAATCCACTTTGTTCGATCAGTCTGACCAAGACCGACCGCCGAATCATAGAACAATTATATTTTACCCATTTTTAACCATAGAGAAAGTAATTAATAATGATATCCCGTTTATTAATTTACTTTGATCACTGTTACACGGAAATATTTTAAAACAGTTCCCCTAGCTCTATGCACTCTTTGCCAGGGCAGAGAGAGGGGCTCTGAAGTCTCCAAATAAAACGCATCGGTGCCCCTTACATGTCCAAGTTGAGAACAAAATACATCTACAAATTTGGTCGTTTGGAATACGAATAAGGTTCCAAAAGTCTATGCTAACAAGTCTATGGCTATTAGCAACAGCCGAAAGACGTCTTCTGATCTCCACAACGACCACTTTGTGATTTTTGTGCCCCGACCTTCATCAGGTCATCCGTGCGTCTTGCACCTTCTCAACGTCTGTACGTAGTCGCCATTCGAGAATCATTCTATTCTAAAGGCCGACAATTCTGTAAGCGTTGTGCCCTCAAACTCAAACTCAAATAATTTATGTTGTACAAGCCCTGCGGGGGCGCTTACAAATAGTCAATTTACATTATTTTTTTAATTTAATTTAACGACTAATCTACCACCGGTTCGGAACGCGACCTCCACTGAGAAGATACGGCGAAGAAACTCAGCGGGCGGTCTTTTTTATTTACTTCTCTTTCTCTTTTTCTTTCCTTTTTTTAATCATATTGTGTGGATACAATGTTTAGGTTACAATTAAATAGTTTAAGACCTAGCTCCAGTGTGATGCCTTACGATCGAGACATGAATCTAATGACGTTATCTGTAAAGAGCGTCTAAAGGATTCCTGATGGGCCAGTCCCCACAAGCAGCACCCGTTCACGAGTATGACTGCTGGAACAGCCATTACTCCCCTCAACCATATTGGAGGGAAGGGAGTGACCCGCGCCAGACAGCCACCGCAAGCAAAGACATTATAGTGAGCATGACCAAACCAGAACCCTAACGACGATAGCCACATTGTGTCTACAAAGCAGCAATACCCCAAGCTCGTCAGGCAGGACACGCTACGCTTTAACATTGCCGTAATTATAAGATCAATAACATGGCACTTCAATCCCACGCGGTCTTATCTTCTATGTATTCCGAGATTTTGTAATAAGCTTTCTTAAATAATTTAGTCTTGATTATGATTTTAAATTTATTGTTTGGTAAATCTCGAATATCGAAGAGAAGTTTATTATAAAAGCGTATACACGGGCTTATGAACGCCCATGAACGAAGGGCCCTGCCTGGGCCCACTAGAGTTTGGCAATTTTGAGCGCTATTTCGGTGACTTCGATTCTCCTGTGCGTTTCTTCGTTATTTATTCAATCTCGCAGGGAGAGCATCTCTCTCCATTGCCTTTCGGGTGACCTTGAGCCTTCGTATGAGCCCTATCGTGAGCTATCATGCCTCAAGCAACACACATTAAGCAAGACTTTTGCCATGAAACACTGCTGTATTCTATACCCCTAGTATATTATTTATTATGTCCCCAGTATATTATTGTTACGTTATCATAACCATGAACTTGATCGATCTAGAATGATTTAATATCTTTTTTTATAAAACCAATGTCACGGTATTTAGATTGTAGCAATCAGTTTCGTCACTTTATATTTCACAGTAAACCAACGAATATTATCATGAAAATATATTGTTCTTGTTTTTAGATTATTCAACTACCTGCCTCCACTTTTATAACTGCCGGGTTCTAAGCACAAATAATTTTACATATCAAGTTCTTCTTTTCATGTCAGTAGTTCCTATTTCCCCACTAATTGAGTTGTCAGAACCTTGTTTAACAAAAGTGACAATGACAGACTATAATAATATCAGCCTATACCGCCCACTGCTGGGCAAAGTCCTTCTCTCACAACTTGAGGTGAGAGAGATTAGGTCATACTCCACCACGTAGACCCAGTGCGGATTGGTGAAGGCAGGTTTGTGGCCACCTGCTGTTGGAACTTATCAAGCCGCCTATAAGGCTTCAAACTTGGCTTAACGACTACCACATTAATTGGTAACTGGGACCAACGGCTTACCGTGCCTTCCGAAGCACGGAGATGCTCAAATATGAAAATACCACAACGGTCACCCATCTCAGGCCGACCGAGTCAAACGCTGCTTAACCTTGGTGATTGGTAAGAACACCACGGTCGCACAATGCTACGAGCGCCTCAGACTACAGGTGATGACATAACATGACAATCTGACAGGTGACAATGAAACAATTTGACAAATTTGTCAAGCCATATAAACCCCTTAATAAGCCACACCTGACCACCGTGACAGTGAGGCAATTTTGTTATTTTGACAATTATGTCACATCTATGTCAATTTGTATCTGTATCTGTGAAAATAACTGACAGACTTCCAAACATACCTTATACATAATGGAGGGCAAAGTGGGCCACGAAACATAATTGATACGCAAGATATATGATAAGTAAGATACGTTTTCGATAACTTTAAGATATCTTTCGCGATTACATAAACTTTTATTGCCTTCGGATTAATAGAAAACTATATATAAAGCATGCATGGGTTAAAATCTATTTATTTGACATAAAACACGTTAAAAACATACAAAATGTCGTTCTTTGGAAAGGAATACAGGTTTTACAAGGAGGAGAACTTTGAGGGATTTGTTAAATCTTTGGGTGAGTACAATAATTTACTAATAACCGCCCATAACGCACTGCAGTGCATAAGACCTTCCGTGCCATTCTTCGCGGTCCTGTGCCAATCTGCCTCAAGTTATTTCAAAACTTTACAATACCTCAAGCCAACAACAACCGCTTGATTCAATAATCTACAATTGACTAGCTGAGAAGCTGACTAGTCCCTACCATGATACCTGGAGTTTGAAAAAATGGGCCACTTCAGTAATTGTGTTGTGATGCAGCGTTTTCGGGGTGTGTGCTCTCGGTTACCACTGGACAAAACTTTAAAGTCTGAATAATGAACTTTAAAGTCTAAATAATTCTCATATATTATCGCTTCTATACAGTGTTCTGTTTAATCCGATAACCCCAGCTTACCTCAAAGATCGGTTTGAGTTTCTTTAATGAGACACATTCAAGGTTCCTAAGATCATCGGAGAATTTGAAGCTGAAAATGCCGATGCACTCCACAAATTTCTTCGACAAATCCTTTACGATTCAAGCTGTTCGTTTGTGGAATGCATTGCCCATGTCAGTTAGACGTGCAAAGTCGTTGCTTTTGTTTAAAACAATGGCTAAGCATCACTACTTATCAATAATTTAACTGGTTGCATTTTTTTTTATATAATCTTTTTCGGTGTTTAGCTATAATATGTAATAGATTAAATTATAATATGTGTGTATATTTACATAATCAGGTATATAGTTAGGTATATATATGTATATATATATATATATATATATAATAGTTAATAATGTACGCCACTAACTGCCCCTTTCTATCGTTATTTGTTATTTTCCCCACAGTTGTCTGGAAGAAATTGCTTTCAGCAATAAGGCCGCCATTTGTACTTATTTACTGTTTATAAACTGTTTGTAATTTAATGTTTTGCTGGTGTACAATAAAGTGTACTATTATTATTATTATTTATATGTATCTCGCTGAGATTCACGGGCTTTACCCGGACCTTTGAAAGGATTGCATGGGGACATGGGTCCAACACGTAGAGGCCCTTTGCGAGAAGTTAATGTTATGTAAGCTAACTGCTGAGATCACTTGCTGAAAATGAAGAAACATAACCAGCGAACTGACCCCGGTAGGTGCAAGGACTATTGTAAATTATGGAAAGTAAACTATGGCTATGTAAATGAGGTTTGATGGACAAAAACTGGACTATTTCAAAGGGGACGGACACCGGCCATAATTAGTAAAACCTAATTACCCGTAGCCGGCAGTGACTCGCCGCTTACTAGATGGGCCCTCAAACGGTCGTCCTAGGACAACTGAGGGCAACACCGGTGTGAGCGGCTCAGGGGTGTAGAGAGGTGTGCTGCGCTTTCTCCGAAGTTACTCGCGGCGTTATGCCCTTTAACACTTCCACCCCTGGAGTACATCGACGTAGGAACGCATTATCTTCCTACGTCGATATAGCTCTCACAGCTCCTCTCTGGACGGCCAATTAAGGCTAGCCAGAGCCGAGAGTCCTGCGGGTACCCTTCGGTTTCCACTCGACCGACGAAGACACGCAGAGTTGGGGGCTCTGACCGACTCTCTGAAGCACTCGGGTCCGTGGTGTCGTTAGTCACCAACAGCTCGCCACAAGCTGCCCTGCGGGCATTATAATTATTATTAAAAGCACGTCCAGGGTGTAATTTTTGTCGTCCCCTCAAATACACTTATATGGGCAAGGCATAACAGAGGAAAGCAAATGTCACTTACATAATATATACCTTTTGCAATTGCCTCTACTTGTTGCTCACTCAACCTGCCAAAAGTCCTGGTCTCTATCTATCTTTATCATATCGCCAGATTGCGAGATAGGCAGAGAGTACAGTTCCAACAAGGATTCCAAATTCCTGGTAAAAACTTCTGAATTAAATTAAAGTAAGAAAAATAACTTTTAACACCCATTAAGTTATATGGCAAGTGGCATCGGACTATATTCAGCAGGGAACAAGTATAGGCTTATGATGATCATGATCTATCTATTACATCACGCCAGATCCCTTGCGGGGTAGACAGAGTATGAAGATGACGATGAAGTTATATGTACTGTGTTAACACCAAAGTTTGAGTGACGGTTGGCGAGCTGAGGTTAAGGTAGCTGACCTTTAACCAATTTTAGCCAAAGATATCTATCATCACAACCGTTACGTAATCAAAACGGACTGTTCAAAGATTGGAATACTTTGATATATTAAAATGTCCATATTTCACCAAAATGATCTTCGCATAATAGCGTCTACCACCTTCAGACCAGAGGGCCTAGTCATGTGGCATGCGTTTTGTATCTATTCTTCTCCTTCTTCTTTAAGTTATGGCTTCAGACTAATTTTAATGTATTTTGCCAACGTCCAGTGAGGTGCATAATCGTGTTTGTATAAAATAATTCAACTCCTCGATGAACTTGATGACAACGATTTTAATGAAATTGATAAAGTACTCTACCCTGGATAGTAAAGCGATGGATACTTTACATACCAATTGCGACGGCCGTTTTGAGCGAAATCAAAAAGGCAGGTTTTATCACTTTCTTACAATAACCTTCACTCATACACATATAAAAATAATGGAGTGGGAAGTAACACAAGTTTTGGACATATTGACGACATAAATCTTCGTCTTTCCGCCAAATAAAAACGTTTTCTATCCTCTTGCCATAATCTTAAATCCAATTTGGCCACGTGGTTTTTCGTTGTAACGCCATTCTCATATATTTATTGTCCTGACAGGCTATGATATTTTACTCCTTAAGACGATTTTGAATCATTTTACATAAGACGAACTATGAAAGTCGAGGAAGCCAATGAGGTCTGTAAGAAAAGAACCTGTTGGAACTCTGTACTCTCTGCCTACCCCGCATGGGAACTGGCGTGATGATATGGATAGATAAATAGAAGACGTTTTTTTATAAAATCTACTCTTACGTCTATTTAATTCCGCTCCCACACAACTACGGATCCAGGACAATAAGAGTAACTTCTGCGGATCAATGCCTGATTATTCCTTCTCAATATTTTCAGGTCTCAGCGAAGAGCGGGTGCAGGGCTTCTTAAACTTCAAACCAACCCAGTTGCTGGTGAAAAATGGTGACTCCTACACCTTCACCATCAACGGCCCTGGCATGAAGAAGGACCTTAACTTCAAGCTTGGGGAGCTGATTGACGAAGAAGTCGCTGGTCGCAACGTAAGTGCCACTTTTTTTCCGATGTTACCCCTTTGATGCTTACTCTGTGCCCATTTTTCAAATGACTTATTATTATATATATACAGTAACCTTATTTATATAACACAAATTATACAAAACACATTTTATTATATTAAAAATTCTCTAATAATATAATAACACTTCCACGTCGTCCACGAGCCATTCAACCAGTTTTTTTTTAACATGTCACCTGTCAGTTCACGTAGCGCCTTCGGTAGAATATTATATATTTTGTTAATCATCGTGTGTCTTCCTTACTGGGCTGGAAGCGAAAGAAAAACTTAGAATGCCTCAGTAGCCTTACTTTTGCTAGGCTGGTGGTAAGAGTCCACCAAAGGTAGTGACGTCATTCGATCAACGACCAGAAAAGGAAAATTTGAAACAAACCCTATACCAACCCGTCCGGCCAGCGTGGTATAGTAGGCCAAAAACCTCCTAATATAGTAAGGCACCTAAAACAAAGGCCCCCATTTCCCGGTAGTCCCGCTGTCCGCTGTCACGGTAGCGGTCGCGGTAACAGCGGGGCAGGGGATGCGAAGAATCTCCGGGCTACGACACAAGGCTACCAAAAACACCTGACCCTGGCTACGTACAATGGACGCTCTCTACGGCTGGACCAACACCTCACTGAACTCGAGGTAGAACTAGGTCTCATAAACTGGCACATATTGGGGTTATCCGAAGTCCGAAGACAGGGCGAGGACATGATAACCCTTGAGTTAGGGTCAGGCCACCTGTTCTACTTTCGGGAAGGTTATCGGCCCTCTCAGGGCGGTGTCGGTTTCCTGGTCAACGAAGCTCTCACTAACGACACACGAGACTCTCGAACTTATGAGGCAGAGACGGGAAATGTCATCCACGCAGGCATCTTCGCCGGATGGGAGGAACCTCAACCGAAAGATCCGGAAGCTGGCGCGACGGTACCTCCGATGTTCCAACACCCGCGCCATCGCGGCTGCGATTGAACAGAACAGAGGCACCAAAGTCTTTGCTCGCCAGCTAGGTAAATCCCATCTGACGAAATTTAATACTGCAGATGGCAAAACCGTGACCTCCAAGTTCGAGATACTCGAGGAAATTGAGAATTTCTACAAAGACCTGTACGCATCACGGATGACTAAACCCACGAGACCCAGCGCTGACGACCACAGAGCCCCACTCGCACGCCACTACACGGAAGACATCCCTTATGTCAACCAGGACTAGGTCAGAGTGGCTCTCGAGCAGCTCAAAAACAACAAGTCGCCAGGCAATGACGGAATCACCACTGAGCTCCTAAAAGCAGGCGGGACTCCAATCCTGAAAAAGTGAGCGAGCCTCTTTAATTCCGTCATCCACCAGGGCTTAACACCTCAAGCGTGGAGCGTGAGTGCGGTGGTTCTGTTCTTCAAAAAAGGTGACAAAACCTTGCTGAAGAACTACAGACCCATCTCACTCCTGAGCCACGTCTACAAGTTGTTCTCGAGAGTACTTACAAACCGCCTTGCCAGAAGATTGATGAGTTCCAGCCACCGAAACAAGCCGGGTTTCGAAAAGGCTACAGCACCGTGGACCACATCCATACTGTTCGGCAGATTGTACAGAAGATCGAAGAGTACAATCAGCCGCTGTGAATGGCTTTCGTGGACTACGAGAAAGCCTTCCACTCCATCGAAATCTGGGTGGTTTTGGATGCTCTGCAGCGATGTGGAATCGATTGGCGCGATATCGAGGTGTTGAGATGTCTGTATGATACCGCCACAATGACCGTCCAGGCCCAGGACCAAAAGACCAACCTGATCGAGCTGCGTCGAGGGTTAAGACAGGGGGATGTAATATCCCCCAAGCTCTTCACCAATGCACTCGAACACGTCTTCAAGACGTTGGACTGGACTGGGCGGGGCATTAACATCAACGGCGAATACATCTTACACCTTCGGTTTGCCGATGATATCGTCATAGTGGCAGAGTCACTGGAACAGTTACGCGAAATGCTGCATAGCCTAAATGGAGCCTCTCGTGGTGTCGGTCTCAGCATGAACTTAGATAAAACCAAGATCATGTTTAATGTACATGTCACGCCGGGACCGATCTACGTCGATGGTTCGATGCTCGAAGTTGTTCGGGAGTATGTCTACCTTGGACAAGTGTTTCGATTTGGTAGAAACAACTTCGAGAAAGAAATCAACCGCAGGATCCAATTGGGTTGGGCAGCATTTGGCAAACTACGTCACGTTTTCTCTTCGCCTATACCGCAATGCCTCAAGACTAAAGTCTACAACCAATGCGTCCTACCTGTTATGACCTACGGGGCCGAGACGTGGCCACTCACAGTAGGACTAGTCCACAAATTTAAAATCGCACAGCGGGCTATGGACCGAGCTATGCTCGGCGTCTCTTTGAAGGATAAAATTCGTAACGAGGTAATCCGACAAAGAACCAAAGTTACCGACATAGCTCAGTAAGCTAAAGTGGCAATGGGCTGGTCACATCTGCAGAAAGACCGACGGCCGATGGAGCAAACGTGTCCTAGAGTGGAGACCGCGACTTGGTAAGCGTAAAAAGGTCGCTGGGACCGTGTGCAATGGCGTGTGTTAGGAGAGCCCTATGTCAGCAGTGGGCTGCGGTAGGCTGATTGATTGATTGATTGGCTGTTCTTTTGTTGCAAGACAGTAAACGATCTTTGGCTGGCTAGTTTCATTGGATCTCTGGACAAATATTTTTTATTTACGCAAGCTTTTTCAAACAAAAAAGAATATTTCTGTACAAACATAGCTATTTCTATTATGTATAGCGATGTTATTGTTAACAGATTTAGTTCTTTAAATAAAACCCTGCATGTGTCAAGGGGGCTTGCTCCATTGCGCTTGCCTTGATGCATTTTTTGTACAATAAAAGCTTAGTTGACATAAGTGGAGTTCCCCTAAAGTAGCAGACCATATCTAAGTACTGAGGAGACATAGCCATGATATGCAACAAGAGCGGCCTGTTCTCCTGCACCTTTAGATTTATGTATATTATGGATTAGTAATACGAGTATTAAATAAAGATCCAAACCGTCACGCCTGTTTTCCCCAAGCATTGGTGGCATAGGTGTACTGAATACACCCACTTTTCGCCGACGATGTTAGGTCCCATGTAATAGGGGGCGAGCCTATTGCCATATATCGGGCACCATTCCAGACTCCGAACTCATACTGGGAAGTTTTCGTCTAACTTCATTTGTCCAACCAAGGATTTCAACCCAAGACCTCGTGATCACCAAGCGATGCGCTTTGCCACTAGACCAACGAGGCAGTCTAAATCAAAATAATAATTAAATAAAGATACACGTGACAACAAGCTTCGATAACGCCGCTAACGACATTCTGTTCATGTTAAGTCACTGATTCTGCCTGTGGTTAGAAAACGTCACTAAAAAGAGTTAAAAAAAATAAAATCCAGTATCAATGTGTAATTATTGAAAATCGTTCACTACGTTTCGACTGAAAAGATAAGAAAGAAGCTATTCCAAATACCTCTAAAATGGGATCGAAAAGGGAGGTTCAAGAAAATGCAATTTTGTTTAGGTCTGTCGCCATTCTTTGGCCACATTATTTCACAACACAGAGATCGTGTCTTATTATTAAGATTTTGGTTTCACATGGTCCCAAATTGTTTGTTTCTCTTAAACATGTACGAAAACTTATAGTTTAGGTAAGCCTTACAATGTCTTCCTTCAGTAAAGGATCCGCATACCTCAACATACAAATTGGGTTTAATCACAAAATGTGTTAGAGATGTGTTGTGTCATGATAGCTAAATAGTTTTATTTTAAAAATACCTTTTCAAAAACAATCTTTTAAAACGAAAACACAATGATATCTTGCTTAGACACCTAAGGTCTAAAGTACTCGTTAAGACAAATCCAACGAGCCCAATGTGTGTGTGAGTGATGTACGCTGTTGGCCGCGAGGCCTTTACAGCTTCACCGGACTTAAGGGCGAGCGTGCACCCACTACGCTCGAGCCAGAAGGGCAAGGGGCGACATACTCGAGGGCGCCCTCGGTTGGGACAGTCGCTGTGGGGGACGGGGTGCACTACTAAGTCCACCGGTTAACCGCCGGCTATGGGAGGGGATCTACGACTGAGTCGTCGTCGCATTCTGGGCGGAAAGAATGAATGACAAAGCAGGGGGGGGGGGAGTATCGTAGTCGGCGGCGGCTACGATTAACGGATTCGCATGGGTAGATGACACAGCAGGGATATATTGAGTAGTTGGGTGGTTCAATTGGACACCTATCAGCTTCATCATCAGACTGACACTATCTGAACACTATTTGGTTGTATAGTACTTGTCAATACCAATCTAACAAGCCTTAACACGAGGAGGTTACGTTGTATAGTTCACATGTTCTTATCCATCTTTCGACTCCCTAATCAGATCAACTCCATACTACTATATTATTGCAGGGTAACTTGCAGTGTTGACATAACATAAGTCTGCCAAATTTCAGCTCAATCGGATACCCGCAAGTGCTTGAAAAATGGATCACAGATTTGAAGCGGAAAGACAGACAGACAAACGAACATTGCAAATTAAATAAAAGCTTGTAAAAACAAACTCAGGCTTATATTCTACAAGTGAGAAAAGTGTCGGTACTGTATACACCCATGACGAAGACATTAGGTCGTGATGGTGTGGGCGGTGAACCTTTTGCCATTCAACCGGGCACAGTCCCAAATTCCGTACAGCGGCTGAGAATTTTGAACCAAGAGACTCGTGGCCACTGCCATTACACGCCTCTAGACGTACATATTATACACGGTGTAGTTATAGTGTTCCTGAAGCAAAAGCTCAGGTGATCTATACAATGTCTACTGATCACTAGTACTAAAAAAAACAAAAATAAGTAACATCTCCATAACAATACTAATTAAGTGTATTAAAAAAACAACTAGACGGACGAATTAGCGCAGTGGTTAGCTTAAGCCACTCCACCCACTGTGTCTTGTAGTTGCGGGTTCGATTCCCGCACAGGAAAAATCTTTGTGTGATCCAAAATTATTTGTTCCGGTGTGCGTATTTGTGTATGTGAAGTTTCATGTTTGTAAACGCATCCACGACATAGGAATAAATCCTAGTGTGGGGCTAGGTTCTTTTTTAAAAGTTCTTTTAACCTATACTAAAAGCAAAATGACATTGAGGCGCAGTGCGGCTCGTTAGCTGGCCGGTAGATGGTCGGTGTTCTGGAGTTTTACTCTAGCTGTGATATTTGGATAGGTCAGTAGGTAGGTAGATGTTATTTATTAAAGTGTTATTTTTAATCATTTTTACAGTAGGGCATTAGATACATCTCCAGGGCTTTTGCTCCAGGACCACAACACCTTGTATATTCATAAATAATAAATAAATCAATAAATTTCTTACAGTGCAAAACCACCTTTACACTTGACGGTAACACACTTACCCAAGTGCAGAACTTCGAAGATGGCGCACAGTTTACTTTTAAGAGAGAGTTTTCCGACTCCGACCTCGTTACGGTAAGTTTTTTGCTTACATCTTCCTATTCCCAAGATCTTTCCCCGTAACTGTTATTTATTTTCGGTCAATGTACACAGTAGTACACACGGAACTGGGCATAAATATAAGACGAGGATATTTTGACCCGAGGATGACACTGACAGGGGGCGTTGGTGTGAAATTAGATTTATCACTAAGTAAAATTTTCCTGCTTCCAAGGAAATATTTCAACAGGTGGGTCCGCACAATTGCTTCTTGAACTTCCGTAAATAACAGCAAACGGCAACTTTGAACTGTCATGAAGTGACATTTCACTTGGTGACAGCTTTAGTTCCGATATTGGCCGCGCACTGAACGATACCTGTATTATTGTAACTATTTTGGTTTTTACATTTTCATGACTTTTCTATCTCTATCTATCTATATCATCACGCCAGCTCCCTCGCGGGGTAGGCAGAGAGTATAGAGTTACAACAGGTTCTTTCCGTACATACCTCTCTGGCTTCCTCCACTCTCATAGTTCGTCTCATACACACTCGCCGGTTACGGAGACTCTTGACTTGCCTTTCAGCTAAGACACGGTCTATTTGGTCATGGTAAGATAGTCTAGGTCTTCCCCGGCACCTACATCCTTCCACTTTCGCATTGTATATCATGACTTTTCTTATCATGATATGCTGCGGGTTACATTTTATTAAAGTAACTATTTTGTTTATTTATTTTTATCTATTTCTTCCTTTGGCTAACACTAAGGTCGGTATTCTCATCCTGGCCAGTTTCATGCTCATTCCATTGGCTTAATAATTTAGACTTGTCTAAACTAATATAATTGACGGACGATTTAGCGCAGTGGTTAAGAGCTTAAGCCGCTCCGCCCACTGTGTCTAATAGTCGCGGGTTCGATTCCCGCACGGGACAAATCTTTGTGTGATCCACAATTATTTGTTCCGGTCTGGGTATTTGTTTGTGAATTTTCATGTTTGTAAACGCACCCACGATACAGGAATAAATACTAGTGTGGGGCACGTTTAAAAAAAAAAAAAAAGAAATTATGTACTAGCTTGAAGACTAGCAAACGAAGGCTTTGCTTGAATTGGTTATCCAGTATACAGGTTAACATACAAATGATATATCATGCACAAAGGCTCCGCGAATTGTTTTTTTTTTAGTTTTTAATACAAATTGTGGGAAAGTGAAAGAAAATTCTCGTAAAAATAAAAGCTTGTTACACAAAATTGTACAAATTGGTGTATAAGTGCAGTACTTTTGGCATGAAACCCTTTTCTGTGCCACCCAGTAGATAACTAACTAGTCCAAGCAGACGCGTTCCATCGTTTCTCCCAATTACAGTGCAAATGTAAAATGTTCTGTAAATGCTGAACGGAGTTTAAATTAAATTTAGCACACAGATAGACCGTTTTTTTTAATAACGTAGCCCTACACTAGGATTTATTCCTGTATTGTGGGTGCGTTTACAAACATGAAAATTCACATACACAAATACCCAGACCGGAACAAATAATTGTGGATCACACAAAGATTTCCCGTGCGGGACTCGAACCCGCGACCATTAGACACAGTGGGCGGAACGGCTTAAGCTCTTAACAACTGCGCTAAATCGTCCGTCCAAATGTGTGAGTCCGTCTAAATGTGTGAATTATATCGTTGCACATGTTTAACGATAAAGTAACGATAGAACTAATCCACTAGCGGAACATCCCGAACTTGCACTTTAGGCGATTAGGAGAAAGGATGAACCATCTACAATAACCCGGTAATTAAGATTACCTAATTACCGGGTTATTGTAGATGATTCGTCCTTATTTGTTATAATATCCTCTTAATAGCAGCATTTGCACATCGTGCCAAATGCCTTAAGTCCTTTAATACTCAAACTTTCTCGAAAAAAACACACCTCTGTTTAAATTTTGTTGAGTGTCAGTAAAGTTTTATATGAAACAAACGATTATCTTTCGCTAAAATCAAAAATCTCAACACCAACGTCGTTTCTCGTAGTATGCAGAAGTCTTATGAAAAACGTTGTTTCCAATTGTGTACAGAAGTTGCCCTCAAAATTAAAACTCCGTCTAAACGTTTTCTTTTCAGACTATCACCTGCTCCATATGGGACGGCGTTGCTCGCAGATATTATAAAGCTTAATTTTTTTTGTAAATTACATAATTTAAATTTGTTTTTTTCATGTACCTAATTAAATATTAAAAATATAAAGTATTAACTTCGTGCTTCATTTAACCGGCCTATGGTTTGATTGGCTTGTTTCCAGACTTCCATAGTTTTATTACCGTCACTTCCATTACTTTTACTGTTGGCATAAGCATAAGGATTTTAGATTTATCTACATAATTTAAACATATGCATGGATACAACAAGAAAGAAAATTACGTTTGATATTTATACATAACTAGCAGTTTCCCGCAGCTTCACATCCAGCTGACAACAGTACCGCCTTCCGAATCTAATGTGACGCTTGCGGGGTAATTAAATGTCGAATAACGTGCAAAGAACTTTATTAGGGGAATGCAAGTACCCACGACCACTCAACACACACTAGTATTACTCTGGTTAGTACCCAAATACCGCATCAAAGTCACTGAGTCACTCGTAGTATCTGTATATCGCCGTTAACGCCGGTGTGGAATACACTTCGCTTGTTCTCGATTTGATCACTGTCGCTACCCAAAAGAGACTGTGTCCGTCGCCGCGCCGAGTGTTCCTTTTATATCAATACTTTTATACAAAGACGAATCAATATTATATTATACAAAGACGTTTTAAAATTAACATCCCCGATAAGGGGTTCACCAGATATCGGGGTGTATTGAAGTCGTAACACTATGTTACTTCTGGATAATTTAGCTTTTTAATGGTGAAAGAATTATTAAAATCGGTTCAGTAGTTTCAGAGTTTATGAATTACAAACAAACAAATCTTTACTCTTTATAGTATTAGTAAAGACTAGCGTCCTGCCCCAGCCACGCACTGATGAATTATGCACATTAACCTTCCTCTTGAATCACTCCGTTCATTGGTGAAAACCGTATGAAAATCTGTTCGTTAGTTATCGAGTTTATCGCGTTCAGACAGACAGACGCGGCGGGGGGACTTTGTTTTATGGTATGTAGTAATATACTGTCGTGGAAGTTGGGAGAAGTAATGTATGAAAGGTTATTTTTCGACATCGATAGACTGTGGATGTCTGGGAACCTCCCTTTCGTTTTTAACAAGTGTCGGTAGTAAGGTTGATCGATATTCATCGATGTTCGATAAACATCGATGTTTAGTGGGAAAACATCGATGTTTTTACATCGATGTTAAGGTCTTTAAAACGTCGACACATCGATGGTACGAGTATAATATCGGAACATCTATACTTCCTTACTCGACTAGTTCATTTAATTTTATATTGGTATGCGACGGACGATTTAGCGCAGTGGTTAAGAACTTAGACCGCTCCGCTTACTGTGTCTAATTGTCGCGGGTTCGATTCCCGCACGGGAAAAATCTTTGTGCGATCCACAATTATTTTTTTCGGTCTGGGTATTTGTGTATGTGAAATTTCATATTTGTAAACGCACCCACGACACAGGAATAACTCCTAGGGTGGGGCTACTATTTCTAAAAAAAAAAACAAAACAAACTCTAGTATGCTAAGCCACAAAATCTATTAAATACGAACTTAGTTTACTCAGTTTACACTAGATTTCGCTGACTAAAATTTGGCATCATTAATTCACTCAATCCACACTAGATGTCGCTAAACAATATAATCTGTGGAGATTTACACACACACAAACAACATCGACGTTTTCATTTCGATATTTATTGTCATTGATATTTTTGAATCGATGTTAACATCGATGTCAACATCGATGTTTTTCTAATATCGATCATCCCTAATCGGTAGTGAAAAAGAGAGTGCAGACGAAGTAACCCACCGCGAGGATGTTAAATGCTCACGGTGCCCAGTTTTAGGTACATTAAAGATTACTATCAAGGCAATAAACAGACAAACGACATATGGCCGAGTGACGCAATTTTAATGAGGAAAATGACTTTGCAAATTTTTATTAGGAAAAGTGTCACAAATTTTGTAACGGACCAAACAGTGCCATGGTATTTCCATAGTAAATAAACATATTTTGGTGCTGTGGTTTTTTCTGAATTGGCTTGGCTACAATAGTATTATATTATATTGTCACGGATCTACTAAATACTAGATTATTCTAATCAAAGTACAAGTTCGGTAAAACCTAAAATTGACTAGTATTTCGGGCATTACAGTTGCAGATACATGATATTTGTTGTTTATATTACAATGTTCAAAAAGTCGCAGCATTTTGTAGGGATAAGGACGCCTTGGATATTTTAGGCAAGAATAAGAAACTTCGGGATTTTCGAATAGAACTGTGTAGATACGACTAAATTTAGTGGCCGATTCTAGTACATTATACATCTTAGGGCATGTAAATATTGTAAAATTTGTAAACCAAAGTGTAATAAACCTCCAATTTGCTGAGTTTATCGTCTAAGTGATTACGTTCAAAATATAAACGCCGGAAAATCCTCGCAGTTGTTCAGTGTATCGTGAAATAAGGAAGAAATAATCCATTAGCTACAATGTCTTACTTCGGCAAGGAGTACACTCTTGTTAAAAGCGAAAACTTTGAAGGATTGCTGAAATCTTTTGGTATGTTTTATTGGTTTTTATTAAATTAATAATAGTAATTGACCGAGGCTAGCGTATTTGATCGAGGCTAACGTATTTGACCGAGGCCAGAAATAAGTGGTCGTTTTCCTGCCTTAACACTGGCTTGCCCGAAGTCCTTTCCTAGTAGAGACAGTGGGATGGGCCGCCCTGCGAGTTGGTCCGGGATCAACTTTTAAATACGGCCCAAATGCACGTGGTTGCAAGCAATTCCATTGGCTTACATTGGAACTCTAATGGACTTCACATCTTTCAGGTTAGCGGCATGTCTGCGTCTGGGTGCCAAGTGCGTTGTGCCACATCGCTACCGCTGTGGCGAGAACGCGGACCAGCTTTGACACTACGGACCCTTATGTCTTCGCAGTGCGGGGAGAATATCCCGGCACTCCAACCTTAACGACATCATCCGTCGGGCTCTTACCACCGCTAATGTCCCGGCCGTTTTAGAACTAAATGGCCTGTCACGTAGCAATGGTAAGAGGCCAGACGGCATGACTCTTATTCCTTGAAAAATGGGACGGCCTTTAGTATGGGACGCTACTTGCGCCCTATCCACGTCCACCTCCTCGAATCAATCGTTAGGGCTGGAGCAGCCGCCGCATCTGCGGAAATCCTCAAATGGCGCAAATATAACAATCTCGATAGAGTTTATATGTTTGAGCCGTTTGGGGTGGAGACTCTGGGTCGGTTCTGGTGCACATCGTATATTTTGTGATGTGGCCAAAATGCTGGTCGAAGTAACAGTTGACCAGAAGGCTGGCTCATACCACAAAGTTTAAGCATTGCTATTCAACGTGGCAATGCTGCCAGCCTTTGGGGCGATAGCGATGCGATGTGACACAAATAATTTTTTTGTATATACTATGTACAGATATATTTATTAGCTTCATATTATTAATTGCTCTTTTTTGTTTTATATCTAGATTTTAACTTGTAAATAATCGTTCTTAAGTTTCTTTTATTTTGGTTGTTTATAATAATTAGTACATAACATCTGATATGTCAATTCTATATAATTCACTTTACCACCATCATCACATGGGTACTGTTAGGTCCGGGCACTTAGTTGTAATAAAAAAACAACTAGAGTACTAGACACTTATTTATTTTTGTTCCACAATTATTAACCGACTACACTTGTAACGCGGTACTTTTGTCGCTCACACGCGAGACCTCCTGAAGGTCTTTGTCGAATTCAGACCCCTTTGGTAACTTAGTGTTCACTACTGAACCAACTGGCAACACACCATTTAAGTAAAGTCAAAGTCAAAAATCCTTTATTTGTATAGACCAATACAATAGCGTTAAGAAACGTCAAACTTATTAGATTTTTTACAAATACCACCGGCTCAGAACGCCACCTTCACTGAGACAATTCGGCAAGAAACTTAGGGGGGTAGTCTTTTATCTTAAATTGTTTGGCCTTTCTGATAACCATTTCATTTCCTTTTTTTTTAATTAGTATTATACAGCATTGTTTAATGTTGCTGATTGAGGAGCAGCTTGAACCCAATCCGTTTTATCTATCTATCTATCTATCTATCTATATCATCACGCCAGATCCCTTACGGGGTAGGCAGAGAGTACAGAGTTCCAACAGGCTCTTTCCTTACATACCTCTCTGGCTTCCTCTACTCTCATAGTTCGTCTCATACACGCTCTCCGCATCTGTTTTATCGTCAAGATAATTCAAAATTTAGTAATACCCTTTCTTACACAGTTTAGTTTTCATTGCCATTGTAAACTTATTGATAGGCATGTTTGTTGTACTTAATTGCCGCAGGTGAATCAGGTCGTTTTAGTTCATCATGTTTTAGGTTAAGATTATAATTTATTCGTGTCTGATGAAGCTGAAAAAGAACCGTGACCCAAAGAAATTCGCACACCATACAACTAGCACTTTATTGACCCTTTCTAATTCCAAGGTCTTAGCGATAAAGAGGTCCAGGTTATTACGGAGGCGAAATTGACCCAGACAGTGGTGAAGAATGGAGACGCTTATACGCATAAAACGGATAGCAACGAGGGACCCAAGGAGACCAGCTTTAAATCCGGAGTGGAGTTTGATGATGTCTTCGGCGCTGAGAAAGCTCCCGTAAGTTGCTTAGTTAATATAAAAATATTCAGGTTAAATATGCGTAAGTGTTCGTTCGTGTAAAACATCCAGTTTTAAAAAAAGATCAATTTTTAAGCGATATATTGAGTAAAAACATCGATGGTTTTTGTAAGTAGACACCCCTACTACAGAGATAGCGGTTGTGGTGTTTTTAAACCTAATAATGGTCTCACAAATTGAGGTAAACGAAAAAAAGAAAGAAAGACATAATTTTTCTGTAATTTCTTAAGGACAGGTCATGACTTCATGACGACGGATACTATAGATACGAGTATTAAGTCATACTCCACTGATACCTGCTGTTGGCGTTCTGGTGGTCCTCTGCCAACCCATTTACCACCGGAACGCGGCTGCCACTGATAAGATCCAGTAAGAAACTCAGGAGGTTTGTTTTTTATTTTCGAGGGTCTCCATGCACGGTTATCTGGTGCTTCCAGATGCCATCGAATGTGGTAGTGGTTAAGCTTTATTGTAAGAATTGTAGGCTTGATAAATTTCAACAGCAGAACTTGCCTTTGCCACTGCACTGGATCTTCTAGGTGAAGTATGACTTAACACTCGTATCTATGGTCTTCGTCGTTATGAAGTTATTACTAATTTTTAAGTAATTACTCAAAAAAGATCAGTCAAGAGTCTCCGTAACCTGCGAGCGTATATTAGACGAACTAAGAGAGTGGAGGAAGCCACAGAGAGGTATATAAAGAAAGAACCTGTTGCAACTCTGTACTCTCTGCCTACCCCGCAAGGAATCTGGCGTGATGATATAGATAGATAGATAGACTCAACAAAATGTTGTATTTCTTTCTTTTTCTCTAATAAATTTAAACAAAGATGCAATATTGAAATTTCCAAGTCACTAGCAGGGTTAATTACCCTTGATTTGAACACGGCAGTCTCAAAACGCTACAAGTGCCTATTGATATTGGAGGATTTAATTCTATTTCAGATCAAGAACTTATACGTAGTCGACGGCAACACAGTGACCCAAACCATGAAGGATGACAAAGGCGAGACTGTTATAAAGAATGAATACAACGGCAACGATCTCTTGGTGGTAAGTAGATGAAAACTGCGCGACTATCACGGGTGGTAAAACTATTCTAGATACTTTGTTTAATTTTTTTATTAGAAAAAAACGTAACCCCATACCAGGATTTATTACTATGTCGTTGGTACGTTTACAAACATGAAAATTCACATACACAAATACCGGAACAAATAATTGTATATCACACAAAGATATTTTCCGTGCTGGAATCAAACCCGCGACTATTAGACACAGCCCCTTCGGCTTAAGGTCTTAACTACTGCGCTAGAACGTCCGTGTGGCTCAAGTGATTAGCTTCTTGGACGCACGTCAAAATAGTCTTTTCTATACGTCAATGCAATACAATTCTTTAAACATTTTTTCTCGCGCCAAACTTGTGCCAATGATAGGCAAAAGCGTCTCTCACCAATCGAGGTCAAAGAGAACAGGAACAGTCCACGACGTGAACCTGGATTAACGAAGACAAGTTTATGGCTACCTGCAGGAACTTATAAGCTACCCAAGGTTCCAACTTGGTGCCTTTCGAAGTACGGAGATACCCAACATTGAAATGCAAACGGTCACCTATCGCAGACTGACCGAGTAAAACGCTACCTAATCGTGATCGCTACAAACATCACATTATACCGCTAAAAACTTCTCAAGTTGTAAAAATTATGTACTTAGGTACGCGCGATTTAACCTGGCCGGATTTAAATTAGCTTCTCCGATCAATTACGCGTTCATGGTATTAAGATTATTATAAATTTTATTTTACATTTCATTCCATTATATTTTATTCATGAGCTATAAAATAGAGATATACAGCCATTTACAAGTCTCCACTAAAAGAAATAGAGTAGAATTAATCGATTCGACAAAAAATCCATAGTGTAACAAAAAAATATACGTATAGATAAAAAAATACAAAGAAAAAAACATTCAATGAATATTAACTGCTCAACTAGTCGAACTACTTCAGTTTGTTATACTTCTCGTCAAAAAATATCGAAACAAGCTTACTCCTGAATATGTAAGACATCTTAGCTATTAAAGTTCAATTATCTTATTTTATTCTATAAGCAGTATTAACGGATAACAATTACATGATTCTGGGCGTGAGTCGCGTATCTGTTTCGTAGCAAACTTCAATCCGGTCAAGTTAAATCGCGCATACTGTATGTACGTGCAAATATTATATTTTAGATTCCTTGCAGGGTAGACAGAGAGTACAGAGTTTAAATTCTATATAGTTTGGCTCATACACTATATAGATAGATAAATATATTATTAAAATAAATAATTCTTTCATTTCAGACCATCACCAGATCCACGTGGAATGGCGTCGCTAAACTTTATTATAAAGCCAATTAAATTGATTTAAATTATTAAATTTATCAATATAATGAAGTGTACTTAGTATTTATAAAATACATTTATCTGCAAAATGAATTTTTTTTTTTATGTCACCTCTTAGTACAGCAAACTTTCAACTTATTTTATTTGATAAAGCCTCTTCTTCATTAGAGGAAAAATATGCGTCATGTGTCGTTTGTGTTGCTTGACAACTTGTCCCGCTACCTATGTGGTCTACTTTCATTTAGTCAGTAGCAGCGTGTTGCCGAAGAGACTTTATACATCGTTCGTGCATATTAAAGGTTTCACAACATACCTCTATACACTATGACTTCTGTTTCTCAACTAAAGCGATGCGACACAAAATTATAGTGCACTTCCCGTTGACCTAGAACCATGAAATTTGGCAAGAAGCAAGGTTATAAAGTACAAGTAAAGGAAAAAATCCGAAAATTTTTCATTTACAACTATATCATATAAAAAAATATCATTTCCCTCATATCCGATGAAAAATTAGAATAGCGCCGTCTAGTGACATATTGTGGAAATATACTTCTTTGTCCATCCCACAAAAGATCTGGCGTGATATAGGAAATAAATACGAGAATTTTTAATTTATAATTATATCATATAAAAAAATATTATTTTCCCTAAATGCCGATAAAAACTTAACGCTATATAGTGCAAGCAATAAGTTGATGTGCGCACGGAGTACACCTCTGCCACTCCCGCTTGGGTATGCTTGGTCCCGAATGTAGGCGTACCGGTGTGTGTGAATTTTTTATACTGAAATAATTGAGTGCCAACGTTTTCATTTAAATTGTAAAATATATATAAAAATAACCATCATCACGCATATTCACCAACGATGGAGGTTAGGTCTCATGTAATAGGGGGCGAGCCTAATGCCTTTACATCGGGCACAATGCCAGTTGATACTGAAAATATTACTATTGAAAAATTACATTTGATCCGACCTGGGATTCGAACTCAGGACCTCGTCTTTGTTACATCCGAGGCCATAGGTAACACAAGCTTTTATTTAACTTGTATTATTCGTAGGTCTGTCTGTCTCTTCGGTTCAAATCTTGATCAGTTCTGTAGACCCGGTTGTTGTCCAGGGTCTGATGTTGGAAGCGGAGGGTTCCAAACACAACTACGTAACTACTCATTACAACTCCACCGTGTTTGGGCTCGTTAGATTTGCCTTGATGAGTTTTATAGACCCGAATGATGTCCAGGGTCTGATGATAGGACCGGAGGGTGGCCAATAGAACTTCCCAACTACTGAACATAATCCCGATGTATTGGAGTTTGTTGGATCTATCTTGACAAGTACAATAGTGCTAATCTGTCTTCGTTGTGTTTTTGCCATAGTTTTCTTGCCTTAGGGTTTCATAAGCTTCTTTTAAAAAGGACCTGTTTTAACTAAAATTTTGGTTTATATAAAAATTTTGGTGATTCTTTTTGCTGCGGGCTTAGTGTAGCTCGAGGCTTCATTTTAATTTCATTGGTATTGGATCTTGGTACGAAAATACACCAGGAAACTCCTTAACGACAAACAATACGAATGTGTAGATTGAGTTATTATGAGTTTATGACCTTACTATAGAACTAAACAAAATATTAAAGGACCTCAAAAAAGGACGTTTTTATGAATTAATCTGTATACATATTTTTTATGTATCTTTACGATAACTTCTTTGTTCATAAAGCGATTATAATGTTGATAAACAATTATACTAAAAAACATCTTTTAAAAATAAGCTTTTATTGTGAAAATACGACGGAGATATTTTACTAAGCTGAGGAGTTACTTTAGCTTCCTTCCCCCTCAGACCCTTTTCGCTACCTAGGTATATGATACTTGTCTAGATAAATCAAACGAGCCCAAATACGATAGAGTTACGTTGTATATTAGGCGAATTCATATGGACACCTTCTGTCTCCACCACAAACCAGACTCTGGCAACTGTAGTCTATAGAACTTTTCAAAACAAATCAAACAAGCCCAAATATGATGGGGCTATCTTGTTTAATTAGAAGTTTTAAGGGGTCACTTCACGTTATCATATCCCTATAGTAGGTACTAATCAAGACAAACCCAACAGGAAAATTGATTCTAATGCAATCGATTAGAATTAATTCAAACATAGATTTTCACTATAGTTCAGTCATTTTGACACTCGCCTATAGCGCCCAAAGGCCACCCGGAATCTCACAACGTAGTTCAGATTCGGCCCTAGATTCAGCTGGTTTTCTGCCGAAACTGAAACTACAATTTTGCGCTGAAAGTGACCGCAATCGAAACCGGTACGGAACCTTCAGAGCCCGAGTCCTAGTCGCACTTGTCCAGTTATTTTCGATGTTTACAAATGTTTTTGGGTGATAGTGCCTTTTTTAGACTTTGAGGTCGAGCTTATGACCTTTAGTTATTTATTCAACTCACTTTGCCTATCAGGCTGGCGAAAGTCTTGTAGACATAACGATTTATATTGTATTTGCTGTCTTTTTAAATCCGTTAAAAGCAAAAGCCGTGTATCCTCAATAGGTACTATATAACTGTCTACTTTTCAATTTAGGTGCATTATACTGATTTGCCATATTTAATCTGACATGTCAATTCAAATTGTCATTTCGAGTTGACAAATTGAAGTATTGTATCTATAATACATATAAAATTACTATTGTTAATTTAAAACAATGTTAATTTAATATCCCTTTAGAAGGTGTATTACTAAATATAATTAGCGTTGTTTTTTTCTGTGGCGTTGCATATTACAAAATGAGTAACATTGAATTTGAAATATGCCAAGTAAAAACAAGTAGAGTAGGTGACCTTAAAATAAAATTTATGGCAAATTTTCCACTGGATAAAGATCGGTAAGTATGTTTTTGTTATAATACTATATTCTACATTCATTTACAGACATCATAGTTCTTGCGGTTCAGATAAATAAAAATATTAAAAACAATAGTGAACTTATCAGTCCAGTCATGTTATCGATTCCTTTCATTCTTAATGTTATAACATACCCTACTATGAGTTTTTCTATTTTTTTGACACGTCATCATTTTTTACAGATGTAAACCATTGCTTGACCAATGAGTGGCGGTACGTGGCATATGAAGACTGGTGTATATTTCTATAAATATTCTGGATCAATTAAATAAATTAATTATAACTATAAATTTTTGAATGGTAGTTAAAATGGTAAATTTATCTTTTTGTATATTCACATCATTGGAAATTCAGTGCGATTACGTAAAATCATTATTATTCTTTTTTTATTTCATTGTAAGCGGCAGTACTACCTGCTGAAACTGGTAAGCTACGGAACCCTAAAAATGCTATATATCGATATCGATAGATCCATTAAATTTAAAGTCAAGGCTACATCCCTATTCTTTTTTTTATGTTGGCAGTATTTTTTTATTCGGTTGGCAGGGTATCATAATTTTATGTTGGCAGCAATAACATTTAATCTTATGATGGTGGTAGAACTTTGCGTGTAAGTTCCATACAATTTGCAATTTCTTGCTAAAGTAAGAAAGAAAGAAAGAAAAAACATTTATTTGACCAACACACTACAGAACAGAGTAAATAGGCAGTTATGTAAAGTAAGGCACAATTGTGTGGGGCCAAATAGGACTCTGGCTCAGCATATTGCTGCACTATGGGTATAGTGCAGCGCTGGTATTCTGGCAGAACCTTTATAAGTGGCGTCACGGGTAATAAAATAAACTGTACATCTACATATATAAAGATACTCGTAGAAAATAAATATGTATGCAGATGAAACTCACATATATAAGACAGCACTCAGCTTAGAAGAAGGCTCTCATATAACAACATATAACATGACGATATTGACAATGACGTAAAAAAAGGTCAACTGCAAAACAAGAAACCATAGACAAACAGTGATAGCCTAATGGTTAGACCGTTGGACTCCAAAGTCAGAGGGCTCGGGTATTCAAACCCAGGTACGCACCTCTGTCTTTTCGAAAGCATGTGCGTATTAAAAATTAATTATCACTTGCTTTAACGGTGAACGAAAACATCGTGAGGAAACCTGCATACCTAAGAGTTTCCCAAAGGTTTGTGAAGTTTGTCAACCCGCACTGGGTCGGCGTGGTAGACTATGGCCTAAGCCCTCTCAGTTTGAGAGGAGGCCCGTGCCCGTCGGTGGGACAGTTTCTTAATAGGGCTAATATTATAAACAAACACTCTCGTTATGTCAAACTTGTCATTTGATAAATAAAAAACGCACGTGTGACATGAAAGTAATCATCATCATCTCAGCCTATACTTGTACATTGCTAAACATAGGCCTCCCCAACCGCTTTCCAGCGTAACCGGTCCGATGCCACCTGCATCCAACGACTTCCTGCGATTTTCACAAGATCGTCGGTCCATCTGGCAGGCGGCCGTCCTACGCTGCGCTTGCCAATACGAATCCACTCTAGAATCTTTCTGCCCCAACGCCCGTCCGATCTTCGCGCTATGTGGCCCACCCATTGCCACTTCAGCGTGCTAATCCTGAGGGCTATGTCGGGCTATGAAGTAAATATCAAAACATTATTATAATCTTTGCACCAAATGATAAGAAATTGAGAAGAATGGCGGATAATCATTGCCATATGAGGGTATTGGTTAGTATTGTGAATTTATTCCTTGATCGATGTGGCCAAAAGTGTATGTTATTTACTTTGTTTCTTAACAATTTTGGTGTTGTTTGTAGGGTAAGCAGGGGACGCAACTTATTCCTTACCGACATACGTCAGAAACAAACGGATTGTTCAATACCAAGGACATGCACACGACAGGACTGGCTCCTCTCGGCTGCCTATATAGTTTGAACACTCAACAAATAACCTCCAACACAGAACGTGCATAATTTATTTGTAAGTCTTTATATTACTGTTTTGTGTGTGTATGTGTGTGATGCTAGGAGTATTTTTTTTTAGTGTTAGTTCTCAACTGTTTTAGAGCTTATATATATATGTTTTTAGAGCTGTTTTTAGAGATTATAGTTATGCCCACTCTAACCTTTCGTATAGGTAACCTTTTGTATATATCCATGATCAGACCTAGGTTTCTAGCCTCACAGACACGCTCAACAGCCTGACTGTCAACTAATATTTTGCTAGGGACCTCCTGTATTTTCTGTAATTTTCTTTTTGCCCATGAGCATATATTTTGATTTCTTAGGATTGAGAATTAATTAATTTAGTTTCGCCTAATTAGATACTCGGGCCAAATCACAGTTCACTTTTCTTACAGCATCCAAACAATCAGAAGGAGGGAAGAAATAATATAGTTGTAGATCATCAGCATATAAGTCATAGTGCCAATGTGTGATTTCCTGTAGGATGTCAGCGCTATACAAGATAAATAGTATTGGCCCAAGAATCGATCCCTGTGGAACACCACGAGGAACAGGCTGAAGTGAAGATCGAGCTTTAATGCCATCAAACTTAGTCAGCTCAACACACTGCTTTCTGTGCTCAAGGTAGCTATGGAACCACTTCACTGTCTTTGTGTCAAATCCATAAAAGGCAAGCTTAGAAAGAAGTAAAAAGGTTTTTATAGAATCGAACACTCGTGAAAACTCAAGAAACCGGCGGGTGTGGGAGAAGGCGCACCCTCATACCCTTTCTTATATAGAAACCTATGCCGGCCCCTCTTCCCCTACGGATATTATCAGGTCGCGGGGAATGGCAAAGACAAAAGCCAGGGAGTGCAGGCGCTATCTCGTTCTCACCGGGTCTAAGCCAGGTCTCATTGATAGCCAATATATCGGGTTTTAAGCTCTCTATGGCAACATAGAATTCGTCATGACCAGTACCCAGGGATCCTGCGTTGAATAGTCCAACTTTTAAATTATGTAGATAATTAGTATTTTGAAAATTAATTTATAATAATTAATTATTGATTTGTAAATATACACGTGAATCCTGTAAAATAAAATATGTAATAATGTCCAAGACGGATATAACGCCCGGAGTACTTTATAGTGATATGTTATAAGTCCATTTTAAAAAATGTATATGTATTCAGAGCCAAAGTAAGACACAGAATGAGAGTGAATACATATATAGCGAAAGAATACCAGAAGTGAAATATAGTTATCTATAATACCAAATAATATAAATACTAAGTATAAGTATAAAATAATGTAAATATTGATATAGTATAATCAAAAGGATATTGATTAATACCTTCCTTGGTTTTCCCCACAAAAAGCTTAAAAACTGTTACATTGCATAATAATGTTAAATAAGGCACATGTAGAAAAACAGATATAAGAAGATGACAGAGACTTAGAATTAACATAGAACATATACAGTAGGAGACCACGAAATCAAACTTGGGCTAGACCAAAAACACTTTGAAGATCTACGTCAGATCTAATAAGGTCCACCGGTCAACCATCGCCCTGCCTGGCGTAGATGCCGCCCCGTCTCGTTCAAGAGTACCGCCATTGCTGCTTTTGACACTCTTCGTGGACACGATGAAATAACTGGCGGTTGTGGCGCGTCAGCCTCTCGTTGACGTAAATGCGGGCCGCTGAGCCTGCACGTCCGGCGTCAGTGGCCGAGAGAGTGTGGCGCACGCGCGCCGAGCGCAGCAGTTCGTCGCGCAGGAGCCGGCGCGCCAGCCGCACTACCACGCGCCGCGGCCGCGATGCGCCGCTGCCCTCCACGTCCACCACCGTCGTGGCCGCCACCCGCTCCGCAAACACTAGGTCACGCTCCTCCAACTGCACTCCGAACTTCATGGCCAGCACCGAGACTGCGTGCAGAATGTTCTCACCCGTATGAAGTTATGCCTTTTAAAAAGTAGTGATTATATTCTCTTTGAGTTATCAACATTCATGTCAGCGAACAGTCAAACTCAATAACATTCTGTTCCACGAATGGCTCAATTCAAACTTCGGTAAAAAAAGATTTTATTATATAGATTAGATATTTTGAAAAATAGGTAGATTTCAAGAGTACGTTGGAAGATTGGTAGCTTAGAGTCAAAATAGGTAGATCTACTAGAAAGTTAGTAGATAGACTGGTCGCCAGACTTACCAGTGATGTTGGATAACGTCACCTGACTTCGCCCGTCATCTCAAGTGACATGTGTCGCAGCACTTTTGTCCCCTCGCGAATACGAAGCTCTAAATAATGATTATTTTTTTTTGTAATTAGTAGGTACAGATTATTGAACACAAGTTTCTGCCTGCGACGACAATAAGCTTCGAGTCCCACGCCAACGTCACTGTGACCAAGTGAAACCAGCCACAGTCGAGCGTCTCCCTGCTATACTACCTTACATGAAAGGAGTCACGGACAAGATTGGCAACATCTTGAAGCGTACTTCAATTAAAACATTCAATAAGCCGCCGAAAAACATCAGCCAATTTTTACCATCTGTCAAGTGTTACATCCCTTAACAAGATGCAGGAGTATACAAGCTTGATTGTAAATGTGGTCTCTCTTTTATAGGACTAACAAAAAGACCAGTAAAAACTCAGGTTAAAGAACACATAGATTACATAAAACACCGTCGCTCAAAGAAGTCTGCAGTCTGTGAACACGTCCTTGACCGCACCCGCCATAACATCAGATTTGATAGACCACTAATCCTCGTGAAAGAACACCGATTCCTACCAAAGATGATTCGCGGGGCCATTGAAATTAAAAAGCATCCTAATTTCAATAGAGAAGATGGCTGGGTGCTTCCATCGACTTGGGATCCGGTAATTAATATAATCAAATCCAAAACCAAGCATAACACTGCAAGGCCTCAAGACACCGTGAACTCATTCTGCGTAGATCAGACTAACAAAAATAATTAAGAAGTTTGAGGGTACCCCAGAACAACTATGCCTTTTGGATGTCTAACACCTCAGTTCTTCTCGTGACCATGGGTGCTGCAAATATGTATGTTTCACCGAGCATTTTATGGAATCAGGTCATGAGAGTTTTTTAGCTATTCCTAACTATGAATTAGCGAGCTATTTTTCGAGACAAAATAAAAAACGCGGAGGATGCTGCATTACGGTAAAATCTAATATTAAATATGTAGAACTTGAATATGTGGCTTAGCAGTCTGTACAAGGAGTGTATGCATGTTGTGCAGTTGAATTGTCAGACTACCAACTAATAATAATATGTGTATACAGGGTACCTCAAATGAGTAATTTAGAGATTTTTTTCCTAAAATTAGAAAATATATTGAGAAAAACGTGCATAAAACGAACCAAAAATATAATTCTTTGTGGAGATTTTAACATTGACTTACTGAGAAGGAACAAGACAGCTGCAGAATTTGAACAATTTCTTCTAGGTTTTAATTTGACGCTAGAGATTCGACAACCAACTCGGCTGGTAAGCAATTCATGCATTGACAATTTTGCACATAGCTTTACTTGAGGTTGCCAATATAATATACTTGACCTAGGGCTTTCTGACCATACAGCGCAGATACTCAAACTCTGTAACTTAAAGGGAAAATCTGATATTACGACATGGACAATGCGTAAACAAGACATTACAAAAGAAAATTTGATCAAATTTAAGTCATACCTACAAAGTTTGACATTTTCAGAACTGTATAAAGTAAATGATGCCGATTTAGCTTATGATAGATTTATTGATATTTTCTTACTTTTTTACAATCTATGCTTTCCGATAAAAATTGATCCGATTAACAATTAATAATCTAAAAAAGAACATTAAGTGGATCTCAAAAGGCATAAAATTGTGTAGTAGGAACCGTAGGAAACTGTTATGGCAACAAAGACTAAAACCGAGCTTAGAAAATAAAATTAAGTTTAATAACTACAACAAAAAATACAAAAAGATAATAAAATTAACTCGAAAAGCACAGAACAATTACTATATAAAGACATCAATAAATAAATCTAAAGCAACATGGAACATTATTAATAGCTGCAAACCAAATTGTGATATTTCGAATTATAAGTGTAATGTTGGTGGAATATTAACCATTATATGTTTCTATATGTGCATGAGTGAAGGTAATTGTAACAAAGTGATAAAACGTGCCTTTTCGATTTCCCTCAAAACGGCCGTCGCAATTGGTATGTAAAGTATCCATCACTTTACTATCCAGGGTGGGGCACTTCATCAATTTCATTATCATCTTCGTCATCAAGTTCATGGGGTAGTTGAATTAATTTAGAAATGAATATTCGTAAACTTTGTACAATGGCATAATGAAAACGCAATTGCCAAGAAAAAAAATAAAACTACAGACCTATTGCTATTTCATCAGTAATGTCAAAAATATTTGAAAAGGCTAAATATGAAAGGCTTTACTCATATCTTGAAAATATGATATATTATGTGACGAAAAAAAGGGATTCAGAAAAAATAAGACAATAAATCTAGCTATTTATGATTTCCTATCCATGATAATTAGGTTCATATTTGGCTTGCGCAAATATGACCATGTATCCGAATTTCGTACAAAACTCAAGTGGCTACCCATTTGACTACAATTAAAAATTTAGACGCAAAAAAAAATTGTATGTGCAATTTATGCAGACATAACTAAGGCATTTGACTTTGTAGAACATGACCTGCTACTTGACAAATTATATGCAATAGGTGTAAGAGGTAACGGACTTGAATTGTTAAAATCATACCTATCTTATAGAAAACAAATTACCGAAGTAACGAGAGTATGTCACAATACCAGGAAGGAAAAAACATTTAAATCCTGTGAGCGAATAATTAAATATGGAGTGCCACGAGTGAGTGTGTTGGGTCCATTATTATTTTTAATTTATATTAATGATATACCCCAAAATGTGATGTGTCCAATGGTTTTGTTCGCAGACAATTGTACAATTTTAGTAAGTAGTGATAACGTAAGTGAATACGAAAAAAGCATTCAGGCATCGGTATTTGACCTAATAAATTGGCTAGATAGAAATAACTTAAAGATTAACCTAACCAAAACAAATTTAATGCATTTCTCAAAATAAGCACGTACATCATTTATGACCATAAAATATAAAAAAGCTGAAGTTAAGCAAATAGAAACGTCAATATTCTTAGGCCTACACATTGATAACAAGTTAACATGGAAACCACAAATAGAGCATGTTGCAAAAGATTGAATAAATGTGCATACGCATTGTATAATTTGTTAAAAATTGTAAATAGAGAAGCAGTACTTGTTGCTTATCATGGTTTAGTTGGCTCTATCTTAAGGTATGGTATTATATTTTGGGGTAACGCAACCAATAGAGAAACCGTGTTTAAAGCACAGAAGCGGTGTGTGAGGGCAATTTGTGGTTTGAAAATGACAGATAGTTGCGTACCCTTCTTTAAAAAATTAAAAATTCTAACAATGTCATTACCATATATATTGGAAATGGCAATTTTCGTAAAACAGAACATAAAATTATTTAACAATATAGCAGATGTGAGAAAACTACCAATTAGAAAGCAATATGAATACCAAATCACAAATAAAGCTGGTTGTAAAAGTGCGGCTGCCAGAAAAAGCGTATTAGGTATGGCCGTCCATATATTTAATAAGGTTCCAAATGAATTCAAAACCTTACAAATAAAGGAATTCAAATCTGAATTGTCAATGTTCTTAATAGCAAAATGTTATTATAGCATAAGCGACTTCTTAAATGACCATGAAATTTAAACGGTGTTTGAGTTACATATTAATTAATGTCAAATTATTACAATATATATACAATGACTTGTTACAGTATGACATTTAGTATAATTTGCTGTTGTTGACATAATATTTTATTATTGAATTATTTTTATTTCTTTTTAACCAAGTATTAATTTCATTTATTATTACAATGCATTTCTGTATACCCTTAGCATGCACTTTGTATACCTGTGTTACTTGATTGTTTTTAACCGAATAATGTTTCCATTTTATTATTAACATGAACCTTTGTATACCCTTAGGGTGAAACATAGTGAGACTGTTCATAGTATTAAGATCTAATTCCATACCTATGTTATGACAAATAAATAATTCATGCATTCAAAAAAAAAGCACTCGAAACGTCGGGAACTTGAAATCAAAAATAAACCGCGATAAAATCCGAAAAATAGTATTATTTAATTTCAAATGCATTTCTTAAACATATTTTTTCTCAAAACGCACTCATTCACATACAAGTTTCATTGTTAATTGGGGTCTAAAAGTGCTTAAAAAAAATAAAAGCTTAAAATTTGGAAATTCGATTTTCGTATTGAATTTGCGAAGCAATTATCTAATTGGGGTATAGTTACGTAATCAAAATAATTTCGCTAATTTCTTTAAGGTAGTGAAAAATAATAACTGATTAGGAACCACTAGTTCATTTGATAAGGGCTACATTTAAATACCTATAACTCGACGACACACACCTATAGTTGTGTATTTTGTAGGTACTAGATAAGCGAAACCTTATCTTTGGTGGAAAAATGAGTAGCTATCTTGTTGCCAATCAATTTGACATTACACGTAGGTAATTATTATGTTGCCGATATCATATCCAAATGAAAAAAAAATAAGCACATGACACCATCACGCCTATATTTAATACCTTGTCAGCCTTACGCGAGTTAATAAATAATTAATATAAAAATGTAGTTTTACACCTATATTTCCCAAGCGGGGTTGGCAAAGGTGTACTGAGTACATCCACCGCCGAAGATATTAAGTCCCATATAATAAGGGGCGAGCCTATTGCCGCTAGTGTGTGTGTGTGTGTGTGTGAATGATCTACGCTGTTGGCCGCGGGGCCTTTACAGTGTCACCGGACAAGAGGGTGAACGTGAAACCACTACGCTCGAGCCAAAAGGCAAGAGGACAACTAGCTCAATGGCGTCTCAAGAAAAAACTGCCTTGGCTTGGGCAGTCGCTATGGGGGAGGGCGTATACTTGGTGTCTCGCCGTGGTGCTCTGCACCGTCCGGCGGGCAAGGGATTCTTCGACCTCGCCGGCGAGGTCGGTGTCTGATCCTGTGTACCGTGTCTGTATCCGAAAAAAGGGATATAAGGGCATCGGGAGGGTTGGTGAGAACATGCCGCGGATAGCGGTAGCGGCTGATAGGATGGGGCGAGCCTATTGCCATATAACGGGCACAATGCCAGACTCCGGACTCTTACTGGGAAGTATTCGTTAGAAAAACTACATTTGTCGAAATCCTGAATCCAGAACCTCGTGATCACAAAGCGATGCGCTTTCCCACTAGATGTTCTTTTTCTATTATATATCTTGAAGTATTTCAGTACGTAGTCTGGAATTATGCCCGGAGGCACAGTACACCTCTGCCACCCCCGCTTGAGGAATATAGGCGTGACAGTGTTTATTTTTTTAATTTTAAGTAACGGAATAATAATTAGTTTTTTTCTATTTATAGATAAATAGATAAGGAACGGAACGAAATAATGATTCGTTTTTTTATATGTAGATATCATCAGGCCAGATCCCTTGCGGGGTAGCCAGATGCAGATTTCCAATATTTTTTTTCCTTACCTCTCTGGCTTACATCACTTTTATAATTCGTCTCATACACGCTCGCCGGTTAGAGAGACTTACCTTGCCCTGAGGTTATTTTTATTTAGTTTATACTTTGTCTGAGTTAAGGCGCAATTCCTTGGTGTGTGTAGTATAGCGACCTTTATGGTCACGACACGATTTATGGAACGATGAGATGTCATTCCGTTAATAAATGATGCCACGGAAAACTGGGGTTTGATTTCTATCCTGAGGGAACATCATAGTGTGTGTGTGATCTACGCTGTTGGCCTCGGGGCCTTTACAGCTTCACCGGACATGAGGGCGGGCGTACAACCACTACTCTAGAGTCAGAAGGGCAAGGGGCGCAATTCCATACTCCGGACTCATACTGAGCAATTTTTGTTAGAAATACCGCACGCAGTACATCTTTACAACACCCATTTGGGAAATATTGTGTAACTGTCCTTAATTTTTTTTATGTGTAGTATGAATACCATACTTCGCTTCTTTTAAGCCTTATGACCTTTAGCCCGATTTCGCCGGCGCGCTTTTTTTCAACCGCTTTTTAAAAATATACCATTATAATATTTTCACATAAGATGGGTAGTGACAGTTCTAAGTGCCAAACGAAATTAATATTTCATTCAAAGGTATAAAGGCCATAAGTATAGAAACAGGTCATGCCTTTTATTGCCATTGGATAAAGTATAATTTTCTTTGACACTTACGACTGTCACAGTGCCCTTCTTACATGTAAAATACTATAGCTATTTGTATTCCAGCGCTTTAACAAATCCTGTTGAAAAGGCGCTTAAATGAAGGAGGGTTTAGGTTACCAAAAGAATGCAACCCTTAACTCCAAAATTTTCAAATGAAAAATTATGTAGGAACACCAAACTCGATGATTGATTATAACCCGTATTGCAATATGGAACATAGCTATCATACAATCAAAGTGCAATAAACACCCAGATAACGGTGTTTATCATTTACTTCAATATTACGTGTAAAATATATAAATGTCGGTCAATCCATTTGGTCGTTTAGTTTAACGTGGGAGATAAGGCGCTAAGGATCCAACAGCTACAATGTCTTTCATCGGCAAGGAGTACACGCTTGATAGGAGCGAGAACTTTGATACATTCCTCAAAACTGTTGGTATGTTTATACCACTACTATTTCCTTCTCAAATTCCTTGTGAGGTAGGCAGAGAGCAGAGTTCTAACTTTCTTTACATGCTTCTCTCGCGTCCTCCACTCTCATAGTTTATAAATATTTTAAAGAGTACATAATAACGTTTTTGTAATGTGAATAATGATCAGTGGTATCTGTTTTCCCCGAAGAAGTAAAGTAAGCGTACATAGTACACCTATACTTCCCCGAGGTATTTTTGATTGTTTTGGGGCGATCCTGCCACCGTTTTTCAAGATCTCAAATATTCAAATCAAATCACAAATATCTTTACAAAATGTTAACCTATTATCAGACGTTTAAGTGATAAAAAATGAAAAATAGAAATCGAAAGTCCAGACCAGGATTTGAACCGTGGACATCGTGCCAAAGCAAACATTCCACCGACACAGCTGACACAGCAAAGGAACAAAATGGATCCCTTAAACTTCGCTCTTGTATCGATAAACTTCTGAAGTTTAAATTTCTAAAAAATAGTGATATTTAGAAGCCTGTTAAATTAGTGTCCTGATAGATACAGGCGACCTGAACTTAATACCATTAATTATAGTGTAATGTAGGCTACATTAAAATAGTTACTTATTCATGCGCTTTTGCGAGTAATGTACCTTGTTCACTGCCAATAAAGCTGGCCGTCATGGTAATCTTTCGAGGAAACATTTTCCTGTTGGGGATGACTTTCGGGTGATGATGATTTCTTAGAATAAATATATTCATGATTTATAACATGATTTTTGACTGAAATTGGTCGCATTTTACGACATTGGCCGATAGTAGACGAGCTAATCTTTTATCCAATATCCATATAGATCCACTATCTACAAAAACTACTTCTGATTTTTAGGTGTAAGTGACGAGCACATCAAACTCACCGAAGGTTTTAAGTCCAGCCAGACCCTGATCAAGGATGGTGACACCTACACATACAAGGTGAAGAATGTCGAGGGACCCAAGGAGATCGTCTTCAAATCCGGAGTGGAATTCGAAGATGTCATCGGCGCTAGCAAAACACCCGTAAGATTTTGTCATTAATTAAAAAGTTACTTAATATAGGACCTATGAACTGGTGAAGATCACAGATTAAAGCTGGACGCGTACTGCATAAAGCCAGACATTATGGCGGTCTTTGGGGAAGGATAGTCCAAAAACGTCCACTTTAGAACAAATCCTGCAGTAGAAGGTTTCGGCTGGTAATGATAATAACTTCAAGCTCATTTCCTACACTCCTGCTCGGAGTTTTAAAGATTGGGATGCCACAGAAATTACAGACAGATACGTCGGTGTATAGATATCAAAGCTATCTCTAAGGAGACGGGTGAGGAAAGTTTGGGTAAAGCAGTTTTGTTTCCCTCAAGATACGCTAAATTGAACGAGGCGCAAGTAAAGGGCACCGATGCGTTCAGCTTGGAGATCCTGAACACCACCTCTTCTCTGTCCCGAAATAGCAACCGAAGGTGTTTAACGTCTGATACGCTTCAGTTTTCCCCACAAATATTATTTCAAGATACGCTACAATTAGGGTGGCGCTCGTAGTTTGACGATGACGACGCATTAAGCAGCATTTGACACGATTAGGCTGAGATGTCTGACCGTTTGTGGAATTTCCATTTTCGAGTATTTTCCGTACTTCAGAAAGCACGCTAAGCCGTTGATCCTGATTGCCGCTTCATATGGTAGTCGTTAAACCAATTGAGAAGCTTTATATGCGGTTTGATAAGTTAAAATATATTTTCTATTTTAGATCAAGACCACGATCGTGGTTGATGGTAACACAGTCACTCAGACCATCAACGCTGAAAAAGGAGGCGCTGTCTTCAAAAAAGAATACAACGGCGATGACCTTCTTGTGGTAAGAGATATGCAAGTCTTATCATTACAAACCCATTCACGAGCAACTTGTGCAAATCTGTACACGATACACAAATAAGCGGTAGTTTTTATAGCCAAGTTAACTTTCTACAGTCATTAACTGTACTTGGAAACGGAAAAATGTATGGCAATGATAATTTACGACAAAAAGTCATGTTTTCCCTGCCAGTCCCTTAATATCGCACATACTGCCTATCCGGCATCGACCTCGGCGGCGAGGTCGAAGAAGCACTTGGCCGCCAGCCGCTAAAAACCATTACGGCGATAGTATATGCCATCCCCCTTAACGACTGCGCAAGCTAAAGCCGTTGCACCTTGAGGCGCATTTGAGTTAGTTGCCTCCTTTTACCTTCCTGCTAGAGTGTAGTGTCGCATGCTTGCCCTCTTGTTCGGTGATCTCTGTGATCTATAAAGGCCCCCCGACCAACAGCGTAGTCATTAACACACACACACTACCGATTGTGGAACGGGAATAGATTAATACTTATGACTCTACTAGGCTCGTATGTTATATTTTTAAAGCAATCAAAGTATCCATTATGGCAAATGTAGAGTACCGTTACTCGATGATTTAACTCTCAATGAAATTCTGTATTGAAGATTGTTTTGTGATTTGTGTGTATCGGCTTAGCGACCTGCGTGTGTCCAGCGCATTTTCAATAACATTATTTTATTGATTGGTTGGTGGTGTTTTGTGTTTAGCCTTGCACAAGTATATCATTAAGTAAATCAATTATTTTTGCAATGTTATCACTGCTTATTAGTTTTGAGTTCCTGTTGCGGCATTTTGAATAGTTTAGAGCACCTACGGTTACAGGAAAGTCAATCTTTTCTGTGTATTTTCGCACCTACCATATTTGTCTCTACGCCGCCCGCACTAAGAAGTAACGTAAGTAACTTGTAGAAAATACCTCAAGAATTAAGTCCCCTCTGTATATAAGTGAATAACAAATAAATAAAGCTACTCTTTGTCCAACCTAAAATATAGACCGCACCCACGATGTAGAAACATTACCTACCGTGGGGCTTTTAACGTTGAAAAAACAACGTGCTATGAACGCTGGCCCAAAGGAATCGTATGACGGCGTATAGTTTTTGTTAACTGTAGATATTAGACAACATCTTTCGGAATACTTTTGTAATTAAAATTATTTTTGTAATATTTCAGACGATCACAAGCTCTATCTGGGATGGCGTCGCTAAGCGTTACTACAAAGCAAACTAAAGTAATTTAAGTTATTCTATTTATTTTTATCTGATTATATTTTATAAAGACAAACATTGTTTTATTTTCGTAACATATAAGTAACGCAACTTTCTGACATTATTTCCTTAATGGTACAATTAAGTTACTGAAATAATAAAAACAAAGGTTGGAGCCTCCTTTTAGGTATAACAAATACTAGGAGACTCCGCTCTTCTATAACCATTATCTTTCAGTGTAACACTGCTGAAATAAAGTGTGTGTGTGGGTGGATGTGTGTGTGTGTGCATGCGTACGTGTGTGTGTGAATGCTGTGTCTGTGGGTATTCAAGCAAGTTAGTAGTTAACTAAATAAACGCTGCTATAATCGATAAAATTGGTAATATTTATATGTGTTGTGTATCGTCTTGTGTATCAATATATATGTAGTAGTTTTGTATACCATATATATCTTTATATTGTACGCCACTAACTACCCTTGATTTTTATCTGTTGCTTGTTCCAACGTACTGGTTGTCTGGATGAAATTGGTCTTAGCAATAAGACTGCCAATTGTACCTCTATCTTAAGATAATATCGTATTTTATTTCTCTGCAGTATTTTCACTGGTGTACAATAAAGAGTACTCTATCTCTATGCTTTGTGATAAGTATGTGCTAATAAATTAAGTAACTGATTTTAATAATGCCTCTACTGCATCATAATCGAGGGTGTGACTTAAGTCACAATGTCATGGCTCTCTTACAGTCATGTAGCTTCATTGGGTATATATTGAATATCCTATTTATTTTATTATACAGAGGGATAAGCAAATTCTAGGGTGCGATGTTCGAGAGATGAGTGAAACCAATCAATATTTTAAAACACCGAGTTACATAGACTTGCACACTAATATGCTTAGGCTATACTACACCTCCCTCTAAAAAGGGCAAAAAAAATCTTCACTTTTTTTCCGTTCAAGTTGAAACAAAAGTACAAGTTTATGAATTTATGCACTAGTGATTACATGAGTATCGATTATATGAAATTATGCACTAATGATTATATGAGTATAGAGTACATGATTTAATTATAAACAAAAATGCAACGGCATTACATTATATTTTTTTTTTGTTTAAAGTATATATCATTATTTATTTCTTTATCATTACATGCATATATAAAAGTTATTATATTTTTTTGTATATAACATGGTAAAATAGAACATTTTAAGTTGTCTTAGCAGAGAAAGTATGATCCACTTCAATTCATATTCTCGTAAGTCTACCGGCGGCATAAGGTAAGGCCTTCTGCATTTTTAAAACCACACTTAGTATATATACTTTCCTAACAGTAAGTACGCCACTGGCACTATACAGCAAATTCGTTGGAAAGTAGTAGTGTTTAGAGTATATGACTTCCAGTAAGTGACGATGGGCTCTTTCTACTTCGAGAAATCTAGTTTTAGCAGCCCCTGCCCAGATAGATAAGCAGTAAGTAAAGTTCGTAAAAGTAAGTTTCGTACTAGAAACTTTCTCAATAGTGGGACAGTTATAATTATCTAATTGTGCTACATTGCACCTATGAATTTTTATTACAAATTTAGAGTCGTGTTGACTTCGATCAATTGGAACAAAACACATGTAATTTGTTTTTATGATTTTAAGGGTTAAAAGGTTTTTCTCAAGCCATGAGGCAACCTCTGTCAAACTAGTCTCCACCTGACTGTGCACCTCTTTCCAAGAAGTACCCGTAAATATCAATGCTGTATCATCAGCATAAGACAGACTGCGTCCTTGGTCTAGTGAGAAAGTGCATTGCTTGGCAATCACGAGGTTCTGGGTTCAAATCCTAGGTCGGACAAATGAAGACTTTTAACGAAAAACTTATGAGGCCGGAGTCCGGAATTGTGCCTGGTATATAAAAACGGGCTCGCCCTCTATTACATGGGACCTAACATCGTCGGCGAAAAGCGGGTGTACTCAGTACACCTCTGCCACCCCCGCTTGGGGAATATAGGCGTGACGGTGACAAGCACCTTGAGGAACGCCGAAATATACATTTTCAATACTGCTAAAAATATTACTAACTTTTACACGTTTTTTGCGAATACCAATTGATTCTAAATTCTGGATAAGAATGGGGACAGACACGGCATCAAAAGCTTTCTTGAGGTCCAAAAAAACTGCTAGGAATCTTCTTTTCCTATCTTATTGTTCTACAATGATTGAGCTTAGAGCAGTGATAGCATCTTCTGTGGATTTTTCATACCTAGCCCCATATTGCGAATTAGATAAAATGCAGTGTTTGTCTAAATATTTCAATATTCTTGTATTAATTCTTTTTTAAATTATTTTCGATAAAACTGGAAGGACGGAAATTGGTCGATAATTATTTACATCGCGTCATTCACCATTCTTTTAAAAATACACCTCTTTCGAAACAAAAGTTAATTAAGTGAGCTATAATTGGAGTCACTATATGACAGAGCTCTAAGAATTTTGTTGGGATTTTGTCTCATCCGGGTGCACTGGAAGACTTAAGATTAACAACAGCACACTATCAACTTCTTAGCTATCAGTATCTAACAATACACATGAGGAAAACTGTGAGCTGAGTGACGTGGTTGAATATGTTTGCGATATGTTGCCACGGGTGATTCCTTCCGCTAATTGTTTATCTATCCCAACAAAATAATTGATTACAAAATTTGCTGACTCGTCATGAGTGGGTTTTATATTTAATAATTCTGTGTTGATAGTTTTTATAATATTTATATTACTTATAGTTTTGATATTGTCCCGAACTGCCTTAGAATTTTTTGTAGCTTTAGCTAACTGTTACTTAATAGTTGCAAAAATTACGTTTTAATTTTTTTTATTAGCGAGTTACAATCATTGCGATACCTTCTATATGCAATCTTAAGAATCTCATTTAAAGGGTCATTGCATTGTATTTCTATTTTTAATACATTTTTAATTATCCCAGGCTTAATTACGCGTTTACTTTTAGAAACTGTTACAATTTCAGTATTTTCTTTTATTGATACGGTTATTTTATTTATTTATTGTTCTGTAACTATATTAGGGTCACGACATGAAAGTAATTCTTATATATTTTAATCAACTAAACTATTAATAGCTTTATTGAAGTGATTATTTATGTTTTAGGGGCTGGAATTTTATTAATAGTTCTATCTAACTTAAGCAGTATTGTGACAGACAGAACAAGCACATCCACTTCGAAATGTAACTGACTAAGGAAAACTTGAAGGTCATCAAAATCAGAATATACACTCCTTATATTATGTGAGACTACTGTCAGACCTTTGTTTGTAATTTTATAATAGTTCGAAACGTCTTCAAGACCACATATCATACTTTCAGTAATATCCATTCCATCTAATTCATTCTGTCTATTTAGAAAATCATCTATATTTTTTAAAAAAAGTTGTATTAGTACATATAGATCCGACAACAATCACACTTACGTGGAGTAATATATATGTAGAATGTTTATATGTGGTGTGAATTGTATTGAAATACCAAATAGGGTATTGCATGATGTGTCATCTAATGTAAAATGTATGTATAATATGAGCAGCATATTGTATATATGTGTAATTTTGTGACTTTTTAAGTTCTACAATATGCCAAATAGTATGATGTGAGTTCAATGTGAGTTTAGAACATTTGTATGAGTAGTTTTGGATGTAGAGTGTTGGAGATGGCAAAGATGTGTTGTATTCATTTAAATTTCATCGACTCTGGTAGGCCCCAATGTAATGGGGGGTGAACTTATTGCAATTACCAGTCAGAACACATCAGGAAAGCGCTTATTTAAGTTAGAACGCCTCTACTTCTCTACTCTATATGCAACGACTGAATCTACTTTGCACTTTGGTGCACTCTTTCCTGACGTAGAAAAGGCTTTAAAATAAGTTTTATAAGCTACTTTCCCTGGGAGTTATGGCTAGCCATAACTCCCACTTATACTAATTTTAAATGGTTTGTTAAAGAAGAAAGGATTGGTTAAAATCACTATTTTTGTTACTGTTTCAAAATGACATAAGTATTGTATCGTTTAATACATGCTAGAATTCCTCAAGGTTCCGCACCTTGACCCCTTATGTCAAGATTTTACTTAAATTATACTCAACAAGTATTTTTACAAATCATCCTGGAATATTCACTCACTTCTTCCCCGCTCTTTTAGAATGTCACAATGCGGGAATGATAAGAGGATGAACCGAATGCGGATTTGTCGGGACAAATTTGTACCATTCTGCTATTGTAACCTATCGAACAGCTCAAAAATGGTTCCCAACTTGGCTTAACGACTCGGCTCGCCGGAGCGCTCGGTGCAGAGAGACAGGTGCTATCGCTCCCGACCGTGATATCATCCATGGTTGGGAGCGAGAGCGCCTGGGCGGCAATGGCGGCCTTTTGCGAGGCTGTCATGTCCGCAAAGGAGGAGGCATAGCGGGTGAGGGAGGAGACGTCCTCGAATCCCGCTCGCAGACGGCGCGTTGGGCGAAGGCGCAGGGACTACGCCCGAAACGACCTTCGCCCACCGTAATCTCGGCCTGCAGGCGTCGGGGAGGGCACCCCGGCGCCCTAGCACTTAGCAGGCCCGCGCCGGAAAAGCGCTGCGTCCGCGCAGCCTCCAAAAGGTGGTAGGGGGAGACCGAACTCCCCTACACGTGTCGAGGTCCGCGCCAAACTGCGGACCGAGCCCGCCGGTGCCACAGAGGTAATGCTGGTGACGATTCCTGTGGGCCGGCAAAAGGGCAGTGGGACGCCGAGGGGTTTTAGTGGGTGCGAGCCCTACATAATCACCCGGGCCGTGCCCTAGGCCCGGGGGAATGCGTTAGGCATTTCCCCTCGTAAAAAAAGGGTTAATTACTTTTGATTTATACACAGCAGTCTCAAAACGCTACAAGTGCCTATTGATATTGGATGATTTAATTTTATTTTAGTTCAAGAACTTATACGTAGTCAACGGCAACACAATGTCCCAAACCATGAAGGATGAAAAAGGCGAGACTGTTAAGTGACTGAATGAATACAATAGCAACGATCTCTTGGTGGTAAGTAGATGAAAACTGCAGGACTGGCATGGGCGGTTAACTTTTCTCGATACTTTGTGATTTAAGTCTTGTACGCAAGTCAAAATAGTCTTATCTATACGTCATGCAATACAATTCTTGAAACAAATTTTCTCGCGTCAAATTTGTGTTACTGATAGACAAAAGCGTCTCTCACAAAACGAGGTCAGAGAGAACAGGTATAGTCCACGACGTGGACCCGGATTAATAGAGACAAGTTTATGGCTGCATCTACTGTGTGACTTCTGTTCGTTAACAAAAGTGACGCGACGACAAAGAACAGGTCGCGCGATGTCGCCAGCTGTGTTGCCAAACCTAATTTTATGAAGTTGGTAGAAAAGGTGCTAAAAATTAGTAGATATACTAACTCGTACCAGTGTAGTGTCTTGCACACTTTGCAATACAAATACTGTTTACCTGTTGAACTTTCTTGAAGTCACCTTGCATTTTTTTCCATGTTTACAAATATTTTTGGTCATAGTGCCTTTTATGCTTTAAGGTCGAGCTTCTGACCTTTGGTCATCTATGCAACTCACTCTACCTATTTAGGAAAAAACGCGAATCCTAATTATCATTTATCACTATCCCTGTCAGCGAACAGTCAGTCTCAATAATATTCTGTTCCACGAATAGTTCAATTCAAACTTTGGTAAAAAAAAAGATTAAATTATATATCTCTATCTATCTATATCATCACGCCAGATCCCTTGCGAGGTAGGCAAAGAGTACAGAGTTCCAACAGCTTCTTTCCTTACATACCTCTCTGGCTTCCTCCACTCTCATAGTTCGTCTCATACACGCTCGCCGGTTACGGAGACTCTTGACTTGTCCTTCAAATAAGACTCGGTCTATTTGGTCATGGTAAGATAGTCTAGGTCTTCCCTGGCACCTACATCCTTCCACTTTCGCATTGTATATCTGTTTTGTCATTCTTTCTTCTGACATTCTTTGTATATGCCCGAACCAACGGAGCATACCCTTTCTCATCTTTACACCGCTACTATCTTTCATACCTACACATTTACTGTACTAGATAAATGAATCCTTATCTTTGGTGAAAAAATGAGTAGCTATCTTGTTGCCAATCATTTCTTTTTTCTCTCTTGATTCATTTAATAAAATCCAAATTTAAACATACATTATTTATTTATCTATCTATCTATATCATCACGCCAGCTCCCTCGCGGGGTAGGCAGAGAGTACAGAGTTCCAATAGGTTAAACATACATTATAATCTGCCAAACTACTTAGGAATTTGTCGGCTGTTTTACATTACACATAGGTAATTATTATGGTGCCGATATTATATCCAAATGAAAAAATAAATAAAAATATATCATCACGCCTATATTTAGTACCATCTCAGCCTAACAAGGGTTAAGAACAGCAACAGTTAAGAACAGAGGGTTAAGAGCTTAAGCCGCTCTGCCCACTGCGTCTAATAGTCGCGGGTTCGCGTCCCGCACGGGACAAATCTTTGTGTGATCCACAATTATTTGTTCCGGTCTGGGTATTTGTGTATGTGAATTTTCATGTTTGTAAACGCACCCACGACACAGGAATAAATCCTAGTGTGGGGCTACGTTTTTTAAAAACAAAAAACAAAAACAAATTAAAAAAATATATGTATATTTTTCCTATAGAAAATCTCCCAGTATTAGTTCGGAGTCTGGAATTGTGCCCGGTATATGGCAATAGACTCGCCCCCTATTACATCGTGCCTAACATCGTCGGCGAAAAGTGGGTGTACACAGTACACCTCTGCCACCCCCGCTTGGAGAATTAAGGCGTGACAGTGATTCTTTTTTAATTTTAATTTACAGAAAGTTGATAAGTACTTTTCTATCCATCTATATCATCACGCCAGATCCCTTGCGGGGTAGGCAGATGGTACAGATTTCCAACATGTCTTTTCCTTACCTCTCTGGCTTCCTTCACTTTCATAGTTCGTCTCATACACGCTCGCCGGTTAAGAAGACTCTTGACTTGCCCTATTTTTTTGTTATTTAGTTTATACTGTAATAAGCAGTGATAGTCTAGTGGTTAGACCGTTGGACTGCAAAGTCAAAGGTCTCGGTTCAAACCCAGGCACCTGTCCTTTCGAAAAGCATGTGCGAATTGAAAATTAATCATCACTTGCTTTAACGGTGAAAGAAAACCTCGTAAGAAAACCTGCATGCCTAAGAGTTTCTCGAAGGTGTGTGAAGTTCGCCAACCCGCACTGGGCCAGCGTGGTGTGCGGCCTAAACCCCCTCAGTTTGCCAGAGGAGGCCCGTGCCCAACAGTGGGACAGTTTCTTAACAGGACTAATATTACATATTATTATTATAATTTATACTTTGTCTGAGGTAAGGCGCAATTTCATACTACGGATTCATACTGAAAAATTTCGATAGGAGTATTGCCTGCAATTCACCTTTGCATCGTCCACTTGGGAATTTATAGGTGTAAGAAAAGGTGGTTTATTTTTTACTAGCAGTTTTCCGCGACTTCGTACCCGGTCGACAACAGTGCCACCTACCAGGTCTATGTTATATAGCCTATGTTAATTCTGGATAAGGTAGCTTCCCAATGGTGACGGAATCATTAAAATCGGATCAGTTGTACCGGAGATTACCCCGAACATCCAAACTCACAAACTTTACCTCTTTGTAATATTAGTATAGATGTAGAATACTTAAATTTAGAATCGGTACCCACGCTTCGCTTCTTTTAAGTCTTATATTTTTAAACCGTATTCGCACGAGCACTTTTTCACCACACTTTTTTAAGCGCTTTCTATAAATGTACCGTTATCTTTTTGTTTTATTCCAGCGCTTTACCAACGCCCGTTTCAATAGCGCTTGTGTGTATGATGGGTTAGGTTTGGCTTCTGAAAGAACACGAGATCTCCCGGCACCGAAATTTCCAAATGAAAAATTACGTAGGTAGACCAAACTCTAGGTAAAGTTTGGTGTATGACACATAGTTATCACGAAATAAGCGTGCAATAAACGCCCAGATAACGGCGTTTATCATTTACTTAGAGATTACGTGTAAAATATAAATATCGGTAAATCAATTCAGCCGGTTAGTTTAAATTGTGAAATAAGGTACTAAGGATCCAACAGCCACAATGTCTTTCTTGGGCAAGGAGTACACTCTGGATAGGAGCGAGAACTTCGATGGATTCCTCAAAGCTGTTGGTATGTTTGTACTACTATTTCCTCTTCAACTTCCTTGTGAGGTAGGTAGAAAGCCCCTCCTATTAGCCGCTACAGCCGCCCGCTACATATTCTCACCCACTCTCCCGGTGCCCTTATTTTGCTTCTTTCGAATTCACATACCGCACACAGGATCTGACACCGACGTTGCCCGCCGGCCGGTGAAGCCACCATTGCGAGACGCCTAGTATATGCCCTCCCCCATAGCAACTGCCTAGGCCACTCCTCCTTGAGGCGCCCTTGAGCTAGTTGCCCGCTTACCCTTCTGGCTCGAGCATAGTGGTTGCGCGCTCACCCTCTTGTCCAGTGAAGCTGTAAAGGCCACGCGGCCACCAGCGTAGATTACTCACACACAGTAGAGAGCACAGGGTTCCAAGGAGAACTTTTCTTACATACTTCTCTCGCTTCCTCCACTCTCATAGTGTATACATATTTTAAAACGGACGGACGATTTAGCGCAGTGGTTAAGAGCTTAAGCCGCTCCGCCCACTGTGTCTTATAGTCGCGGGTTCGATTCCCGCACGGGACAAATCTTTGTGTGATCCACAAGTATTTGTTCCGGTCTGGGTATTTGTATATGTGAAATTTCATGTTTGTAAACGCACCCACGACACAGGAATAAATCCTAGTGCGGGGCTACGTTTTTTAAAAAGAAAAAAAAAAAAAAAACGCACAAATCTTGTTTTTTTGAAATGTAAATATTTATCAGTGGCATCTGTTTTCCCCGAAGGAGTAGACTAGACGTACGTAGTACACCTATACTTCACCGAGGTAGTTTTGGTTATTTTGGGACGATCCTGCCCCTGTTTTTAAGATACGTCATATCATAAATATCTTTACAATTCTTTACGTTGAAGTGACGAAAAATAAATTAAAATTCCAGGCCTAACCCTGGACATCGTGACAACTGCCTTGTTCTACCAACAACATTCTACCGACACAGCTTACACTGCAAAAGAACAAAATGGATCCCTTAAATATCGCTCTTGTATATACAAACTTCTGAAGCTGAAATTTCTAAAAAATAGTGATATTTAGAAGCCTGTTAATTTAGTGTACTGATAGATACAAGCGACCTGCACTTTATACCATTAATTATAGTAGCCTATATTGAAATAGCTATTACCTATTGAACTGCTCGTCAGCCGTTGGGTTAACCCAATGGCCTACATTTTTGCGAGTAATTGTCCACTGCCAATAAAGCTGGCCGCCATGGCAATCTTTTAAGGAAACTTTAACCGGGACGACTTTCGGGTGATGATGATTTCTTAGAATAATTAAAATCATGATTTATAACATGGTTTATGACTAAATTTGGTCGCATTTTACGACATTCGCCGATAATTTCTACTATCGGCGAATGTCGTAAAATGCTAATCTTTTATCCAATATCCACATAAGGCCACTATCTACAAAAGCTACTTCTGTTTATTTAGGTGTAAGCGACGAGCACATCAAACTCTTCGGAGGTTTCAAGTCCAGCCAGACCCTGACCAAGGACGGTGACACCTACACGCACAAGGAGAAGAGTGTTTCGGGACCCAAAGAAATCGTCTTCAAATCCGGAGTAGAATTCGAAGATGTCATCGGCGCTGACAAAACACCCGTAATATTTTTTCTTTAATTAAAAAGTTGCTTGAACTAGGAACTATGTATTACTGGTGAGGGTCGTGGATAAATGCTCGATGCGCACAATACGAAACCAGACGTAATAGCAATCTTAGGTGGAGGACAGTTCGAAAACAGGATATGTCTTGCAGTGGACGTTTTCGTCAGGTGATAATCACTTCGAGCTCAGATCTCACTCTCCTGTGAGAGATTTAAAGATTGGGCTACCTAAGGGATTACAGACATCTGGTGTGTCTGCTCCTATCGTAAAGTTAGCAAAGCGATTTCCAGGGAGATGGTGGTACGAGTAGCTTTAGGTACCCAAAAAGTGAGGGAAAAGCAGTTTTGTTTCCCTCCAGATTTGCTCAATTGAACGAGGCATAAGTGAAAGGCACCGTTACGTTTAGCTTGAAGATCCTGGACCTTGTCCTCTCCGTACAGAAAGAAGCATCCGGAGGGCCTCCTTTGTGTGTTCCACACCTCAGCCTTCGTGATTATTTCAAGATAAGCTATATTTACGGAGGAGCTCGAAGCTTGTAGATCACCAAGATTAAGCAAGGTTAGGCTCAGTCAGTCTAAGATGTCCGACCTGTGGCATTTCCTTTCCGTGTGTCTCTGTACTTCAGAAGACACGCTAATCCGTTTATATCAGTTACCACTTCATATGGTAGTCGCTAAGCCAATCAAAAAGCTTCGTAAACAGTTTGATAAGATCAAATTGACGGACGATTAGCGCAGTGGTTAAGAGCTTGAGCGGCTCCGCCCACTGTGTCGAATAGTCGCGGTTTCGATTCCCGCACGGGACAAATCTTTGTGTGATCCACAATTATTTGTTCCGGTCTGGTTATTTGTTTGTAAATTTTCATGTTTGTAAACGCACCCACGACACAGGAATAAATCCTAGTGTGAGGCTACGTTTCACAAAAAAAAATTATAATAATAATTATTTTCTTTTTCAGATCAAGACCACGATCGTGGTTGATGGCAACACATTCACTCAGACCATCAGCGCTGAAAAAGGAAGTGCTGTCTTCAAGAGAGAATACAACGGCGATGACCTTATTGTGGTAAGAGATATGTTATGCAAGCTTAATCATTGCAAACCTAAGCTAATCATAATCACGGGCAACTTGTGCAAATCTGTACACAATACGCAAATAGCTTTTACAGCCAAGTTAACTGGCCCTTAATTCACTCTTTTCGAATGCACACTGGCGCTTCGCATACTGGGAATCAGACACCGACCTCACCGATGAGGTCGAAGAAACACTTGCCCGCCAGCTGGTACAAAGCACAATGGCGATAGCGACTGCCTAAGCTGAGGCCGTTGCACCTTGAGGCCTCTTGAGCTAGTTGCCCCCTTTGCCCTATTTTGGCTAGAGTGGAGCTGTTGCTCGCTCGCCCTCTTCTTTCATAATCCCTCGAAAGAGTCAAAGCGCTATCGATTGGAAAAAGAATAGATATAAAATACTTACCACTTGGCTCGAAGCTCTAAGTTAATCTTCTTAAAGCAATCAAACCCATTACGGCACATAATATAAAGTACCGTTCCACGGTTATGTAACTCTCAATGTAATTCAGTATTGAAGATAGTTTTGTGACTTGTCTGTATCGACTTAGCAACTTATGTGCGTTGAGTGTATTTTTATTAAAATTACTTTACTCAGTAAGGATGGAAAATACACTGCTGACATAGAGAGAAGAGTGAGTTCAGGGAACAGAGTGAATCGTGCGATGGGAAAGCTACTTGGAAGCCGGCACTTAAGCCAAAAGGCGCAGCTGGCCATATATAACGGAGTGCTTGTCCCAACGCTGTTATATGGCAGCGAGAGTTGGGTATGTAAGAAGGAGATTGAGAGTAGGATAAATGTGGTGGAAATGCGAGCTCTGCGGAAGATTTGCGGAGTGAAGATGACTGACCGTGTTCGCAACAGTATTGGTGTAAAGATGAGAAAGGGTATGCCACGTTGGTTCGGGCATATAGAAAGAATGTCTGAAGAAAGAATAACAAATCAGATATACAATACGAAAGTGGAAGGATGTAGGTGCTGGGGAAGACCTAGACTATCTAACCATGACCAAATAGATCGAGTCTTATCTGAAGGACAAGTCAAGAGTCTCCGTAACCGGCGAGCGTGTATGAGACGAACTATGACGGTGGAGAAAGCCAGAGAGGTATGTAAGGAAAGTACCTGTTGGAACTCTGTACTCCCTGCCTACCTCGCGAGGGATCTGGCGTGATGATATAGATAGAAATACAGAGAGATTATTTTACTGATTGGCAGTGTTTAGTGTTTTGAACAAGTTTATCGTTAGTGCTGTTAAACAAATCAGTTCCTTTTTCAGACCCCATAGTGGTTTATTAGTTTTAAGTTTCCGGTGCGACGTCGACGAAAGCAGTCACAGAAAAGTCAGTCCTTTTAGTGTATTTACGCACGTAGGTGCGCTCTTGAGGAATTAAGTCCGCTATTGTACATAAGTGAATGAAGAATGAATAATACTAAAATAAATAAAGCTACACTTTGTCCAACCTACGAAAAGCGCACCTAACCTTTGTAAGCGCACTTTGAAATTAGCTTCATGAAACGCACCCATGATATAGAATTGTTATCTAGTGTGAGTGATGGTCACTTATTTAAGTACTGACCGCGCCCAAAGTTACTTGACCTTGGTAATCGGACGAAAAACTGTACATTACCTGTGGCCGAACGGGATGATATGATGACATGATGATATGGCTTATTGTTTTTGTTAAATGTAGTTATAAGGCATAGAATAATTTAGTTATTAATACAATTCTTTTTGTAATATTTCAGACGATCACAAGCTCTAACTGGGATGGCGTCGCTAAACGTTACTACAAAGCCAACTAAAGTAATTTAAGTTATAATATTTATTTTTTTATTTTTATCTAATTATATTTCAAGAAGACAACCATTGTTTTATTCTCTTCTCTTAAGTAATGCAACTTTCTGACATTAGTTTGCAGATGGTACAATTAAGTTGCTGAAAAAATAAATAAAGACCGTCATGCCTATATTCAAACCCCAAACGGCGATGCGGCAAAAAGGTATACTGTGGTCACCCACATGTCGCCAATGAAGTAAGGATAGCTCATCGCCATTATAACGGGCTCAATCCCAGGATTCGATTAAAAAACCATACATCTCAGAATAAAACTATGCTAAGCTTACACTTTACCCTTTGGTGCAATGATGCCTGAAGCAGTAAGGCTTTTGACAAACTTTAATAAACTAGCTTCTCTTTGAATAATGGATAGACTCGTACTAATCTTGAAAGGTTTTGTCAAGCAGAAATGAGATGTTACAGGTGTCGTAGCTCTTATACGTACTGGAGACCCTTAAAGTTCTGTAGTTTGACCCCTAGTGTTAAATTTTTACTTGAATTACTTTTATAATTATTTAATTTTATTAGATTTACATAGAATCTGCCATGGCATATGCATCGTTTTCACGTAACTCCTGATATCTTCAAAAGTCCCAAGAATATCTTATATTATAAGTATATCTTAATTGGTTTAGACTGGCATTACAAGGGCCCCCTCCTATAAATAGATAGACATAAAATAGATCATACTTTGTAATGTTGGAACTTACCGAACGACTCATCGACTTTCCTTAACGTAAGTTCCATAAACAGTCATCTTTCACTTCACTGTCCAAACCTTAACTTTCTGCTTCCTAATCTTTGTGATCACTAAGAATGCCACAGTTTCGCAGCGCAATAAACTTATCCTTAAAAACTGTTAATACGAGGAGGGATCAAAAAGTAGTGAGAATGAGATAGAATATAATGACTATTGATAACTTAATAATTTATTTTTCTACATAGTTTCCGAGTCTCTCTACACACCGAGTCCAGCGCTTTTCCAAGGCTTCAATCCCTTTCACAAAAAAAGTTTTGTCTTGGTCCTACAAAAAGGTCTCCACGGCATCCATCACCTCGTCTTCGTACCTGTTTCCCCTTAAGTATTTTTTCAATTTGGGGAAAAATCGCTAGCCGCCAGATCTGGTGAATAAGGGGGGTGGTCAACCAATTCGAAGCCAGCTTGCTGAATGGCAGCCATCGCAACTGCCGACCTGTGCGCGGGTGCGTTGTCGTGATGAAACAGCACGCCCCTTCGAAGTTTCCCTCTCCTTTTCTCTTTGATGGCATTCCTCAATTTGAGAATTAAAACTGCATAATATTGGCCTGTAATAGTAGTTCCACGCTCCAGGTAATCAATCAACAATATTCCTTCTGAGTCCCAAAATATTGAGGCCATAACCTTGCCAGCCGATGCCACGACACAAAACTTCTTCGGGGTCGGTGATGATGGCCGTTTCCATTGCGAAGATTGCTGTTTTGTCTCAGGATCCAAAATGATGGACCCATGTTTCGTCCATTGTTACGAAACGAGACAAAAAGTTTTAAGAATCTTCTTGAAACTTGTCCAACAATATCTTCGAAATGTCAAGTCGATTTTGTTTCTGACTGTCGGTTAACATTCTCGGCACCCATCTTGCGGAGACTTTTCTCATATTCAAAGATTGTTTCAATAGCGATTGAATACTTCCATATGAAATGCCCGTTTCTTGAATTAAGTATCGGATGGTAACTCTTCGATCGCTCAATACAATTTTCTCGACTTTCGCAACATTTTCTTGGGTGACTGACGTCGATGGACGGCCGCAACGATGTTCGTCTTCCGTGCTCGTTCTCCCTACTCGAAATTGAGAAGCCCACCTTGCGACAGTGGAATACGGCGGGGCAGACTCTTCTAATGTTGCCTCCAAATCGCAATGAATCTCTTGCGTAGTTAACTTTTTTAAACAGAGGTATTTACTAACGGCTCGCACTTCGTTTTCCTCCATTTTCGAGAACGCGTTCTGACACGAAGCAAACAAATGACTACCTACATTCAGAAAAAAACAAAAGAGAATCGAAGATTTTTTTTTATTAATATTACAAATATGTATCTGACCCATGCCTGCCAGTATTTTTTTTTTACCTAGGAGTATGTCGTTCTCACTACTTTTTGATCCCCCCTAGTACATCCCGCAGGTACTGCTCAAAATGAAGCTCATGTATTCCCTTCGTTCTCTAAAACTAGTGGCAGTCCCATTAAATGCATCTTAGACTTCGACTTATGCGTACTTTAAGAACATCGTCACCGTCATCCTGTCCGATAAAGCTAAAACATTAGCTAATATAACTTACGTCTGTTCCTTAATGCATAGTAAGACGTATAGATTCTACACTGAAATATCGCCGAAGTATTTGGATGCGAGGTTATATACAATACCAGGAGAATTACTCAGCAATATTATTCAATTCAAAAGAGCTATAAATTGTAATGTACTGAGTAGATATTCATTATCAACCCTAAGTACTTAAACTGATTAGTCATTCTCGTCGAAAGATAAAGAATATAATCCTTCTACACATGTCTACTTGCTTAATTTTATAGCCAATGCAAGTACTTATTACGTACGAGTGTCCCTCGCCCTGACTTTGTACTATTAATTTATTTATTTATTTAAGTGCATGGAAAACTTACAGCATATAAACAAAGTACAATACACAACTTGTATAGGTAATAGAAAGCCAAGTCACTCAGTCGTCAGTCAATAGAAAAACAAGTCTTCACTTCTAGTACAATTTGATACATAGCTAAAGTGTGAGGCAATTTTGGTATTTAGTAGTTATATCAGTACGTTCAAAAGGAATTATCAACCTTATTCCATGGAAAATAAGTTATCGGAAAAAAGTGTGGCTTAAACACCTCCTCGCTGATGCTGCACTAATTGCAAAGGGATCAAGATTAAATTGCTTACATAATTTATTGAAGTTTCTGCTCGCGCGCACAATGTAACTATTTTGCCTATACTTTGTACATGCATTTGGAATACGTAGAGGTGGATTAAAACGGGAAGATTTGCTGGGAACATTAAAATAAATTTTGGATAGGAGGTCAGGACAATCGATTTCATTATTGAGAATTTTTAATAGGAAAATATAATCCGCAATCTCGCGACGATTTATGAGTGGCAACAGATGGTATTTTTTACACAACTGAAGGTAATTTTCAGATCTGTACGGAATCCTTTGATGAAAGCATAATAAATTATATATCTAAATGTTAATAAATAATATATCTAAACCTTCTTCGTAAATCGGTCTATCTATAGGTACAACTGAATGAAAATCTATGTAGTACTTTTTAAGATCAGCTCAGTAATAATATTAGCCCTGTTAAGAAACTGTCTTACCGTTAGTCACGGGTCTCCTCTCAAACTGAAAGGGTGTAGGCCATGCAGTGCGGGTTGGCGAACTACACACACGTTCGAGAAACTTTTAGGCATGCAGGTTTCCTTACGATGTTTGCTTTCACCGTAAAGCAAGTGATAGTTAATTTAAGTTTTCTCTTCTTCTTCATGATCGGAATTACGTCCATTGCAGGAGATAAGCCTTCCCCAGGGACTAGCTAAGCTGTAAGGCGACATAAAATGTAAGTAACTGATAAACCCAACGTACCGGTTACGTACAAACTTTTATCTAAAATATCGTTTTATATACTGCCGTATCGAATAGATTATGGCAAATACTCGTATATAAGTCATACGATATATTGAACGTGATTTATACCTGGCTTAAGTCTCAAGAGCTAAGAGTGAATCATGTCTTTCATTGGTAAAGTTTACAAATTCGAGAGCCAGGAGAATTTCGATGGCTTTTTAAAGGCCATAGGTATGTGCACAATTTCTTCTTTCATCTTTTACAATGTTACGCTTATATTCCCCAAGCGGTGGTGGCAGAGGTGTACTGAGTACACCCACGTTTCGCCGACGATGTTAGGTCCCATGTAATAGGGGGCGAGCTTATTGCCATATACCGGGCACAATTCCAGACTCCGGAATGTACTGGGAAGTTTTCGTTAGAAAAACTACGCTTGCCCGACCTAGGATTTGAACCCAGGACCTCGTGCTCACAAAGCGATGAGCTTTTCCACTAGACCAACGAGGCAGGCTTTCTATCTATCTTTCTATATCATCACACCGGATCCCTAGCGGGATAGGCAGAGCGTACAGAGTTTCAACAGGTTTTTTGCCTATAAGACTTTTGGCTTCTTCCACTCTTACAGATCGTCTCTTACACGCTCGCTGGTTTCTTTTTATTGCTTAAATTTGGGTAACATTATGTCCACACGTGTAAAGTAGGTAGACAGGCAGCGAAGTAGATAATCATGAAAATGAGCAACTGTTTTTCCTTAAAAAAACGTAATGTTTCCTAGCCATTCTCTAGGAATTAATTCTACCGATTTGTAAGTGCGATTATAAACATATTAAGATACCATTATATTAATACGTGAAGCAAAAACTTTGTACCCCTTTTTACGGAAATTGCGCGGACGGAGGAGTATGAAATTTCCCACACTTATAGTTTATATAGAGAAGAAATAATGCTAATATTATTTTTTAATGATGCATAATAAATACATTAAATCAATAAAAAAAAACATTACACACACTACCATGTATTTGACACACACACGCATATATACTCTTTTCTTCTTCTTCTTCTTCTTCAAGTTATGGCTTCACACTAATTATAAGTGTATTTTGCCAGTGTCCAGTGAGATATATATTCGTGTTTGTTTTAATTAATTTGACTCCCCGATGAATTTGATGATAACGATGATAATGAAATTAATGAAGGACCCCACCCTCGATAGTAAAGCGGTGGATACTTTACATACCAATTGCGACGGCCGTTTTGAGGGAAGTTGAAAAGGCACGTTTTATCACTTTGTTACAATTACCTTCACTCATGCACGTATAAGAACACATAATGGTTAATATTCCACCAACATTACACATTATTAGTCGAAATAACACAAGTTTTGGGAATTAAAACAAATTGACAACATCACTCTTCGACTTCCCGCCAAAACCTTTTTATATACTCTTTTGTTTATTGTTAAAGTCTGTGGTCCAATTGAGAATAGATTAATATTCTTCTTCTTCTTCTTTAAGGTATGGCTTCACACTAATTATAAGTGTATTTTGCCAGTGTCCAGTGAGATATATAATCGTGTTTGTTTAAATTAATTCGACTCCCCGATGAATTTGATGACAACGATGATAGTGAAATTAATGAAATACCCCACCCTGGATCGTAAAGCAGTGGATACTTTACATACCAATTGCAACGGCCGTTTTGATGGAAGTCGAAAAGGCACGTTTTACCACTTTGTTACAATTACCTTCACTCATGCACATATAAGAACAGATAATGGTTAATATTCCACCAACATTACACATTATTAGTCGAAATAACACAAGTTTTGGAAATTAAAACAAATTGTCAACATCACTCTTCGACTTCCCGCCAAAAAAACTAGATTAATATTGTTTGTATTTAATATTATTTGTCTATAGTCTTACTGAATGTCAAACAATGAAAGAGTTTTTACAAAAAACATCGTTTACAGAGAAGTTTTGTATCATTAATTCAATTATTGAAATCTGTATGTCAAGTTCAACATGAGTTCAACGAACAGCATTTTCATTATCGCATGGTTTGTAGTTACATTAAAAAAAAATTAAAATAAGGTATATTTTATTTTAATCATTTTTTGGATTTTATTTAGTTAAATTTCAAATAATTTGTTTGAAAAAATAGGCAAATTAACAGTGTAGCCTTGGTTAAATCTTTGATTATAGAAGTATAGTCTTTGACAATAGAACCTTAATAATGTTCAAACTTATAATTTTAATTATTTATGGTCGAATTTCGACCAATGGGCGACCACTAGTCCAGATAATTATTTGACCACAAACTTGTAGTCATTCCATTTTATAACACCGGTGTTACAGCGGTGTAAATCAATCTGAGATCTTGTCATTCTCAATTTGTTATTCTGCGTTCTTGCCTATCTGATTTTAATATGGACTGGTATATAAAGTCATCCTTGTCATACATCAGTCTGACCGGTGTGTCTACGGTATAACATCTATTACCTACCTCCCAGTATGAGTCCGGAGTCTGGAATTATGCCCGATATATGGCAATAGGCTCGCCCCCTATAACATGGGACCTAATATCGTCGGCGCAAATTGTCAGTACACCTCTGCCACCCCTGCTTGGGGAATATAGGCGTGACGGTGTGTACTTGTTTGTGGTCACACAAGATTTGTCCCGGATCAGAACCCGCGACTACTCAAATAAGTGGAGTCTCCTACACTCTAATCATTTGACTAAGCAGTTGTCTCTAGTATCATAAAAATTCATAAATACGGTGTAACATAAAAAACGCCAGATCTGAAATAAGTTTGTTTTTATTTGTCAACTGGATCGATTACAACTACCTTTAATGTGTTTAATATTTTTTTGTAATATTAAAAGATGCTTTGATTCCCCTATCTATCTATCTATATCATCACGCCAGTTCCCTTGCGAGAGAGAGTACAGAGTTTCAACAGATTCTTTCCTTACAGACCTCTCTGGCTTCCTCCACTCTCATAGTTCGTTTCATACACGCTCGCCGGACACGAAGACTCTTGACTTGCCCTTCAGATAAGACACGTACACACGCCCTATAAAACGAAAAATAGGTACCTACACAATATTTTTCACTAGAAAAAGTAGCACACTTATTACCGTACCTATTACGGTAAATACTATCTAGTATAAAAAAATATAGCGATAACAGAGTCCAAAGTTAACTTCTTATCGTGTGATAAGATAACTACCGATGTCACCTCTGAGTAATCAGATGACTAAATACAAAATATTTGACGTTAATCCTAGTAAGGTAATCGAAAAATCATGCTGACACGTTCATTTTTATCTAGTACTAGCAGTTTCCCGCGGCTTCGCAAGCGTTCATTTTATATTTACACTAGCAATTTCCCGCGACTTCGTACCCGGTCCCCGGCTCTATGTTTTATAGCCTAAGTTACTTCTGGATAAGGTAGCTTTCTAATGGTGAAAGAATCATTAAAAACGAATTTATTCGTTACAAACACACAAAAATATAAATCTTTCCTCTTAATTATATTAGTATAGACTAGCAGTTTCCCGCGGCTTCGCACGCGTTCTTTTTATATTTACATTGAGGTACGGAGTTAGCATACAAACTTTCATATACCAGTTCATCTCTTTAGAGGAAGATTTTTGGAAAAAACTAAAACATCTATATATTTAATTATGACAAAGAATTTAAATACAATTTTTTATGAGACTACTTTAAAAACGAACGTGTACTGAGTTTTCCAGTAGAAAAAAACGACTTTGTTTAGCCTAGGTTTTAAAACCAGGAACTCGTGATCGCCACACTTATTATGCATCGCCCTAAAGACTGTATGCTAATCAGAAACTCCTAAATTTATAAATCCTTTATAATTTCTCCTCCTTTAAAACTGTAATCCCAATTTATATCCAGGTCTTCCCGACGAACTCATTGCTAAGTTCCTGGAATACAAGCCAACCTCGAAGCTGACCAAGGATGGCAATACGTACACCTACACTACGGAGGGTCCTGAAGGCACCAGCACCGTCTCTTTTGAATCTGGAGTTGAATTCGATGAGCTGATCAAGGGCATTATTCCTGTAAGTATAAAAACATGCAAACATGTTATTTTTAAGTGGAGGAAATCTTGTACGGGATTTCAATGAGGCTTTGGAGAAGTTTGCGGGGCGTATGGGACTCCTGCCGACTAAAAACACCACACAGCGTTAGTTAGCTTCGGGTTCTCCGCTCCGCACCGGTGCACTTTTGTACCATGCTACGAAGAGCCTGCCATCGGAAAGGAACTAGATTCGCTTGCCCTCTGCACTGACACAGTACCTGCGTCCTTGTCCTCTTCGGGATTGGGCGAGAAGAATGCTCAACACATTATGTAACATCCAACAACACCCAGACCGAAAAAACTATTTTCCTAATGTAATAGGGGGCGATCCTAATTTGACGGTCCCGTAGAAAAAAAGTTATATATGCCAAATATAAATACTGGATTATAGGACTTTGTTCGTTGGACACATCGCTATTGCCATTATACCGAGAAAGATTCCAGTATCAGGACTACTTTTGTTTTTTTTTATTTGACTAAGAGTAGAATTTCAATCAAGTAATCGTAAGGTAAGCACAGTGTCAGATCTTATTGAAGTAAATATTCCACTCACTATGTTTTTCCTGACAAGGGGTAAAAATTAATTTCAATTCACAATGATATATTTTATAGAATTAAGTGGATTACCGAAAATTGTTTTATTAAATTACGTCCATGCCAAATATGCTTAAGAAAATGGCAAAATATTGTTAATGTTAAAATATCAATCAAAATTTGAAATGAGGATCTCATGATTGTCATCCGCTACTAAGGTAACATGGTAGACCAATCCATCTATCTGGAACTTAAAAAGGTAATGCGTGAGATCTAGATAAAAATGATGAAATGGACATCTTTTTGGAACTGGGCAGGGGCAGAACAGAAGCCTTTGACTAGCTTCTGCTGGGCAAAAGCTCCATCATAGTGGTCAGGCCGGGAGGCCTTAGCACAGCAATAGGACGAAAATGGTTTAAAATAGGTACTTGATTTTTCAAATTAAAGATTGGTCAGAATCTGAAATGTACAAATACTTTGTTCGTCAATTTCTTAAATTGTAATCACTGGCATTTTTTTACTTCAGGTTAAGACTACATACACGGTCGACGGTAATGTAGTCACTCAGGTCATCAAGAGCGAAACTGGCACAGCTACTTTCAAAAGAGAATACAGCGATAATAAATATGTTGTGGTAAGTTACATACGACTGTTTGTGTCGTTTTGGAGCGTCTCCACGCTTCGGAAGGCACGTAAAGCCGTTTCTGGTAGTCGAGTTCGACCATTTATCGACCGTGAAAGTAACAGTGTTGGAATCACTTTACAAATAAATTCTTATAAGGGACGGATATATTAAGTGCTAGCTCGGAAATTAACGGCGTATGCGCAAAAACAAATTTAATCATTGTCGTAAAAAAAAAAAAAAAGACTTTGGATTTTCTATTGAGAAAATTACGTTTCATCGTGTATTCTAAAATATACTCACAAATCGTATTTCTAAATATTAAGTTTCTAATCCAAGTTTTTATCGTGGTAGCCCCTTAAGACCGGTAAACTCCTTAATCGTTAAGCCCGTTTGGACTACTTTGTCGTGGGGCCCGTTGGACGGCCAAGTCGTTAAGCGCGTTGGAGGCCTTAGTCGTTAAGAAGAGTATTGTACTCGCAAGTTCCAACAGCAGTGGCCATAAATCTAACTTCACTGCAATGAGTTCTTATAGTGGAGTTTCTATAGGTTAATGATCTAATTTTGTCAACTCGTCAACGGAGAGAAGGCTTGAACAGCTGTGGGACATAATAGGCTGATTTACGTAAGACCATTGAACCTAAGCGTACTGAATATAACTATAAATACAAGATAGGTTTAGAGTGCAAAGTTATGTGTACAGAAACCATACTAACTAATTGCTAAAACACACAAGGTCACAAATTTTTATTTGATTCGAATCCAAGACTTGCTTTTCGGTAGCCACACTACTACTACCAACTTGGTAGTAAGACTGTTACAGACCCATCAGAGTTAATACTCTATCGTAACCACATAAACAATAATTTGTTTGTGATTACGATAGAACGAGGAGATTCTCAGCACAACCGAAATCACTGACATAGCGCTCAGATATGCCAAACTTATCTAAGTGGGATTGAGTGGATAACTTCGCTCCCAGAATTGACGGCCGTAAGGGCAGAGAGGTTCTTTAGTGGCGACCACGTATCAGAAGACGTGGAGTGGGTAGGTTCTGAACAATATGGGCCAATGACCTGGTGAAAGTCGCAGTTAAGAGGTAAATGCGCATAGTACTACCCGATCTGGCGATTATTGGCTCTTTGTAGACGTCTGATTATATATTATCTATATAACCTGCTTTATTCAGACAATCACCGCAACTACCTTCGACGGCGTCGCCAAGCGGTTCTACAGCGCTGAATCTTAGTTTTATTTATTATGTATAATTAAGTATCTAATAAAATATTTATTATTTATAACTGTAGTATATGATTCTTAATTTAATTCTTTATTGTACACACAGAAAATGTTACAAAATAATAATAAAATAAAATGTACAAAGGCGAGCTTAACTCAAAATTGAGTTCTCTGACAGCAAACCTTTGAGTGACAAAGAGTCAAAACATTAAAACAAGGATAGAAATGAGTGTACAACACGAAGGGAATAGTTTTAGATAATAAAATGATAGAATACATATAGATAGAATATACACCTATAAATATACTACACACTATACGATAACATAAAATATACTACTTGATATAATACATACATACATATAACTTACATAGATAGGAAATGTTCTTTAATTCCTTTCTTGAAAATCTGCGGAGTGGAACTATCGCGTATGGAGTGTGGAAGAGAATTCCACAAGCACACTGCACGTACAGTGAATGAGCTATGATACCGGCACGATGTATGCCGAGGAGTACTAAGAAGAAGAGAAGATTCTATGGTACGGTCAGCTACATGAGTCGCTTAACATTCTCAGACTCAAACCGCTTGTACGCTTTTGTTTTGCATCAAATACATTATTTTTGGTGATCGACATATATTTGAGTATGTTGCTAATGATGGGGCTTTAACAATGTTTACCAAAGTTTTTATAATAGTGTATTAACGGTTCGAAATACTGAAAACATCGCTGTCTGTACATGTTATACCTAAGCATCGCAAGAACTGATTTTAGAATAATTAGTGATTGCGGCCATAGAACAGTAATCAAATTTACTGTAATCTGTGGGTTACATCAAATCAAAGTTATTAGAAACAAGATTTTATTTGAGATCAACTAAGGGTTGGGAGAGTTTTTGGCGGGAAATCAAAGAGTGATGTCGTCAAGTTATTTTAATTTCAAAACTTGTGTTCTTTCGAATTATAATGTGTAATGTTGGTGGAATATTAACCATTATGTATTCTTATATGTGCACGAGTGAAGGTAATTGTAACAAAGTGATAAAACGTGCCTTGAGTTTTTGGCGGGAAGTCGAAGAGTAATGTTGTCAATTTATCTTAATTTTTAAAACTTGTATTATCGAATAACAATGTGTAATTTTGGTGGAATATTAACCATTATGTATTCTTATATGTGCACGAGTGAAGGTAATTGTAACAAAGTGATAAAACGTGCCTTTTCGATTTCCCTCAAAACGGTCGTCGCAATTGGTATGTAAAGTATACATCGCTTTACTATCCAGGATGGGGTACTTCATCAATGTCATTATCATCATTATCATCAAGTTCATCGGGGAGTTATATTCATTTAGAAACACGATTATGCATCTCACTGGACATTGACAAAATACACTTAAAAATAGTGTGAAGCCATAATTCAAAGAAGATAAAGTAGAAGAACTAAGGGTCTGGTTTTTTGGCGGGAAGTCGAAGAGTGATGTTGTCAATTTGTTTTAATTTCCAAAACTTGTGTTATTTCGACTAATAATGTGTAATGCTGGTGGAATATTAAACATTATGTGTTCTTATATGTGCATGATTGAAAGTAATTGTAACAAAGTGATAAAACATGCATTTTCGACTTCCCTCAAAACGGCCGTTGCAATTGGTATGTAAAGTATCCACCGCTTTACTATCCAGGGTGGGGTACTTCATTAATTTCATTATCATCGTTGTCATCAAATTCATCGGGGAGTTGAATTTATTTAAACTAACACGATTATATATATCACTTGACACTGGCAAAATACACTTATAATTAGTGTGAAGCCATAACTTGAAGAAGAAGAAGAAGAACTAAGGGTCTCTGACTGAACTAAAGATGCTCGGCCACGACTGCGATTGTCTACAACTACTGATTTTCTGATTCGACTTGAACATTAGTAATATTCTAATTTGTATATGGCGACTACTAATTAGTAACTACTAATGGTGATTCGATTAGATTATCTGCGACTCCCACCCGTTTTTGAATTAATTATTCGAATGATTCGCCGCTTCTCGCGCCATTTCCGCGCCAAAAACAATTACGTGTGCGAGTGAGTAGTAACACTCCTGCTGGTTTGTGTTTTAAAGTGCGTTTTAATAGTTTCTAATTTAAAATTTTAATATAATTCGCGCGCGGTAACTAAGTGCTGGAATGAAACAAACTGCTAATAGTACATTTTTTAAAAGCGCTTACAGTGCTTCATCACAAAAAGCGTCTGTGCGAACGTGGGAGTAAGCTGCGATCCGAATGATGCTAACTTATGTTCCTTTGTAGTCTGTGGTGCGACCGATAGGTAAACTCATTATTCTTTCGCCGAACTTTTTATTCATTATTCGTTCATTCAGTCTCGCAAGTAAAAGTCGAATAAGAGGCAGTTAGTAACTAATTTTTTGGCTTTTGTTTTTTGCCGTAATGGCGACAAGAAGCCAATTTTTATAATTTACTGTTATACTCTATTACTACTTGACATTGGCGAAATACACTGTTAAAGTGTGCGGCCATTAATTAAAATAAGAAGAAGAACTAATTTTCGTAAATTATTCGAATAATTCTAATGATTTATAAAGTCGAATGATTCGAATGCAATCATTCGCAGTCGCGGATCGCTAGATTGAACACAATGCAATGTTTTTTTTTACCATTTATTGGGTCTATCTATCTATCTATATCATCTCGCCAGATCCCTAGCGTGGTAGGCCGAGAGTACAGAGTTACAACAGGTTCTTATTTTTAGAAGCATATCTGACTGCCTCCTCAGTCCTCCAGTACATGAAAGTTATTTATTTATTTGATGGAATACCTACAGCTAAAACAGTAATATAGAAACTACATATAATAACGGAAACCCAATTACAGGTCTTTACATGCAGAGGGTTATTAAAAACTTGATTTTATTTCGGATCAACTAAGGACATCAAATTGAATACAAAGCAATGTTCAATTTTCTTTTGCCATTTGTAAGGTTATATGAAAATCTCCAAAACCAATTGGTTTGAAGTATCTTGTCTTTGTCTTTTTTTTTTACTTAGCCCCACACTAGGATTTATTTCTGTGTCGTAGGTGCAATTACAAACATGAAAATTCACATACACAAATACCCAGACCGGAACAAATAATTGTGTGTCACACAAAGATTTGTCCCGTGCGGGAATCGAAACCCAGAAATCTTAACTAAATCGCGCTAAATCGTCCATATGTATGTTAGCCTATGGTTATAAAGGCATTATTTTTTATTGAAATCGATACGTAAAATCGCCGTGAGACATTCCTACTCAATGTAACATACTACCTATCAAATAATAACACTTAAAATTTTTCAACCAAACAGTTTTATTAACTTTCATGAAAGGCTTTCGAAGTATTAATTAAATACAAATCACAGAACACACATAGAGGGTTTCTCTCCCACAATTCTAGCTTAACAGTATACCCACAACATTTACAAGACAAAAAATCATGATTTGTTATAGGTGTAAAAGATTGTGAGCAAAAGTTATTTAAATGACCATCTTTACATGTGAAGCCCTCTATTTTTTCATCACAACACTGACATAAGTATTCAAAGTTCGAATTAAACTTACTTAAAATACTTGGTTCAATGAATTCAGATACATCTTTCTTATATTTCTTACAATAATATTCTACATACTTCTTGGCACCTGCAAAAGATTCCTCTTCAAAATCATTCAGTGATAAATTTAAACCCTTAGAAGTCAAGGTTTTTAAAAGCGATACAGCTGTATTTAGTAATATTTGTTCTCTGATATTTTCTACTGAATCATTCGGTAACTGTACTTGAGCAATGATCCTCATAGCATTTTTTAAATTAATGTATAACATTGCTAGTAACAGTTCGATTTTCAGTTTATTTATGTTGGTATTCATGGCAATAAGGTCGCAGTCACTTTGCAATAATATTTTGTGTTTAACCATTTTATATCGCAGCAGTTCTATGCAATCCCAATAATTTGTGAGTGATTGTGCTGTTAACAACTTCGGTATGACTGACTCAATTCTCTTTTCCGTACTCATGAATATTACGTTGAGTCTATGAGACTCTTTCCTACATAGCATTCTTCTATCAACCATTCCTAAAGTACATATTACATTGTTAGCTGAAAAAGCTATGCTGTGGAGCTCACAAGTAGGAAATGTGTCTTTTAATACCACATCTTGGAGATTAATATTTAAATCGTCATCTTTAAAATGAATGATAAACTTGTAAACCTTAAAATTGACAGTTGTTACGTAAAAAGTATCCGTTGAATTTGTTATACATGTTATTCGATAATCATTAATATTGTGCAGATATTGAGACATAATTTTGCCATTTATGTCAATTTTTTGCACTAACAAATGTCTATGTTTACTACAAATAAATATTATATTATTATTAATAATTGTATAACTCATATTTTTAACTAGCATTCTGTCCTTATATTGCCATAGTGTGTGACACTGGTTCAGCTTGATTTCCTCTTTTTCTGTAAACATATCATAAGCAAATATTTGGCCAAGTACATTTGTGCATATTAACCAGAATGTATTTAAAGTATTTTGTATCCATATCATTCCTGTTATTTCGCAATTATTATCACTTTTTAGTTTCCCTTTTATGCTTATTTTCGTTGTATCTTCTTCTATTGACCAGAATAAAAGTGTCCTATTCTTTTGTGCAGTAACAAAGTAACAAGAATTATCCGGATTGATTGTCGGCGCCCAACAAATTGCATCCGTTCCAAGAATGTAGACGGCCTCTCTCAAATCTTGATATGATACAGGGTATTTTTTGTATTCTAAATACTCTTTAGCATGTTTTGATAAGTTGATCAAGCTTTCCCATTTATAATCTTGAAGGACAAATAACCCAACACTTCCAAGGTTGTTTAAAACTGCCAGAATACCTTCGTTGTGAAGAAAACCTTTAGGGGACCACCGAATAGCAGTCGAAATCGTCATTTCCTGCATAAGCTGCTCATTATGAGGCCACAGCGACGGGTCGAGTATAAGTTCTGATAAATCAGAACTTCGCATTTCTCGCTTCAAAACGTTACACTTGAACAGTTCTGGAGCTGGACACCCCTTTAAAGTAATCATCGAAGATTCCACGCAATCTATTATTTTGTCCAAACATCCCAAATTGTGTGAGAAATTAAAGAAATGAATACATTTGTCGGTCCTGGCGGTAAGACACGAATTACTCCATATAAGTGACGTTTCTTCGTTTTTGTTTATAAGAATAGAACGCCTCGATAATTCGTATAATGTATCTTGTGACATCTTGCTTTAATGATCCAGAAATTATTAAATCGTGTTATAAAATGTAAAATAAACACTAACCAAAAGCAACGTGATTTTTGTTTGGAAATGACATGACAGTTGACAATTGACATTTATCATAGACACCACCTGTCTATCTCTATTGTCGTAACTGGTCGTAACCATAGACGAAAAATATACCTAGAAACCGCATATCGCCACGGTAGCGTGTCAATTTTATGTCGGTGTGAGTTAGTGAATCTGCGTTAGTGTGCGTGATTAGGCAAGTGATTACTAGTACAGGATTTATCGATAAGAAAATTTATCGATAATTTATGATTAACAAATATTTACTTCATGCAAAATCGTAATTGACTCATCTTAATTATGATTTCGAATTACTACGAGTAATTTATATAAGTTCACACATACATATCATAATACAAATCTTAAAGACGAATCTGTAAACATCGATATTAGTATGTACAATTTAATACAATAGTAAAGCCTCATTGGTAATGCGCATAACGATCACAAGGTCATCGGTATGAATCCTATGTCGGAAAATACGAATTGTTCGATAAAAAAAATCTAGTCCGGAGTCTGGCACTGTGCTCGGTATAATATCAATAGACTCATCCTCTACTACTCGAGAGCTTACATTGTTGAACGACAAGTGAGTGTACAGAGTACACCACTCCAACTCCCGCTTGGGGAATATAGGCGTAGTGGTGGTAACAATTTTTACATCACATTTATCCTACGTTTGCACGTGCGCTTTTTCAATGCACGTTAGTCATGAAACTAGGATGTATGGTCAGCGCATATCGCTGAGGTAGCGTGTCAATTGCATGTGGGAGTTTGTGGATCTGCATTAGTGTACTTTAATAGGGAAGTGATTACTAGGACAGGCCATATCAACGTAAAAGACAATAGATGATTAAAAAACATATTTATTTCACCGAACAGAAAATCTTAAGTTATCTGAGAATCTATACTAAATATGTTCATTTATTAAATAACATTAGTGTACACTGACACATGTGAAATTATATCAATTCACACCATTTTTAACTACCCCTGCTGTTTGTGTATAAGGGGTTAATTAAAGTTGAATCATTAATACAGAAAAAAACATTGTTGCAATCAGTTCAGTTCAATTTGTGATAATTGAAGATATATCTAGATATATGTTAATTCTGAAAAATCCTTAGTTATATGCACAAAAAAACTTCTTCATTTTAGGAGACATCAGATTGAAAAGTAGCAGATTTTTTCTGTTGCATAATGTGTAAATATATCAAAAGTAATAACTAAAATAACTCGAGTTGTATCACCTGGAGGTACAGATTTGCTACTAGACCAATAAGGTACTTACATAAGATTTTTTAATACTGAGTTCTTAGATTCACGCGAATATCACACATGAAATAAAACTATTTTTCGGTTATTATCGCGGTTTATTATTTTATTTTAAGTTCCCGACGTTTCGAATGCTTTGCAGCACCCATGGTCACGGGAAGGACTGAGGTGTTAAATGTCCAAAAGACATAGTTGTTCCGGGGTACCCTCAAACTTTTTAATTTTTTTTTTTGGTCCGATCTACGCAGAATGAGCTCACGGTGTCTTGAGGTCTCGCAATGTTGTGCTTAGTTTTGGATTTTCTACTTGCTAACCGCAACCGCGTGCCGGCGATATTTCAGTATTAATTTATTAATATCGACAGTAAGCGATAGGCGCTGTAGGACATCACTATTGGAGAAGCGTAAAATAATGCATATTTAAAATACAAATGAAAGCTTTAAACTCACAGTTAATTATCACCGTATATTAATTATATGACGTCAACAACGTATATATTTCATGTAAAATCCATAATTTTGCTGTGCAACTTCCCTATAATATAATAAGAGGCAATAAATACATACGTGTGAAATGATAATTCAGGATTTTTTACTCCTCTTTTGGTTGTCCTTGTTTTACAAAATATAGCACAACACGACATGTTTTTACTGTATTAAAGTATATTTACTTAACACAATAATTTTCATTCATATTTTAACCGCTGACACGGACGGGGCGCATTTGTTATGGCCGAAACATCGGACACAACAGGCTACGAAGCACACGTACAGTGTGACGTTGCCAACCTTACAATAGCTTTCTCATTCACTCAAAATGGTGATCCGTGTAATTGAGAGAGAAAAAAGACAATGTGTTGAACGATGACCGGCGGAGCGGCAACGTCATATGACTCCCTCCAGGTAATTTTACCTTCATGGTCGTAACCCATTGATTTCATAGACGTTATTGCCACCACTGTGATATCTTTCAATACAAAGTCGAATCGACTGCCTCGTTGGTCTGGTGGCAAAGCGCATCGCTTTGTGATCACGTGGTCCTGAGTTCAAATCCTAGGTCGGACAAATGTAGTTTTTCTAACGATAAATTCCCAGTATGAGTCCGGAATTGTATATGGCAATTGTATATGGCTCGGCCCTAGTACACCTCTGCCACCCCCGCTGGGGAATATAGGCGTGACAAAGTCCAATGATAGCACTCTAAAATCAACTCAAAACTGTTTTAAATCAAAAAGAAAATATTAGCAAAACATCATTTTAAATAAACGCGACGAAGTTTATAGATAAGTACCTCAAACTTCTTGTTCACAGAATAAAATCCATATTTCGATCATAGTACCTACTTTTCACCTGATAAGTTTTAATAATTGGCATGTAGAGATGTTATCATTAAAGTGAACACGCAACAAAGAACATTATATAATTACAGTATCTGTGATTTCATTCAATTATCATTCATTCTAAAAAAAACAAATGTCATAATAAAAACACGTTGATTTGTTGCGATATCGTGAAACTATCAGAATTATTTATAGTTTTAATTGTTGCTGGTTCAACAAATAAGTGAAACACAATGGGGAAACGAGGCTACAATGCAAAAGCTAGACAAGTCGTTAAAACAAACATAGATAATTCACAAACTAATGAGGTAACTGTTTTGGGTCTATTTTTTTCTACAGTTTGTTAGGAAAATAAGTTCTGTTTGTACGATATCAGGTAAAGTTGATTTATTTATTTATCGTTACGTAAGTATGTACACCGTATTTCATAGTTCGAGTATATTACGGGTCACAAATCTAACCTCATTTAATTCTTAACATTTAATTTTAATATATTTTCATAAATTGACTATCACGTTGTTCTAATGTGCTTTATGACCACGAGGTCCTGGGTTTTTATTTATTCATACTTTACGCACCGGTACTAGGCGTATATAATGCCTTGGGCATTTTCTGCCGGTCTTCCTTAGGGTGATGCAGAAACTAGTGAAGGAGGTGCAAATCCGAGTTAGATGAGAAAGAGATAGAAATAGCGAAAAATAAATATTAAATCATACTATCCGAAGTTAAATTCAGGTTCTAGGTCAGACAAATGTAGTTCTTCTATCAAAAATCCCAGAAACATCTGGAGTCTAAATGGCTATAGGCTGCTATCACATGGGCCCTAACATCATTAACAAAAGTGGGTGAACACAGTACACCTCTGCCACCCCAACTTTGGTATTCTTTTTTTACGCTATATGTTTTTTTTTCAGATAAAACTAGAATTCCTATCAAATGAATATGGTTCATCAGACATTAGTAACCTTTTGGCTTTGCCGTCAAAGAAGAGACAAACCAAAGTTGTCAAAGAAAAAGCAGAGAAAGCTAAATTCCTCTCTAAAGCACAGAGAAAGAGATTAGAGAAGATTGTTGAAAAGAAGAAGAAAAAGGAAAATGTAAGATTTATTATATTATTGTAATAGATACAAACATTTTAAGTGAAAGAATACATTCTTATATATATTTCCCCTTGTGATTTAAAAAACAATATACATTGTGGAAATTTGATTTGGACCTTACAAATCCTATTCTATACATGATCTATCTATATTATCACGCCAGATCCCTTGCGGGAATGTCAGAAGAAAGAATGACAAAACAGATATACAATGCAAAAGTGGAAGGATGTAGGTACCGGGGAAGACCTAGACTATCTAACCACGCCAAATAGACTGAGTCTATACCTCATACATCTGATACTTCTTTGTCTATCTATCTATCTATTACCTCACGCCAGATCCCTTGCGGGGTAGGCAGAGAGTACAGAGTTCCAACAGGTTCTTTCCTTACATACCTCTCTGGCTTCCTCGACTCTCATAGTTCGTCTGATACACGCTCGCCGGTTACGGAGACTCTCGACGGTTACGGAGACTCTCGACTTTTCCATCAGATAAGACTCGGTTTATTTGGTCGTGGTAAGATAGTCTTGGTCTTCCCCGGTACCTGCATCCTTCCACTTTCACATTGTATATCTGTTTTGTCATTCTTTCCTCTGGCATTCTTTCTATATGCCCAAACCAGCAGAGCATGCCCTTTCTCATCTTTACACCGATACTATCTTTCATACCTACTCGCTGTCTTACTATGCTGTTGCTAATGCGGTTGGTCAGCTTCACTCCGCACATCTTCCGCAGAGCTCGCATTTCTACCGCATTTATCCTACTTTCATTCTACTTCTTACATACCCAGCTCTCGCTACCATATAACAGCGTTGGGTCAAGAACTCCGTTATGTATGGCCAGCTGCGCCTTATGGCTTAAGTGCTGGCTCCCAAGTAGCCTTCCCATCGCACCATTCACTCTGTTCCCTGCACTCACTCTTCTCTCTATGTCAGCGGTGTATTTCCCATCCTTACTGAAGGCGCATCCAAGATATACAAACTCATTCACTTGTTCTAGCACATCGTTACCAACCACAATCCTTACATTCGTTCTGGTTTCTTCCCTTTCAAAAACCATAATCTTGGTTTTCTTCACATTCAAGTGTAAGCCATTGTTCATGCAGTCGTCTCTCATAACTGTGACTAGTGTTTGCAGATCAGTGGCTGTTGGCGCTATTAAAACCGCGTCATCTGCATAAAGTAGATGGTTGACCACTAAGTCACCCATTTGTACACCTTCATTCATCGCTTTCAGTCTTTGAAGACTTTTGTCCAGATATATTATAAACAGTCTAGCGGACAACACGCAACCCTGCATGACGCCGATTTTAACGTCAAACCAGGGTGACCTGTTACCACCCACCCGTACGCATGCCTTGCAGTCCACATAAGTGGACTGGACGGCTCGCAACAGAGTGCCATCTATACCATACTCTGGCAAAATGTCCCAAAGTCTCTTTCGCACAACTCTGTCAAATGACTTCTCCAGATCTACAAAACCGCAGAAAACCTTCCGGCCCACTGCCAGATGCTTCTCTACGATGTTGCGGAGTGAGAAGACTTGATCCGAACATCCTCTTCCAGACCTGAAACCCCCTTGTGCCTCGCACAACATTCCATCGGACTTCACGCGCATTCTCCGTTCAATAATTTTACCGTACACCTTGGCTGCCAAGCTGATCAAACTGATGGCTCTGTAATTGGCGCAGTCATATTGTGAACCCTTGCCTTTATACAAGGGTAAAATGACTGCGCGGCGCCAATCTGTAGGGACTCTACCGGTCCTCCAGCAAAGGTTTGCAAGGGCCCGGAAAGCGTCCCGGACGCAAGTTCCACCATATTTGATCATCTCGGCAGATATCATGTCTACTCCCGCAGCTTTACCGTTTTTCATACTTCCTATCGCCCATTCAACTTCTTCCATAGTGATGTCCTCCGTTGATTCTGGTGCCGCAATCTCGCCTTTAGGCACGTCTGCGGCATCAGCATCCGGGTCATCTCCATACATTTCTCCAAAATATTCACTCCACCGGTTTAGCACAGCTTGTGTGTCTGCAAGAATGTCACCATCTTTAGATTTTATCCTTTCCATTCTGGAGCCTGACGAATCACCTCGAGCCTTTCTCACCTTGCTCCAAAAGAGTTTGGTGTTGTTCTCGAAGTTCTTCGCCAGCCTCTCCTCCTCAATCATACTGGCTCTTTCACGCTTTTCTTTCACTAAAGTTTTAGTGGCATTCTTGCATTGCCGGTATATTTCTTTCCTCATCTCTGTCATACTGGCATTCAGCTTCAAAGAAGATACATAGTCCTGCCACGCTTTCTTCTTACTTTCTACGGAGCTTTGCAACTCCGCATCCCGCCATGCATCACCTTTTGCTGTAATATGCTTCTTTGAGCAACCACATACTTCTTTCGCGGATTCCACCAAACTCTCTTTCAGGCTATTCCAGCATTCATCTACATTTGAGTCTGAAGAGCCTGCTGTCAAAAGCTTGTCTCGGACTCTGTCTTCATACATTCTCCTCACGCTCTCATCTTGCAACTTTTCAACCTTTAATCTTTCAAGGTCTCCGAAGGGGATACGCTCTCGCCAGTGCCTCCACTTCCTGAACAGACCACTAAACCGCGCAACTACGAGATAGTGGTCTGATTCCAGAGTGGGGCCTCTATACGCACGCGTATCTTGTAGTTTGCTTCGGAGACGGTTATCAACCAGGATCAGATCTATCATGCTTTTTTGTTCATTCCTTCTCCACGTATACAAATGTATGTCCTTGTGCTGGAATATCGTATTAGACACAAGGAGACCCTTTTCCAAACAAACATCTACAATGAGCTTACCTGCATCGTTCACTCTCTTATCACCATAAGGACCCAGAGCAGGGTCGCAAGTTTGCCGCCTGGTTCCTACCCATCCGTTCAGATCGCCACACAGAATCACCTTTTCGTTAGCCTCAGCCAAATCCAGAACTTCCCTGACATTATCCCAAAACTTCTCAAGGTCCTGGGGTGTCGACGAGCTTACGGGAGCATATGCTGCGACCAAAAATACTCTAGTGACACCCAGTTTTAAACGGACCCAGAGAAGTCTCGCATCGCACAGGCCATAATCTCTCACTCCAGAGGCCAGGCGACGGGACAGCAAGATACCCACCCCCATGCTGGCACGACTGCTCTGCGGTACCCCAGACCACAGAGCCATCGTTCCATCAGGAAGATCACAGGTTTCACTGCCCCTCCGCTTAGTCTCTGTTACACACAGAGCATCCAGGCGTCTCTCTTTCATTACATCAATCACCTCATGCATCTTATCTTCCATACCACCTCTTACATTCCAAGTGCCTATTCGGCACTCTGCACCCCACGACTCGCCAGTTCGGGCCCGGCGTGATGGGTGGCGGCCCCCATCGCCGCTTCCACCTATATTCATACCGACGGGGGCGGGCCGGTACGCGTCGCCTCGGGGGGACGCCCTAGCCCGCACTGCGGTACGTCTTCGGTCCAAGATTGCAGCCATAATGACTGGCAGGGGTCGCGACGAGCACGCTCTTGGACAGACCCCCAGACTACTTCTTTGTACTTTAAATAATTCACACTTAAACTAATCAATAACCACTGTTAAAAAATTATTTCCTAATATCATTTAAGCCCACTTCTGCTTACCCCACAAGGGTTCTAATGATATAGATATACCCCACAGAGAGGGAATGAAAAAATAATAAATTTTATTTTCTAATTCCAGAGGGCAGCACTGTTAGAGTCCCTTTCACAAGTTCAAGCAACTCCGGATGAGGTGAAACGCATGACTGGAATATCGGCCGTACAAACGATAGGCCTCAGGAAACTCAATGAGTTAAACTTAGAGTTACCGGTTCAGGAGCAAGTTGAATCGAGTGAGAGCAAGAAATATAGCAGTATTGCTGGTTTGTACAAATTTAATGACAGATGGACTGAGGATCTTGGAGGATTGCAGGAAGTTGTTGGATGCAGGTGGCATTCGACCAGCTGCGTTTTAGATTGTGATTGAGGAGGCTTATGTTCAGCAGAGGACAAGTGTAGGCTGAGATGATGATGAATATGACACACTTAATACTCTATACAGTTGTTCATCATGCCTGAGCACCTAGCTAAGTGGCATGTGTTTTATTTTTATTCCTTTGCTGCAATTAATAGTATATTGTGATCATATCGACAATGGTCCCATATAACAAAGTTACATATGAATCAATCAATCAATCAGCCTATCGTAGTCCACTGCTGGACATAGGCTTCTCCTAACACGCGCCATTGCACACGGTCCTCCTCCTTCTGCATTCAGTCTGTCCCAGCGACCTTTTTGAGGTCGTCGGCCCATCTAGCTGGGGGTCGACCTACCTTACGCTTACCAAGTCGCGGTCTCCACTCTAGGACACGCTTGCTCCATCGGCCGTCGGTCCTTCTGCAGATGTGACCAACCCATTGCCACTTTAGCTTACTGAGTCTGCGAGCTATGTCATATGCCTAACAAAATAAATGGCATTTGTAACTTTTGTGCCCGTCGATAAGGTTATTTATGCCAAATATAAATACTGGATTATAGGGCTTTGTACGTTGGACACGACGACATGACTTTCCATTGTAAAATGTAATTCCCATACATTTTTTCGTTGTCCATTAGCATTATCTGCTCGACCAGGTGGACTTTCCACCTGCTTATAGGCGCAGATCCTTTGCGGGTAAGTTAGGGAGTACAGATTTTCAACGGGTTCTTTTCTTACAGATGTCTGGCTTCATTTACTCTTATAGTTCGTATCATATACATTCGCCGATTACAGAGACTCTTGACTTGCCCTTCATATAAAACATTTATTTTAAAGCATAAAGTATATTTTCTGTCACCATCACCAATCTTCATGGTTTCATGTAGTGCAGAATAACATGATGAAGACGTAACACACTTTTAAAAAAACACATAGCCCCACACAAGCAATTATTTTTGTGTCCTGGGTTCATTCACAAACGTGAAATTCACATGCACAAACACAAAGACCGAAACAAATATTTGTGAGTCACAAAAAGATTTGTCCCGTGCAGCCATCGAACTCGCGATTATTCGATCCAGAGGGCGGAGCGACTCAAGCTCTTAACCACTTAGCCAAGCTGTCCCTCACCATCCCTCACTTCGTTTTTTACGAAAAGTCTTTTGCGCAGCAGGGGGATAATATAGGCTGATCTATATAAAAAGTTTCATGATTTAGATAATGGTGACATAACATAAACAATGTAGCAGACAAACAACAATTATTTCATCATCATCATCTCAGCCCATACTTGTCCACTGTTGAACATAGGCCTCCCCAAAGGGGGGATTTGCCATACTCGCCACGCTTGGCAGGCGGGTTGGCGAGCGCAGTTTTTGATCGCAGAAGTGTTAAGAGAACGCTGCTGCCCATTCCCTAGTTTTCCCTTAGTCGCCTTGTACGACACCCGATGGGATGAGATGGGTTGGTCCTATTCTAAGCCGGGAACCACGCGGCTAGAATAGGACCAACACAATTATTAGATTTACAATAAAATATATGCCTGTAACAACTCAATTGCATGGTTTGTGGTTTCTGAGAGTCAATAAAATACGTGTAGAACTGGGCTGAACGCCACAATACATTACTCCAGACCTACGCAGGAAGAAAGTACGGGATATAATAAACCGTTTGTTGATGAAATAAAGCACACATGGTCACAGGAAGGACTGAAGTGTTAGACATCCCAAAAAGCACTCGAAACGTCAGGAACTAAAAAATATAAGTAAACCACGATAAAATCCGAAAAATAGTTTTATATCATGTGTAATATTACGTAAATCTATGAACCCGTTAGTTGATATCAATATTTTTTTGTTATTTCAACAGGCGCTAAAAAACGTTTAAGACTACTAAAACTCGACAGTGCTGAAAAGATTAAAAAGAAAAAATATGATCCAAATGTAATTGGTCTTGAAGAATCATCGGAGGAAAGCTCAGAATCTGAGGATAATGAAGAACCAGAGATCACTGAAAATGGACACGGTAAAAGTAATCATATTAGTGATAATGATAAAACAAATGATGCGAAAGAAATAATTGAAATCAATGATGAAGTTAATAATTCAAGTAAAATGGATAAAAACGATGAAGTAAAATCAACTAAAAGTAGGCAAGAGACTAATGATATTAAAACAAATTCAAAGCCAAATGAAATAAACATGAATAGTGTTGAAGTAGAAAAGAAACCAACATTAGAACATCCAACAGTTCACATAGAAGTGAAAAGAGATCCTAAAATTCAGGTAGCAAGGTTAAAATTGCCGATACTTGGTGAAGAGCAGAGGATTATGGAGCTAATTAATGAGAATGAGTTTCTTATAGTTGCTGGTGAAACTGGTAAGTGTGTTAGAAAATTCTATCTATCATTACGCCAAATCCCTTGCAGAGTACGCAGAGAGTACTGGAGTGGCTTCCTCCACTTTTATAATTCGTCACATACACGCCCGCTGGTTAAGAAGATTCTTGACTGTTGGTTATCAAAAATGAATTAATACCTCTCACATTTTTTCTGAAGGGTTGTATTAGTAATTTTTTAAGTGGTCCCAAGAAATAATATTCGTCCTTTCGGCCACTAGGATCGGTATGGTAAATATACAATTGTTGCACAGGATTATTTTCTCTGGGAAAGTTCCAATTACATGTTCACCCTTTTGGATGAAAAAATTAAGCTACTGTTCGTTGCCGTCGTAACGCGGAATTATGTCAAGTATTTCTTTTGGAATGATTTGAATTTGGTTCATTTTGCCAATTTTAAATACTTATTTTCTGATTTATAATTTTGTGGAACACAATAAAATATTTATAAAATAAATATAAGACTTCTGAGCCGATTTAAAAATTAATATTTTCAAGAAAGAGATAGTTATTTTAGTTGAGAAATTTAATGATACTATGAATTTTGCATGCCAGACAATGGTTAAACTTGTAGATCATCTCTATATAACTAAAACCGCAATAATTATTGTACACCATGTTTTCAGCAAAATAAAAGTCTAGTCTATTCTATTCACACACAATAAAAATAAAATAAAAATTACACACACACACACAAAATAAACATACAATAAACCTCGTTGGTCTGGTGGCAAAGCGCATCGCTTTGTGATCACGAGGTCCTAGGTTCAAATCCTAGGTCGGACAAATGTAGTTTTTCTAACGAAAAATTCCCAGTATGAGTCCGGAGTCTGGAATTGTGTCCGGTATATGGCAATAGGCTCGCCCCCTATTACATGGGACCTAACATCGTCGGCGAAACGTGGGTGTACTCAGTACACCTCTGCCACCCCCTCTGGGGAATATAGGCGTGACGGTGTGTGTTTAAATAATCACACAAAAAAAATGTTTACACAAATTAAATTATTTTTAAGCCTTATAGGCAGAACAACGTTTATTAGTTTCTTTTCAAATATTTTATTTTCTTTCAAAAAACAGCTACAATTTTTTACGTAAGTTCAGCGATGCTTGTCTGATTCTTACGGCCCTAACTGGTGCCCCACGACTTAGCGATGCTTGTCTAAATCCCGTGAGGTCTTAAGCCATTAGACAAATTACCGGCGCTTGTCTAATAATGTGATATCCGACATGGAGAAAACAATCTCAGACATGTAGGTTTTCTTACGATGTTCTCCTCCATTATTAGCTATTGAAAATCACACAGAGGTTGCGAAAGACCTAAAGATTTGAGTCAGATTTGGACTCGTGAATACAAGGCTTGCATAATTATTATTTACCTGACTATCACTGCTCTTAGAAAATTCTAACTATCTATATCAATATGCCTGATCCCTTGTGGTGCAGACAGAGAGTACAGAGTTCCAACAGGTTCTTTCCTTACAGGCCTTTCTGGCTTCTTCCACTCACATAGTTCATCTTATACACACTCGCCGGTTATGAAGACTCTTGACTTGCCTTGACCTGTTAAGACAAGGTCTGTTTAAATCTTGGAAATTGTATATAGAAATAAGTATCATTTTAACTAAATTCCTTAAGCGGGGTACATCCAATCATTGGATTACAATATAATTAAAATGATTTGCCTACTGCTATTTTATTTCAAGCAAATCTCTTTTTTAGGTAGCGGTAAAACCACCCAGATACCCCAGTTCCTCTACGAAGCTGGCTATGCGGAGCATAAAATGATAGCTGTTACAGAACCCAGGAGGGTTGCCACTGTGGCTATGTCAGCCAGGGTAGGCCATGAACTCGGCCTGACCTCCCAATATGTGTCTTACCTAATGCGGTTTGAAGGAAATGTTACTAAGGACACTAAAATCAAGTTTATGACTGATGGTTAGTATATGTTACATATGAAGTAGGTGCTTGTTTTCTTATATATCCAAATACAATCCCACAAGGATATTCTAGCCCGCGGCCAAAGGAACTAACGCTGTCATCAAGTGAAATGACACTTCATGACAGTCGCAAAGTTGCCGTTTCCTAAGAAATTATCCAAGTTCTTTTTTAATTAGTAACCATAGATGGATCTGTTGAAATATTTCCCTAGGGGTAGGAAAATTTCACTAAATGTCAACCCTAATTTCACGTGTATGTGAATGATCTACGCTGTCGGCCGCGGGGCTTTTACAGCTTCACCGGACAAGAGGGCGAGCGTGCAACCATTACGCTCGACCCAGAAGGGCAAGGGGGCAACTAGCTCAAGGGCGCCTCCAGGAGGAACGGCCTCGGCTTGGGCAGCCGCTATGGGGGAGGGTGTGTACTAAGTGTCTCGCCGTGATGCTCTGCACCGGCCGGCGGGCAAAGGATTCTTCGACCTCGCCGGCGAGGTCGGTGTCTGATCCTGTGTGCGGTATCTGTATCCGAAAGAAGGGATGTAAAGGCCCCTAATTTCACACTAACGCGCCCTGGCAATGTCATCCACGAGCCAAAAAATCTTTGTTGGGCTATCACTATATATTGTAAACAAAGTCCGCCGCCGCGTCTGTCTGTCTGAACGCGATAAACTCAATAAGCTACTGAACGGATATTCATACGTTAATACTATAGTACTGTGTATGCTGTCTTGTAATAAACATGTAATTTGTATAATTATTTATCTATCTATATCATAAATTATGTTTTCTTAAACTCAATATTTTTTTGAATTCGCAACTTTTTTACTTTTTTTTTGTCACTGCCTCATTGATTCGTTCCCCCACGTTCTTTGTGTAACCCACAAATATTTGTGTAGGGCTGGATGTTTGTGTTTATTATTATTATTTTACAAGCTTTTATTTAACTTGAAATGCACATATTTCTAAATGTCTGTGTGTCTTTGTGGTTCAAATCTTGTGACCCATTTTTAAGTCCTTTCGAAGGAGCCCTTTCGCCCTTAGGAGGTGAGAGGCTTTCGGGTATCCGATTGAGCTGAAATTTGGCATACGTATGAAAGTCGGTGACAATGAAATAATATGGTACCATGGAGCTTGTATGATGATGGAGTCAGAAGGTGGCCATAGGAACATGTGAACGTAACCTATATACAACGAACGTAACGGATATACAACGTAACTCCATTGTGTTTAGGCTCGTTGGATTGGTAATGACAAGTACTATTCAACCAGATGGTATTTAGGGTCTGATGATGAACCCAAAAGGTGGCCAATGGTACCACCAAACAAGTCAATGTTACCCCGCTGTGTTTGGGCTCGTTGGATTTGTCTTGACGAGTACTTTAGAGCCGGATAATGTTCAGGGTCTGATCATGGAGCCGGAAGGAAGCCATACGAACTCCTCAACTAAGCAAGACATCCGTGTTGTTTTGCTATAAAAACTTGTTTTTAAAAAGGTATTTTTAAATTAGAACTAGAAAAAGAAGAAAGAACTAGAAGTTAGACTGCCTCGTTGGTCTAGTGGCAAAGCGCATCGCTTTATGATCACGAGGTCCTGGGCTCAAATCCTAGGTCGGACAAGTGTAGTTTTTGTAACGAAAACTTCCTAGTACGAGTCCGAAGTCTGGAATTGTGCCCGGTATATGGCAATAGGGTCGCCCCCTATTACATGGGACCTAACATCGTCAGCGAAACGTGGGTGTACTCAGTACACCTCTGCCTTAAATTAAAATAATTTAATTTATATTTGTAACCTGCAATCAGTCCCGTGGCACTATAATCAGGTTGGTTGTAATAGCATGGGTTTGAGAGAATTAGAGCTACTGCTCCAACTCTCTTCTGTCATCAAGCACATTAACTCTTTTCAAACAATTTATAATATTTCTTTACAGAAGCTTATTCGTCAGATGGCTATGATGATTCATTAGTTTGTGTTTATGAATTTCATGTTTGTAAACGCACCCATGACTCATGACGTAATAATTTCTAGTGTAGGATAACGAATCATGTATGTAATATTTTTCCAGGTGTCCTCCTAAAAGAAATTCAAACAGACTTTCTACTGAGCAAATACTCAGTGGTGATAATCGACGAAGCCCACGAGCGAAGTGTCTACACAGATATACTGTTAGGTTTGCTGTCCAGAATAGTCCCACTGAGACGCAAGCGAGGTAACCCACTGAGACTGATCATCATGTCAGCGACACTGAGGGTCGAGGATTTTACAGAGAATACGAGACTGTTTAAGGAACCACCGCCGGTTATAAATGTAAGTAATATTAATAACTAGCTGTTTCCCGCGGCTGCGCACGCGTTTATTTTGTAATTTGAAGCAGGTAAGTGTGCGATCTGGTGATAATAGTCTCACACATGGTTGATAAGGTGATAAATACTCGTAATAGGGTGTGGGCCGTTCGAAAATGATAGACGGATAGATAGGCCTCCACTCCGATCTAGGTCTCGAACCTATTCGCGCCTTTATTAAAAAGGCGTCAACACGTCACTTCGCGAACGCATCTACCCATGCGAATCCGTTAATCGTAGCCACCGCCGACTACGATCTCCCCCCCGACCCCTGCCGCCACCGCCGGCCGCGACATGTTCTCACCGACCCCCCCGATGCTTTGTCATCCCTTCTTTCCGCTCAGAATACGGGCGACGACGACGTAGTAGTAGATCCCCTCCCATAGCCGGCGGTTGCCGGTGCACTTAGTAGTGCACCCGTCCCCCTACAGCGACTGTCCCAACCGAGGCGCCCTCGAGTATGTCGCCTCTTGCCCTTCTGGCTGGCTGGAGCGTAGTGGTTGCACGCTCGCCTTTAAGTCCGGTGAAGCTGTAAAGGCCTCCCGGCCAACAGCGTACATCATTCACACACACACTCAAAAATGATAATAAAACCGCTCGAATTGAATGCTGCAAATGCACTGATTTATTAATGTTAAATATGATTACCGATACCCCGGTGACGCGGTACTTATTGCGTAAACGCCGAGTAAGCAAAACGGTAGTTTACTGTACAGTAAGACTTTTTGGGATAGTATTATTCCAAGGCAGAGACCTATATATTAAGTTTCTTTTAAATCCGTTGAGGCGCTCGTAGCGCTGTGCGACCGCGGTGTTCTTACCGATCACCAAGGTTAAGCAGCGTTCGACTCGGTCGGCCTGAGATGGGTGACCGTTTGTGGCATTTTCATATTCGAGCGTCTCCGTGCTTCGGAAGGCACGTTAAGCCGTTGGTCCCGGTTACCACTTAATGTGGTAGTCGTTAAGCCGAGTTGGAAGCCTTAAAGGCGGCTTCATAAGTTCCAACAGCAGGTGGCCACAAACCTGCCTCCACCAATCCGCACTGGGTCCGCGTGGTGGAGTATGACCTAATCTCTCTCACCTCGATTTGTGAGAGAAGGCCTTTGCCCAGCAGTGGGCAGTATAGGCTGATATTATTATTATTATGTGTTTACAAAAACATTGTCTCAGGAAAAACCCTGGTGTTTTTTAGACCACACGGGTGTCAACCAAGTGTGATCTAAGATTTGGATAAGTTATAGGTTATGTTGGTTGTTCTGCTGTTGTGAATTGTGAGTCTGAGTCTAGCTGTAAGAATTTTCTGACAATGCGGCAAGTATTGAGTATGGCAGCTTTCTGTAACGTAAGGTATGTGTATGGTGATAGTTTAAGTAGTTGGAGACCGTTAAATAGTTGTTTGGGAATTATACCAGTAGTAGAAACAATAATGGGGACTATCGTGACTGTATTCATTTTCCAAACTCTTTTGATCTCTTCTTGTAGCTCTGTATATTTTCTTATTTTTTCGGCTATTGTTGTTTGCAGGTTATTTGTATTTGGTACAGCAATATCTATTAAATATGTGTGTTTATTTTCTTTATCTACAAATGTAATATCGGGTCTATTATTATATACAGTATGATCAGTTATTATTGTGCGATCGTAATATAATTTAACAGAATGATTCTCTAGTACTGGTGGGGGTGAATATTTATAATAAGGACTGTGTGGTTTATTAGTTAATTTATGTTTTGTGGCTAGTTTTTGATGGATAATATTAGCAAGCTGATTATGTCTGTGCATGTAGTCGTTCTGTGTGAGTGTACTGCAGGCACCCGTTATATGCTGGATCGTTTCCGGCTTCTTATTACATTTTCTACATAGGTCATTGCGGAGCGTGGGGTCTTTCAATATGTATTTTCGGTAATTTTTGGTGTTTATAACTTGGTCCTGTATAGATATAAGGAAACCTTCAGTTTCTGGAAATAGTTCTCCTAAGTCCAGCCATTTGTTGGAAGCTTCTTTATTGATGTGAGATTGATCCAGGTCATGTGGGTGTCTGCCATGTAATTCTTTCTGTCTCCATATTCTATGTCTGTTTCTATGGTGTTCTATCTTATCTATAGGCTGGACCACCTCATCACAGAGATTTAAGGGTGTGAATTGTTTATCTATTTCAACGATTGCTTTGTGTAAAAGACTATTTTCTTTCTTTCTAATGAAAAATTGTTTTAAATTTGCTATTTGACCATGGTATAGCTGCGTGATTTCTATTAAGCCTCTTCCTCCTTCAAGTCTCGGGATATTTATACGTTCTTTAGCTGACTTAGGATGATGATATCTATGTTGTGTAAGAATAGTTCTAGTCTTTGTTTCAAGGGAATTAAGTTCAGTTTTGGACCATTTAATTAAACCGAATGAATATGTTAGTACTGGTATGGCATACGCATTTATTGATTTAAACAGATTTTTACTTATTAATTGCATTTTACATAAATTATGAAGTCTATTAAAGTATTCCTCTTTTAATTTCTTTTTAATGTTAGAATGATCTATGAGTCTAGCCTGATTGTAACCCAAATATTTATATAATTCTTCATTATTCATGGCCTGTATACATTCTGTTTCGGTAATCATAAAGTCTCCTTCTATCATTTTTCCTTTCTTTATATTAAGCTTACGGCATTTGTCAAGCCCGAAATCCATTTTTATATCATGTGAAAACTTTGTAGTTATACTAAGTAAATTATCAAGATCTGTACTTCTGTTAGCGTATAATTTTAAGTCATCCATATAAAGTAAGTGAGTCAGTTGAAAAAGTGTTTGTCTGTTGTTTTTTATATTAAAACCTAGTTTAGAGTCTATTAGTTCCCGAGATAATGGATTCAAGGCTAGACAAAACCATAAAGGGCTCAGAGAATCCCCTTGAAATATACCTCTTTTTATTGCAATGTCATTCGAAGTGAAGTTTTTGCTATCCGTACGTATGTGGAGAGTAGTTCTCCAAGACGTCATTACAGTTTGAATAAAGTTAATAATGACAGGATTAATTTTATATATTTTTAATACCTGTAGTAACCACGAGTGAGGAATACTATCAAACGCTTTCTTGTAGTCTATATACGCAACAAATAAGTTTTTCCTGGATTTTTGTACTGATTTTAAAATAGCTGAATCTATCGTTAATTGCTCCTTACACCCCATATGATGGCGTCTACAACCTTTTTGCTCTTCCGCTAAAATACTAAATTGTTCAATGTGTGCATTTATCCTATTTGCTATGCATGATGTAATTATTTTATATAATGTTGGCAAACAAGTGATAGGTCTATATTGAGAAGGATCTTGTGTTTGGTTACTTTTTGGTAACATATAGGTGATTCCTTTAGTTAAAAACTCCGGTACATTACCTTTCCCTTTAATTAATTCATTAATTTGTTTAGCTAGCGTTTCATGTACGGCGTGTAGTCTTTTAATCCAAAAGTTATGTATACCATCTAACCCTGCAGCTTTCCAGTTTTTGGTTTTATTTATGATTCGTTTCAGTTCTTCTAATTTTATTTCTTCAAATTTCATCTCATCTATTGTACTTGTTCGAGTAATTTCTCTATTTATCCATTCTGCTTCTGGGTTGTGTTCTGCATTATTTGACCATATATTACTCCAAAAATGCGTCATTGCTTCTTCATCAGGTAAAGCAGTTATTGGTGTATGTTTGTCCTTTAATTGTCTGTAGAATCCTTTTTGATTATGAAAAAATAATTTATTATGCCTTTTTCGGTTTTCAGCTTTTATATATCTAGCTAACCTATGGCTTTTAACAGCTAATTTTTGTTTCAATGTATCTAGATGATCATCAATTCTTCGGTTAGGATCTTCGTATGAGCTATGCTTGTTTGATTTAATTAAAATTTGTTTAATTTTGGCTGAAAGCTTTTTGGATGTATTGCCGTTTTTATGTTGTGTTAGTCTACCTATGTCTTTCCTTAGTTGTTCTATATCCTTTTCTAATCGTATTTGCCACGCAGGTTTAGTTTTTATGATTTTGTTGCATTTATTACGTATTTTTATTTTAAGGTGTGCAACAATAGTGAGGGCAGAACAATATATTAAAGTGTGTGTATCAGTTATAGTTTCTAGGTTAGTGATTTTTTTTGGTATAATTGTGTTATTGAATGAATTTATAATTTTTGTCAAAGTTCTTGAACTTCTTATTTTAGGCAGAGAAGGTCTATCAGCTGGGTTAGTACCAGTATATTTAGTAAGATATGTTTCCAAATTCTCTGTTAGAATATATTTTAAGTCTGTATCATCTAGGTGAGTTTGTGATTCCTCTAATTGTAAGTTGGTTTGTGTGATTGGTTGAGTTTGAGTGTTATATTGTGGTATGTTTTCAAATGACTGTATGTTACTTATGTCTTGGGTTAATATACCAGTATCTTCTTGCGAATTAATATAATCACAGTGTCTTGGGACATTATTACCTATAAGGGGACTGGGTATAACTTGACTAGTATTGTCAAATTTATTTGAGCTTCGGATGCTGTATTGTACCTCATCTCTAATCTGTTGGAGTGTCTCTTCTGAAAGAAATCTATTGCGTATTATGGCTCTTCTCTGGTCTGAAAGACGTTGTTCTGTAACATTTGCGTTGGGGTATTGCTGTATGAATTCTTGGTGTAACTTTTGGCGGTATTCGGTTAAATCAGTTTCAAGATTGGTAATCTGAAGATATGTGCGTATAATGAATATGTTAACATCTTTATCCCATTTCATACGCACACGTGGTTTGCCAGCTTTGGTGGTCGCAGGTCTCATTGCCGAAGCTGCCTGCGAAGCATCCGCGGCTGGTTGAGTTTGAAACTCTTGGGCTATGGTAGGATTTGAAGTGCTGGACGTGGCTTCTTCGGGTATCCCGGCGAGAGACCGTCCAGTTATGCTCTCACCACCGGTGGCTTGCATGCTGCTACGCCCAGCACCGGCTCCAGGCGTACCCCGGCGATCGCCCCCGGGCAGCGGCATTAAACGTTTCCTATTACTTCTGGTCTCCATATTGAATGGGTTGCCAGAGCCATGTTAGCCGTGCCAGTAGTTTAGTATCACGTGTCCGCCCCCCACGTGAATCAGGTGTTCGATTCGGACGTACGGCTGGACTTTAGGGGGCTTATTATTATTATTATTATTAAATCCGTTCAGCCGTGTTTATTTACGGAATTAAAAACAACTAATATTAGCCCTGTTAAGAAACTGTCCCACTGCTGGGCACGGGCCTCCTCTCAAACTGAGAGGGTTTAGGCCATAGTCCGCCACGCTGGCCCAGTGCGGGTTGGCGAACTTCACACACCTTCGAGAAACTCTTAGGCATGCAGGTTTCCTCACGATGTTTTCCTTCACCGTTAAAGCAAGTGATAATTAAATTTAAATACGCACATGCTTTCGAAAAGACAGGGCACGCACGTGCCTGGGTTGAACCCGAGACCTCTGACTTTGCAGTCCAACGGTCCAACCACTAGGCTATCACTACTAAAAACAACTATCCCCAATATAAATAATATAAAAAATTATATTTTACTGTGACACTGCTGGGTGAAGGAGTTGTGTCGCAAATCTACGTGAGATAGATTCGGTCCAACTCCACCGCGAAGACCCAATTCGGATTGGTTTACACAGGTTAGAAGATCTCTAAAAACACAGCGGTCTCGCAGCGCTACGAGTGCCTCATATAAATATATTGATATTGTAAACTCAACATGGTATGCTGCAGAGAACAACATGCAATGTAGACACAAGCAAATATCATAAACCTGTATCACTAAATCTCTACATATTATAAAACAAAGTCCCCCGCGTCTATCTGTCTGAACGTTATAAAATACCGTACGGATCTTCATACGGTTTTCATCAATGGATGGACTGTTCCAAGAGGAAGGTGCGAAGCCGAAGCTGGTCGCTAGTTATTCATATAAACCATTTGATTTGATAAGTAGATGTGTTTGAGATGTACTCAGAGAGTGGAGGAAGCGAGAGAGGTATGTAAGGTTAGAACCAGTTGAAACTCGGTACCTACTTTCTGCCTACGTCACAAGAGATTTGGCGTCATCATATAGTTGGATATGTCCTGGTGAAGGTCGGTTTGGTGTGGACAGTACAAATCCGGTCGCTGTGGCGATCTTTGCCTTATGCCCTGCTGTAGATATACACCATAGATACACGTCCGCACGCTCACACACACGCATACATACACACACACACACACGCACACACACACACACGCACACACACACTCACACACACACACACACATACATACGCACACACATACGCCCACCCACATACGCACACACACACACACGCACGCGCACACACACACACACACACACACACACGTAAGCACGCACGCACGCACGTTTTAAACACATACAACTGAATGTCTTATGTATGTAAAACTTTATCTTTGCCGAATATGTACATAGTCTCATGCATGCTAGCCGGTTTCGGAAACTTATTTATTTTCCATTTACAGATAGAATCTCGTCAATTCCCAGTGACAGTGCACTTCAACAAACGGACTTATAGCGATTATCTTAAAGAGGCATACAAAAAAGCTGTTAAGATACACACAAGGTTGCCAGAAGGCGGCATACTCATTTTTGTAACTGGGCAACAGGAGGTGAGAGGTTTTGTATTGTACTAATTTTTTCCTAGTCTCGTTTGTTTTTACCGTGTAAAATTATCGATATATTATTCGTACGGTTAATAAAAAAAAATCAATATAGGCGTGACGGTGTGTTTTTTTTTAATGTTATGTAAGTCATCTGCTTAGATCACTTGCTGAAAATAATAATAATAATAATATCAGCCTATACTGCCCACTGCTGGGCTAAGGCCTTCTCTCACAAATGAGAGAGATTGGGTCATACTCCACCACGCGGACCCAGTGCGGATTGGTAGAGGCAGGTTTGTGGCCACCTGCTGTTGAAACTTATCAAGCCGAGTTGGAAGCCTTAAAGGCTAAGGCTTCCAACTCGGCTTAACGACTACCACATTAAGTGGTAACCGGGACCAACGGCTTAACGTGCCTTTCAAAGCACGGAGACGCTCGAATATGAAAATGCCACAAACGGTCACCCATCTCAGGCCGACCAAGTCGAACGCTGCTTAACCTTGATGATCGGTAAGAACACCGTTACGCACAGCGCTACGAGCGTGCTGAAAATGAAGACACATAACCAGCGAACTTTTTTAATCTATTATATCTGTTTCCAGGTGAACTACCTAGTTCGGAAGCTCAAAGCGTCATTCCCGTATCGCAAAGATGTGGATTATACCAAGATCATCAAGAAGACGAAGCCAGCAACCGATGCTGATGCTGCTCTTGATTCGGAACCTGATGATATCGAGTCTGATGATGATGAGGTCAGTATACCATCAAATTATTTTTGCTGATTGACAAGTCAGGAGGGAGTCGTTAGAGAACTAGAGAAGAAAGGAGAGAGAACAGAGAAACTATGGGATTAGGATGAAACTCTGTTGTTTTTGCTTATCTAGAATGCAAATTTTATAAGTCGACTATACGAGAAAATTAATTTATCATCGATTAGACAGATTGTTATCATGGCTCATAGAGGATACTCTATAACAAAGGCTCTTAGACATCAGTCTGAAGTTCCTAAAAAAAACCAACAACAATTTCATGTGATCGTGAAAAAGATGTTTATGAAACTGTGCATGATTGTAGACTGTGGCAATAAACTTGGAAGTGGGCGGGAAATATATACCTGACCTGATTATTTTTGAATTGTTATCTAGGTGGAAAGAGAGATGAAACGCGCAAGGAAAGCCAGAAGAAAGGCGAAGCAGAAAGCTAAAACATTGCCAAAGATCAATTTGGATGATTACGATATGCCAGAAGACGATGGGCAGGCAGACTTGGTGGGGGACGATGCGGACAGCGAAGGTCATTTAAGCGATTCAGGTGAGTTACTTAGAAAGAGTACACTTTATGTTGTTTCAATAGATTTTTTTACAATTTTTACAAAACCTGTGTGATTGCTTAAGCCGAAGCCGATCCTCATTAAGGCGCTATTGAGCTAGTTGCTCCTATGCCCTTCCGACTGGAGCGTAGCTATTGCGCGCTCGCCTTCTTGCCCGCAGAAGCTGTAAAAGACCCTCGGCTAACAGCGTCGATCATTCAGATATACCCACACATGCACGCCTGCACACACACGCACGTACGCGTGCACCATATACGTACGCACCAAAGGACACACGCACCAACGCATCTATGCACCAATGCACGCACGCACGTACCAAAGCACAGACGCACCAACGCACGCACGCACGCCTCAACTCACGCACGTACGCCCCAACTCACGCACGCACGCTCCCACACACACACGCCTCGCCGTCCTCCTCCGTGGGCGCGTATGAAGGACGCTCATGGCCCCCTTTAGACCAAGCCATAGAAACCGTAATAATAAGACACAGAAACTTATAACAATGTTTTTTTTTTTTATAAAAACGTAGCCCCACACTAGGATTTATTCCTGTGTCATGGGTGCGTTTACAAACATGAAAATACACATACACAAATACCCAGACCGAAACAAATAATTGCGGCTCCACAAAGAAAAAAAATATCAAATGCTTCGGTATTGCGTGGACTAATGAAGGTGGCACAATGGTTAAAGTTGGTATTTTGCATCTTACCCAAGTGCGGGAAGTATTTCAAAACTTGTAATTGAAACATTTGATTTTAAAAGTATTTTTTCGAAAGTAATATTGTGAGTCTGTGTCTATTTTTTTCCATTTGTGTATTTATTGTAAAGCGGCGACAGTGGTTCCGAATGAAGTCTATTTCGCTTTTATTATAACGATTTCGATGGACCAAGCAAGTTGTATGAATTAATATATTTAATTTGACTTCAAAACCAGACGCAGAAGAAGACTCCCTAACCCCCGCCATACGGTCCTGCCGGCAGCCTCTATGGGTGCTCCCCCTATACTCCATGCTGAGCTCTGACAAGCAAGCGCGTGTATTCCGTGCGGCACCGGCCGGCGCTCGGCTGTGCGTCGTGAGCACGGACGTGGCCGAAACCTCGCTCACTATACCCGCCGTCAAGTACATCGTCGACACCGGCAAGAAGAAGATGCGGTGAGTGCACTGGTTGATTCAGGAGAGAGCTTTTTTCCAGCGGAAACCAGCTGTAATGAACTTCCCCTAAGGTGTCTTAAATTAATTACCCCTAGGGTAACCAGGGTAAGTGCCCCTCTAGTACCTAAGCTATGGAAACTAAGCTTCCTAGAGTAACTATGTTCCCCTATGATAACCAAGTTCCGCTATAGCAGCTAAGTTTCTATTGTCAACTAAGTTCAAGTATTCAAGGGTGACTAAGTTCCTTAAAAGTGTCTGAGTTTTCTTAAGGGTAATTAAGTTACTCCCGGGGAAATAAGTTCCGCTTAGTAGTAAGTTCTCCTTAACTCAGCCAACTTTTCTATGGGTGGCAAAATTTACTAAAGGTAGTAAAGGTCCTCTAAGGAACTAATTCTCCCACGGGTGCTATCCCTATACTCCATGCTGAGCTCTGACGTGGCCGAAACTTCGCTCACTATACCCGCTGTCAAGTACATCGTCGACACAGGCAAGAAGAAGATGCGGTGAGTGCACTGGTTGATACAGGAGAGAGCTTTTTTTAAGAGGACAGTGTTGGTCATTTTTCAATTTTAGGATCAATCAATTAAAATGTCAATTGCAATTAAATTAATCCCTCTGAGGTACTCCGGAATAAGAATGACTTTGGGACGTCAAACACCTCAATTCCTTCCGTGATGGGTCACTCGAAACGTCGGGCACTTTAAAACCACCAAATAAGCCGCGACGATACCCGTAATATTTTAATTCCAACTTAATATTTTCGCGCAAGGCTTCCAACTTGATATTTTTATTAAGGCGCAGCTGGCCATACATAACGGAGTTCTTGTCCCAACGCTGTTATATGGTAGCGAGAGCTGGGTATGTAAGAAGGAGAATGAAAGTAGGATAAATGCGGTAGAAATGCGAGCTCTGCGGAAGATGTGCGGAGTGAAGCTGACCGACCGCATTAGCAACAGCGTAGTAAGACAGCGAGTAGGTATGAAAGATAGTATCGGTGTAAAGATGAGAAAGGGCATGCTCCGTTGGTTCGGGCATATAGAAAGAATGCTAGAGGAAAGAATGACAAAACAGATATACAATGTGAAAGTGGAAGGATGCAGGTACCGGGGAAGACCTAGACTATCTTACCACGACCAAATAAACCGAGTCTTGTCAGATGGAAAAGTCAAGAGTCTCCGTAACCGGCGAGCGTGTATGAGACGAACTATGAGAGTCGAGGAAGCCAGAGAGGTATGTAAGGAAAGAACCTGTTGGAACTCTGTACTCTCTGCCTACCCCGCAAGGGATCTGGCGTGAGGTTATAGATAGATAGAGATAGATTAATATTTTCACAAATGATTTTTGACCAACTCTGGGCAACTGAATTTCGGTAGGGTAAGTAAGCTTGCTTGGATTACAAAGTTCACCTAGGGTATCTAAATTCCTCAGGGATAACTAAGTTTCCCTAAGATAACTAAGCTCCCTAGGGTAACTAAGTACCCTATGGTAACTAAGTTTCCTATGGTATTTAAGTTCCCCTTAATTAACTTCCCCTAGTAGAAACTAAATTCATCTTGATCCAGCTGACTTCCTTATGGGCAACTCAATTACCTAGGGATAGTAAAGTTTCCCAAATGGTAACAAGTTCCTCTAAGGAACTAATTCTCCCACGAGTACTCCATGCTGTGCTCTCACAAGCAAGCCCGTATGTTCGGCTGTGCGTCGTGAACACGAACATAGCCGAAACGTCGCTCACTATTCCCGCCGTCAAGTACATCGTCGACACCGGCAAGGGCTGCGGTGAGTGCGCTGTGTGATAGAGGAAGGAGATTTTTTACTAAGAGGACGTCAGTGGTAACTTCGTTCACTTGGAGTTAATAAGCTTCTTAGAGTAACCTACTTCTGCTAGGTTAGGTAACTAAAGTACCTTATAGTAACTAAGCTGCCCTATGGTAACTAGCTGCCTTCTTTTGCTATCTGGGGTTTTCCCTAGGTAACAAAAAAAAGGACTTCTGCGAGCCTCGGGAGGCTCGCGAGATGTGTCGGATTCCTATCGACTAAAAACCCAGGGCCGACATCAGTACTTTGGAGGGGCTCTGGGGTCTCCGTACGGAATGCACCGGTGCCCCTTTTGGTTCCGCGCTCCGAAGAGCCCGCTCTCGTGGGGGGGGGGGGGGGGGGGCTTGATAACACGCTCCCCATGCACCGACGCGGTGCTCATGGCTAGGTGGGCCACACCTCGCCGCCGTTCTCCTCTGAACTAAGCTGACTTTATGGTAAGGGGGGAGTATACCAATCGCGACAGCCGTTAGCCCCTATAGGGTGGGGGGGGGGGGGGGGGGGTTACAACATGTATAAATTTTTTTTCTAAGGGATATCCAAAAAGATAACTAACATTGATTATGTTCACCTAGCAGTGACTAAGTACCTGTAAGTTCAAGTTTACTCTAGGGGGAATAATATTAGAGGTGTCTAAGGCCCGTATTACAGAACGTAAATCAGTCGTAAATCTAGTTTTAAACTGAGTTTCGTACTAAAACGTTAATTTTAAAACTCGATTCACGACTGATTTTCGTTCTGTAATACGGGCCTAAGTTCCCTAGGGTAGCTAAGTTTTCTGGAGAGGAAACTAGTTTCCCCCAGAATACTGCTCCGCGAGTGGGCTGTATATAAATCAGTTATTCAAGGTGACTTAAGTAGTTGCCGCTGCCCTAGGAGAAACACTTAAAGAAAGTTTTGTCCTTTGCACCCTTATGCAGTACCCCCACGTTCCTTTTTAGAACTACGACGGAAATAACATCCCGAACTGTTACGAAACAAATATGTGATGGCATAATAAGATTTTCCTATACAATTAAAGCGTGGCACTGTGCGGGTTAGCACAGGGCGAGACGGACGTTACGCCCCACCCACATTTGTATTTGCCATCTGACAGAGAGTGGTTAAAACTAAACGGTTCGTCCATGTCAAGGTTACTTTTAAGTTCAAGTATATTACGGTAGATGGCATTTGCAATAGAAGTAATTTAATAAATTACTAACAAGTGAAGTCTTCTTATCGCCCATACCCCAATGCCTAAAAACGAAAGTTTTTAATCAGTGCGTCCTACCTGTAATGACATACGGAGCCGAAACGTGGCCACTCACTGTGCGGCTTGTCCACCAGTTCAAGATCGCTCAACGAGCTATGGAAAGAGCTATGCTCGGAGTTTCTCTTAGGGATCGAATCCGGAACGAAGTTATTTGTCAGAGAACCAAGGTTACCGACATAGCTCAGCGAATTAGCAAGCTGAAGTGGCAGTGGGCAGGTCACATATGCCGCAGAACCGATGGCCGTTGGGGCAGACTGGTTCTTGAGTGGAGACCGCGTGTCGGCAAACGTAGTGTAGGGCGCCCTGTAGCTAGGTGGGGCGACGATATTCGTAAGGCAGCGGGCAGGGATTGGAGAAGGAGAGCTGAAGATCGAGCTCAGTGGCGTGCCATGGGAGAGGCCTACGTCCAGCAGTGGACTGACACGGGCTGATGATGATGACTAACAAGTGAAATGTGACACCATATGTGTGACCAGAATGTCGCTTTAAGTAGTTTTTGCATGGTAAGATACATCACTTTATTTCAAGGGTTTTATTTCGAATAAGAAATAGGGAATATGCAATACCTATGTGAACTTAAGCGTCCTGTGAACGAAGCGTGTAGCGATGACAAACTGGGGTAAGCCACACCCATCACGATGACGTCAAGGATTTTAGTAATTCCAAAGGCTCGCTAGCTTAGGCGGTGGTGGTAGAGTCTTTGTAACTTTTCTAACGATTCATAAATACTATTATGGTACAAAGAATAAAAAAAAATCCATACAATTAAAAGTAATAATTTTAAGAAGAATAATAATTTTAACAAATAACTAGTATGTTAGTGGCGAGAAATCGAAGAGTGATGTCGTGAATGAGTTTTTATTTCTATCTATCTATAACCTCACGCCAGATCCCTTGCGGGGTAGGCAGAGAGTACAGAGTTCCAACAGGTTCTTTCCTTACATACCTCTCTGGCTTCCTCGACTCTCATAGTTCGTCTCATACACGCTCGCCGGTTACGGAGACTCTTGACTTTTCCATCAGATAAGACTCGGTTTATTTGGTCGAGGTAAGATAGTCTAGGTCTTCCCCGGTACCTGCATCCTTCCACTTTCACATTGTATATCTGTTTTGTCATTCTTTCTTCTGGCATTCTTTCTATATGCCCGAACCAACGGAGCATGCCCTTTCTCATCTTTACACCGATACTATCTTTTATACCTACTCGCTGTCTTACTATGCTGTTGCTAATGCGGTCGGTCAGCTTTACTCCGCACATCTTCCGCAGAGCTCGCATTTCTACCGCATTTATCCTACTTTCATTCTCCTTCTTACATACCCAGCTCTCGCTACCATATAACAGCGTTGGGACGAGAACTCCGTTATGTATGGCCAGCTGCGCCTTATGGCTTAAGTGCCGGCTCCCGAGTAGCTTTCCCATCGCACCATTCACTCTGTTCCCTGCACTCACTCTTCTCTCTATGTCAGCGGTGTATTTCCCATCCTTACTGAAGGCGCATCCAAGATATACAAACTCATTCACTTGCTCCAGCACAACGTTACCAACCACAATCCTTACATTCGTTCTGGTTTCTTCCCTTTCAAAAACCATAATCTTGGTTTTCTTCACATTCAAGTGTAAGCCATTGATCATGCAGTCGTCTTTCATAACTGTGACTAGTGTTTGCAGATCAGTGACTGTTGGCGCTATTAAAACCGCGTCATCTGCATAAAGTAGATGGTTTACCACTAAGTCACCCATTTGTACACCTTCATTCATCGCTTTCAGTCTTTGAAGACTTTTGTCCAGATATACTATAAACAGTCTAGCGGACAACACGCAACCCTGCTTGACGCCGATTTTAACGTCAAACCAGGGTGACCTGTTACCACCCACCCGTACGCATGCCTTGCAGTCCACATAAGTGGACTGGACGGCTCGCAACAGAGTGCCATCTATACCATACTCTGGCAAAATGTCCCAAAGTCTCTTTCGCACAACTCTGTCAAATGCCTTCTCCAGATCTACAAAACCGCAGAAAACCTTCCGGCCCACTGCCAGATGCTTCTCTACGATGTTGCGGAGTGAGAAGACTTGATCCGAACATCCTCTTCCAGACCTGAAACCCCCTTGTGCCTCGCACAACATTCCATCGGACTTCACGCGCATTCTCCGTTCAATAATTTTACCGTACACCTTGGCTGCCAAGCTGATCAAACTGATGGCTCTGTAATTGGCGCAGTCATATTGTGAACCCTTGCCTTTATACAAGGGTACTATGACTGCGCGGCGCCAATCTGTAGGGACTCTACCGGTCCTCCAGCAAAGGTTTGCAAGGGCCCGGAAAGCGTCCCGGACGCAAGTTCCACCATATTCGATCATCTCGGCAGATATCATGTCTACTCCCGCAGCTTTACCGTTTTTCATACTTCCTATCGCCCATTCAACTTCTTCCATAGTGATGTCCTCCGTTGATTCTGGTGCCGCAATCTCGCCTTTAGGCACGTCTGCGGCATCAGCATCCGGGTCATCTCCATACATTTCTCCAAAATATTCACTCCACCGGTTTAGCACAGCTTGTGTGTCTGCAAGAATGTCACCATCTTTAGATTTTATCCTTTCCATTCTGGAGCCTGACGAATCACCTCGAGCCTTTCTCACCTTGCTCCAAAAGAGTTTGGTGTTGTTCTCGAAGTTCTTCGCCAGCCTCTCCTCCTCAATCATACTGGCTCTTTCACGCTTTTCTTTCACTAAAGTTTTAGTGGCATTCTTGCATTGCCGGTATATTTCTTTCCTCATCTCTGTCATACTGGCATTCAGGTTCAAAGAAGATACATAGTCCTGCCACGCTTTCTTCTTACTTTCTACGGAGCTTTGCAACTCCGCATCCCACCATGCATCACCTTTTGCTGTAATATGCTTCTTTGAGCAACCACATACTTCTTTCGCGGATTCCACCAAACTCTCTTTCAGGCTATTCCAGCATTCATCTACATTTGAGTCCGAAGAGCCTGCTGTCAAAAGCTTGCCCCGGACTCTGTCTTCATACATTCTCCTCACGCTCTCATCTTGCAACTTTTCGACCTTTATTCTTTCAAGGTCTCCGAAGGGGATACGCTCTCGCCAGTGCCTCCACTTCCTGAACAGACCACTAAACCGCGCAACTACGAGATAGTGGTCTGATTCCAGAGTGGGGCCTCTATACGCACGCGTATCTTGTAGTTTGCTTCGGAGACGGTTATCAACCAGGATCAGATCTATCATGCTTTTTTGTTCATTCCTTCTTCTCGTATACATATGTATGTCCTTGTGCTGGAATATCGTATTAGACACAAGGAGACCCCTTTCCAAACAAACATCTACAATGAGCTTACCTGCATCGTTCACTCTCTTAGCACCATAAGGACCCAGAGCAGCGTCGCAAGTTTGCCGCCTGGTTCCTACCCATCCGTCAAGATCGCCACACAGAATCACCTTTCCGTTAGCCTCAGCCAAATCCAGAACTTCCCTGACATTATCCCAAAACTTCTCAAGGTCCTGGGGTGTCGACGAGCTTACGGGAGCATATGCTGCGACCAAAAATACTCTAGTGACACCCAGTTTTAAACGGACCCAGAGAAGTCTCGCATCGCACAGGCCATAATCTCTCACTCCAGAGGCCAGGCTACGGGACAGCAAGATACCCACCCCCATGCTGGCACGACTGCTCTGCTGCTCTCAGTTTTAATTTTGAAAACTTATGTTATTTCGAATTATAATGTGTAATGTTGGTGGAATATTAACCATTATGTATTCTTATGAGCAGAGCAGCATGAGTGAAGGTAATAAAATGTGCCTTTTCGATTTCCCTCAAAACGGCTGTCGCAATTGGTATGTAAAGTATCCATCGCTTTACTATCCAGGGTGGGGCACTCATCGTTGTCATCAATTTCATCGGGGAGTTGAATTAATTGAGAAATGAATAGTTATATTTGTAATACTTGACACTGGCAAAATAAGCGTCGTCGTGATGCCAAAACATAAAAAAACTAAAAAAAAACACCGTCACGCCTATATTCCCCAGAGGGGGTGGCAGAGGTGTACTGAGTACACCCACGTTTCGCCGACGATGTTAGGTCTCATGTAATAGGGGGCGAGCCTTTTGCCATATACCGGGCACACTTCCAGACTCCGGACTCATACTGGGAATTTTTCGTTAGAAAAACTACATTTGTCCGACCTAGGATTTGAACCCAGGACCTCGTGATCACAGAGCGATGCGCTTTGCCACCAGACGAACTAGGCAGTCAAATGTAAAAAAATTAGTATGTTAGAATAATATTTTGTCCACAGCGTATACGACCACACTACCGGCGCGAGCGCGTGGCGCGTAGTCTGGACGTCCCAGGCCAGCGCGGAGCAGCGCTCCGGCCGAGCCGGCCGCGTGGGCCCCGGCCACGCCTACCGCCTGTACAGCTCCGCCGTGTTCCAGCACGAGTGCCCTGCCCACCACCCCCCGGACCTGTGCAGGAGGCCTGTCGACGACCTGCTGCTTACTATGAAGTGCATGGGCATTGATAAGGTAGGAACCCTTCATTCACACAAGCGCTTTTACCGCTGTAATGTACTTCGTGAAACATCCTTAATCTTTGCATAAAGCTTGTCGACGACCTGCTGCTGACAATGACGTGCATTGGCATTGATTAGTTAAGTGATAGAGGATTCTAAGGCCCTGCAAGCGATCTGTTTTAGCTATCACCAAAGTTATGCAACGTTCGGCTCTGATGACGACTCGACCTTCTGAAATGTTTTTTAAGGGTCTCCTTGTTTGATGGACTTTATAAAGCCTCAGAGTTGTGCAGGAGGCCTGTTGACCTCCTGCTGCTCACTATGAAGTGCATGGGTATTGATAAGGTTATTGATAGAGGCCCTCTTGGTCCTGCAGGACTCTTAACTATCACCAAGGTGAGACAGCGTTCAACTCTGATGACAACTCGACCTTCTGAAATGAATGACACAGTTTGTGGCAGTACCATTTTTAAGTGACTGCGTATTTGATAGACATTATAGCATTATACCTCTGGGGGCTGCCCCAGATCTGTGCAGGAGGCCGGTTGACTACCTGCTGCTGACTATGAATTGCATGAGAATTGATAAGGTATCAATCAATCAGCCTATCGCAGTCCACTGCTGGACATAGGCCTCTCCTAACACGCGCCTTTGCACACGGTCCTCCGCCTTCCGCATCCAGTCTGTCCCAGCGACCTTTTTGAGGTCGTCGGTCCATCTCATCTCATCATCATCTTTTACCGTCACGCCTAATCTAATTTTTCACTTAATGTGGTAGTCGTTAAGCCGAGTAAGGAGATTTATAGGTGGCTTGATAATTTCCAACAGTAGGGGATCAAAAACCTACCTTCACCAATCCGCACTGGGTCCGCATGGTGGAGACCTGATCTCTCTCACCGCGATTTGTGAGTGATGACCTTTGCCTACCAGTCGGATAGTTTAAACTGATTTACTTTACAATAAAGGTAAAAAAAACAGTGATAGCTGTTTAATTTCTATTTCGCCCTTGCCGTGTGCCGTGTTTTAAGATCCAAGGTTGAAATCTCGGGTCCCTGCTTCGGATTACTAGGTACTGATACTACTAGTGAAAGTTACGCCGTAAGGTATCATCTGATTTGTATCATAGTGCGTATGAGCGCGTACGTGCGAGTTTTATGTCGGTGTGTTGGTGTTCTCTTTCGGAAAAAGACAAGCCTTAATAGTAGTAATTAGGCATTTCGATTTTAAATCGATTAATCGCATAATCATTTTTTTTAGATCAATCTGAACCACTGTATCGATTCAGTAGATCGATTCCGAAAGCCGTCGAATCGAATCGATTCACGAATCAGTCATAAAAAAGTGGTAATCGAAAATATGACCCAAGTAGGTTGTGTAAATCAGGGATATAAATGATGGCAAAACACGTTTATTATCAAAAATACTACGTTCCATACATGAGTTTATTCTAAGTCAGTTGTCTTTTTAATAATCTTTAAATTGAACGTATCAAGAAATTGAAATAGAAAGGATTCCAAAAAAAACTCATCAACGGGAAAATTAATAAGAATCGACTTCGAATCGATTAATCAAGAAACAATCATTTAATCTTCGACTTAATCGAGAATCTATAGTTGCGCGTTCGATTCGAATCGATCCAAAGATTGATTTTTCTTTAAATGAATCGACATGCCTAGTAGTAATTTATTTTATTCAAACCTGACATTGCTTACTTATAACAAACCAAATTTGCTCCACAAAACACCGTTTTACAATTAATTTAAAATAAAGTCATCATCAATATCTAATCTACCCTCAAGCTTCTAAACGAGCCGGGCATGCCCAGTATCTGCTCGTTGTATTTGTCGGTCTGTCTGTACGCCTCGTCGGTTCCCGGCTGGCAGACATCTTTGAAGTACTCTATGTTTTTCTCCGTGCTTAATACCTTGCACCAATCCTCTGTAACAAGAAAGAAATAAGTTCAAAATAATTTAATAGTAGATTATATAAAGAGAATATAAGATGTACTGTACCCGCAATTTCGTTCGCGTTTTTTCAGGCGTGTGATAATGAGGCGCTCGTAGCGCTGTGCGACCGCGGTGTTCTTACCGATCACCAAGGTTATGCAGCGTTCGACTCGGTCGGCCTGAGATGGGTGACCGTTTGTGGCATTTTCATATTCGAGCGTCTCCGTGCTTGGTCCCGGTTACCACTTAATGTGGTTGTCGTTAAGCCGAGTTGGAAGCCTTACAAGCGGCTTGATAAGTTCCAACAGCAGGTGACCACAAATCTGCCTCCACCAATCCGCACTGGGTCCGCGTGGTGGAGTATGACCGCGTGGTGAGGATCTCTCTCACCTCGATTTGTGAGAGAAGGCCTTTGCCCGGCAGTGGGCACTATAGGCTGATACGATGCATGCCTTTTAAGTTTTGTCGTTTGAAGAAAAAAATACAACTAGAACCTTATAGTACTTTTTATTGTTTTTCAAAGTATTCACTACGTAGCTTAATACACTTTTCCATTCGCTCAAACCAGTTATTATAACATTTATTCCACTCTAAAGTGGGGGTGTTCAAAATGGCTGACTTGAAAGCGTCGACTGCTTCTTCACCGGACTGGAACCTTTGACCACGAAGACTTTTCTTAATTTTAGGAAATGTAAAGAAATCGTTAGGGCTTAGGTCAGGACTGTATGGAGGATGGTCAAGAATTTCTACCTTTTCCTGCTTCAAATACTCAATCGTTTGACGAGCGCTGTGTGAGCTTGCGTTGTCGTGGTGCAGGATGATGCGTCGCTTTGATTTAGATTTTCGAAGATCGGCGATGACTTGTGGTAAAAAAACTGTGGTATACCACTCTGCGTTAACCGTTCTACGATCTTCAAGTGCAATAGTCGCAACATGGCTGGTTTTTCCAACGAACGTGGCCACCATCTTCTTTGAAGTGCTTCGAGAACGAACAACTTTAGTCGGCTTTGGCTCGTCTTGAAAGACCCAGATTGTAGATTGTTGTTTGGAATCAGGATCCTAGGCATAGATCCAAGATTCGTCACCACTGATCATATCGTAAACGTGATTTGACTCTCCTCGGTTGAACCTTTGCAGAGTTTTCTTACACCATCTGACGCGGGCCGCCTTGTGATCGTCGGAAAGCAGGTGCGGTATTCAACGGCAAACTTGCTTTCTCACACCAAGCGCTTCATGCAAAATCTTCTGAATGGTTGTCCCTGAGAAGCCTAATAGAGCCTCTATCTCTCGATACGTCACATGACGATCTTCGAGAATTAGTTGTCTCACAGCAATGATGTTATCTTCAGTGAAGGCGGATTTTGGGCGTCCTTCGCGAGATTTGTCACTAACACTAGTATGTCCACGCTGGAATTCTAAATACCAGCGTTCGACAGTCCGCAGACATGGGGATTCATCACTGAACACAAATGTTAGCTCTTCAAAACACTGAAGTCGTGTCAGGCCTCTTCTAAAGTCGTAGAAAATTATTGCACGAACATTTTCCTTAGAAAGATTCATTTTAGTACGTAACCTGACAGATTCCAATCGACGCTGTGACTAAACAATAGCATTAATCCTGATACTTTCAACTGTTTTGAGATTCAAAATTTAAAGGTACGAGATAGACAGCCAGAGGGACAGACAGAGTTACTTTCGAATTTATTATATTAGTATGGGTTGTAGTATTTTATTTGAGTTCGATATCACTATGGGTGTATAATCATTTTGTGCGCACTGAGTATAATGTTGTTTGAGTATTTCTTTTTTATTATTTACTACCAGTTTCCCGCGACTTTAAACCCGTCTACGACAGCGCCACCTACCCGGTTTATGTTTTATAGCTTATGTTACTTCTGGATAATGTATCTTTGTAATGGTGAAAGAATCATTTAAATCGGTCCAGTAGTTTTTGAGTTTATACGTTACAAACATACAAAAATACAAATCTTTCCTCTTTATTCTATTAGTGTAGATGGGGTACCGTACCTCAGCCGGTAAAAACGAAACCCTTATAGGATCGCCTTGTTCTCCGTATGTCAGTTCTGACTGTTTAAGACCCTTTTTCTTAGGAACGGCAACAGGTGTCAAGTTAAAATTGATGTTAAAACGTCGAGAGTCGAGGAAGCCAGAGAGGTATGTAAGGAAAGAACCTGTTGGAACTCTGTACTCTCTGCCTACCCCGCAAGGGATCTGGCGTGAGGTTATAGATAGATAGATCATTTTTTTAAAGCCATATTTTTGCACTTAATTACACAATCTGACTGCCTTGAACTATCCTTAAGTCGTTTATAAGCAAGATCTTGCGTGAAAAGCATGTCACGTATTATATAGGATCGATAAGGATCTTTTGGCACGTAGCTACAATCGGAACTAACGCTGTCATCAAGTGAAACCCATGCGAATCCGTTAATCCCATGCGAATCCGTTAATTGTAGCTGCCGCCGACTACGATCCGTATCCATGCGTGCTACGTGCACGCATGGACACGCAGAGGTGGGCAAACGCCCTCACCAACTGGATACTCAGCGGTGGTCGCAGACGAGGTAGACCTAGGAAAAGATGGCGCGACGATTTGGACACCTTTGCGAGTACTCTGTGCCCGAAATGGCAATGGATCGACAGTTGTATAAAGAGGCGGCCTTTGCTCAAGAATGGGACACTAAAATCTATCAAAGACTAGAAGTGTACTCACCATAAATAGTTTTCAAAGGCTTCTCTTTGCCTCCGAAGTCTTCAGGCAATAGTTCTTGAGGAATATACTCGTATACTCCTTCCATAGTTTGGTGGACTTGTATCCGCTCACTGATTTTGGAACTGACGACTTGTTTTAGTAGAGAGACCAGGGTTTCTACCGCTTTTGATGACGAAATGAAATGTATTCCCTTTATTCTCATTCCGTATCCATCCTAAAGAAAATATGATACCTTAGTGTAGTGACGCATACAGCATATGGTTCCGAGTTTAGACAAGTCAGAAAAATTGTTATTTGGGTTTCTTTATCCAAGAATTTTCAGTAGCTGCTCGGATACTGGATTTTGCCTGGTATAATGGCAATAGGCTCATCCCTATCACATTTGAAAGCATCGGCGAAACGTCGGTGTAGATAGTACACCTAAGCTACCCCCGCGGTTGGCATGTAAACATAATTTAGTTTCCAAAGGGGTAGATTGTCATTTGTTGAGCATCTTGCATTAAACCCGCGAGCTTCCCCTGAAAATCGCAGAAGTACTATGCAGAAATAAACACCGTTGCGCCTATGTTTCTCAAGCAAGGGTGGCAGAGGTGTACTTTGCGCACCCTCTATTTTCCAGTGATGTTAGGTCTCATGTTATATGATGCGAGCGAGTTGCAACAATCGATCGTTATAGAGAAATCTCCCTACATAAATAAAATTGGCAATGGAGTCTAATAATCAGTAGTCTGTGCCGTCAAATTTATCTATTATGTATTTATTTTATAAGTTTAATTAAGTATTGGAACTCTGTACGATCTGCCTACCCGGGTAGGGATTTGGCGTGATGATATAATAATAATAATTATAGCCCTGTTAAGAAACTGTGCCACTGTTGGGCACGGGCCTCCTCTCAAACTGAGAGGGTTTACCATAGTCCACCACGCTGGCCCATTGTGGGTTGGCGAACTTCACACACCTTTGAGAAACTTAGGATATAAATACATAGATAATATAAAAATTTGTGCTTGTATCTTAATTTGTTTATCACATAGACTTACTAGGAAAATAGACATGACATGACGCAGTTGAATTATATTGATCTTCATGGTAAAACTCAATAGATTTACATCTCTACAATCAACGACTGAGAGGCAACCCATCAAATAGTCGTGGGACTTTATATACTCGATCATCTGAAAAAAATATTGAACATACCTTGCATAACGACACAATTAATAATAATAATTTAAAAATACGTTATTAACATCAAGATTTAGCAAAAACACAACAAAGATATCTTGCTAAGTTAAGGGAGTTATTATAGCTTCCTTCCGGCTCCATCATCAGATCCTGAATACTATCTGGTTGTGTAGTACAAGTCAATACCATTCTAACAAGCCTAAACACGAGGGGGTTACGTTGTATAGTTCACATGTTCCTATGGCCACCTTCTGACTCCATCATCAGACCAGCTCCATAGTACCATAATATTGCATTGTCACCGACCTTTACATACTTATTCCACATTTCAGCTCAATCGAATACCCGCAAGTGCTTGTAATTGATTAGTGGATTACGAGTTTCGTACTGGAAAGACAGACAGACATCCGAACATTGCAATTGTAATAAAAGCTCGCTATAAAAATCTTTTTTAAAAATGGTAAACAGACTTCAAAAAGCATAAAAATAAATATTTGAAGTCGGTGCCTAGTAACCGACTACACTAACCGGCACCTGATTTTGATGATTCTTTTTGCGTTGGGCTTAGTATAGTTTCGAGTTGGTCCCATTTTAATGAAATAGGTATTGAACTTTGGACTTTGAAGATACACCAGGGGACTCCTTAACGGCGAACAGCACGAATGTATAGATTCCGTTGTTATGGTTATTATATCAATCCTGTAGGTACCTTACTGTACAATATCAAACTATGCCTTACTTGCACGAACCAGTCGTGCAAGTAGGGCATAATTTGGCATTTGGATAACGCCGCCAAGTTGGATATCCCTTAAAGCTAAAGATTTATGTAAGAACGTAAATACACACCAACATAACAAATTTGTAGAAATCATACAATAGCGATCCCTCGAACTCTGAAGATACCAGTTTTGTAACGGTTAACCTATAGTTGTCCTTCATTGGCCTCGGCATTGTAACTGAGAGTCTGTAAGAGGTAAACACTATATTTAATAAAACTGTTATAATAATAATAATGTATGACACTCATATAATATTACATTAGTAGATAAACACTAGAGTTGGGCAAATATTAACTTGCAATTACAATATTTCCGATTTCTTCACGGCTTATTTGTGGTTTTAAAGTGCCCGATGTTTCCAGTGCACATGATCACGGAAGGGGCTGAAGCGTTTGACGTTTAAAAGTCATTGTTACACCGGGGTACCTCAGGGAGATCAATTTAATTGCAAATGAAATCCTAAATTGAAAAATGCCCAACACTGACATACACCCATAACGAAACAAATATTTGTGGGCCACACAAAGATTTGTTCCGTGTAGGGATAGAACCAGTGACTTCTAGATCCAGTTAGCCAAGTACCTTATGTCGTCAAACAGTGATTTCAAACGTGAAATTTGCTACTGTATGCTACTAAAATGTAATTATAGTCGATCTGCTATAATTAGCAGATCGATTATAATTCATATTTTAGTAACACGACTAGCAATCATCTGCTACTAGTCAGTACCGAAATCAAAACCTTAAAGTGTTTTATTTAAAGTGTATTTTTAGAGTTTTAAGTCTAAGATCAAGATCAAATGTAAAGCGTGTATGAGACGAACTATGACAATTGAGAAAATCAGATAAGGAAAAAACCTGTTGAAACTATGTACTCTCTGCCTCGGGATTTGGCGTCGTTATATAGATAGATAATAAAATGTTCCACTTACAAGAAATGAGAACAATCAGGTAATTCCTTCACATTGTGACACGCAAAAAAGTCTTTCATCAATGTCTTTAACGTGCATAGCTTGTCGAAAGTAATTTTGGCTTTTTCCAATGATCCTTTCGACAGTATTACTGCAGTTTCCAAATAATGCCTTGCTGAAAAGGAGAAAATATTAAAAAATACCGTCCAGAATCTCCGTAACCGGCGAGCGTGTATGATACTTGGCCTGAAATACAGATATTAATTTATACCATATAAACTAAGCAATTATTTTCTGTAAATGTTACAATTTTCTTTGTAATATTGTGTGTAAAGAAAAGAATAAATTATTATTATTATTATTATACTTATCAGAGTGAAGAATACGAGAGAGGTCTGCAAGGAAGGTACCTTTAATCACGTGATGGGTCTCCCATTAATGTCGTGATGTTTATTAGCAACTTTTTACTCTCCCCTCCCCCCTGGTGATACGTGGTGAGGTTTAAGACTAAATATACCCCACGCTCCCCCTATCCCCACTCAAAGTCACGTGTATTTTTCGGTACAAAGTATCTTAAAAATTTTCAAGACGAGTCAAGGTCACGCGTCATTTTTTGGTTTAGAAATCGCGCGTTCAACGAAAAACTCAATACACTTGATATCTTACTACCCCCCACTCCCCCCTTGATGTATCGTGTTTTTTTCGAACCACCTTCCCCCTTTCGAGGGTCATGTAATTAATGGAAATCGCTTAGGGATCTGGCGTGATGATGCATTAATAGTTATTTTGAACACCATCACATCTTCATTCACCACGCGCGATGTCCTGTGTACACCGACATAACGCTGAAGATGTAACATTCCCATATAATAGCGAGTCGATTGCCATTATACCGGCAGACTTCCAGACTCCGTATTTCTAAGAATTTTGACCACTAACACTGTCCAGAATAAGATTTGAACCTAGAACCTAGATCGACATCCGTACTCCTCATTACACCAACGAGGCAGTTTCCACTTTCTATAGCTTCATAACAAAAATTAAACCAAATTTGCTCCCATTTTGCACCTTTATCATCATTGTCAGATTTCTATAACTCACTGCAGGGCTAAACCACCTTCCTTTGGTGCCGTTCTTCGCGATTCGGTGCCAATCTACCCCAAGTTCTTCCTCCAGCCCTCGATATATCATCTATCCATCGAGCCACTGGTATGCCCACTCGTCTTTTACTCCCATTTTTCCAGTTTAATAATAATGACTGGGCAAAGGACCTTTCACAAATCGAGGTGAGGGAAATTAGGTCATACTTCACCACCCAATGACGGACTGGTCCTCCATCAATCCGTCACTGGGTGTTAGAGTATGGCAGGTTTTTCGCCACCTGCTCTTAGAACTTATCGAATTGGCTATAAGTCTTCCAACTTGATTTAACGACTAACACATCACGTGGTATCCGGGACCAACATCTTAATGTGCCTTAAGAAGCACGGAGAAGAGAAATACGAAAATGCCACAGGCCTTCACCCATTTCAGGCCAACACAGTCGAACGCTGCTAAACCTTGGTGTTCGCTTAGAACATCACGGTCGCACAGCGCTACGTCTCACAAATTTTAATATAAAAGCCTTCTTAATAAAATGATTTTCGTGATGCTTCATCAACCTTCAGAGGCGTTGAGAACTTGGCCATAAACCCCAATTGCTCCAAAGAATCACACCTCCGCTCCGATCTAGGTCTCGAACCTATTCGCGCCTTTATTAAAAAGGCGTCAACACGTCACTTCGCGAACGTATCTACCCATGCGAATCCGTTAATCGTAGCCACCGCCGACTACGATCTCCCCCCCCGACCCCTGCCGCCACCGCCGGCTTCGACATGTTCTCACCGACCCCCCCGATGCTTTGTCATCCCCTCTTTCCGCTCAGAATACGGGCGACGACGACGTAGTAGTAGATCCCCTCCCATAGCCGGCGGTTGACCGGTGCACTTAGTAGTGCACCCGTCCCCCTACAGCGACTATCCCAACCGAGGGCGCCTCGAGTATGTCGCCCCTTGCCCTTCTGGCTGGCTGGAGCGTAGTGGTTGCACGCTCGCCTTTAAGTCCGGTGAAGCTGTAAAGGCCTCGCGGCTAACAGCGTACATCATTCACACACACACAATCCAAAGAATCACGTTACAAATTTAAAATACTTACGAAAATCCTTCTTAATGAAATGCCCTTGCTTGTTGATCCAAGCTTCGAAGTTGTCGATGACTTCCGCCATAGCCCCCGGCTGGTGCAAATTGTATTCTTTTCTGATGTCGTGAACAACATTTGGATTAAATATAAGTAGCGGATCCTCAGGCAATGATTCCATTTCCGTGTCTATGACTGGACTTAATAATATATAATATATTTAAACAAAAATTTTAATCGTAATATAGACGTCTGCTACAGTCTTAATACCAAACAAAATAAAATAATTATGAGGGCTTCAATGTTTTTTATAACATCAGTGCTTACGTCTTCAAGGTTACTGGTATGTTACAAAAACCGGCCAATCGCAAGCTTTATACAAATTACCGGTTTCGTTACCCTGAATTTAATGAGTTCTTTTTTAAATTGCCGGCCTGTTATACTGCCTCGTTGGTCTACTGGCGAATAATGTCTGTAATGATCACTAGGTCCTACGTTCAAATCCTAGGTCTAACAAAATGTATTTTTTTAATAGAAAGTTCCAGTATCAGTACGGAGTCTGGCATCGTGCCCGGTATAGTGAAAATAGGCTAACCTAACACTGTCGGCGAAAAATGTATGTACTCAGTAAACCTCTGCCAACCCCGTTTGGGGAATAGAGGCGTGACGGTGTATCTTTTTTTTCATATAATGACGTGATTGAGTAACAAACATCCAAACATACAAACTTTCACATTAATAATATTATATTAGTAGGATAAACTCTGGGAGCACTTGCAAATTGTCAATTTACACTTTTTTATTCAACCAATCTACTAATCTACCACCAAATCGGAATGCCTCTACCAAAAAGATCCGGTGAGAAACTAAGCGGGATTGCCTTTTTTATTTAATTCCTTTTTCATTCCAATTTTTAAATTTCATATAGCGTAGGTAGTTCGTTTTTCAGTTACATATACGGAACCCAAAATAAAATTACCTAGTTACTAAAAAAAAAAATACGCATAACAAAATTAACAGTCTGTGGTTAAAGTATATAAAAAAGTTTTTTGCATCATTAAAGTGCTACGCTTTATTTTATAAATAAGGATACATGTTTGGTTCTTAAACTATTTATTTTACTGTCAGTCGAAAACAATTATGTCTGTTGAAGTACTTAAAAATATAGGAAAGAAAAATTAACTAATTCTAATCTTAAACCATATTATCACTTCAGCTCCCAAGTAAAAATATAGGAATATGTGAGCATCACAAAGAATTAATCTATCTATCTATCTATATCATCACGCCAGCTCCCTCGCGGGGTAGGCAGAGAGTACAGAGATCTTTCATCAACAGGTTCTTTCCTTACATACCTCTCTGGCTTCCTCCACTCTCATAGTTCGTCTCATACACACTCGCCGGTTACGGAGACTCTTGACTTGCCCTTCAGCTAAGACTCTGTTTATTTGGTCATGGTAAGATAGTCTAGGTCTTCCCCGGCACCTACATCCTTCCACTTTCGCATTGTATATCTGTTTTGTCATTCTTTCTTCTGGCATTCTTTCTATATTATTATTCGGTTCATGTATCATCGAGCGTGACAAACGACGTGTTTTTTTTCGCTAGTACAAAAAATTGATTTAATATTAGTTTCCAGTCTTCAAATTTGTTAATAGTGATACAGTATACGGTTAGACTATCAATAGTTAATATACAGTGTTTTTTTAACGACAATAAGACCTTATGTGGAATTATTTATCAAAAATATTGATTAACAATTGCTAATTATCAACAAGCTTTTTAAATCTGAACATTGGTGAAGTGAACGCGTAAGCGCCGCGATATCCACGGCGCTTACGACCTTTTCGTCGCGGCCTTTATGCAACGGCTGCACACCAAACTCAATAAGCAATTAACCGGTCCAGCGCTTTGTGACAAGGCAAAGGTTAGACGGATTACGCTTTCTAATGCTACAGCGCCTGCACAGCAACTACGCATCAAAGGTCAGTGATTTGCAATTTTTATAATGACCGGCCAAGCAAAATCTTGCGCAGGGTGCTTGAATAAAATCACGAGCAAGGACTATGTAATATGTAGCCTTTGCAAGGACATATACGACTATACCTGCGCCAATCAGCGCTTTTCTTCAGCGGATAAGGAGAAGAAGGATAAGTGGACATGTCCGGCTTGCCGAAATAAAGCTAAAAGAAAGGGTGATAATTCTAACACTCCAATCCACCCGAAATCTTCTCACCAACGTGATCCTGACAACGAGGCAATAAATAAGGCCGAAAATGATAACATTACAATGCGCAAAAAGCCTAACAATTCGCCTTCTAAGAACACCGAGTCCGTTGAAAACATATCTGCTACCTCGTCATTGGTTGACTCCGACTTATTGTCGGTCATTAGATCTGAGATTCAGTCTTCTATTGACAGGTCTCTCAAAATGGTGATTCAAACTTCTCTGGGTTGTCAATTAAAGGCCATTAAAAATGATCTACAAAGCCTAAAAGATCTTACAACTGCAGTTCAATTTATTAGCGCTGAATACGACCGTTTGAAACAGGACTTTAAGGAATCGGAAGAAAAAGTTAAGTTTTTGACAAAAGACAACGGTGTCCTGAACACCAAAGTGGCAGACCTGACTAATAGACTCAACTTACTAGAACAACATTCACGAGAAAATAACATTGAAATAAATGGATTACCTGAAAATAAGTCTGAAAATTTGATCTCGGCTGTTAAGCAGTTATGCGCCTCAGTTTCCGTACCGCTAGAAAATACAGACATACTTTCTTGCACGCGGGTTAGAAAAATGAATGAGGGTAACAGTAGACCCCGTGCTGTAATTGCCAAACTCCCATCTACGGGCATAAGAGACAGCATTATTGCAGCAGTCAGCAAATTTAATAAAAGCCATCCCACGAATAAACTAAACTCCAGCCAATTAGGATACGGCGGCTCCAAGTCACCAATATTTGTTTCAGAACATCTTGCCCCTTACTTCAAGGCACTCCATGCACGCACCAGGCTAGTGGCTAGGGAAAAAGAATACAAATATATTTGGATCCGAAATAGCCGAATTTTTGTACGAAAGAATGACTCAAGCCCTGCAAAGCAAATAAAAAGTTACGAATCTTTGAATAATTTGTAATTAAAGTATCATACTGATATAATCAAGGACCGTATTAACAAATATAAAATTCAAGATTTACTACCAGAATTTCAGAGGCTTGAAGACAAAAACTAAAGAATTAAAATTAGCTGGGCTAACGGCTAATTATGATGTAATTGTAGGCACGGAAGTTGGCTGGATGATAGCGTTTACGATAACGAGCTGTTCGGAAGTGGTTTCAATGTTTACAGAAGAGACGGAGTTCTACATCTTCATCGGGTAAAGTTGGCGGAGGAGTAATCATAGCGGTATCTAAAAGTCTACAGTCCAAACGATTAAAGCACTTTGAAAGTACATACGAGGATTTATGGGTTTCTGTAAAGCACCAGCAAAATTCTCGGATGCCCAAAGAATTAGTTGTTTGCACCTTATATATACCACCACCCGTTACATCACCCACATTGGACTCCATTCTTGATAATTGTAATCGGGTCATGCAGTCTTATTCTGGAGATGTTATTATACTGGGTGACTTCAATTTGGGTTTTATCGATTGGCGTTATGATGGAAGTGTTTGTTGTAATAATTTATCGCCCTTTAATTACAGCTGTACTCTAGGATATAGCCTAATTGATTTCATGCCACTAAATAATCTGTCCCAGTTTAACAATATTTATAATCACAATGATAGGGTCCTGGACTTAATCCTGTGCAATTTCGAGAGATTACGGGTACAAAATTGCGATTCCCCTATGATCAAAATAGACGCTCACCACCCTGCCTTAGTAGTAGAATTAAGAACGATTAATACGTCTAGTACAACATGCAGGCGTTTTGCTACACATAATTTTAGGAAAGCAGATTACTCTCTCGTCATTGCGGAGCTGAAAAAGGTGGATTGGGTCTCGGAGTTGCTCTCAGTTGAAAGTGTTGATGTCGCAGTTTCAAAATTTTATAATATAATTAACATAATAATCGATCTAACTATACCTAAGACCAAATCACATAAATCAAAGTATCCCTGTTGGTTTTCACGTAATTTGATTCGTTTAATAGGCGAAAGAGATAAAATTCACAAGAAATATAAAATATACAAAAACCCAAGAGACCAGCTTGAATTAAAATTATGTAACAAGCGACTAGACACTGTGATTTCTTCCTGTTACTCAGACTACATTCACAAAACCGAAAAGGCCATATATACTAACCCTAAAAAATTTTGGGCATACGTGAAGCAGAACCGAGGTGGACCTTCGGATCTTCCTGGAGAGATGTTTCTCGATGACCGCAATGCACAAAAAGGAGAAGAGATCTGTGACCTTTTCGCAACCTATTTTTCGTCAGTTTATGCATCGCCTATTTATGGGTCTATTCCTGTTGGTGGTGACGCATACCCTCAGATCTCACTTCACAATGTAGACATCTCTGAAAAATCAATTGAAAAGTTCCTAAAAGCAGTTGACCCTAGCAAAGGTGCGGGTCCAGATGGGATACCCCCGATCTTCATTAAAAAGACATACAGACATCTAACACTTCCATTAAAGATTTTATTTGAAATGTCTATGAAAACAGCTAAATTCCCAAGTGTATGGAAATTAGCTAATGTGGTGCCCATTCATAAAAAGGGAGAAAAGGACAATGTAAAGAATTACCGACCTGTCTCAATTTTGAGCATCTTCCCAAAAATTTTTGAAAAAATTGTCTGCTCAGATGTTACAAATCACTTGGAAAAGGTAATTTCGAATTATCAGCACGGTTTTTGTAAGAAAAAATCTACAGTCAGTAATCTTCTTGAGTATGTGACAGATATCATGATGGGAGTTGATGGGAGGGCTCAAATTGATGGCATATATACAGACCTTGCCAGTGCGTTCGACAGGGTGGACCACAATATTTTGCTATCAAAGTTGGAATTTTATGGTTTACATGGCAAATTACTTATTTGGCTCAATTCCTATCTTAGAGACAGACGGATGCAAGTCACAGCAAATGGTTTCACATCATCTTCTTCCTTCATTCCAGTGTCTGGCGTTCCTCAAGGTTCGCATCTCGGTCCTATTCTTTTTTTAGCATTTATAAATGATATAACTAACAACTTTAAATTTAGTAAGTGTTCCATCTTCGCCGATGATTTAAAACTTTATAAACACATAAAATGTGAAAATGATATCCTACTACTACAGTCTGACTTGAATTCCATACAAGATTGGTGCCATACTAACGGAATGAATCTCAATGCATCAAAATGCACGCACATCAAATTTACGCGAAATAAACAGGTTATTCCTTCCAAATATTTCATAGAAAATGTCCAATTGGTAGAATCAGATTCGGTCCGTGATCTTGGTATCCGAATTGATAAAAAGTTGAGCTTTGTAGAGCATATTGACAACATTATATCAAGATCGTGGAGAATGGTCGGCTTTGTTAAACGCACTTGCAGAGATTTTAAAGATCCTGCTGCGATATTAATCTTGTACAACGCCTTGATCCGCAGCATTCTAGAATACGCATCTCCCATTTGGAACCCACAATACAAAGTGCATTGCGATCGTATAGAACGAATACAGAGGAATTTTACCCGTTTCCTTGCCTTCAAAGATAAAAACTGTCCTTATAGAGCTGATTATAATACAAGAATGGATCACTTTAAAATGCTTTCTCTTGGGAAGAGACGAAAAATTGGTGACTTGACAACGCTGCACAAAATTATTCATGGGGCTATGATTTCTAGCGAATCTCTCTTGCGTCTTAATATAACGGTCCCGCGTACTTTGCCGAGATACCCAGTCACAAACACTTTCAGTCCATGTAGCTCAAGAACTAACTTGGGAATGACTTCTCCTCTTAATAGATTTATGTTAACTTATAACGATATTTGCGCAAGAGGTGACATTGACATTTTCAATGATATAATATTAACGACATTTATTTCCAATTTAAAAAAACATCTGACATAACTCAATAATAATTCAATCTTACAATTTAATTCTGTCCAATTGTACTAATAATCTAATTTTATATAGTCCACAATACCAAAATTATTATAAATCCTTTCTGTTCTTATTGTTCATTTTGTTCTATTTTTTTTTTTATATAAATCGACATTTTCTTCTACATTATAACATTTATTGTAACTTATTGTAATCTACGTCTTTATGAGTGCTGTATACACCTGTAAAGTCATTCTACACGGAATTTAAGAATTATTGTTACTTTTATTTATTGTAAGAATTTTTTGTAGTATGTCGTTGGTGTATCTATATAAATAAATAAAAAATAAAATAAAATATATGCCCGAACCAACGGAGCATACCCTTTCTCATCTTTACACCGATACTATCTTTCATACCTACTCGCTTTCTTACTACGCTGTTGCGAATACGGTCGGTCAGCGTGACTCCGCACATCTTCCGCAGAGATCGCATTTCGACCGCATTTATCCTGCTTTCGTTCTCCTTCTTACATACCCAACTCTCACTGCCATATAACAGCGTTGGGACAAGCACTCCGTTATGCATGGCCAGCTGCGCCTTTTGGCTTAAGTGCCGGCTCCCAAGTAGCCTTCCCATCGCACCATTCACGTTATTACCTGCATTTACTCTTCTCTCTATATCAGCGGTGTATTTCCCATCCTTACTGAAGGCGCATCCAAGATATACAAACTCATTCACTTGCTCCAGCACATCGTTACCAACCACAATCCTTGCATTCGTTCTGGTTTCTTCCCGTTCAAAAACATTAATTTTGGTTTTTTTCACATTCAAATGTAAGCCATTGTTCATGCAGTCGTCTCTCATAACTGTGACTAGTGTTTGCAGATCAGTGGCTGTTGGCGCTATCAAAACCGCGTCATCTGCATACAATAGGTGGTTTATCACTAGATCACCCATTTTTACCCCTTCAGTCATCGCATTCAGTCTTTGAAGACAATCATCTGTAAGACATTATGCGCAATTAATCAAATTGCGCATAATGTCTTACAGTTGGGCAATAACGTTAATGAATCACCGTGATATAGAATAGATCATACTCCACAATGCGGACTCAATGCGGATTAGTGGAAAGAAGTCTGGCCACTTTTAGAATTTATTAAGCCCCCTACAAGACTTGCGATATTAACGACAACCACGTGAAGAGGTAACTTTTGACCAAACGCCAATTTACGTGTCTCTATACATCAGTCTAGGGACCTGACAATCTTCTAGAGATATTTTCCCGTCTAAACCAAAAAAAAATATTCCTAATTTCCCGTCACGTAAATCCACCAACATCAAGGGCCTGGGACCTGCACATCCTCTCTCTACTCTACTCCATTCTATATGATCCTAAATTCCCTGTTTACTTCCGGGAGCGTTTTGACTTCCTTGTTTCAAGGGACAAGCCCTACCGTGCAGCTACATCTCTCCTTCTTCGTATTCTTCTTCATTCTTCCAGTCCTCACGACGGGTCCTTCGTTGTGCTTGCTGTGCGTCTGTGGAACTTACTTTCACATACCATTCGTGCAAGCTCTTCTCTGGATGTTTTCAGGAGAAGAGCTAGAGAAAATTTTCTATCGAGATTTTATTTAGGTATCTATTATAATTATATGTATTTAATATTTGTGCAGTGATAGCCTAATGGTTAGACCGTTGGACTGCAAATTCAGAGGTCTCGGGTTTAAACCCAGGCACGCACCTCTGTCTTTTCGAAAGCATGTGCGTATTAAAAATTAATTATCACTTGCTTTATCGTTGAAGGAAAACATCTTGAGCAAACCTGCATGCCTAAGAGTTTCTTGAGGACGTGTGAAGTTGGGACTGGGCCAGCGTGGTGGACATTGGCCTAAACCCTCTCAGTTTGAGAGGGGGCCCGTGCCCAACGGTGGGACAGTTTCTTAACAGGGCTAATATTATTATTATTATAATATTATACAACTTGTATCGTAAGTAATTATTTGAAAATACAGTATTTATTTCATATTATTGTTATTTTCTCTAGACATTATGTTGTATAACTGCCCTCTTATTCATCTCTTAACACTCAAAGGTGCGCTGGAAGTAGTTGGCAGTTATTTCTTTGCCACTGTCGACAATAAGTAATTAAGTAAAGAGGCATTATTATACTAAATATCAAGCTGCAATATTATATACGCGAGGCCAACAAACAGGTCCACTTTTAATTAGAATAAATTAAGATCGTGTTTTTAATTAAGATTTAGCCCGAGTTCTATGCCGAGCGCAAACATGTGATATTGTAAATGTAGCGAGTTTTAAACTAAAGTTTTTGTGTCTATTATAGTATTTTTTCACGTAGGATGGGCGGTGACAGTTCTAATTGCCAAACGAAATTAATATTGAATTCAATGGTGTTAAGGCATAAAACCATAAGTATAGAAACGGGTCGTGTCTCTTATTGCCATTGAATAAAGTATAATTTCGTTTGGCAATTAGAACTGTCACTACCCATCCTATGCGAAAAATACTATAATCAGCCAATACTGTTCCACTACTGGCTCCTTCTCTCACAAATTGAGGTACGAGAGATTAGGTAATACTCCACCACGCGGTCTCAAGAGACAGGTTTGTGGCCACCTGCTGTTGGAACTTATCAAGCCACCCAAAAGGATTCCAACTTGACTTAAAGACTGCCACATATACTGATAACCGGAGCCAGTGACTTAACGTGTCTTCCGAAGCACGTAGACGTTTGAAAATGGAAATGCCACAAACGTTCACCCATTTCAGATTGACCATGCCTAACGCTGCTTAACCTTAGTATATAATATCAGCCTATACTGTCCCACTGCTGGGCAAAGGCACAAATCGAGGTGAGAGTGATTAGGTCATACTCCACCACGCGTACCCAGTGCAGGTTTGTGGCCACCTGCTCTTGGAACTTATTAAGCCGCCGCGGCTTCCAACTCGGCTTAACGTGCCTTCCGAAACACGGAGACGCTCGAATATGAAAATGCCACAAACGGTCACCCATCTCAGGCCGACCGAGTCCAACGCTGCTTGACCTTGGTGAAAGATATCAATACCGCGGTCGCACAGTGCTACGAGCGCCTCGTGTCCCTTAACCTTAGTGTTTACTACGAACACCGAGGTACCACAGCTCTACGAGCGCCTATTAATTGAATATATTCAGGTCCTGAATTATAGTACGGTATTCTAGGTCGGACAAATTTTCCTTTCGAAATAATCCGATTAAGCATCCTCCATTAATCACGTGAGTTTCGAAAGGGGGAGAGGGGGCTGTATTGAGATATCACTTTATCATGTATTTATGGTTTCGTTGAACGCGCGAAAAACGTTGCGTAACTCTGACTCGCCTTGAAATTTTTCAAGACACTGTGCCAAAAATACACTGGGTTTTTTTTTAAGAGAGATATCGTAAAGTCAGACTGCCTTAGTAATAAACGTTGTATAGCGATTCTATAGTAACACACTAATTTCTCTCTTTCTGTCATCGATCATCTGACATTAGAAAGAAGAAAACAAAGCGTTGTGTAATTATACCGTGGCTATACAATGTTTATTAGTATAGGTATAAGAGTATGTTTTAAAAAGAAATTTAAGCAAAAACATGCATACATCAAAGGAACGTCAACAAGTACAACTCTTAAATTAGATAGATTGTGTCTATAGGCTCGACCCCTATTACATTGGGTGCACAGAACACCTCTTCCATATTCATTTCGGGAATGTAGGCGTCACGGAGTTTAATCTCTTTAATGTGATTGTTATGAACTATTCAGAGGCCTATGAAAATAAAAGTGTTAATTTTGCATGTGTGTGTGTGTGTGTGTATGAGTGTTGCAACTAATTAAATACTTTTGACGGCTTCTACATTTGGCAACACACAATCGGTTGGTTAACCAGTATCGTATTTATTTGTACAATGGCTGTATTTGGCTGGAAATTTTTCTAGCACTAACTATGAGTTCTCAACCCATCATTTTCTGTACACAGGTGGTAAACTTCCCGTTCCCCACTGCGCCGGATAGAATGCAGCTGCGCTTAGCCGAGAAGAGGCTAGAAACTCTTGGTATACTTGAGAAGCATGAGCCGAAAAACAAGAGCAGAAATGAGGAAGAGGTGAGTACCTACTCACAACAACCCCCTCCTTTTTTTTACGTGGGGAAATCCTCATGGACTTCCGCCAGCCTCGGGGGAAGCTAGCGGGGCATATCGGACTCTTACCGACTAACCCCAAGGTGGCCGGCACTGGCACGTGTCAGAGGGGCTCCGGGATCTCCGAGTGGAAAGCGCCGGTGCCTTGTGCCGCGCTCCGAAGAGCCCGCCTCGGGAGGGGAAATTTGTAGCTTGCCGTGAGCACCGTCGCGGTGCTCACGGCGGCGTGGGCCACACCACGCCGCCATCCTCCTCGGGAACAACCCCCTCCTGCACCAATATCGCAAGGGGCTTTTGGTGTCGGTGCGTGTCCGTCAGGCGTATCCCCAGGAATTACGGCGGCATGGAGTGGCCCACGTCGCCTTGAGGACTGTGTCGGTTCAGGGGAAGCGAGTCCTCCCTTTATATTCACTTCTCCGTCTACTGAGAAGGCATCTGGTGTGTCGATACAGATAGATAGTTCGCCATCCGAACTTTACAGAAACCAATGATCGGGCATTTAAGCACCGGCTAGTCGTCAGAACATGAGTCAGACGATGGCTTAGTTCAGTGGTAAAGAGCTAAAGCTGCTCAGTCTATATTGGATCGAGTATTCCCCACAAATATTAGTTTGTAAACGCAACCACGGCTCAGGAATAATTCCTTGTGTGGGACTACGTTTATTTATTCATTTATATAAAGATACACTATCGACTCATCACACACAATAATTAACAAGTTAAAATACAGTCTGAGGAAAGGAGCACAACCCTTTGTACTCGTATACAGCATTTAAAGATTAATAGCCGGTCGAGTAATACAAATTGATTACTTTTATAATTAAGTTAAGTTTCCCGCAGCGCTCATTTTTTATTTACTCCATAAAGGACATTGTCGAAAATTGCCCCAGAACTGACAAACATTTGACCCACGCCATCATATATCTATTTTATTAGAATAATGGCAAATATTCGTATCTAACGAACAATTTGTAATCTACAACGAATATTTTAAAGTATTGTAAGTACTTATATCGAAGTCGCCGACATCTTTACTGAATGTCAACACACAATTTAACCTCATATGTATTAATGACTACAGAATTATAACCTCAAAATCTAATACTTTTTGTGCAATATTGCGATTCCCCCGCTTGTCTGGCTATTAATAAATGCCTTAAGAGAATTTATGGGTGATTTGAAATCATACAAGTATTTTTTCATTGCTGTTGGTTCTGGGGCAAATCATGTATGGGCACAAAACAATGTCTTTTACTAATAAACTTACATACGCCATTTCATATCTTTAGGGGTAGATTTTCCAAAAAAAAACACTGAAATACTTATTTATTCATTTATGACAAAGAATGTAAATATCATTTTTATAAACCTTATTTAAAAACAAATGGTTCTCCTATACAAACTTTCATCCAATATTTAACCCCCTAGAAAGGGAAGGAAAATATCCAAAAATCCTGAAATACGTGTTTCTTTATTTAAATAAAAGAGCCTTAATATCAATATATTTCATGATCATCTTTAAAACGAATGGCACTTCCATACAAACTTTTAACCCTATAGTCACCACTTTAGAGGCGGAATATCAAAAAATCCTATTTAAGTGATTGGCTATGTAACTGTAAAAGTACGCAGACAAAAGTTCAGTTTTCTAGATCCAGCGGTTTGACCTGGGCATGATAGGTCAGTTAGTCGGAATAAGTAATTTTATATTCTTCAATAGATAGACAAAGTTGTTCTCTATTCAATTCATATAAATAGTTCATAGTCGGTCTATCTCCAATATTTACTCGTGTGTTCCTAACAAGAAGTTATCAGGTTAAGTTCTGTTGTATGTTTCAGATGTTGAAAGTGACCCCCTTAGGTAAAGCCGTGTCAGCCTTCCCCCTTTTACCCCGGTACGGCAAGATGCTGGCGCTCAGTCATCAACACAACTTGCTGCCCTATACCATCGCCCTTGTATCTGCCCTCACTGTGCCTGAGGTAAGTAGAGAAATAGAACAGTGACACTATTTTTTTTATAAATCAACAAAATTTGGCTGACCTGACTGCAGCGTGCGTTGGCCTAGTGGCGAATGATGCGCGTTGCGATCACGAGGTCCTGGAATCAAATCCTAGGTGGAACAAATGTTGTTTACCAATCCAAAACTTTATATGGTACCTAATATCGTCACCGAAAAATGAGTGTGCACAGTACACCTCTGCATGGGGAATATAGACTTGACAGTGTTATCTTATCTTATTGTTGGCTTACCGGACCGAGGAGACCTCAGGCGCACTTCGACCCGATGGGATCTTTTGTGCTGTCCTTGTCCTAATGCTCTTACGTACTTGAAGGATCAAATACTCCCTGTATCAGGCTGTAGATTCCAGCAGGGGGGCAGAGCTGTAGTTCCTCTGGGTTTGGATAGGCCAAACCCAGTAGCTTCATTCGCCGTGCAGCGAGAGCGTCGCAGTAGCAGAGGGCGTGTTTCATGGTTTCAGTTTCAGACGTGACATTGTTCGTTTTTGAACGAAATTTGATTGATCCAATAACATATCTCTAAGAAAACACTATTATACACGGTGTAATTGTATTCGTTCTGGAGCGAAAACCCAGGTGATGTATCCAATGCTTACTGTTCACTCGTACTAGAATAAATGAAAAAAACAACACGAGATGTGAGTAAGTAACAGGGTCAGCTGGCCGGTAAATACCTTCGGTGTTCCGAATTTTCACCCAAGCTATGATATTCGTATAGGTAAATGTTAATATTGAAGGGTAATTTTTTAATAGTAGTGAACAGTAGGTGGCATTGAATACATTAGCTTTTTTTCAAGACGACAAAAATTACACCTTGTATTAATTGAGAGCACGTGATGAATTTTAAAATTCAGGCACGCAGTCAACTGGCCGATATCGCTTTTATTGCATAAAAGAAATGGCAACGGGCGGGTTTCATTAGTTGCAGTATGGACGGCAGACAGGGCAGAAAGATTCGGGACTAGAGACCAAGAACAAAGGGCTTAGTACGAAAATTTTGACATTAGCGAGTTGATATGGCATACTAGAATACATTAAATATACATGAATGTGATAGCACGCTTACTTGCTGGTCTCACGCTACCGTCAATCTTTTTGTGCTAAGCCTTTAAGACGCAGAAACGAGGGTTGCCAACAAGCCTGATAATCCGAAGATATTGTTAGGGCGATAGGAAACACGGGATCAGGGTAGCTACAACTGACTAAAACTCACAAAAATAGCGTACTAATGAGGAGACTTTACACCCAACAGTGGGTGACTACAGGTTGACATGATAATATTAACCACATGAATGATATCTTGGTTTTAGAAGTAAATCTTTAACCTATCTATTTATCTATATGATCGCGCCAGATCCCTTGCGGGATAGGAGGTAGTACGGAGTTTTTATATTACTCTCCAGGTGATGACTGGTAAGCCAGACAGCTGGCCAGCAACAGGCAACATACTTCTGATGGGGGATTTAGGAGTGTTGCTGCGTGCGATCGGCGCTGCAGAGTACGCGTACGTTAAAGGAGAAGAGGAGCTTTTCTGCGCTAAATACGGATTGAGGGACAAGGTATTTTTATTATATTCTTAACATTGCTCCATTGAGGTTATGGTTAAAGAAAGAAGTGTGATGGTAATGGTTATACATACGTACAGACACATTAAGACGCGCTCACAGACACGTACGCACGTACGCATTTATACATACACATTTAATTGTATTTCCATTTTATGCCTTGTCAGCTCATCGCCCTAGTTTTGATGAAAAAACCTTGGTGAAAGCGCAGACCGATTCTAGATGAGCACAAGGAATTATTGACTGTAAATTACTTGTGAGTTTTAAACCTCAACTCTTTTCAATAGATAAGTGTTAAATTCTGCGTCGTAGGTATATTTCGATGATTTCGGTAAAATTGCTGATATCACGTCGTTCGCTTTTCGGGTAAAAAAAGAATATATTTTTAGTTGACGGTTTTTTTACAATTGATACAAAATTCAAAATTAAACATAGGTACAACTGTAAGTGGCCCGTACTGATCCAATTTACCAAGGCGGCCAGCATTCACTGATCTAGAGAGTGTCGCTTGGGTCACTAGATTAAAGAATCGTGGGGTTGACAAAAAAAATAAGTGACTAACACAATTGTTCCGGTTTGAGTTCTTTATCATCATTGGTATTACAAGCAGTTGCTAGACCAAAGCCTTCCTCCACTTTTCTATCGATCTATATATATCATCACACCAGATACTTTACGGGGTAGGAAGAGATCAGAGCTCCAACAGGTTCTTTCCTGTCGTCCACTTTTTCATTGCGTATTATATAATCTTTCAGGCTATCAAAGAAATAAGAAAACTGCGGAAGCAATTGACTTCAGAGATCAACTTGAGTGTAGCTGGCGTGGATGCTGCCGTGGACCCTGAGATGGAGCCGCCTGATGATAACCAGGCGCGACTGTTGAGGCAGCTGGTCCTCAGTGGCCTGGGAGACCAGGTCGGAAGGAAAATAGGCCTGGACGAGGTTAAGGAAGGTGTGTACGAGCTATTTTTTGACTTAAGTTGTCGATTTTAGAGATAAATTTGATGGTAGCTGGTGTCCACGACCTTTAGAAGGAACCGCCAGATGACAAGTAGGCAAGGCTGCTAAAACAGCTGGTCGTCAGCGGCCTAGGAGATCAGGTCGGGAGGAAGATAGGCTTGGAGGACTTTAAAGAAGGTACAAGCTTATTTATGACTTAAGCAGTTGACATTAGGGATAAACAAGCGATGCTGGTGAGACAGCTTTTCCTCAATGGCCTGGGAGACCAGGTCGGAAGGAAGATTAAGGAACTGGTGGTCTGGCCAAGGTTAAGGAAGGAGCATACGAGCTATTTCGTTACTTAAGTTGTCGACATTAGATGAGGCAGCTGGTCCTTAGCGGCCTGGGAGGCCAGCTTAGAAAAAAGCCTAGATGAGTTGAAAGAGGTTAGGAACTATTTTGTAATTTAAGCAGGATGTCGTAACGATGACGATATTCGTAAGGCAGTGGGCAGGGATTGGAGGGGGAGAGCTGAAGATCGAGCTCAGTGGCGTGCCATGGGAGAGGCCTACGTCCAGCAGTGGACTGACACGGGCTGATGATGATGAAGCAGGATGTCTTAAGTGTCTCTCATGGTTCTTGAAGAGAAGCCGCCGGATGATAACCAGACGCAGTTGTTAAGGCAGCTGGTCCTCAGGCTGGACGAGATTAAAGAAGATTCGAGATATTTTTTGCCTTAAGCAGTTGACTTTACGGGTAGCTGGTCCGTGAGATAAAGCCTTCGCTGTTTACCAGGTGCGAATCCTAAAAATGTTGGGATAGTAGTGGGGGTGCCTACTGTCAATTTTAGGATTTAATATAATATGATAGAGAGTGAGCCCATTGCCATTATACTGAGCACAATTCTTAAAACCGAACTGTTTTAAATTTTTTTCCATTAACATCGGTCTAGGATTCGAATCATTCAACCTAGGATTCGAGTCCAGGACTTTATGACCGCCAGCTGTACCATTTTCTACTGGCCCAACGAGACAGTTAATATCTTATACTTCTTTTTTTATCCGAACAGGTGAAGACAAACGCAAGTTCAAATATGCTTACCACTGCGGCGAACTCGAAGACCCGGTCCATCTGCACTCGGACTCAATTCTTCGTAAGGCCATCCCCGAGTGGGTGGTCTTCCAGGAGCTGTACGAGACTGGTGCGGAAGAGAGACGCAAGATGGTGATGAGGAATGTCACCGCGATCGAGCCTGAATGGCTGCCCGTTTATGTACCGCAGCTATGTAATCTAGGTACGTCATCATCATACCCCAGTAGTTCTTAAATAGACGCGGATATTACACATTAAATAACTATTTTTACAAGCTCAATTCCGGCACAGACAGCGACTTGAGTCGCTTAACAATTTCAGCTTTTTAAATCGGTAATACTCTTCATTGTCAAAACCAAATTATTCGAAAAATATTCAAATATTGACTTCCTCGTTGGTCCAGTGACAAAGCGCATCGCTTTGTGATCACGAGGTCCTGGGTTCAAATCCTAGGTCGGACAAATATAGTTTTTTTAAAGAAAAACTCCCAGTATGAGCCCGGAATCTAGAACTGGCCGGTATATGGCAATCGACTCGCCCCTATTACATAGAACTGAACATGGTCGGTGAAAAGTGGGCGTGCTCAGTACACCTCTGCCACCCCCGCTTGGGGAATAAAGGATTGACGGTGTTAATATTCAAATATGCTTAAATTACCGAAAATAATGGATTTGATGGGAAATAAATATGCAAGCGATTTTAAAAAACTGAGTATGTTAACTCTTTGCCTACTCCACAAGGGATATGGCGTGATGAGATCGATAAGAGAGAATGTTAATCGACTTATGTTTCGTACGAATCTTCTGATCCATTTCTCAAGCACTTGCCAGTATCCGATTGAGTTGAAATTTGGCATATGTAAGATCGGTGACAATGCAATAATATGGTACCATGAAACTAGTCTGATGATGGAGTCGGAAGGTGGCCAATACAACATGTGAAATATACAACATAACCCCCTCGTGTTTAGACTTGTTAGATTGGTATTGTCAAGTACTATACAACCAGAGAGTATTCAAGGTCCAATGATGAATCCGAAAGGTGGCCAATGGAACCACCCAACTACTCTATATAGGGTTATATACCGTGTTGGATTTGTCTTGGGTAGTACTTTAGACCCGGATGGTGTCCAGGGTGTGATGATGGAGCCGAAAAGAAGCCATAGGAGCTTATAAACTAAGCAAAATACCTTCGTCGTGTCATTGCTATAAAAGCTTATTCTTAAAAAGGTCTTTTTAAATTGTAATTTTGGGATTTTATCGAGCTTTATTTTTGATTTTTAAGTTCCCGACGTTTTAAGTGCTTTGCAGCACACATGGTCACGGGAAAGACTGGGGTTTTAGACATCCAAAAGGCATAGTTGTTCCGGGGTACCCTCAAACTTCTTAATTATTTTTGTGTCCGATCTACGCAGCATGAGCTCACGGATTCTTGGGGTCTTGCAGTGTTATGCTTGGTTTTGAATTTGATTATATTAATTATCGGATCCCAAGTCTATGGAGGAAGCACAAATCCGTTTTTTTTTAACTTAGCCCCACACTAGTCTAGATTTATTCTTGTGTCGTGGGTGCGTTTACAAACATGAAAATTACACAAATACCCAGACCGAAAAAAATAATTGTGGATCACACTAAGATTTGTCCCGTGCGGGAATCGAACCCGTGAGTATTAGACACAGTGGGTGGAGCTGCTCAAGCTCTTAACCACTGCGCTAAATCGTCCGTCATTTTTTGCGATACTTTACATAATTATAAGAAAAAAATATCTCAACATTTTTTTTCTTCATAGCTTAGTGTACATTAAAATTCTCCATATTGTTTTCATTTCTGGATGATTGACTTTTATTAATTAATTAATGTTTCTTTTTCTATGTATTTTAATAATTATTTAATAACTATTTATGTTTATTTCACTGTCAATTTATGTATTTTACCACTTTTCATTAGTCTGATATTTTAAAATTGGTTATTAGAAATAACCAATTTTAAAATATCAGACTATAACTAAAATATGCAAAATCTTAATCAATGTTGTGTACTTCTCTAATTGATATGCATATGAGAACAATATCTTATCGTCCTATTTTGTAAGATTACAATATGTATATTTTTGACGTTTCTTTAATAAAAAAATAATATAAAAATGTTATACGTCATCAGTCAACACTATTCCTTTCCTTGACAAATGCCTCCCCAATTAGACGTCAGTGAGTGCGATCTTCGGCTACTCTCATTCAATTTCTCCAGTCGCCCTACGAAGATTATAGCTCCATTCAGCCTGAAGGACGGACAAAGTTTCTATTTTAGCCAGAGAAATCGCTGTACGCGACCTTTACCAAATCATCGGTCTATATTTTGTAGCGCCTGTTCTATCCACATCTTCTGGTACGTCATCGCCGCTTAAGAATGTTTCTGTATCAACAGCCAGAACTTCTACGAGCGACGTGCCCTGTCCACTGCCGTTATTTTTAATTATTATTTATTTATTTAGGTCCGCCATTGGTTACTACAACAGTACATTTCTTCAAACAAACTAGTTTAAGTTATAAAATGTTGTGCAACCTTCAAAGGCGAACACCGCATGCATTAAAACGAATGTAAATTACAAAAAAAAAATAGAAAAAAGACACAAAAATACTTAAAACTAAACTTCAAACTAAACTTTCAATGACATAACCAAGTAAATACAGGATATAATAAATAAATAATAAAATAAAATAAAAATAGCCTTTATTTGCTTAACCGCTTAACTGCTTAATACAGGATATAACAATAAATCAAATACCTAACTTATAACATGGAGCCACCATGAGTGCTGTCTATGCGTTCAGGTTCAAAAGTATAATTGATACACTCACAAATTGAACCAAGGACTGGTGATGTATGTCGCATGATGAGCTGACGCTATTGTAAAGTCGGCTGATTCTGGGAATTGGTGATTTGCTCCCTAGGACGGTACGTCGAAAGGGTGGAACAAGCGGAGTGATTACACCTCGTGGGTAGATACCCAGCTAGATAGCTGGGATTCTAAAATTGACTATACTAAGTAGTATTAGTGCGTCGATTTTATTATGCATAAGCTTGTATAGAAACTTTAGGTCTAGATAATCTCTACGTTTAGATAACAGACTGATCTTAAAGTATTCTAGTCTACTCGTGTATGATTTTATTTGCTTGGCTTTACCAATGGCAAACGTTAGATGGTAAAGGAACCGTTTTTGAATCCGCTCTATTCTTAGGGAATGAGTGGCAAAGTGAGGACGCCATACTGTACTGCCATATTCCAACCCGCTTCAAACAAAAGTGTTGTAAAGTTGAATTTTTGTAGACGGTTTAACGGTGTGTTTACGTTTGGCAATTGTGAGTATTATGTCAACGACATTAGTTTTCTTGCAGATCTCTTCGTTTCCTATACGATTTCGCAGGAATACTCTGAGCATAGTCGGGCATAGTCAGAGCATAATCGTCAAATCCCGTTCGGCCGGGCAGCTACGTTACATCTTGTCCCAAACACTGTCTCAAGACAAGTCTTTGATCAGTATATGTTGCCAGTTGACCTACGGCACTGAGACAAGGTCACCCACGATGTGTCTCATAAGAAGGCTCAAGGTCGCCCAAAGGGCAATGTAGAGATATGCTCGAAATCTTCCTGCGAGATCGAAGTCACCGACATAGCCCTCAGAGTTTCCAAACTTAGTGGCAGTTGGCGAGGCACGTGGCTCGTGGAACTGACGGGGAGAAAGTTTCTCAAGTACAGGCCTCGTAACGAAAAATCTGCAGTGGGCAGGTTCCCTATAAGGTGGACTGAAAATCTGGTAAAGGTAAAACCCGGATGCGTAGAGCACAGGCCTGTCGTTACGGCGGTCTTTGGGGGAGGCTTTTGCCCAGCTGTGGACGTCGTTATGCTAATGATGAATGCTCCACCAGTTAGTTGTTCACCAGTCTGATCCCACCTATAAGTGTTTGTTTTGTTTTCCCCAGGTGAGCCTCTAGCTGACCCAGAGCCTCGGTTTGACGAGAAATCTGGCCGCGTGAAGTGCCACTTCAAAGGAACGTTCGGGAAGGCGGGCTGGGAACTACCCACCGTTGAGATCGACTATCCGGATAAGATTGAACGATATAGGTAACAATACACACATACCTACTATTCCCCTCGACCCCTGCCGCCCCCGCCACCGCCGGCCGCGACATGTCCTCACCGATCCCCCCGATGCTTTGTCATCCCTTCTTTTCGCTCCGAATACGGGCGACGACGACGACGAAGTCGTAGATCTCCTGCCCTAGCCGGCGGTTGACCGGTGCACTTAGTAGTGCACCCCCACACCCTGCAGCGACTGTCCCAACCGAAGCCGCCTCTTCAAGGCGCCCTCGAGTATGTCGCCTCTTGCCCTTCTGGCTCGAGCGTAGTAGTTGCACGCTCGCCTTTAAGTCCGGTGAAGCTGTAAAGGTCTCGCGGCCAACAGCGTACATCACTCACACACACACACACACACCCACACATACCTACTATAACGAGCTTTAACCGACAATAAGGTTAGATGTAACATCGAGCAGGGTCAGTATGGAGTATAAAGTTTGATTTCCACCGAATAATGTATGATTTTTTTTACCTACTTTTTGTAGGTTTATATTTTTACACACCGACACGCCCATATTCCCCAGGCGGGGGTGGCAGTAGTGTACTGACAACCACTTTTCGCCGACGACGTTAGGCCCCATGTAATAGGAGGCGAGCCTATTGCCATACCGGGCACAATTCCAGATTTGGGACTTATATTTTTCATTCTTTTAAGTTTCGGAAGGAATAGTGGATTTTCTCGAAATATCTGGATTCAGCTTGTATATTACCCTCACGGTTCTCTCATAATGTACAGATCGAATTTGTTATTAAATAATAGAAAAAAAATTGGTTTAAATTCATTGTAACTATGTACCTTAGGTATGTACTAGTGTTGTAAAAATAAGCGCTGAAATCGAGCGTTTAGCGCTGAGTCGACGCTCATGAGCGTTGAAACACGTAGAAACGCGAGCGTTTTAAACACCGACTCGAGTGTTTTTACAACACTAGTATGTACAAATATGGAGCACAGCAATGCTGACATTTTAAAAACTTTCTTTATAAGTTGCTAGCTGTTACTTGCGGCTACGCACGTGTTATTTTTATTTTTTTATTTTGTATAACCTTTACAAATTATAGCCTGTGTTTTTCTGATGTATAAGCTATATAACAAAGCTTCATCAAAATTCGGTTAGTAGTTTTCGCGTGAAAGAGTAAGTAACATACATCCATCCTTACAAACTATCGCGTTTATAATCTTAGTAGGATTTATACAATCTGTAAAGTGTATAATATGGATGTACTTATTTATTTTACTAAAACCTTATATCTCCCAATAGATGGTTCGCCCGGTTCCTGTTAGAGGGCGCTGTGTTCCCCAAGCTACGGAAGTACACGAGTTCTCTGCTGTCCCCTCCTTCCACCATGGTGAAGACCTGGGCCAAGTTACAGCCCAGGACTGAAGTGCTGTTGAAAGCACTCCTCATGAAGCGATCCGGTACTAAAGAGGAGTTGAGAAGTGTGTGGGAGTCACAGAAGAATTGTAAGTATTTTTTCTTTCTATCTATCTATCAAGTTGGTTGGTTTTTTCTATCTTGGTTCTCTGAAGAAGTTATTTGTCAAATAACCAAGGTTACTGACATAGCTCTGCGAATTAGCAAGCTAAAATGGCAGTGGGCAGGTCACATATGCCGCAAAACCGATGGCCGTTGGGGCGGACTGGTTCTTGAGTGGAGACCGCGTGTCGGCAAACGTAGTGTAGAGCGCCCTGTAGCTAGGTGGGGCGACGGTATTCGTAAGGCAGCGGGCAGGGATTGGAGGAGTAGAGCTGAAGATCGAGCTCAGTGACGTGCCATGGGAGAGGCCTACGTCCAGAAGTGGACTGACACGGGCTTATGATACTGATAATGATGATCTATCTATCTATATCATCACGCCAGATCCCTTGCGTAGGTAGGCAGAGAGTACAGAGTTCCAACAGGTTCTTTCCTTACAGACCTCCACTCTCGTAGCTCGTCCCATACACGCTCGCCGGTTACGGAGACTCTTGACTTGTCCTTCAGCTAAGACTCGGTCTATTTGGTCATGGTAGTATTTTTTATTAGTAGGTAGTATATTTTTTTCGAAAGCATGTGCGTATTAAGAATTAATTATGACTTGCTGTAACTGTAAAGGAAAACATCGTGAGGAAACCTGCATGCCTAAGAGTGGTTCGAAGGTGTATAAAATTCGCAAACCCGCACTGGGCCAGCGTGGTGGACTATGGCCTAAACCCTCTCAGTTTGAGAGGAGGCCCGTGCCAAATGGTGGGACAGTTCCTTAACAGGGCTAATATTATTATAACCTCAAATCAGGTATTAGTCTTAGCCCAATTTACCACCCTAGGATTTATTCCTGTGTCGTGCGTTTACAAACATGAAAATTAACATACACAAATACCCAGACCAGAACAACTAATGTGGATCACACAAAGATGTGTCCCGTGCGGGAATCGGGCCCGCGACTATTAGACACAGTGGGTGGAGCAGCTATATGCTCGAAATTCATGCTATGCATGCATTGTTTATGCACTATATTCATTCATTTCGGTTCGGATTGATACGAATATGTGGATCATATAAAATTTATTAAAGCGACATCGACTTTGGCTATTGTCTTAAAAATAAACACCGCCACGCCTATATTTCCCAAGCGAGAGTAGCAGATGTGTACTGATTACACTTTTTGCCGACGATGTTAGGTCCCATATAATACCTTATTGTCATAAACATGGCACAATTCCACACTTTTTCGTTAGAAAAACTACATTTGTTCGACCTAGGATTGGAATCCAGGACCTTGTGATGACAAAGCGATGCGCTTTGCCACTAGACCTACGAGGCAGTCTATTTTCTTATGCATTATAAAACGTTCCCCCACACTTGTTTTTAGTCTTGGACCCTGTTTATATATGTACCAACTCTTTACCCTATATGTTGGCTACACAAAGGTTTTTATTGGAGATCGAACCCGCGAATACTCGATCCAGTAAGCTAAACGTCTCCGGTTAAACTAGTAAGCCAAGCTATATGAACAACCCAAAAGGTATATATTTGTTGGAACATCACTATGAGGTGGAGAGGACGCGGGATGGGGACGGCTGAGAGCGATGACAGCAAACCACTACGTCATCTACGGCCGCCATTCGAAGCACACGTACTTAATTCTTTCTCTGTAATTGCCTTGTTACGCGTATTTAAATTATATACAGTTCATCGCTCTTTCTCCGTTTATTTTCTACCAACACCCGTAGGATAATCCTCATCATTTCCATGGTCCTTCGAACCGGATGCCGGATGTCGGATATAAATGCTGATTTCATCATAAATATATTATTTTTTATCTGCCTCTTTTCAGATCTCCTCGACGAATATCTGAAGTGGGTCCCAGAATCGGCACACAACGAAGTTACACTGTATTGGCCACCTTTATAGAAATATTTTGAATCGATATGACATACTGCTTGTATATATCATTGTATATAAATATAATGTCGTCTGAAATTATTGGTTGTATTATTTTTGGGAAACAAAACTTTTAAATCTATTATATCTACCTATTACTGTTAAATCAGCCGGATCATGTCCACTGCAGGTCTCCCAAAAGATCACTAAAATGACCTATTTATTGTATTTAAAAAAAATGGGTGTCGCACCGGTTCGCCTCGTTTCCGCCCCTCATTTAAAAGCGGATTTCGTCCCCTTTACGGTACCCGTTCGCCCTTAACACAGGGCAAACTTATTTTGAATATTTACGCAGTACCGTTCAATAAAAGCATTCTTTTATAAAAATAAATGTATATTGTAATTTGATTAAAAATTAACTATCACTTGCTTTAACGGTAAAGGAAAACATCGTGAGGAAACCTGCATGCCTGAGAGTTTCTTGAAGGTGTGTGAAGTTCGCATACCCGCATTGGGCCAGCGTGGTGGACTATGGCCTAAACCCTCAGTTTGAGAGGAGGCCCGTGCCCAACAGTGGGACAGTTTCTTAACAAGGCTAATATTACTGAGTATTTAGATTTACGCGAATATTACACATGAAATAAAACTACTTTTTCGGATTTTATCGCGGCTTATTTTGATTTTTAAGTTCCCGACGTTTCGAGTGCTTTGCAGCACCCATGGTCACGGGAAGGACTGAGGTGTTAGACGTCCAAAAGGCATAGTTGTTCCGGGGTACCCTCAAACTTCTTAATTATTTTTGTTTTTGTTGGTCCGATCTACGCAGAATGAGCTCACGGTGTCTTGAGGTCTTGCAGTGTTACGCTTGGTTTTGGATTTGATTATATTAATTACTGGATCCCAAGTCGATGGAAGCACCCAGCCATCTTCTCTATTGAAATTAGGATGTTTTTTAATTTCAATAGCCTCGCGAACCATCGTTGGTAGGAATCGGTGTTCTTTCACGAGGATTTGTGGTCTATCAAATCTGATGTTATGGCGGGTGCGGTCAAGGACATGTTCACAGACTGCAGACAATTCCCTAGCTTTCCTAGATGTCTCAGTAATCCGTAACCCCAACAACACCTTAAGCCATACGGTTTATAGAAAAAAGACCCATACTGATAGGTACTTAAACGGTGAATCTCACCACCATCCATCACAGTTAGCTACCGCCGAAGAAGATCAGTCAGTTTTTACCATCTGTCAAGTGTCACATCCCTCTACAAGATGCAGGAGTATACAAGCTTGATTGTGAATGTGGTCTCTCTTACATAGGACAAACAAAAAGACCAGTAAAAACTCGGGTTAAAGAACACATAGCTGACCTAAAACACCGTCGCTCAAAGAAGTCTGCAGTCTGTGAACATGTCCTTGACCGCACCCGCCATAACAACAGATTTGATAGACCACAAATCCTCGTGAAAGAACACCGATTCCTACCAAGGATGGTTCGCGAGGCTATTGAAATTAAAAAACATCCTAATTTCAATAGAGAAGAAGGCTGGGTGCTTCCATCGACTTGGGATCCAGTAATTAATATAATCAAATCCAAAACCAAGCGTAACACTGCAAGACCTCAAGACACCGTGAGCTCATTCTGCGTAGATCGGACCAACAAAAACAAAAATAATTAAGAAGTTTGAGGGTACCCCGGAACAACTATGCCTTTTGGACGTCTAACACCTCAGTCCTTCCCGTGACCATGGGTGCTGCAAAGCACTCGAAACGTCGGGAACTTAAAAATCAAAATAAACCGCGATAAAATCCGAAAAAGTAGTTTTATTTCAAGGCTAATATTATATTTATATTTTGGGGCGAACGGGACCATTTAAACTCTCAAGAGGCGAACGGGTTAGGTGAGGGCGAAAGGCTATCAGGGGTGAAACATACGGGGCGAACGGGTGCGAGACCAAAAAATGTAGCCCCACACTAGAAAATATTCCTATGCCGTGGGTGCGTTTACAAATATGAAAATCAGATACAAAAACACCCAGACCGAAACAAGTACTTGTGGTTCGCATATGATTTGTACCGTGCAGGGTTCTAACCCGAGACTTCTGGATCCAGTAGGTGGAGCGGCTTAAGCATTGTGATAACAATTTCGTGTAATTTGGCTGAGCTATGATGATATGTTCGCGCTACCTGGCGAACCCGGGACGGATCGAGAGAATATATATATTATAATTATATATATTCTGTTGATTTGTTTTATTACAAAGTTTTGTAACATTCATGAATGCGAATAGTTCAATCAATCGCAATATTCGTTGTTCATATTTTATCTGTAGACCTTTCGCTTATTTCATTCAATTTGTTCTATTCATTCATTCACTTAGTTTTTGTCGAACTTGTGTGGGATGTATCCGCGTCGTGTCATAATAAATACGATTCGTAAAATGAATAAACAATAAGTAATATTTTATTAAAATAATTTTAGTAGTATTACAAAATATCAATAAAAATGGAATTTTTCTATTACTTAGTAGCCTTCTGTTTGCTTAGCTACGTGCAGTGTTTCGCTCTGCCATTCGAAGGATTGTACAAATTGGACATAATTCATTACAATGATTTTCATGCAAGGTAAGTCTTTGTGATGTTTATAAATGCACCGACGAAATAGTCACGTATTTTATACACACATTATCTTCATACACAGATTAGTAGATAGGTGCAAAATTAGAACAGACATTTCTTTGAGATTCTCCGAAACTAGGCCCTTATGAGATCAATACTAGAAACTAACTACCTGTAAAAGTATATAAATCTACTGATATCCTGAATTGTTTAAGTCACAAATTCGTGTTTAAACCGCTTAATTTTTTTCTTGTTGTTAAATTGTGGCTTTGCCCTAGCACTGACTTCATAAATTGGCCAATTAGGAAATTAATCCTTATTCCCAATGAATGTATGTACCTATGTATAATTAAAACAAAATTAATATTAAATAGGTAATGTATGTAAGTTTTTAATGCGTAGTTGATTAACAAGAAAAAATTAAATACTAACGAATAAAACATACAATTCTGTCAGATAATTACGATAGGACGAAAATATTATGAGCTGAAAGACGTTCAAAGGTCAAAGGCCTCCCCCAAGATGGCTAAGACGACCGACTGTGCTGTACGCATTCAGTTCTTACCTGTGACCTTCACCAGGTCATCGGTCCAATAGGGAAAGCCTGCCCACTCCACGTCTTCCGATACGAGGTCGCCACTCGTGAATCTTTCTGTCCTCGGACGTCCTGCACGAAAATATATTGTCGGGTAAATCCGACGGGGTCAATAGCGGAGCAGGGGTATAAACAGAATAAACATAGTAGGCCATAGGTGTGTACCTATTACAGTGGGAGAGCGGCCTGTTTACTAATTAGTGACCTGGTTCACGAATAATGAGAAAAGCCCCTCTTCCTTCGTAAATATACGGTGGGAGAGCGGTTTTTCTTTCTGTTAATCGTAGCCACCGCCGACTACGATCTCCCCCCCGACCCCTGCCGCCACCGCCGGCCGCGACATGTTCTCACCGACCCCCCCGATGCTTTGTCATCCCTTCTTTCCGCTCAGAATACGGGCGACGACGACGACGTAGTAGTAGATCCCCTCCCATAGCCGGCGGTTGACCGGTGCACTTAGTAGTGCACCCGTCCCCCTACAGCGACTGTCCCAACCGAGGGCGCCTCTTCGAGGCGCCCTCGAGTATGTCGCCTCTTGCCCTTCTGGCTGGCTAGAGCGTAGTGGTTGCACGCTCGCCTTTAAGTCCGGTGAAGCTGCAAAGGCCTCGCGGCCAACCTCCGTGTTCTACAACTGAAGAATTTGTTTCCTGATTCATCAACCAAAAAATGTCCATAGCAGAATAAAGGTATACCCTATAGGTGGCCACAATGACCGGCTTGTTTCACCTAACTACTCACCTAAAAAAAAGAAATACTACCTCCTCTACATTCTGAAAACAGGTGTAATGGCAGAGGGGTACTGTGTACCTACTTCAAATTTATTTCAATACTTCATATTTTGTTGACAATGTTTTTTCCCAATGTTTTAGGAGTAAACTTAATGCCATTGTTTCTGGCACAATTTAAAACTTCTTCCCAATCTATCTATATCACGCCAGATACCTTGCGTGGTACGCAGAGAGGCTCCTTCCCAATCCATACTCTATACTAATATTATAAATTCGAAACTAACTGTCTGTTTGTCTGTTACTGATAAATAAAAGACGTGTATCGTATCTAGCCCTTTATTAGACTGCATTGACAATCAGCTGAGCGCTCCGCGCCACCGAAGTACCCTCTAATATATAACACTTTCACCTTTAATTAACCAATTATGTTTAAAAAAAAATTCACTGATAATCTACTAAATCCATGAAATAGCTACAAATACTTAAGACTACAATATAACTATTTTATAACTATAATTTATGTGAACAACACAACAGGCTGTCAAATAGGAATAGCGCCATTTATAAATCGTATATACTATATCTTTTGACGGGTTTGTGTACACGTTATAAATTGCGTCATGACTCCATGTCCCCCGCACATTGGGCATATCCTTAGCCGGGCTTGTTGAGGTTGAAGTAGGTCCTTTTTCGACTGCGTCCGACGTTTGCGTTTCAGGTAACAGCGCATCGGCTGTCCCCGCACCGTCGACTGGTCCGTCTGTTGATTTCTCGTTGTTAGTCCGAAAAACAAGCGAAGGTCGAGACCGTCTAATTGCCTGTACTGGTTTATTAATAATTACACTAGGTGTCCGATATAACAACTCTGCGTTGTCAGTTAAGACTCTGCTTTAATTGGTCAACGTGTCTTTGTGCCTCAGTTCCATTGGTAGATTCAACGGTATAATCCGTATTACCCAATCTCTGTACAATCGTTCTTGGCAACCACTTATCCGAGCTACGGAAGTCTCTAAACCAAACTATCCCCAGGATTAAAATTCCTATATGAGCCACCAACTGTCGCCATCACCCGCGCTTGGTGCGTGCCTACACGTCCTTTCTGGTCTGGTTTTGAACAATATAAACGCATGCGCAAGCTGCGACCTAACAACATCTTAGCCGGACTCTCCAGTTGTGTAATGTTGTGTATTTCGGTAAGTTAGTAAGAACCGGCACAGGGCAGATTGCACATCCGTTTTAGATTTTATAGCCTTTTTAATAGTGCGTTTACATATCTTCACCGCGTTTTCCGCCGCTCCGTTCGAGGCCGGATGATATGGGGCTGAGAAAACGTGTTCAATACCATTGCTATTTAAAAATTGTTTAAACTCTGAACTGAAAAACGGGGGCCCGTTGTCGCTGACTACTTGTTTCGGCAAACCGACCCTTGATTACAGCTCACGTAGCTCTTTTATTACTGCCCGTGCTGTGGTGCTATTCATTTGAATAGCCTCGATCCATTTCGAGTGAGCATCAATTAGAATAAGGTAAGTGAGACCAGCAATGGGGCCTAAGAAAACTAGGTGCAGCCTAGTCCAGGGGCGGTCGGGCCAGGGCCAGGGGCACGGCGCGTGCCCAGGCGGCGCCTCCGCTACCGCGGCGCACACGCGGCACGCCGCCCCCACTGCCGCGTCCACTCCCGGCCATGGAGCTCCTGAATTACTTTATTTCTACATAAATTAGGGACGACTACGCGATGTCTCCACATAATGCACCCTAACTCTGTGTAGACCTCCCTTCTGCGATGGAAATACGGTTTCAATTCTCTGATTTCCACTTCATCTGGCCAACCCTCGTTAATATATCTACTTACTCGGCTCAATATGGGGTCCGAGGCGGTCTCTTTCTTTATTACATTATAATCTAACAAAAGGGATTCTACTGCAAAATGTAAGTAAATTTGTTCAGGAGAACTATTGTCTTCGTTTCGCACGCATTCTTTATGTTTGCTATTTTCACGCCCAAACCGCTGAACAGATTTCGATCAAATTTGTCAAGTATATAGATCTGACTGATTATATATGACGGACGATTTAGCGCGGTCGTTAAGAGCTTAAGCCGCTCCGCCCGCTGTATCTTATAGTCCCGGGTTCAATTCCCGCATGGGACAAATCTTTGTGCGATCCACAATTATTTGTTCCGGTCTGGGTATTTGTATATATATAAAATTTCATGTTTGTAAACGCACCCACGACACAGGAGTTAATCGTAGTGTAGAACTACGTTTATTTAAAAAAAAACATATCTAGGAAAATGACATATGCTATCTTTTGTCTCCAAAAAAAGCTTAAGGGTGTGAAATGGACCCGTGAAAATAACGGAAACGAAGTAACGAGTACATCAAGTTATAGTTAACTTGCTTCTTGCCCAGAAAAACTGATGTGTGTGAGACTATTTTCACACAGAAATGTCCCCTCGGGCGTCACCCTAGACACAGTGGGGGGTGTCCCGAATACCTTATCATAAAGCACCGTTGCCATATGCACCTACTTACATACCTAGGTACAATAAGTCCGAAACGCTTGTGGGTATTATTTTTACATACCTAAGCTACAATGAATTAGGGACAGGGACAGTAATACCAAATTCAAGGCAAATTACGGAAAGACTTATAGAAATTTTCCTATCATCAACCGAAAAATGTCTGCTGAAGAACATAAGCATTACCCAAATATCGTCATGTTGATCGGCCTTGTGCTTCATCGGGTCATCGGTCTATCTTGTAGGGGCCGGCCCACTTCTAGTATACGCTCTCCACCATAACGACTGCCCAAGCTGAGGCCGTGCCTCCTTAACGCGCCCTTGAGCTGGTTGCCCCCTTGCATTCTGGCTCGAAAGTAGTGGTTGCACGCTCGCCCTCTTATTCGTTGAAGTTGTAAAGGCGGCCAACAGCGAAGATCATTTGCACACACACGCACACACAAGCACGCACGCACGTAGGCACGTACGCACGCACGCACGCGCACGCACACGCACTCGCATCTTTCGGTATGTTACGGTCACTCGAGAACCTTTCTGCCTCATAGGGTGTCAGTTCTAAAAGGGATGTGCAAAATTTTCGCTTGGATTTCATTTGAGACCTTCTGTAAATCCAAATGGCTTACACACCGTGGTGTGCCGATCATGAAAATTTAACTGTACCTGCCAATACCTAAATGAGATATTTCTCCAACTGGCGACTTACAGGAGAAAAAAACATCTCTTGAGCTCCGGCCTAAGGGTAATAACGATGAGGGTAATAACGACGAGTCTAATACGTAATACCAGTTTATATTTTATGTATATATTAACAGCATCCAATACAGAATACTAACTGCCTAGAAATACAATTTACGTTTTAATGGTTATTTGGTTATTGAAAAAATGGTTCCAATTATTTGTTTCGGTCTGGGCATACATGAATTCGCATACACATGCGAATTCATGTATGTAATCGCACGTTCGACACAGGAATAAATCCTAGTGTGGGGATACGTTTATTGAATAAAAAAAAATTGGGTCCTTATTCGCTATGATTAATCAAACACGTAACGTTATGATAACTTCGTGTAACGATTGTTTATGGTACTCCCGTGGCATAAAGAATACCATTACATGATCATGTCATAAAGTTATTGTCACGTGCCGCTTTGGTCGAGCGAATAATGGCCGTATCTATCTGAATAATGAGAAGAAATCAACGATTAGACATGGAATTTTATAATTTCACAATAACCATTGAAAAATTAAAAGCCGGTCAAGAGATTTCCACTAACGTTTTGCCGATTAACGAACTGATATGCTAATTCATACACCACTACATTAAAACCGACGATGATATAGCTTGAATAAACATGTAGGAAGTCACGGAATTGACTACAAGGGAACTTGGGAGCGACTTTTGCTATCCTTAAATCATGCTCCACATAAGTATAAGGGAGGGGTGCATTCCTGTGGAGATCCCGGAATTTGAATTGCCTGTATCGTGACGTATCTAATTGACTGCGAAGTATTTAGAGCGACATTCGTTATTTTTAAAATGTGAATCGAAAGAGGGACAAAAGAGGAGTGCATTCCGTTTGAAGATCCTGGGGATCCATCTCTCTCTTCTCAGCCTATACTTGTTCACTGCTGAACATAGGCCTCCCCAATCGCTTTCCAGCGTAACCGGTTCGATGCCACCTGCATCCAACGACTTCCTGCGATTTCACAAGATCGTCGGTCCATCTGGCAGGTGGTCGTCCCACGCTGCGCTTGACAATACGTGGTCTCCACTCTAGAATCTTTCTGCCCCAACGCCCGTCCGATCTTCGCGCTATGTGGCCCGCCCATTGCCACTTCAGCTTGCTAATCTTAAGGGCTATGTCGGTGACCTTGGTTCTTCTACGAATCTCCTCATTCCTGATTCGATCACGTAGAGAAACGCCGAGCATAGCTCTCTCCATAGCTCGCTGAGCAACTCTGAGCTTTTTTATGAGACCTATAGTAAGAGACCACGTCTCTGATCCATATATCATCACTGGTAACACACATTGACTAAAAACTTGAGTCTTTAGGCACTGAGGTATTTTGGATGAGAACATGTTGCGCAGTTTCCCGAACGCTGCCCAGCCGAGTTGGATTCGTCGATTGACCTCTCTCTCAAAGTTGGACCTACCTAACCGGACTACCTGTCCCAGGTAAATGTATTCGTCGACAACTTCAAGAGTAGAGTTCCCAACGGTGAGTGCGGTGGGTACGACATGGACGTTAGACATTATTTTCGTTTTGTCCATGTTCATTTTAAGACCCCACTTGTTGAGATACTCTGTTCAGGTCGCCGAGCATTCGTCCTAGATCTTCCAGCGACTCCGCCATGACCACAATGTCGTCGGCAAATCGAAGGTGAGTGATGTATTCGCCATTGATGTTGATGCCAAGTTCTCGCCATTCCAAGAGCTTGAAGGCGTCCTCTATGGTGGTCGTAAACAGTTTCGGAGAAATGACGTCTCCCTGTCTTACTCCTCTTTTTATGAAGATCGCCTTCGTGCACTGCCCTTGTACTCGGACTGACATGGTGGCGTTATTATACAAGCACTTCAACACTTCGATGTACCGATAGTCAATGCGGCATCGCTGGAGAGATCTAAGAACCGCCCAAGTCTCGATCGAATCGAAGGCTTTCTCAAAGTCCACAAACGCCAAGCATAGTGGCCGATTATACTCCTCGGTCTTCTGTATAATCTGCCGCAGCGTATGTATGTGGTCTATGGTACTAAAGCCTTTCCGGAAACCGGCTTGTTCGGGAGGCTGGAAATCATCAAGCCTGCGTTCGAGACGATTCGTGATGACTCTCGAAAACAACTTGTAAACATGGCTCAGCAGTGTGATGGGCCTATAATTCTTCAGTAAAGTGTTATCACCTTTCTTGAAAAAGAGTACCACCACACCCCTGTTCCATGCTTCCGGCGTTTTTCCTTCGAGCAAAACTGAATTAAACAGCCTCTGAAGGACTTTAAGTACCGGCGATCCGCCCGCTTTCAGAAGCTCTGCGGTAATTCCGTCTTCACCCGGCGCTTTGTTGTTTTTAAGTTGTTTGAGAGCCATTCTAATCTCGTACAGGCTGATGTCCGGGATATCTTCAGTGTAGTGTCGGGTTAGCTTGGCTCTTGGGTCTTTTACCAAGTCAACAACAGGTTCAGCTACTGAGGTATACAACTGCCCATAGAACCTCTCTATCTCGCTGAGCACCTCTGACCTATTCGACGTTACGTTTCCGTCCTCCGTCTTCAGCTTCGTCAACTGGCTTTGCCCAATAGACGCGTCTCTTGCGAACACTTTGGAGCCCTTGTTCTGCTCTATGGTCTCCTCAATACGTCTTGAATTGAAGGACCGTAAATCGTGTCGCAAGGACTTCAATATCTGTCCATTGAGCTGCCTATAGGACTTAGCATCATCGGAAGTTTGGAGTGTCATGGTACGTCGCTCAGCCATAAGGTTTCGGGTGTAGTCAGATAGCTTTTGAGGCCTATTTTTACGGTGGGGCTTAAAATGCTTGGACCCGACCGTATGGACAGCCTCTACCAACCTATTGTTGATTTCGTCCACTGATGCGCTGCTGTCTAGCAATTCGAAGCGGTTTGACAATTCGAGTTGAAAGTTCTCGGGGTTTTGGATATGTGCATTAGAAGGTCGGAGCGTAGACTTCATCAGACGCGATCTTTCCATTTTGACATTAATATTTAATGTGCCTCTGACCATTCGGTGATCACTGCCGGTTTTTACCCTGTGAATCACGGAGACATCATTAAATATTTGTCGCTTGGTGCTCATGATGAAGTCTATCTCATTTTTTGTGAAACCATCAGGGCTCATCCAGGTCCATTTCCTATGAGACGGCTTCTGGAATAAAGAGTTCATCATAAAGAGTCCCTCCTTCTCCAGAAATTCGGCCAGCCTCTGACCCCTGGGGTTGCGCTGCCCATATCCAAATTGCCCCACTCTCAACTCATCATCGCCCCGTTTGCCCAGTCGCGCATTGAAGTCACCCATAACTACTGTAAAGTGTGCTTTGGAAGTATGTATGGCTCTACTAATGTCCTCATACATAACTTCGACCTCATCATCTGAGTATGCCGAGGTCGGTGCGTAGACCTGTATGACCTTCAGCGAATATCTTTTAGATATTCTGAGTATCAGGTACGCTACCCTGCTCGACACACTAGTGATGGACACAACGTTGTTTATGAGTGACTTGTGGACGATAAATCCGACACCACCTTGGGACTGCTAGTAGAACTGACGGCCGTTGCGCCAGGAAGGTTCCGGAAGATGTAGGCAGGCTTCCTACAAAGTAGACCGATTACCTGGAGCAAAAGCTGGATGCGTATAGTAGCACAAGTTGGTCGTCGTGCTTGGCGCTTCGGGAAGGAATTCCTCCTGCAGTGGAGATCTTCTGGTTGATAGTGAAAAGTCCTATGTACCTCGATCTTTCCCACATTGGACTATCTAGCGATCTTTTGGCATTAACCCCTCGGAAAACCAAAAAATGTACTTCTCCCTTAAGTTGTTTTTAGACGGTATCTATCGTAATATTAACAACTAATATTATAAATGTGAAAGTTTGTATGTTTGGTTTTTCGTTACTCAATCACGGAAAAACAGCTGAACGGATTTAGATGAAATTTGGCACAGATAGTTTATTACTGGGACTTTAAATCCCGAACAAAATCTAAGGTTCCTGCCAAAGTCAACACGGATGAAGTCACGGGCAGAAACAAGTAGTCTATATTTTTTAATAATAATATCCTTATTACATTGCAGCAAACAAGAAGTGTTATAACTTCCTTTTACGCATGTATTAATTTACTTTCGTTTTATCACGAAACCTTCACACAACAAGTTCACCTGATCTTGTGTGACGACAATTGCATTAAATGTCAATCGATTGGCGAAACATTGGATGTTTGACTTATTTATAACGAATTACTTAACAGCAAATAGAACATGTAATAAGTAGTGAAACTCGTTTACTTATCTAGATTGTAATAAATATCATTTGAAAAAAAGTGTCTTTACAGCTATTTCTTAACATTGATTTGAGGCAATTACAGTCTGAGAGGCAAAATTTAGTATAAAAAATGTTTGTATCAATCTTATTTCCGTTCAAATAGAATATCAAAGAAAATCATAAAACAGAAGGATGAGAATCTCATTATTCTATATCATCACGCCAGATTCCTTGCGGGGTAGGCAGAGAGAACAGAGTTCCAACAGGTTCTTTTCTTACATACTTCTCTGGCTTTTTATATTTGTTAAAAATAAAAAAATATTGTCTCGCCTATATTCCCCAAGAGGAGGTGGCAGAGGTTTACTGAGTACGCCCACTTTTCAGCGACGATGCTAGGACCCATGTAATAGGGGCGAGCCTATTGTCATATACCAGGCACAATTCCAGACTCCGGACGCATGCTGGGTAGTTTTCGTTAGAAAAACGACATTTGTCCGACCTAGGATTTAAACCCAGGACCTCGAGATCGCAAAGCGCTTTATTCGCCATCAGACCAACGTGGCATTCTTATATTTTTTTTTTTTTTTTTATAATTTTTGGTATTGGATCCTTTTTTTTATCGCAAGGAAAACCCTTTATGGTAACCGTCCGCGTTTGGGGGACGCGGAGAGGTTATGTCGGAGTCCTTCATCTAACGACAGTCAGGATCACCCGGCTGTCAGTGACACCGCCTTTGTTGCATGGCGTCGGAGTCACGGGATCGCCGTTAGGCGCGACCCCGACGCGACCTGCCCTGTTGAGGGCCAACCCTGGGAGTCAGTGGCTACCTGCCTACGTAACCGTACGCCTTCCCCCTACGTAGACGCCGTGTAGGCCCAACACGGCGTCTCCTTCTCGAGTTGGGGGGCAGACTCTCCCGAGACTGCCACCCAGGTAATTCGCCAGAGACACCCAAGTACCTGGACTTTGACATTCGAGGCCATGGCTATCTCCACGGCCTTCGCGGCACAGGCGCGCGTGCCGCCCAGCCGTCGCCGCGCTACCCCTCTGGCAGCATGCAGCAGCAGCCGGTCGGTCCGGTTCGGCCGGGCTAGTGACTCAAAGGGCGGTTGGGAGGTCCTTCCCTCTATTAAAGTGTATGGGGCATAATAGCGTCGCGCTAATAACCTCGACCGACCACCCAACACGAGAGGCGCCAACTGCTGCACCCAACAGAGGGGCGCAGCCAGGCGCCACAACCTTTCGGCTAAAGCAGGGGGACTGGGTAGGAAAAAGGAAAGGGAGGGTGGGGATCGAGTGGGGAAGGGTAAGCGCGTAATCGTTTCTGGTATGTCTGTTAAGAAGGACCACACCAAAAGCCGGCAGCAACGACTAGGCATTGGATCCAAACATATACACAAATGTCATTATAAACTATTTGAAAAAATTAAGCAGATGCGGTAGATTTTACTTTAAAACAAGAATTGCAAAATTTATTATTTTTACCATGATACTATTGTTGGCAAGCGCAGCGTGGGACGGCCGTCTTCTAGATGGACAGACGATCTTGTGAAGATCGCAGGAAGTCGTTTGATGCAAGCGGCATCGGACCGGTTGTGCTGGAAAGCGATTTAGGAGGCCTACATAACATAGGCTCTTCAGCAGTGGACAAATATAGGTTGAGATGATACTATGATACTCCAATTACACAGGCCTACAACGATTTTGGTGCCGGGGATTTTAGACCTGATTTTAAGTATGTCTTACATGGTGATATCAAAAGTGTTACCGGTTTTTTTCTATCAGCTCGAGTTCTCGAGATATAAAAATACAGTTTTCAGAAAAAAATAATATTTTATTGCTATTAAACATCAAGAAATTGCCTTTTAAGGGATTTTCTAGAATGAGACTGACGTGGGCAATCTCGCATGATTCCCCAGCAATAGTCGGCCATTATATGGATGTCCCACCTTCCTTGGTATCTATTCTCCATCGTTTTTATGTCTTGGTGGAAACGTTCTCCTTGTTCTTCGCTTAAATCTCCTAAATTGTGTTGAATTTGATCTAGATGACTATTGAGATAGTGTAATTTTATACTCATCTTACAGCCTAAATTTTTGAAACGAACCATCATTTCTTGTACTAATTCTACATAGTTATCAGCCTTATGATTTCCGAGGAAATTTTGCGCAACTGCTACAAAAGATTTCCACGCAAGCCTTTGCAGATCATTCATAGAAGTCTCAAAATTAGTGGTGTCTTTCATTAACTGACGTATTTGAGGTCCATCAAAGATACCTGCTTTTAATTTTTCAGTACTTAAACCAGGAAAATTCTGTGAAATAAACTGAAAACATTGACCATTTCTGTCGCGAGCCTTAACAAACTGTTTCATCAGCCCTAATTTTATATGCAATGGCGGAAGAATGTTTTTTTTTCTTGAAACTAAGGGTTCATTTATAACATTTCTTTCTCCGCCAACAAGAGCATCTCTCATAGGCCAATTTTTTTGAGTCCAATGGTGTGATTTGGCTCGACTGTCCCAGAGACAAATAAAGCATGGGTATTTAGTATAACCTCTCTGTCGACCCAATAAAAAATTAACCATCTTCAAGTCGACGCAGATCACCCAGTTATGTTAAAAATATTTAATTTCCTGTAAAAGAATTGAAATTACCTCATATTCTTCTTTCACAGATGTTGAGTGAGCAATTGGAACGGGAGCATATTTATTTCCATTATGTAGAAGAACTGCTTTGAGACTTCGTTTACTACTGTCAATAATGAGTCACCATTCATTGGGCTGATTTATCGTCAAACCCATGAATATCAGCAAACCACTCACATTACAGCAATACATAAAAATTTTATCAGATGAAAAAAACTGTAATAGACGACGGTCATCTATCGTGCGATATGTAGACACTCGAACATCTGAGGAAAGGCAATTTTTTTCTTTTAATCTGGACGCTAGTAGCTCAGCACGTTCCTTAGAAAGATCTAAGTCTCTGATGAGGTCATCAAGCTCATTCTGCGAAAATGGCTTAGGATTTGATGTATTTCCGCGGTATTCAAAGTCATCATCTACTTGAGAAGGAATAGGTGTTTCAGCTTTTTCCTCCTGAGATTGCTGCACTACTTGGTGAAAAGCTGCTATTAGAACATTTTCTGAATGCGGAGTAATCTTTGTGCTGAAGAAATATTAGGGTATTTCCATTCACGGCGATTGTTTTTATTGATTAGTCATACAAAAGTAACAGTCGTCATAATGATTCTTTTGTTCTCGCCATATCATAGGCACTCCAAACTTCAAAGACTTACGTGCCCTTTTCTCCCATTGTCGCAAATGTTCAACGCATAGTTTACATACACTATGAGGCGCCCACACTTTATCTTGGTGTCGAATTTCAATACCGAAGTAAGCAAAATACAGTGTCTGTTATCGATTTACGCTGATCTTTTGGTATGTATTCACCACAAACATAACAAAATGGATCAGGATTGTTAACACAACATCTGGACGTACTAGCCATAATGATATTGTACCATAAACTTTATCGATGTTATTGTAATAATGACTATTTACGAAAAAGACCGGAAAAAAAAATAAATTAGGGTAGAAGGTAAACTAGAGCTGATGAGTAAAAATAACGTATGACAATATAATGTACATTAAAAATTTAAGCTATGAGAGCTAAAATTTCTGAATGATAACACAGGCCTACAAAAAAAATTTTTTTTTTCCTGCTTCTGTTTGTACCTATGGTCGATAAAGTAGGTAATGTAAACACTGTAAATCTTCATCACATGTATAAATAGCCCTGTTAAGAAACTGTCCCACCGTTGGGCACGGGCCTACTCTCAAACTGAGAGCGTTTAGGCCATAGTCCACCACGCTGGCCCAGTGCGGGTTTGCCATCACATGTATCGGGACAAAATTTATATATGGCGAATTATCCAAATCCACCAAGAAATTCCTATATTGCTGAACAATTGGTATACCTAAAGACACAACTAACAAAGTATAAGGCAATTTAAGCTTTCAGTTGTACCATTAGAGTGCTTATTCAAATAACCCAATTCCCGAGTTGTCTTTTTTTAATTTTGGCCAGCAATATGATAAACCATACATAAACATTCTTGAGTACCTCGTCATTATTTTAAGTCGGTCAAGATATTTAGTTAATTATTTCACTGGTCTGGTTAGTAGATAATCTAGTTTAACCTGCTTGAATACCTTCTAATTAAACTAACAATTAGTCTAATGATTGAGGGTGTTACATGCCCACCAAAACACTGAGACACTTTTTTACTACTTAGGGTTGTCACCTTTTTTACCATCTCGTTCTGTTTTTATCAACTCGCTTTGGTATCTATGGTGTTGGTATGGTGTCGATTTGGTACAATTTTTTTTCTTTATCTATATTGTCCCACTGCAAAGTTGTTTCAAAAGCATCCAGATCGTCACGCCAACGTCACCTTAACAACGACATAAACTTGGTACCGTCAGAAACTAAATTCGCTAAACAGTCTCAGGTGTATGAGTGTGTGAATGATCTACGCTGTTGGCCGCGGGGCCTTTACAGCTTCACCGGACAAGAGGGCGAGCGTGCAACCACTACGCTCGACCCAGAAGGGCAAAGGGACAACTAACTCAAGGACGCCTCAAGGAGGAACGGCCTCGGCTTGGACAGTCGCTATGGGGGAGGTACAACAATACTAGGTGTCTCGCCGTGGTGCTCTGCACCGGCCGATGGGCAAGGGATTCTTCGATCTCGCCGGCGAGGTCAGTGTCTGATCCTGTGTGAGGATATCCATATCCATCGGGAGGGTCGGTGAGAACATGCCGCGGACATTTTAACGCGACCACACGACGGTTAAGGTTTGATCAAATTGATTCGAAATTAGAACACACCCATACTTATGATCTTATTTTACAAATAATTTATTGATGGTTGTGAGAAGCAGAAGTCTTTTTCCCAGCACTGGACCATTATACGCTGATTTGATTTGATCACGCTCAACGTTGCTCAACAGTCTATTGATATTGACCGATTTATTTATCGGTTAGCTATCGTAATAAGAATAATAGTTAGGTATTTATCATTTCCGGTGTTATACTAAACAATAAATCATTTTGTATTTTTTCCTTGTTTGTATAGTATGATTGTTGCTTGCCAACGGTAAGGGAGACTATAGCTAGAATAGAATAGAAAGTAGAAGTTTTGAAAATATGACCGAATATTGTTGGAATTTTTTACACAACTGATTGTGTGTGTTAATGAGTACGCTGTTTGCCGAAGGTCTTTACAGCTTAGCCAGAGAGGAGGTCGAGGGTGCAACAATTATATTTCAGCCGGAAGGGCAGAGGGGCATATCACTTAAGGACTTCTCATGGGAGGAACTTCCTTGACTTCAGTCGCTATGGGAAGGGCATAAACTGGGTGTTTCGTCGACTACGACGACATGAGAAGTCGAGCGCTAGCTCTGCACTGGCCGGCGGGTAAGGAATTTTTCGACCACACCGGCTAGGTGGTTGTCTGATCGTCAGAGAGATTATATTTTCACTATTCTTTGTGTTCATTTCCTTAGGAATTTTGTATAGAACTAACGACCCGCCCCAACTATGAATAGACAGCATTTAATGCAAAATATTCATAAATTATTTAAACCTTCCTCGTGAATCAGTCTATCTATTGGTGACGAAGGAAAATCCGTCAAGTAGTTTCTTAGATAAGCCCATACGCTCATAGAATAGACACGGCAATGACATCTATTTATCTATATCGTAACAAATACGAAGTAGGTGTTTATGGTTTTAGATAAGTGTTTCTGCGATGTACTTGTGTGTGAGTAGATGATAATTCATCTCGTTTAGATAAACTACCGCGATAGATGAGTAAAGCGTCTATTGTGTTCAGTCAATGTTTTAATATAGGTACTTACTTCAAGTAGGAATTTCTATAAATATTACGTCTGTTATATGCCAACGTGAGTAATAAAACACGCTCTATTGAGCGAAGCAGTACATAGAGACGGGCACCCGTGCTTCTATTTGGAGACCTGGAGGTCCTTTGGCGTGTCGAGGGTTCACGGGTTTTTGGTCGTTAAAGTCCCACATACTTCTGAGCGCTTCCGATAGAGGACTGGGGATTTTTTTCCAAGTACGTCGAACCTGGATAAGTGAGAGTTTAAGGGAACGCAATGTTTTTCTCGCTTATGGAGGTTCTTATTAACCTCTAAGTTTCTAGCTTATAGAGGTACAGAAATGGTCATTATCAGTCGTAGAGGTTAAATAAATGATACAGTGAATAAATGTCGATTCCTAATATTTCCGTGTCCTTTAGCGAGCAGCACTGAGACTTTATAGAGTCTTTTGATTTGATAATTTTATCATAGGTGGATTCATATAGACCAAACTCTCTATGAATTTCATTACGCGATTTACCACACTCAAACGCATTCACGATTTTAAGTTTTTCACTTAGAGGTAACACTTGGAGTTTTCTTTTAGACATGACGTAGAAACGAACCTTTCTTGGCTATTGATATAAGTCAACTGCAGTAAGGTAGTAACATTGATAAAAGTCATTGCCAAATTTGCGCAAAGACAATGTAGGTACCTAAGTTGCCCGAAATTTTAGAAAACATAACAGTACGGCTGCTACTTATGACTCACTGTGAAATTCAGAGAAAGGTTCTGCGCCCATACATGATTTGCCCCAGAACCAACAGCAATGAAAAAATACTTGTACGTTCAAATCACCCACAAATTCTCGTAACGCATTTATTAATCAGACCAACGGGGGAATCGCAATATTGCACAAAAAGTATTAGATTTTTAAGTTATAATTTAGTAGCCATTAATACATATGAGAGAGGCGCTCGTAGCGCTGTGCGACCGCGGTGTTCTTACCGATTACCAAGGTTAAGCAGCGTTCGACTCGGTCGGCCCGAGATTGGTGACCGTTTGTGGCATTTTCATATTCGAGCGTCTCCGTGCTTCGGAAGGCACGTTAAGCCGTTGGTCCCGGCTACCACTTAATGTGGTAGTCGTTAAGCCGAGTTGGAAGCCTTAAAGGCGGCTTGATAACTTCCAACAGCAGGTGGCCACAAACCTGCCTCCACCAATCCGCACTGGGTCTGCGTGGTGGAGTATGACCTAATCTCTCTCACCTCGATTTGTGAGAGAAGGCCTTTGTCCAGCAGTGGGCAGTATAGGCTGATATTATTATTATTATTATATTATTATAATACATATGAGGTTATATTTTGTAGTCAAAAATATATTGAGTGGATTTAAAGATTAATTACATTTTTATAGATACCTATCGACACACTAAGGAACTATCTATATGAGTATTTAGTCTAACAAGACAAGAAATCTAGATAACTAATAGGTACGCCTACTACTTTTTATAGAGTCAATTCGATTTAAGTACTTACAATACCTTGAAATATTCGTTTTAGATTGCAAATTGTCCGTTAGATACGGATATTAGCCATTATTTTAATAAAATAGATAAATAATGATGGTATGCGTCAAATGTTTGTTGGTTCTGGGGCAATTTTCGACAATTTCCGTTAACAATGTGTGATAAACATAAATAAATAACAACCGCAAGTGTGCGAACTTGCTCGACAGTCGCTTACAGAGTTACAGAAAAGTCTCAGTCATAGACGACCACGCACAAATATCTGAGGGTCCACGACTCTCTTATAGAGGCTTCTATTTCACATACATAGAGGTTTTAGAGGCTAAAAATGACGGGACCAGGCAATCACTCTCACATAAAGTTTTCTCGGTTACCCATTTCTCACTTACTCAGGTTTGACTTTCCTTCCTTCAGATCTTCAACGACCGATATTATTAAGCAATCTTAAGTACAATCAATCTTAGGTCAGTAGTCTGTCGTGGTGTATAATTAATATAAACGGTTATAATCATAGTATTTATTGCTAGTTACTATAACTTCATCTGTTTGCCTTTTGGCAAAGGTCTTCTTCAATTGTCTTCATAGATCCCTATCTCCCGTGACTCTGATCTAAGTGCTTCCAGCTACCATCTTATTATCGGCGACCCACCTTCTAAACGATCTACCTCGTTGTCTTGTAGAGTCCCTTGGATACAAGTTCATAATTGTTTTACTCCAAGGTTCAGTTATAGGTCACGTTGAATCCTCGGTCTTGGCTGTCGTCACTAAACTGTAGTCGTGCCATATTTAAGAGCTTCGGCTGGTTGAACAACTTTCACACTCACCGCTTGGCTACTGGACAGAAAAAGAATATAAAGTATTAGAAATGCGCATAAAAGAACATGAATGGCTTTGCATGTAACGTTGTGCATTATGTTGTATTTTAAATATATAAAATAATAAATGTATTTTAAATAATAAATCTATCTATCTATCTATATCATCACGCCAGATCCCTTGCGGGGTAGGCAGAGAGTACAGAGTTCCAACAGGTTCTTTCCTTACATACCTCTCTGACTTCCTCCACCCTCATAGTTCGTCTCATACACGCTCGCTTCGCTCATACATAAAATAATAAATAATAATGTATAAGATACTGAGTTCTTAGATTTACGCAAATATTACACATGAAATAAAACTAACTAACTCTGTACTCTCTGCCTACCCTGTAAGGGATCTGGCGTGATGATATAGATACAAATAAAACTATTTTTAGTAATAAAAGTTAGATTTCAAATGTATAAGATATTTAGCTCCTATACATATACCGGAAGTTTGGTTTTGGCTTTTTGCGTGTGGTTTTGCCAGTCAAAAGTAAAGAAATATGACGTTTGAAAGGCATAAGGTGATAAGTGACAAGTCGATTAAAAGGCTAAAAGGCGTAAGAGAAATGATAAAATATCATTAAATATTATTTATGAATAGTCAAAAAATTACTCTACCACCACTTCGGAATGCCATTCATGTGGACAAGAGAGGCAAGAAACTCCACGGTTACTCTATTAAAATACAAATTTTACTCTTTTTTATCTATGATTATTGGCCTTTAAACTATAGCGATAGGACTGGGGCACCGGTGCGTTCCATACGGAGATCCCGGAGCCCCTCCAAAGTGCTTATGTCGGCCACCCTGGGGTTTTTAGTCGGTAGAAATCCGACACGCCCCGCGAGCGTCCCCCGAGGCTCGCGAAAGTCCTATGCAGTATTTTCCCCAGGTAAAAAAAATGACTTAAAGCACGTTAAACCGTTGGTTCGGTTATTCCTTTTTTATTTTTAAGCATATTCTTCATGCTTGTCGGAGTGTCGCAGTCATGGCGGTGCATTTGCCGACAGCCAACAGATTACCGGCATAGTGTGTAGAAGCTATAAAATATAGAAGTGTTCATTTACTCATAAATTATTGCCGTTTAAGGAGCTTCCATCAACTTGGGTTCAATTTACTATTGATTTGTTGCTTGCTATCTTATCGGGTATAGACGGCCTACTTTAATTTTTATGTATGGATATCTATTTATATATTTTTGAAACCATGTCAAATAATATCAAAATCCAACCATGCTCTGCCACTGAACCAGGCCGAATACGAGCTGCAACCCAGTGCAGATTATCGCTAGGCTCTCATAATCTTTCTGTGTTACTAGCTATTTATTACCCGCGACTGCGTTATTTTTTTCAACAAAATGTAGCCTATGGACCTTTCCCAAGATGTAATCTATCTCTTTACCTTAGAATAAACTTTATTTATATTCTAATCTACTTGCCAATTTTGTCAAAATCTGTTCAGCGACTTGAGTCGTGAAAGGTAACAGACATTTATTTATTTATTTATCCAAACCTAGCACTATCTTTACAGGTTTCCCCAATACAATAGTGTTGCATTTCTAAATTATAAAAAAATAACAATTAAAACTAATAAACAAAACGTACAAATACCTATATAAAAAAAAAAATCTTCCTAGCTTACCTATAACATAAAGTATATAATGTTAACTTTGTAAATTCACCCAGAGTACAATAAAATAAATCTATATCATTGGCAATGAGGTTAAGAGTGCGAGGCGCTCGCGTCAGCGGCGCCTGTGCCAGTAGGTTGGAGCGCGCGCATGGCTCCGCTAGCAACTTCGGTCGGCGCCGCCGCCACACATACCTGTCCGGCACGAATAGACCTATCTTCGCCAGTATATCCGGGTTATGCACCTTCCCCCTCATGATTTTAAAAATATACAGCGTAAGTGCAAGTTCTCTCCTGACTCTTAGTTCGTTATATCCTACCATGCCGAGTATAAACAAGTTGGGGTACATTAATGGGTAAAACGGATAAACTCCATACATCCTCATGTACAGGTACCTAATGAACTTATTTTGTACTCTCTCCAACATACGGCTGTATTTTGCTTCATGCGGAGACCAGATGACAGCATGACCTTCCAATTGGCTTCTAACCAATGCATTGTACAAGGCAATTATAGCTTTAATATTTGTACATCCCCGAACCATACGTAAAGTAAAGCCTAGATTCCTATATGCTTTTTTGCATATACTAGTGATATGATCACGAAACGTTAGTCCGCTGATAAAATGCACCCCCAAATCTCTTACCCCTGTTACCCTCTCAATAACCACTACGTCGATTTTGTACTCATATTTAACGGGATATCTAGCTCTAGAGAAAGTGATAGTGATGCATTTAGTGGTATTGAACTGTAAATGGTTCTGCTTGCTCCAGGTCAAGATGTTGTCTATGTCTCTCTGGAGCCTTGCGCAGTCTTGTTCTTGTTCCGCACCGGCAGGAACAGCTTAAGATCGTCGGCAAAAAGTAAACACTTTGCATCTGTGAGAATGTTTGGGAGGTCATTTATCATCAGTGTAAATTGCTAAGGCCCCAGATTGCTGCCTTGACTTACGCCAGACCACGTATAATATGGGTTCGATGTATATCCTGCGTACTCCACATATTGCTGTCTATCTTTTAAGTAACTAGCAAAAAAGTTAAGTAAATGTGGGGAGAAGCCAAACCCTGCTAACTTCTTGAGCAATATGTCATTATTGACTAAGTCGAATGCCTTTTTGTAATCGAAGTAAGCAGCATCTACTTGTTCCCCACTATCCACTACCGGTACGACATCAGCCATATAGGACACGAGGTTACTAGTAGTGCTTTTTGCTGGTCGAAATCCATGATGGGCATCTGACAGCTGAGTTCCTACTTGCTCAAATATATTTCTATATATCACCGACTCAAATACTTTAGCCGGAGTCGATAATACTGCTACTGGCCGATAACCTTCTACCTTCGATCCCGCACTTCCCTTCGGCACTGGAACAACCCTGGTTATTTTCCATCGATCTGGAAATACAGCTGCTTCTAGACATTTATTATATATATGTAGTAGCGGTTCAGCTAAACTGAATCTGCAGTCCCTAAATACGTAAGGCGGTATACCGTCCGGTCCCGCACTCTTCTTTGGTTTAAGCTGTTTAAGCGCATGCTGTATATCTTTCAAATTCAGTCGATCAAAGTGGACTCGAGCTGCGGCGTTCTCTCCACCTGCTTCCCGTACCGCTGTACTCACATCCAACATCGGTCGCTGTGTAGTGTACACTGAATGGAAATAATCAGCAAATTCCTTCGCACATTGATCTGCAGATAACACTGTACCATTCTTTAAAATGCTATGTGGATTTCTGTTACCTTTTTGTGACTTTATATGTTGCCAAAACGTTTTAGGATCTTTTATCATTTGCTTTTCAATTTGGTTATGATATTGTTGCTGCGCGGATTGGATCATATATTTAACTTTCGTCCTAATTTGAGCAAACGCTTCGTAATCTGCTTTTAATTTACTCATGTTGTACTTTCTGTGCAAAACTGCCTTTGTTTTAATATTGCGAATTATTTCAGCCGTGTACCACTCAGGGTAAACGTATCGCGAGTTTATATTGACAGTTTTTTTTCTGGGTACGCATTCGTTTATAATTGAGTTAATTGTATCATAAAAGTAATCTATACTCTTTTGTAAGCTCAACTTGAATATCGGACTCCAATCAATGGTTGATAACGATTCATACAAAGCCACAAAATTAGCTTTACGAAAATTCCACCTCCTACCTGTACCTGCGGTCTCGCTCTGTGGCACCGGCGCCGGGCGCGTACGAACAGTCGAGGAGCGGCCAAGGCACAGCTCCACGTCAAGCGGCGGGTGATACGCGTCCACTGGCACGAGCGGCACCTCTGCCGCACTGACACTCACCCTCTCTCCCTCGGCCAATGAATTGAGCACTAGATGTAGCTGTCGATCATTACAATTAGCTATTTTATTACTCTGTGTGAACCCACAATATGTTAAAAAGTATTCGTAATAATCACTTACATACGAAGAACAAGAATACAAATTAAAATCCCCTAAAACTATCACTTTGTTATGCTTATCACAATATTGTTCAATAATTCTTAATAATAATAAGTATTCAGTTTCACTACTGCCAGGTGGTATATAAACTACGCACAATAAAAACAACAGTCTATGACGTAGGTACATAGTAGCGCTGACAATTTCAAACGTATGATCGTCTATATTGATGTCGATGTGCACTTGCCGTATCTCGGTGTGGCCACGAGACAGACGCCTCCCTGCTTACGCCCATCCGCTCGATTGCACCGTATGATCGTGTGTCCTGGTGGAATAATTTCTGAATCGTATATAGATTTGGTAAAACTAGTTTCTGAAATGGCGAAAAGATCTGCGCTTGAACTAGCTACTCCGACAAAAAAATCTTCTAATTTTGTCCGTAATCCTCTTACGTTTTGATAATATATCTCCATTAATTTATGCGGATTTTCCTGTTGAGTTGGCTGGTCTACGAAACCACACCCATTCGCAGAATTCAATATTTATTTCCCAATTTTCCGGTTGACATAATAATTCATATTTACTGTGTGGGACCCCTATAATAAAAGAGGCGTAATTCCTTTCCGTTTTATGTTTTATTTGATCTACCTTAATTGGAACTTCGCTTCCACATATCTTCTTGACATATTTCTCCAAGTTTTCTGCAGTAGTATCTTTTTGAAGCCGCCATACATGTAAATATTTCATTCTTTCTGTACCTTTAATATCTAGCGCATTAGTACTTCCTCCTTTTTTCACTTCACTTTGTGGATATCTGTTTTTTTTCTGTTTATTGTTCTCCAATTACTCTCCTTATCTAAAACATTATTCTCGTTATTTACTATCTGTTCGATAGTTTCTGTACTATTTGAGTCTATCCCGTTATCAACTTTTGGTTTCAGGGCCACACTGCTTTTTAATGACGAGGTATTTATTTCTAACTGTTCCTGTGTTTTATTTATTTTCACGGCGTCTACATATGTTATTTGCGCTGCTTTAGACGTTTTAGTTGATTCCTTGTTCAACTCTGATGTACTTAGCTGGTTGATTCTGCCTTCTAAATGTTTATTTTTATCGATTAGGTCCGTTATTGTTGTTTCTAACATATCGACTTTGTTTGCCTTTTCTTGGACTAGCACCATTACTTTTCGCAATTCTCGTAGCTCTGTTTCTGTGTTAATGAACCGTCTCTTAAGCAATGCGTACTCCTTCATTTGCTCATCCATTCGAGATTTCATATACAAGTGACATGCTATAAATTCGAAAGTTACTCTACTTCCGTGACTTCCCTTAGTCTAGTCTACAAGGAACCTAACATCTTCGTCGAAAAGTGGATGTACTCAGTACACCTCTGCCACCCGCGCTTGGGGAATATAGACGTGACGGTGTAACTCTACTTCCGAATTTATTATATTAGTATGGAAGTATGAATAGAGTATATTATTTATACCTCTTTCAGATTCGAAGAGACATCAGTAGATACTCCAACGTGTAGATACAACAACAACTCGTGCCTCGGCGGGTTCCCTCGGCTGTACCGGGAGATCCATACACTCCTAGATGAGAAACCAGACGCTATCGTCCTGAACGCGGGCGACAGCTTCCAGGGCACCTACTGGTACACGCTACTGAAGTGGAATGTCACTCAGGAGTTTATGAATTTGATACCTCATGATGCTCATGTAAGTCTACTGTATGGATAGAGAAAATATATCGATTTTTCAAAATATCGATTCTTTTCCATTAAATGCATTGTAATTTCGGTACATCAATAATAATCGATATTTTTTGTGACTATTAAATTTAGTATCAATTTCGATCCTCTTTCATCCACCCTTTTTTGCTTTTTCTAGTGACAATCTTCTTTTATATCAATGGCGCTTTTTTGCTCTTCATAATTTTGCCTATTTGAATGACTGTAAATCAATTAATCTATATATTTATCGATTGATCAGCAAGTATTTCAAACTCAAACTCATATAATTTATTATGTATAAGCCCTGCGGGGGCGCTTACAAAATAACTACTTATTTACCACTGGATCGGAACGCGGCCTCCACTGACAAGATCTGGCGAAGAAACTCTACGGTTTTGTATTTTTTTATTTAATGCTCTTTCTATTTTTTTAATCATATTGTGTGGTTGCAATTAAATCAACGATCTAGCTCCAGAGTGATGCCGTACGACCGAGATATGACACTAATGCTGTTATTTATAAAGAGTGTCTAAAGTATTCCAGATGGACCAGTCCCCACAGCAGCACCCGTTCACTAGTATGACTACTAGAACAGCCATCACTCCCCTCGACCATATTGGAGGGAGATCTGCTCCAGACAGCCACCGCAAGCTTACTTCTCGATAACGTCAGAACTAGGCGTTAGCGATTGCGGAGAAGTACAAAATGCTTGCAACTTGTCTAGGCCAACTAGTGACCTGCTTCAGTCATTTAATTACTTTACTATACTTTTAATTAGTGCCGCATTTGTTTATAAATCCGCCTATCCCACTGCTGGGCAAAAACCTTATCTCATTAATCTAGGTAAGAGAGGTAGCGTGTCGTGCCAAACGAGCTCAAAGAACTGCTCCTTTTGTAGACTTTTCTGACTGCACTCTGGGGTCTGGGATTGGTCAAGCTCACTAAAAAGTCTATGCTTGCAGTATCTATTTGGTGCGGGCCACTAGCTTCCCTCTAATATGGTCGAGGGAGGTGATGGCTGCTCAAGTAGTCGTACTCGTGAACGGGTGGTCCACCCAGAATCCTCTAGCCATTCATTATAACGTATATTTAAAAATAGTCTTATATCTTAGTCGTAAGGCATCCCTGGAGCTAGATCGCATAATAATAAAAAATGTATGTATCTATATAAAAATGATGAAAAAAATTTAATGGAGAATAAAACAAAAAGACAAGCCTGCTAAGTTTCTCGCCGGATCTCCTCAGTGAAGGCCACGTTCCGATCCGGTGATAGATTAGTAAGTTAAAAAAATATGTAAATATGACACTTTGTAAACACCCCCGCAAAGTATATGCAAAATAAACGATTTGAGTTTGAAAGATTAGGTCATCCTCCGCCATGCAGACCCCGTGTGGATTGTTGGAGGCACCTGCTGGACTTATGAACTCGGTTTAGCGCCTATCATATTATGTGCTAACCGGAACCAAGGGTTAACGTGCTTTCTGAAGCAAGTGGCACCAATCTCAGACCGACCGCACCGAACGCTGCTTAACCTTAGTGATCATTAGGCACCGTAGTCGCACAGGGGTATGAGTGCCGCATTAACATACGAGTTATTATCAGGGTTGTGAAAAAAAAACTATCACCGTGTTTAAAACATGTTTTAAACAGTACTTTCGACGCGTCGAGTTTTTAATATGTATTTTTAACCGACTTCAAAAAGGAGGAGGTTCTATGTTCGGTTGTATGTATGCTTTTTTTTTTTTTTTTTTTATGTATGTTCAGCGATATTTCCTTCAATTGTGGACCGATCTTGATAATTTTTTTTGCATTGGGTTCAGTATATCTCCAAGTTGGTCCCATATTAATTTTATTGACATTGGACCTTGGACTTAGAAGATACACTAGGGAACTCCTTAACGACAAACAATAGGCATGTGTAAATTGAGATATTATGGGTATTACGTCAAGCCTATAGGTACCCTACTATAGAATAATTCACTGGTCACTTAAAATTGTAAAATAAAAATCTTTTATAAAAAAAGGTAAACCGACTTCAAAAAGCAAAAAAATAAATATTTGAAGTCGGTGCCAAGTAACCGACTGCACCAACCAGCACCGACTTCAAATATTTATTTTTTTGCTTTTTGAAGTCGGTTTACCTTTTTTTATAAAAGATTTTTTAAACAATGTCTTAAACATGTTTTAAATAAGTACTAGATTTGCAAATGAAACATGCTTACGTACGTATAGAAAATATTTTTTGCTTTTATTTATTTATTATCCTCTTTATTGCTTTGATATCTACAACGATCTTTATCAAAAATTACACGATGGAAATATCTTTCTATACATGGAACCCACTAGTAAATCCCACTCGACGAAATAGCTTTCTTCATAGTGACGTTCCTCTAAATATAAATAATTATGATTGGCATTTTTTTAATATGAGATATAAAACAGTTTCTCTAAAATAATAATAATAAATGAAACATTGTTTTAAACAACTAAAACAAAAAAAAACTTTTTTTTTTTGGTGTGTTTTTTTTTCAACCCTGGTAATTATTATTTTTTAAATAACCACTACGTACAAAATTGAAAGTATTCAACGACATGCCGTGCATTATCATAATTTTACTGGCGGCACGTTTTTACCGTGTAATGTTATGCACCAAAGTAAAGACACTTCATGGTTTTCAGTGGAATATTTATTTTATTATCATGTTAATTTTATATTACCTGGTGGCATTTGGTTTCGTCGGTGGATCATAAAACGGAAACTTTAGCGTTCTAGAATTAATAAAATATAAAGCGTTATAGCAAATTGAATTGATTCATCTCTCTATATCATCACGCCAGATCCCTTGCGGACTAAGGATTCGTAAGCATTTCGCTGTTATAATGAATCAATTCAAAGAAAAGAAAGAATGCCAAACATATACAATGCGAAAGTGGAAGGATGTAGGTCCCGGGTAAGACCTAGACTACCTTACCATGACCAACTCGACCGAGTCTTATCTGAAGGATAAGACAAGAGTCTCTGTAACCGGCGAGCGTGTATGAGACGAACTATGACAGTGTAGGAAGCCAGAGAGGTATGAAAGGAAATAACCTGTTGGAACTCTGTACTCTCTGCCTACCCTGCGGGGATCTGGCGTGGTGATATAGATAGAGCAGTCCACTGTTAGGCATATGTCTCTCCAATTGTACACATTGTATGTAGGTATATAGGGGTTTATTATTTAAGTAGTGTATGATACATTGATATGTTAATAACATCCCTAAATGTGGCGATTGCTTTAGATTCTCTCCATCCAAAGATAGGCAACCTCGCCTAGTTGCCTGGAGAGATAGCTTATAGTGACAAGGTTGCCCATTGTTGAACTACCTAGCTTGTAAATCATAATCCTTTTTTATTCGCCTTTCGTGTATTTCTGGTGGAACAATAAAGGGTTATAAAACTCAGTTGAAACCAAAACTTAACCGTTGCGAATCAATATTTCTTTTTTTTTCTCTTTAAAATTGTCGAAGCCTAACACCATGATTTATTCTTGTATCGTGGGTGCGTTTACAAACATGAAAATTCAGATACACAAATACCCAGACCGAGACAAATAATTGTGACTCACACTAATATTTGTCCCGTGCGGGAATCGTAACCTCGACTATTAGACACAGTGGGCGGAGCGGCTTGAGCTCTTAACCACTGCGCTAAATCGTCCGTTGTATTTATTTCATTAGTATAAGAATATTTCTAAACTACATTTATCGGTGATGGTTACGTTTCGGTTTTAGCGTAGGTTTTTTCAGTAGAATAGGAGCCTTAGCGTTGTTTATCCTCGATCGCAGGCGGTATAACAAGTGACTAAAGGGTTTGTCATGGATCAGTCATAATCTGGTTATAAAATATTTTTCCTCGTAAGTACATACCTACTTTGTGAAGGGAATACTTAAGTTTTGCGAAGTGAATAGCTGAGTTTTATTCAAGTTATACGGCTATATTCTCTAAGCGGGACTGTCAGTGGTGTACTGCGCACACCTACATATCCATGACGATGTTAGGTTCCGACGTAACAGGAGGCAAACCTTTGTTATTATACTGCCACGGTTTCAGACTCCGGAATTATATCACGAATTTTTCGACATAAAATCGTGCAATCATTCAATCAGTCTATGTCTAGTCTAGTCCCACTGCTGGGCAAAGACCTCTCTGAAAAATTGAGGTGAATGTGATGAAGGCCATACTCCGCCACATGGTCAGTGCGGATTGGTGGAGGTAGGTTTGTGCCAACCTGCGGTCCGAACTAATTAAGCCACCCATAAGGCTTCCAACTGGACAACTATAGTCTTTTTCATGGCATGATGACGTTTGATCATATTCCATTTCATGCTTATTGTATTTAAGAATATTGAAAATAAAGAAACCAAAAAATAAACAGGAATATAAAAATACATCAAAAATCTACTTTACTTTTCATTTAAATCATAAATGGTTCATATTTTTTGCGTTTTTATTTAAAAAAAAAACTTAAATCCTAATAAAACTAAACCGCGAAAATTAAACCGCGATCTGTGGGCAATTAAAAATTGGTCCGACAGATTCGGTGTCGCAGTGAATCCAGCAAAGTGCCAAGCAATTCTTGTGGGGAGCTCCAGACTGATTAACAAACTAAACATTGGTTCTCTACCTCCGCTTGAGTTCAATGGTACAGTTATTCCTCTAAGTCCAAGCGTCAAAGATCTCGGTTTACACATCGACACTACGCTTAGCTGGCAGACCCAAGTTACGTCGGTTGGTCAAAGAGTCACGGGAACGTTGCGATACCTGTATAAATTAAAAAACTTGCTCCCTTCTAATACCAAAGCAATGCTTGTGCAGTCCTTGATCTTTCCTATTATCGACTATGGTGATGTGTGCTACTTCGACCTGAATGCAGATCAACTCGATAAACTAGACCGCCTACTTAATAACTGCATTCGATTCGTATTCAATATGCGCAAATATGATCATGTGTCGGAGCATCGTTCACAGTTAAAGTGGTTGCCTATTCGTCAACGCAGAGCTCTAAGGGCACTGACAACATTGTTTTCTATCCTTCATTCTTCTGTAGCGCCTGCTTATCTTACTTCCCGATTTCAATATCTATGCTCCAATCATAATAAACATCTTCGCTCTTCTAATAATTGTCTTCTTCAGTGTCCCTCTCACCGTACTGATTTCATCCACTCTTCTTTCATTGTCCAATCGATCCTTCTGTGGAATGCATTACCTCAGGATCTCAGGATGGCTACCAATCGTCTCTCATTTAAAAAAAAACTGCAGGACTATCTGTTGACCAAAATGTTGGTGGATTCTTCTAAACGCTAGTTGTTTCATGTCGTTATGTCATACTGTCTGTTTCATATATAGTATAGTTATATGTGTATGTATATGTATGTATTATACCTGTATGTATTATATGTTATTTATATACAACTGCTTTTGTTGTATGTATGTAATTAGTTTTGTGTCTTTCAATATTATAATTTCCTTTTTTTTTTTAATTGTAATTGTGTTTTTAGTATTTTTTTAATATTTTTTTTCTCTAAATAACTCATAATTTTTGGCACCTACTTCAGCTGTTTCCACATCACCTCAAGGTAGACTGGCAGAAAATGCCTCTGGCATTAAGTCCGCCTATGTACATAAGTGCATAAAGAATAAATAAATAAATAAATAAATAAATAAAACTCTATTACTCAACTAGTTTTAGGGGCTAACACAATAAAATAAATAATAATATCAGCCTATACTGCCCACTGCTGGGCAAATGCCTTCTCTCACAAATCGGGGTGAGAGAGATTAGGTCATACTCCACCACGCGATGAAATCGTTATAATCGATATGTTGTTTTTTAAAATGTTCAAAATCGATTGCCGATTTTTTTACGAATATGTTATTCTAGGTCTAAATTAATAAATAAACGTGGATGCGCAATGTTGACATATTAAAACGGAGAGTTTTATAGATTTTTAAATAATTATATACTTGAGCGACGAAATAAGCGATTTGTTAGTCGATTTTTCTGACCAATGGCTTGATTCGTATATGAATAATGAGATTATTTTATTTTGTGTGTTTTTTGTTCCTTAATTATTTTTATTAATATCGATTGATTCTTCGTTAAACATTTTCTCGATACGGTATTTAATCGGTTCTATTTCACACTCACCACATTTCTCGTAACGTCAAATTCTAAACGTCAGCGTCCCCAGGAGTGACTGAAAAGGACTATACCATGTGAAGTAGTTCCCGAGACCAACGGCTTAAAGCGCCTTCCTAAGCACGAAGATGCTCGAAAATAGAAATTCTATCAACGGTCGCCCGGACTCAGTGTTGTAAAAACGCTCGAGTCGGCGCTTAAAACGCTCGCGTCTTCTACGTGCTTTAAAGCTCGTAAGCGTCGACTCAGCGCTTAACGCTCGACTTCAGCGCTCATTTTTACAACACAACCCGGACTGGGTTCTCGTGGTAGATCCTGGTATGGCCTCTCACCTCGGTTTTTGAGAAAAGGCGTTGGCCTAGCAGTAGGTCAGTATAGGCTGATTTTATTATTTTTTAAATCAATCTATTGTGTGTAGCAGTGATAGCCTAGTTGGAAAACCATTGGACTGCAAAGTCATAGGTCTCAGGTTCAAGCCGAAAGCATGAGTGTACTAAACATTAACTATCATTTGCTTTAACGGTGAAGGAAAACATCGTGAGGAAATCTGCATGCCTAAGAGTTTCTCGAAGGTGTGTGAAGTTCTCCAACCCGCACTGGGCCAGCGTGGTGGTCTATTGCCTAAACCCTCTCAGTTTGAGAGGAGTCCTATGCCCAACAGTGGGACAGTTACTTAATTGGGCTGATATTATATATTTATATATTATAACCTATTGTGTCCCACTGCTGGGCAAAGCTCTTCCCCTCCTCAAAATGTTTATTTTTTTTCTTTCTAGGCTATAGGGAACCATGAGTTTGACGATGGACCCGAAGGTTTGGCGCCATACTTATCCGCGTTGCGTGCGCCCGTCCTTGCCGCCAATATGGACACCAGCCAAGAGCCTTCCCTTGAAGGACTATACAAGCCCCACCATATTTTAAAAAGAAACGGAAGGAGGATCGGGCTTATTGGATTGATTACTCCTGATACTAAGGTAAGCGGTATGCTCTCTTATTCTCTATAACTAAACGCGGTGACTGAAAATTAAGGCATTCAATCAATTTGTCACGCCCATCCTTACTTACGGTGCCGAGACCTGGTCGCTTACAAAATGTAGCCTTTATAAAATCAAAGTGGCACAGAGAGCGATGTAGCGAGCCGTGTTGGGCATCTCCTTTGTCGACCGAATACCAAACAGAGAAATCCGAAGGCGGACTAAAGTTGAAGATGTTGGTAAACGGATCACAAGGTTAAAGTGGAGGTGGGCAGGACATTTGATGAGGCGTGAAGATGACAGGTGGACCAAGGCCGTAACAGAGTGGTGGCCCAGAATAGGACGCCGACCCATAGGCAGACCATCGGCTAGATGGAGCGATGACATCGTGAGAGTGGCTGGCAAATGGTGGAATAGATTAGCACAGGATCGGAACGAATGGCGTGATAGAGGAGAGGCCTACACTCAGCAGTGGGTAGATACAGGCTTCGTTATGATAACTTCGTGAAATGGCCGTGTAATAGTATTATGTTTGCCACTGAAGTACCAGTAAAGAGCTACCGGGAAAAAAACGTGATTTTCTACTCCATACACTTCAAAAAGTATAGTATATTAGATACCTAATATTTCGAAATATGGTTTTTGAATGTATATTTTAGAATCTAGTAAAAGTAATACACGATTACAGGAAATTTTCTCTATAGAAAACAATCTAAAGTCGTCTCTATTGTTATAAATTTTCTGATTCCAACGCGAAATCCTTGAGAAGTAATCAATAGAATTTACTTAAAAGCATAGCAAATAATTGTTGCAAAGTTCTTGTAAAGCAGATTTTTAATTCATAGTGTAGGTTTTTTTAGGAGATGATAAAAAATATTTTTGTACGTACGTCGTTTATTTCCGATCGCACGCTCAATATATCTGTCCCTTATTATTCTTTTTTAAAGTTATTTCATCACCGTCACTCACCCAGTCGATAAAAGGTCGATCGCGGTATGTCCTTAAACGATCAATTCAAGAATTTATCGTATCGTGCCGTATTATGTGTTTGATTACAGAGAATTAGGTCATGTAAGGAGAGAACTTGGAACTCTGTATAACCCCGCAAATGATTTATCGTGGTGATACAGATTGATAGACAGTTAGGTACGTATAGGTATTATGAATGATGCAGCCTTAAAGGTTTGGTCAAACAGCTGTCGGAGCGCGACGGGAGCGCGACGGAAGCGCTCGGCTACGTTCGTTTCTGACGTTTGCCGTAGCGCCGACCGTGACTGCGCTGTGTGGCGCATTCGGTACATTTAAAAGCTGCGCCACCGTCGCGCTCCCGTCGCGCGGCGTCGTATATGTGGCAAAACCTTAAGAAGACATATTGTGTCATCCAGATTTACGGCCTTGGTGAATAAGAAAATGTTATAATTTGACGACGTCTTGGTCAAGTCTCAAACTCAAAAACATCCAGAACCCATCCGATTGCTAAACCTGGCACCATACAGTTTGACGCCCATATTTCGATAGACACAACCACGAAGCATATATAAAAAGGAATTGCCCTAAGCTAAATGTGTTTTCCAACTAGGCCGTGACGTCATCGCGGGGAGCGTGGTTTACGTCCATCTGTCATTCTCAGCTAGATGGCATATGCAAAAGTGGGCGGGGTGTAACATCCTGTCAGTGTCACGCTTGTTTGTATAGGAAAATCCAATAATGCCATCTCCTCTTTAAATTTGCATCGTGGACACAACTAAATGTGCTGATAATAATTCCTGAGCTTGTGAAATGATAAAAAATTGTCATCCCAACTTATCTTATGAATACGTGACATAAGTGTTTTATGACAATCATTTAGTTATGCAACACTTGAGATAAATACTTGAATGATCATATCTTCAAGGAAATTACATTGTCGCGGAACGGGATAGAAGCGTTTTTTTTTGTAACAGAATTGTACATAGCACAATGAACTTTCTGTCAAATATGTTAAAAACTAGATACGGGCAAAAAAAACAAGGCGCACTATTTTCTGGAGAATTGTCGAGCATTCCCGAGAATTCTCCTAAAAACTTATTTTCTTTAAAAATGTGGAATTGAGGAACACTTGAGGAATAATTCCTGTGTCGTAGATGCGTTTACAAACATGAAATTTACATGCATACCCAGACCGAAACAAATATTTATCGTGCGGAAATCGAACCCTAGAAGCTCACCACAGGACCGAACCGTCCGTGGCTATAGCCAATAGGCTGGTATCTAGTGCGTAACTCAGTTAAACCACTGAACCTATAATATATTTGCGAGTGTATCTCGTACTAAGCATGCCTTTTAAGTTCTGTCGTTTCCATATTTCCCGGCAATTTTGAATTTGGAACTGTTCTATATTCGAATGTGTTTAAATTTTAAATCTCAAAACAGTTGAAAGTATTAGGATGAATGCTATTGTTTAGTCACAGCGTCGATTGGAATCTGTCAGGTTACGTACGAAAATGAATCTTTCTAAGGAAAATGTTCGTGCAATAATTTTCTACAACTTTACAAGAGGCCTGACACGGCTTCAGTGTTTTGAAGAGCTAACATCTGTGTTCAGTGATGAAGCCCCATGTCTGCGGACTGTCGAACGCTGGTATTTAGAATTCCAGCGTGGTTATACTAGTGTTAGTGACAAATCTCGCGTGGGGCGCCCAAAATCCGCCTTCACTGAAGATAACATCATCGCTAATTCTCGAAGATCGTCATGTGACATATCGAGAGATAGAGGCTCTATTAGGCATCTCAGGGACAACCATTCAGAAGATCTTGCTTGAAGCGCTTGGTGTGAGAAAGCTAGTTTGCCGTTGGATATCGCATCTGGTTTCCGACGATCACAAGGCGGCCCGCGTCAGATGGTGTAAGAAAACTCTGCAAAGGTTCAACCGAGGAGAGTCAAATCACGTCTACGACATCATCAGTGGTGACGAATCTTGGATCTATGCCTACGATCCTGATTCCAAACAACAATCAACAATCTGGGTCTTTCAAGACGAGCCAAAGCCGACTAAAGTTGTTCGTTCTCGAAGCACTTCAAAGAAGATGGTGGCCACGTTCGTTGGAAAAACCGGCCATGTTGCGACTATTGCACTTGAAGATCGTAGAACGGTTAACGCAGAGTGGTATACTACAGTTTGTTTACAACAAGTCATCGCCGAACTTCGAAAATCTAACTCAAAGCGACGCATCACCCTGCACCACGACAACGCAAGCTGACACAGCGCTCGTCAAACGATTGAGTATTTGAAACAGGAAAAAGTAGAAATTCTTGACCATCCTCCATACAGTCCTGACCTAAGCCCTAACGATTTCTTTACATTTCCTAAAATTAAGAAAAGTCTTCGTGGTCAAAGGTTTCAGTCCGGTGAAGAAGCAGTCGACGCTTTCAAGTCAGCCATTTTAAACACCCCCACTTTAGAGTGGAATAAATGTTATAATAACTGGTTTGAGCGAATGGAAAAGTGTATTAAGCTACGTGGTGAATACTTTGAAAAACAATAAAAAGTACTATAAGGTTCTAGTTGTGTTTTTTTCTTCAACCGACAAAACTTAAAAAGGCATGCCTCGTATACTTGTTTGTCTGATGCATCTTTATCATAACACCAGATACTTTGCGAGGTAGGCAGAGTGTACAGAGTAATAGTTCTCTCCTTCTAGTACCTGTTTAATTGTCTGATGATTTTTGGCTTTATCGAGAAGTAAAAATATATGTATATTATATGTATGTGTATATGGTAGACGAAGTTACACGTATAAATAAACTCAACGAATATTCAACAGCTGTGTAAATTTCTTGTATTTGTTAATGAATGCTGTAACAGACTTGAAATATTAATTGCTAATATTTACCACTGAATACCAGTTACTAATATGTAAATACGTGACAGTTACTAGTAGTGACTGCTAGGTATATCGCGCCTTCTGAAGCACGTCACAAATACCGCAAACGGTCACTCATCTCAGACTCTCCCACTCAAACGCTGTTTATCCACTGATCCGCAGCACTACTAGCCTCCATGAACTCACGTTTACATGACTGTAACGTTTTGATAAAAATAGGACATTGTTCTGCGCCCATACATGATTTGCCCCAGAACCAACAGCAATGAAAAAATACTTGTATGCTTTCAAATCCCCTATAAATTATATTAAGGCATTTATTATGAAACGGACAGGCAGGGAAATCGCAATATTGCAAAAAAAGTATTCGATTTTGAGGTTATAATTCAGTGGCCATTAACACGTATGAGGTTTTATTGTGTGTTGACATTCAGTAAAGATGTCGGCGACTTCGATATAAGTACTTACAATACTTTGAAATATTCGTTTTAGATTGCAAATTGTCCGTTAGATACGGATATTTGCCGTTATTTTAATAAAATAGATAAATAATGATGGCATCGGTCAAATGCTTGTTGGTTTTGGGGAAATTTTCGACAATGTTCTTTGTGAAATAAAACTATTTTACGGATTTTATCGCGGTTTATTTTTTATTTTTAGTTCCCGACGTTTCGAGTGCTTTGCAGCACCCATGGTCACGGGAGGGACCCCGGGTGCTGCAAGGGAGGGAAAAAATAAAAAATAAACCGCGATAAAATCCGTAAAATAGTTTTATTTCATGTGTAATATTCGCGTAAATTTAAGAACTCAAAATGTTCTTTGTGTTTAAAATCGAACACCGAATTGTATCATTATGCGAACTTTCTCCCTATGGAGGTTCCCTCCTATCCAAAGGTAGCTAACCGTATTCTGAAATACAGTGCCGTGATCTAATTTATGGAGGTATATTGTATAATCTATAATACTCTTAAGAGTTTTGCGGCAGAAAATTTACTAGTGGTCATTAAAGTAAAAAAAAAAATGGAGTATCAAAACTATAGTGCGACAAGGATCTTTTGGCACGTGGATGGCGTTGCCAAAATTTTCCTACTTCCAGGGAAATATTTCAACAGCTGGGTTTATAATAATAATATTATCAGCCTATACTGCCCACTGCTGGGCAAAGGCCTTCTCTCACAAATCGAGGTGAGAGAGATTGGGTCATACTCCACCACGCGGACCCAGTGCGGATTGGTGGAGGCAGGTTTGTGGCCACCTGCTGTTGGAACTTATCAAGCCACCTTTAAGGCTTCCAACTCGGCTTAACGACTACCACATTAAGTGGGCATTACCACAGCTGGGTTTGTACGGTTACTATTTAAAAAAAAACCTTGGGTAAATTTCATATCAAACGGCAAGAGTTGCCGCGAATGTTGTGACGTGATTTCACTCGATGCCAGCGTTAGTTCCAATTTTGGCTGCGGGCCACAAGATGACTGTACTTACTGCTTTAAAAAACAATTAATACCATTCTTTTATAGAAATATGTGTAGGTACTTTTTATTTTTTTTGTCTGAAATCAGTGTGTGTGTGAATAATCTACGTTGTTGCCCGCGGGGCCTTTACACCTTCACCGGATAAGATCTGAAATCAGGTGCACTTTATTTATTACTAGCAATTTCCCGCGACTTCGTACCCGGTCGCCAACAGACCTACCTGGTCTATGTTATATAGCCTATGTTACTTCTGGATAATTTAGCTTTCTAAAGGTGAAAGAATTTTTGAAATCGGTTCAGTAGTTTTTGAGTTTATTCGTTAAAAACATACAAAAATACAAATCTTTCCTCTTTATAATATTAGTATAGTTGAAAAAAAGTTGGTATCCCTAACCCTTTTTTACTCGTGCCCTGTACCTGATTCGTTTTTAATTCACAGACTCTATCATCCCCTGGCAAAGTTATCTTCACGGATCCACGGGAAGCGGCGAAGAGAGAAGCAGAGATTCTGTACAATAAGGGAGTGGACATCATCATTCTCCTATCACATTGTGGACTCGACGTTGACAAGTATGTGGACGTAATGTTATTATAATCTCTTAAGGCCTCTAAATAACGTTAATGAAATTTCCCTAAATCTATTTTTCCCAAAATATTTATTTTTTATTATTTACATACACAGCTAACATTACAGGATGACCTTAGCTCATGTAACATAATACATAAAAACAAGTTTCAGCGCAAGCGCAAGCAGTGATAGCCTAGTGGTTAGACCGTTGGACTGCAAAGTAAGAGGTCTCGGGTTCAAACCCAGGCACGCACCTCTGTCTTTTCGAAAGCATGTGCGTTTTAAAAATTAACTATAACTTGCTTTACCGGTGAAGAAAAACATCGTGAGGAAGCCTGCATGCCTGAGAGTTTCTCAAAAAGGTGTGTGAACTTCGCCAACCCGCACTGGGCCAGCGTGGTGGACCATAGTCCACCTAAACCCTCTCAGTTTGAGAGGAGGCGCGTGTCCAACGGTGGGACAGTTTCTTAACAGGGCTCATATTATTAAGTTTCAGTGAATTCATTCAGATACATACTTTATTACTTTTGAAAACAAATAGACTCACAACATCGGTTGGACAAAACGTAATTTTTAAATAAGAAGAAATATCCAGTATCACTCCGGAGTCTGGCTATGTGCTCAATATAATGGCAATACCTCACCCCCTATTACATGGCACCTAACATCGTCGGTGCAAGTAAAAAATACGAAAAAAAAATGAACAGGGCAAGCGCGAAAATATTTATCGGATAAATCCGTCTGGGGCGGATCTCCCAAAATTGTGAAAAAAAGATCTCAATCTGGGCACATAGCCTGTTCATAGAAGTACTAGTAAACTGGATAATATCTATATCTCGGCCTTGTCTTGTTAACTCATAAAATCCGAGATCAAGTCATATAGTTTATATCAAGGTCTCAGTTGTAATCTCAAGAAACGGGAACTCCAATCTGTTTATCTGGCAAAATAATAACAATATGGATTGTATGTAAACGAGTTAAATTATGTACTTATATAATCTGTATCGAATTGCTTTTTTAAATAAAAATTATCACTTGTTTTAACGGTGAAAGAAAACATCGTGTGGAAACCTGCATGCCTAAGAGTTTCTAGAAGGTGTGTGATGTTCACCAACCCGCACTGGGCCAGCGTGGTGGACTATGGACTGTCAGTTTGAGAGGAGGCCCGTGCGCAACGGTGGGACAGTTCCTTAACAGGGCTAATATTATTATTAAATGCTTTTTGAGGTCATTTTGTTAGTGACTTGTGTTTATCTATTTACTGCACCGATCGTCATTGTGATCGTCGGATTTATCCGACTAATTACACTTTTGTGAGTGTACCGTACCGCGATATCGAATATATCCGACAGAATTTTATGGTTTATGCGTTCGTATTTTTATGATTTATACTCTTTCATTTAGTTACGTGCTATTCTGGCTCAATTAATAAAATAGAGATAAAAAAATCTTGGCGTGGTTGAAATGTATAGAAAATAATTGTGCTTAGATGATGTGCTTGTTTTTGTATTAACTTACTTGACTGCCTCGTTTGTGGCGTATGATACGCTTTGCGATCCCGAGGTCCTGGGTTCAAATAGGTCGGACAAATGTAGTTTTTCTATAGAAAAATTCTCAGTATCAGTCCGGAGCCTGGAATCGTGTCCGGTATATGGCAATAGGCTTCCACATGAGACCTAACATCGTCGGTGAAAAGTGGGTGTACATAATATACCTCTAACCCTGGGGGGGTTGTTGTTGAATAAAGGCGTGTCTATTAATGTACCGATTTATAAAGCGGATGCCAAGGGCATGGCAACAGATAAAATAAAACGGTAGAAAAGTTAAATCGTTGCCCTAATTTTTGTTAAAGTAAAGAGTATTGAGACTTAGGGCACATGCCAGACGGGGCGTGACGGCGACGCGATGCTAACGGGACGTTGTTAATTGGGCGCATATAGTTCATCAGGACACGAGTGGCAAACTTTTCGGCCCGTGATTCGAATTTTATACGTAAGTCAAAATACTTGAATCGAATCTCTTCATGTCAAACTTTTGTCACGCCACGCTATAACAAAACAGACAGACAAAACAACTTTCTCACATCAAGCTCGAAAAAATCCGTGACATACGTCGCGTCTCGCCGTCGGTGCTAAAGCTAGCTCTGCAGTAAACTTCTCAGCGGATCCCGCTTTTCTATTCCATGGTGGATTAGTAGTTACATAAAAAAAATGTAAATTTAATTTTTAACAAAAATTAATTTGTTAATGTCCTCGCAGGGTTTATACGAAATAAATTATTTGAGTTTGAGTTCATTACAACTACTTACGTCCCATCGGCGTCGCGTCGCCGTTCTGTCCCGTCGAATATGTGCCCAAACCTTTACCGATTTAAAAAATTGGGAATGCTGTGCGAGGCACAAGGGGGTTTCAGGTCTGGAAGAGGATGTTCGGACCAAGTCTTCTCACTCCGCAACATCGTAGAGAAGCATCTGGCAGTGGGGCGGAAGGTTTTCTGTGGTTTTGTAGATCTGGAGAAGGCCATTTGACAGAGTTGTGCGAAAGAGACTTTGGGACATTTTGCCAGAGTATGGTATAGATGGCACTCTGTTGCGAGCCGTCCAGTCCACTTATGTGGACTGCATGGCATGCGTACGGGTGGGTGGTAACAGGTCACCCTGGTTTGACGTTAAAATCGGCGTCAAGCAGGGTTGCGTGTTGTCCGCTAGACTGTTTATGATATATCTGGACAAAAGTCTTCAAAGACTGAAAGCGATGAATGAAGGTGTACAAATGGGTGACTTAGTGGTAAACCATCTACTTTATGCAGATGACGCGGTTTTAATAGCGCCAACAGCCACTGATCTGCAAACACTAGTCACAGTTATGAGAGACGACTGCATGATCAATGGCTTACACTTGAATGTGAAGAAAACCAAGATTATGTTTTTTGAAAGGGAAGAAACCAGAACGAATGTAAGGATTGTGGTTGGTAACGATGTGCTGGAGCAAGTGAATGAGTTTGTATATCTTGGATGCGCCTTCAGTAAGGATGGGAAACACACCGCTGACATAGAGAGAAGAGTGAGTGCAGGGAACAGAGTAAATGGTGCGATGGGAAAGCTACTTGGGAGCCGTCATTTAAGCCATAAGGCGCAGCTGGCCATACATAACGGAGTTCTTGTCCCAACGCTGTTATATGGTAGCGAGAGCTGGGTATGTAAGAAGGAGAATGAAAGTAGGATAAATGCGGTAGAAATGCGAGCTCTGCGGAAGATGTGCGGAGTGAAGCTGACCGACCGCATTAGCAACAGCATAGTAATACAGCGAGTAGGTATGAAATATAGTATCGGTGTAAAGATGAGAAAGGGCATGCTCCGTTGGTTCGGGCATATAGAAAGAATGCCAGAGGAAAGAATGACAAAACAGATATACAATGTGAAAGTGGAAGGATGCAGGTACCGGGGAAGACCTAGACTATCTTACCACGACCAAATAAACCGAGTCTTATCTGATGGAAAAGTCAAGAGTCTCCGTAACCGGCGAGCGTGTATGAGACGAACTATGAGAGTCAAGGAAGCCAGAGAGGTATGTAAGGAAAGAACCTGTTGGAACTCTGTACTCTCTGCCTACCCCGCAAGGGATCTGGCGTGAGGTTATAGATAGATAGATAGATAGATAGGGAATGTTAACTTATGTCTTTAAGTCTACTACTAAAAGTGGCGGTAAATAATGCACATCGGCTTAAGAGGATGATAAACGGCTACTTTCGTAAGCGACAAAACGTCAAATAATGTACTGAGTGACAGAGACGACGTTCTACAAAGCCGAAAGTAGCTGGTTATCTTCTTCTTTAGCAGATGTGGATTATTTACCGACCGTTACCGTATTTACAAAATTATGTTTGCGGCAGACTGAATTTTGTTTTGGCTACATTATTCATGGCCTAGATACGCTCTAACGCTGATTGTACTCCGTGAGTGAAAGGTATTCATATGCGAGATTTTAAACATTTCTATTTAGTATTAATGCGTCTACATATTTTGAGGTTTTGAATGAAAAAACGACCTATTCCACAAAATTATGTAAATCGGACTGTGTACATAAATAAATAAATTTCTAATTCGACGGACGATTTAGCGCAATGGTTAAGAGCTTGAGCCGCTCCGCCCACTGCGTCTAATAGTCGCGGGTTCGATTCCCGCACGGGGCAAATCTTTGTGTGACCAACAATTATTTGTTTCGGTCTGGGTATTTGTGTATGTGAATTTTCATGTTTGTAAACGTACATACTTTATACATTCGTAAGTTAACAGTCCTAAGCCTGTAAAAAGTATGAAGGGAAGATACCAATTCATCACTAATATACTATAATTAAATGATAAAATAGAAAACAAGTATTAGTTTATTCAACCAATTTCGTGCAGAAATATCTAACCTAATCAAAAAAAATTATTTGATTCCATTTTGAAACTTCCATTTTCTTAAAAGTGTTATTATGACTGTTCCCGTTCTTAACTAACTAAACAATTTAACATTCAATTAATTCAAATATCGATAATTCGATATCAGGATTTGATATAGAATAGGCGGATTGAGATCACGTAGTAACGGTATGTGTATGAGATCATTGAGATTAGGTATTTATGCAGACTAGGAACAGGTGTTCTTAATACCTGATTTACCTAATACGACCCATCTCTAGTTCCAACAGGTTCTTTCCTTACATACCTCTCTGGCTTCCTCCATTCTCATAGTTCGTCTCATACACGCTCGCCGGTTACAGTCCTACCTGTCCTTCAGATAAGACTCGGTCTAGTCTATACTATACCTATATAATAATTGTTAAGAAACTGTCCTACCGTTGGGCACGGGCCTCCTCTCAAACTGAGAGGGTTTAGACCCACGCTGGCCCAGTTCGGGTTGGCAATCTTCACACACCTTGGAGAAACTCTTAGGCATGCAGGCTTCCTCACGATGTCTTCCTTTACCGTTAAAGCAAGTAACAGTAAATTTTTGGAACGCACATGCTTTCGAAAAGACAGAGTTGCATGCCTGTGTTCGAACTCGAGACCTCCGACTTTGCAGTCCAACGGTCTAACCACTAGGCTGTCACTGCTTACTATACCTGCACCTCTACTATCCCTGCGTGGGCAGTAGCATCCTAGGAATCGATCTCAGGACCCCTTATTCGCCAGTACCGCGGCCTTAAAAACCAACGAGTCAACACACATATACAAATTATTCTAAATGAAAACAAATATTAATCACCGTAAGGATTATTCGCAGACTTTCAAAATTGCCTTTCCCACCACTTCCATGAGTTATATTTTTAATTCCCACGACATCCAAGACATATACAATACAGCCAACATGAACAGATAGAAATTACTGGATAAATTTTGTATTGAGTAGCCATTTTTTATACTATTCTTTACGCTGAATGTTACTCCATTAGTGTGGCTAAATAGTTAGTGCATGTTATCTTTGAAAAGAAAAGAAAGAAAATATATTTTATTAGCTAGCTAACAAGTACACCACAAAAATTAAATAAAAGCGGGTAACACTCAGCGTAACGCTGTGTTGCAGGGTGACCACAACACAGCGCTGATTTTCAGTGGTGCCCCAAGTGACGTGGCAATTAGCGCGGCAATTAGCGGAAAAAAAAACAAAATTAAAATACTTTACTTTGAATATCATTGTGTTTTACCGTAGTGTACTTGGCTGTTAGCCTAGCTAATAAATATTATCTTTCTTTCTATTCGTTATTCAAGTTGTCGCCGGTTCGACACCCGCACGGGACAAATCTTTGTGTTGTCCTACAAATATATGGTCTGGTTGTTTATGCTTGTGAATTTTTATTATAATTTATTATTTGAAAGTGGTCCGTTTTTATCACTTGTCATCTCTTTTTGAACTAGGGAGATAGCCAGAGACGCGGGAGAGTATATAGATATTATTGTCGGCGGTCACTCTCATTCGCTCCTGTGGAACGGACCCGCGCCGAGCGGGGAAGAAGCCGCTGGTCCATACCCGGTCATCGTCGAACGAACTTCTAAAGATAAACACACGGTAATTATTAAGAGAGGAAGAGAGATAGATAGCAAAGAGGATTATAGACGAGGTGGTAAGCGTGAGAGTTATAGAGATAGTCGGCGAGGCGTGAAAGCTACATAGAAAATTGTCGGCCGTCATTCTTATTCACTGTTGTAGAACGGACGGACTTTTGATGATAAATACGCGGTAATTTAGCGGACGGACGGACGGGCGATTTAGCGCAGTGGTAAAGAGCTTAATCCGCTCCGCCCGCTGTTTCTAATAGTCGCGGATTCGATTCCCGCACGTCACAAATCTTTGTGTAACCCACAATTATGATATTTGGGTATGTGGATTTTCATTTTTGTAAATGAACGACCAGAAATAAATCCTAGTGGGGGGGCTAAGTTTAAAAATGTATATATGGAGGGTATAGACAGAGTGTAAAAGAGTTTGAGTGCTAAAGATAGCCAGGAAGTCGTAGTTGAATGGACTCTTGATGATCGCTCTGTAATTATTAGAAGGGAAAAAGAGATAGATAGTGAATAGTAGATAGAGTATGGAAGACTATTTTTACTAAACTATCATTTATACGAATGCTGTGCTTGTAAATTTCTGTAGTCTGTTGTCGTACTTATAAATAAATAGCCAGAGACAGTAGGGAAGAGTGAGAAAGAGAGAAGATGGCCAGTAAGTTGGCCAATACATAGACAGGTGATTGTTGGTGGTTACTCTTATTTCTTAACTAGTTTCTGACCGCGACTCGTCCGCGTGGACTTAAGACGGGAACCCAACATTTTCCGGGACAAAAAGTATGCTTCGTGTTAATCCAGGAAACAAATTATCAGTGTGCCAATTACCATCTAAATCCGTTCAGCCGTTTTACGTGATTGAGTAAAAAACACGCAATCATCCGAACATTTAAACATACAAACTTTCTCATTTAAAATATTAATTGGATACTTCGCTATAAGAAAAAAAGACAAAAATCAGGAGGAAAAGAGGGCGAGAAAGTAAAATTGAGGGAGATAGTGGGGCCTTTTAATTTTATTTTAAATTTTTCAGGTACTGATAGTGCAAGCTTCTGCCTTTACCAAGTATATGGGCAATCTGACTGTCTACTTCGACTTCCGAGGGCACGTGGCCAAGTATGATGGTGGACCTCTATTCCTGGACAGATCTATACCTGAAGGTAAACATGTGCTGGAGAAACTTCTAGCAATATAGACCTAAGGTGGTATGCTTGTGTTGCAACTACATGATTATTCTTAAGGTAAATTTGTATTGACAGTTGGGTTGGTTGAAACCTTGCTTTTCAAGCCCCAAGATCGTACTTCAATATAAATATAACAAAAAATAACCCGGTCGTGCCTATATTTCCCAAGCGGGGGTGGCAGAGGTGTACTGAGTACACCCACATCTCGCCAACAATGTTAGGTCCCATGTGATAAGAGGCGAGCCTATTGCCATATACCGGGCATTATTCCAGACTCCGGACTCATACTGGGAAGTTTTCGTTAGAAAAACTACATTTGTCCGATTTAGGATTTGAACACAGGGCCTCGTGGTCACAAAGCGATGCGCTTTGCTACTATACCAACGAGTCAGTCAAGTCAATAGATATAAACTGGAGAAAATTCTAGAAATTTACAGCGAAGTCGGTTATATTCTTGCTTTGCAACAACAAGGTTGCCAGTCGGTTAGTTGGTTGTTAGTTTATCGCTTATCTTCGAACTGGGAGGTCATATCTCATGGTATAAATGAACTGGAGAAACTTCCTTTCTAAGGGCAGCAACATAAGTTGATTAACATTCTCAGTTCTTCCAATCGCTTGCACACTTTTATTTCGCATCAAATCCATTATTTTTGATGAACTAAGTATATTTGAATATGTTGATAATAATTCGGTTTTGACAATGTTTACCTATGTTGGTAAAATAAAGAATATTACCGATTTAAAAAGCTGAGAAACGACTGAAGTCGTTCACTGTACAGCCTGTTGCTTTGTAACTACGAGATTTTGAGTTCTGCAGTCAATGTTAAATGTCAGCTCTAACTTTTATTTATTTATTCTTTATTGTACAATAGAACACAGAAACAACATTTACACAGAAGATGTACAAAGGCGAACTTAACTCAATTTGAGTTATCTTCCAGAAGTTGAGTTATCTAACCTTTGGAATGTCTAAAATTGGCGTGAAGTCAAACACCACGAGTCGCTCGTAGCGATGAGAGGCTACGTAGACGTGGTATTCGCGGCGATCACCAAGGTTAAGCAGCGTTCCGCGTGATCACTTTAAGATGGGTGACCGTGTGAAGCATTTACGTATTCGAGATCCTACCTCGGAATGCACGCTTTACTGTTGATGGTACTTCGTGTGGTACGGTATAATACATTCCAACAGCAGGTAGGCACAAACCTGCCCGTGCCAATCCTCACTGAGTCCGCGTAGTGGAGTACGGTATATTCTCTATACTCGATTTGTGACAGAAGGCGTTTTGCCCATTTCTTTGTCAGGAAAATCGGATCAAAGAGTACTTTAATTCTAGCTTTAATTTTTTTTTTTTTATTTATTATAGGTGTTTGACTTTTAACTAGATTAAATCCGCGTTAGTCTAGTTCAAATCCTAGGTTAGAGAAATTTTAATTTTCCAATAGAAAACTTCTGTAAGTCTGGAATTGTGGTCGTTATTACATTGTCCGTTACTAGCATTGGCTATGAAAAGTGGGTTTATGCAGCGTACACCTCTACCACCCCCGTTTAGGGAATATAATATGGTACTTCGGAATAGCAATGAATTTTGGACGTCATACGCCTCAGTTCCTTCCATGACCATGGGTGCTGTTAAGCATTTGAAACGTCGGGAACTTAAAAATGGAAAATAAGCCGCGATGAAATTCGAAATATCTTAATTGCAACTTAATGTTTTCCTAATTTCTTTTTGCACATCTCTGAGCTTACTGTTACGTTTGTCATTTTATCTACCTACGTCTTATCTTATGTTATTGTTGGCTTACCGGACCGAGGAGGGCCTTAGGCGCACTTCGACCCGATGGGATCTTTTGTGCTGTCCTTGCCCTAATGCTCTTACGTACCTGAAGGATCAAATACTCCCTGTATCAGGCTGTAGATTCCAGCAGGGGGGCAGAGCTGTAGTTTTTCTAGGTTTGGATAGGCCAATCCCAGTAGCTTGATACGCCGCGCAGCCAGAGCGTCGCAGTGGCAGAGGACGTGCTTCATGGTTTCAGTTTCTGTACCACAGTTCCTGCATACCACGTCGCTGCATAGGTTCATCTTGTGTAGATGCTCTTTCGTGCCATAGTGGCCTGTGAATGATCCAGTTACCTACCTACTTAGTATTTACTTAATTATTAGTCTTAGAAACGCGAATCCAGTATCATTATTTAGCTTATACAAGGTGTAACATAATAAACGCAAGACCTCAGACACCCCGATTAGAGAATTGCTTCATGAATCCAAAACGAAAACCAAATTTCCAAATTTAAAGGTTTTTAAACCCTCTTTTAAGCAGTTTTATACCCCAATTAACAATGAAACTTGTACGTGTATGCGTGCGTTTTGAGAAATACGTTTAGGAATGCATTTGAAATCTCCTTATTGCTATGAATCAAAAATAAATAAAGTTTTTTATAGCGCACTGAAGGAGAAAAATCATTCTTTGCAAATTTAAAAAAAAATTTAAGGTACATAAAAATTGTTGGAATCAATTCAGTTACCGATTTAGAACAAACTACTTTCAGGTATGGCGTTCATTATGTTACACCTAGTATAGTCACCTCGCTGTTATGACCTTGAGTTTGCGTCGGGGCCGGGCGGGGCGGCGGGGAAGGGGAACTTCGTGATTAAAACCTACGCTCTCGCTCCTTTTTCAAGCTTTTATGTAACTTGAAATGTTCGTATGTCTGTCTGTCTGTCTTTCCGGCTAATATCTTATGATCCATTTATCAAGCACTTCCGATTGAGTTGATATTTGAGTACGTGTAAGTTCGGTGATAATGCAATAATATGGTACCATGGAGCTGGTCTGATCATGGAGTTGGAAGGTGGCCATCGGAACATATGAAATATACAACGTAACTCCCTCGTGTTTAGACTTGTTAGATTGGTATAGATAAGTACTATACAACCAGATAGTGTTCATGGTCTGATGATGAAGTGTATGGGCTCGTTTGATTTATCTTGACAAGTACTTTAGACCCGAATGATGTCCAGGATTTGGCCGAAAAGAAGGCATAGGCACTCCACAACTAAGCAAGATATCTTTTTCGTGTTTTTGCTATAAAAGCTTTTTTTTTAAAAAAGGTTTTTTTTTAATTAAAATCAGTTTTAATCTGTAAGACAGCGCATAGTAAGACAGCGAGTAGGTATGAAAGATAGTATCGGTGTAAAGATGAGAAAGGGCATGCTCCGTTGGTTCGGGCATATAGAAAGAATGCCAGAAGAAAGAATGACAAAACAGATATACAATGTGAAAGTGGAAGGATGCAGGTACCGGGGAAGACTTAGACTATCTTACCACGACCAAATAAACCGAGTCTTATCGGATGGAAAAGTCAAGAGTCTCCGTAACCGGCGAGCGTGTATGAGACGAACTATGAGAGTCGAGGAAGTCAGAGAGGTATGTAAGGAAAGAACCTGTTGGAACTCTGTACTCTCTGCCTACCCCGCAAGGGATCTGGCGTGAGGTTATAGATAGATAGATAGATAGTTTTAATCTTTAACACTAAAAGCAACAGTGCCCCGACACAGCCATATTTGATTTTTTGTAAATGTGTATATTGATAAAGATTATTATGTCTTGAAAATATATGTGACATTAAACAATTATCATATATCTCAGAGGTTATCAAGCTGCATATAAATAAGACGACATGCAAACGCGAATTGGTAAGGTTAAACTAAATATAAAAGATTATCAATTATTAACATAAATAATATCAGCCTATACTAACCCAAAGATAAATCATTTATTGCTTGAAACGTGGTATTATACAAGGGTGTGTGTGTGTGTGTGTGTGAATGATGTACGCTGTTGGCCGCGAGGCCTTTACAGCTTCACCGGACTTAAAGGCGAGCGTGCAACCACTACGCTCTAGCCAGCCAGAAGGGCAAGAGGCGACATACTCAAGGGCGCCTCGGTTGGGACAGTCGCTGTAGGGGGACGGGTGCACTACTAAGTGCACCGGTCAACCGCCGGCTATGGGAGGGGATATACTACTACGCCGTCGTCGTCGCCCGTATTCTGAGCGGAGAGAAGGGATGACAAAGCATCGGGGGGGTCGGTGAGAACATGTCGCGGCCGGCGGTGGCGGCAGGGGTCTGGGGGGAGATCGTAGCGAAGTGACGTATTGACGCCTTTTTAATAAAGGCGCGAATAGGTTCGAGACCTAGATCGGAGTGGTGGGATCGAACAAACACCCTTGTATAATAACATTATACAAGGGTGTTTGTTATAATAATATTATTACAGTGCTTCATGTTTCGCCGAGAACTCGGCAAAACATGAAGCACAGCAAATTTATCATACTTTTAAAATCTACCATTAATTATTGTTCACATTTCGAGTTCAATAATAATAATAATAAAGTTACATACTCATCATCGATAATTGGCATTTTAAAATAAAATAATATACACAATGCCGATGAAATGATTAATACGTCAATGAAGTATATCTGAGATATAGCTGAGAATATCAAGCTCCAAAGTTACTTATTTTCTAAAAATTCTTTCATATTATAAAAACACTTTTCAATGAGCCACTTAGTCAATGTATTTTTAAATTGAGTCATTGTCAGTTCTCTTGTGGATTTTGGTATATTATTAAATATTTTTACACACATTTAATAGGAGTTCTTTCAGTGAATTCAGGTTCTAGAACTCGGTAATAATAGTTTTTTTTTATCTGTAGATAGATAAATCTTATATTTACTGGCTTTTTATAATAAATGCGGATGTTTTCTTACAAATATTCCAATTTCCAAAACATAAAGTGTAGTTAATGTTAAAAGTTTTAGTTTTCTAAACAGTTGTCTGCATAAATCTAATGGTCCTATGTTGGCAATTGATCTTATACACTTTTATTGTGACACGTACATCCTATGAACATTCGTCGCGTTTCCCCACAACAATAACCCGTACCTTAACACTGACTGTACATACCCGTAATAAGCGGTTATTGCAGCCCTTTCGCTTATTTTTCTTCTTATCCTTCTCAGTGCATATACGAATCTATTTATCTTTTAACAATTTGTGTGTATGATTTCCAACTCTAGTGCCTATCTAGAATAATGCCCAAAAATTTATAGTCAGTGGCGTTTTAAATTCTCGTGCCTTCAAATGATATGTTTAAATGATGGTTGTTTGCTTTATAATTCTCAAATTCTACAATGTTTGTCTTTGATAAATTTACACTTAAGTTGTTACTGTTTAATCAGTTTGTTACAGATTCTATAACCGTAATTATGTAAGTAACTATCATATTGGGGGTCCTCTTTCTTGCCAGCTATAACCACAGATAAGTTATCCGCAAACAACATGCACTGATGAGCGGTTAGTTTTGGTAAATCATTAATATAGAGCAAGAAGAGTAAGGGTCCCATACAATTCCTTGAGGAACTCCTGTTACGTTAATTTCATAATCCGATTTGAATGTGGCTAGTGAACGTCATTAATTCAGTCGATTTCTACACATTGTATTCGATTTTTGAGGTAGCTACTTATCCATTCTAGTGCTTTTCCGCGGAGCCCGTACCGACCACATTTATTTAATAAAATGCCATGCTGTCATAAAGTCAAATGCTCGGCTCATATAAAAAAATACAGCGGTAACACGATTTTTCTTGTCAATATTTTCAGAAATGCATTTATTTATATATCAGAAAATCTCACATATAAAACAAAACGGTTGTTTTATCTTGCACGAGACTTCGCTAAATCTAATGACTACGCTTACTGCTGGAGCGCACAGGGGAAAATTTACCTTCGTAAAAAAGAGGGAGCTCCGTGTATACGCATCGAATCAGAAGGCGACCTACTGCACATGAAATCTAAAATCTGACTGATATACATCAAAATATTACTTTTTAAATATTTATCCACTTCTTATATGTGGAAATTCAGTATTTGTCATCTTTTGCATGTTGTACATATTTTAATTTTCGTTATTTTTTGTACATTTTATATACTTTAATTCTCTTTATCACACACCTATACACACATAGACACATTTTTTTAAATCTTTTACACATATTATACGCACACAAAGCCCACACGCTCACCACCTATACTTGCTTACATGGATATACTACGCTCACATGGTACAGCACTTTTACTACTCCTGGCAAATCGATCTTACACATGTTGCTAATGCTTCGCTATCTCTTCAGCAACTCTACAACATGCGCCACACTATCATACAATTAACACAGTGGATCATTTAAATAAAATATCAGACGATCTAGAAGCAATTACCGTGTCGAAATCTGCTACATGCTTACCCAATCAATGCTCCCTACACTTGAATACAAATAGCAAAACAATAAACATCTTCCATATGAATATCCGCAGCCTAAATAGCCATTATGATGAACTCACCATCCTTTTAGACACCCTCGATACAAATTACGATATTATTATTCTGTCCGAATGTTGGCTCAGTAAAGTGCCAAATGTGCCTCCCATAGATGGTTTTATTAGTTATAAATCTTCGTATCTTAATCAAAATGAAGGAGTAATTTTGTACGTAAAATCACATTTGAAATGCTCGATAACCCAACCCGAATTTATAGACGCCAACTGCCTGATCTACAATAGTGCGGATCTAGCCATAATCGCAATATATCGCTCCCCATCGGTTCATAATCTAGATAATTTCCTGAACAGTTTAAATAATCTTATTGACTTCACTTATCGACAAAAAAATGTAAAATGAAACTTCAAAGCTGGTTGCTAAAGCAGACTTACTCGGAGACAGAAAGTTTTATAAAAATACCATGCTAGCTTGTACCTACCCAACACCCGTGTACACACACACACACACACGCACACGCACACGTACACATTCACACACACGCACACGTACACACACAAACACACACTCACACTCACACACACACACACACACACACACACACATACAATAGATGTAATTTTTGCCTTATCTTAATTAGTATGTAATTTTATTTCTTGATCAAATTGTAACTTGAGTATCCTTACATAATCTCTCAACTAGTAAAACCTATGGAAGGCGCTGATACCTGTGATACAATGAATCTTCATTAGTACAGGTATCACCGTTAATTTATTTTGTTAACATATTATGCTTAGATACACCTACCTTGTCATATGATGTAACTTATTGGACCTAATAAACTTTTATTATTATTATAAAAAAAAAAGTTTGAAATTTCCCATAGCCCCAGAAAATCTTGAAAAAAATAATTAACGGCTTATTAATTTTAGCATAACACTGTGCTGAACGGGCTAAAACGTAAATAGGTCGATCGAACTTGGTCCGGCCGCACCAAAATTTTGGTGCGGTCGCAACAGAGGAGTACAACTTTCTGGACCTACATCAAAGGCAATACCAACGATTCTATCAACAGACTAAAGTTATGCTCAGACGAGGGGATTTGGTGCGAAACGCACGACATGTGATACATGTGATCGAACCGCAGCAGTTGTGATAATAAGGCACTAAAAGTCGTATAAGCGTAACCGCCACATATGTAAAAAATCATCACAAATGCAAATATCACTTTATGAAAAATTATCACGAGTGAAAAAAATATCGGAAATGCATTTTATTTTCCGAATTAATACTATGTGTGACACTGGGCCGCATTAAGTTAATGTTCGCCCGCACCAAATTCGAACGTCTTTTTACGCTGTTAGGAAACGGTCAGATTCATGCATAATCGTACAAATATCGTAATGTAATAGAATGACATGCTTTTAGAAATGTTAGAATGTTTGTTGAAATGATTTCGTGTATAAATAAATACAAAATATTAATCCCATATATCTACGTTATATACCGTAATGGTTTCATTACAGAATGTTTGTGTACTCTTAAATAAATAACGTACGAGATGCGTATTTTATATTAATTGGCGATTGCCTAACAAATTCTAAAGATAATGTGGAAAAAAAAATCAGTAAAGATTTTTTTTTCATGTTTGTCAAAAACAATATGGCTTCCGCCTGTCATTCGTTCGCGCCATTATTGACGTTCGGTGCGTTCGTCCAAATTCTTTGGTCCTTTTGGTCCTTTTCCCTAAATCATTTTCATGTAGATTTTTTTACGTTTTTAAAAATATCATTTTTAGTTTGAAATAGGTGCAATTTATTTACGGTGTGTTTAGAAATATCTTTACGATTATTATTTTTATCTTTGTACTGTGTATGCTACCTTTTTTATCTATTTTTTATCACTAAATATTTCTCTTAATCATGTATTGAAATTAATATTTCTGAAACACACTGTATGAATAATTTAGCTTAAGATTTCTCTTTCCTTTTTAGTTACGGATTCAGCACAATTTTATGTAATAGCATTTTTTATCTGTGTGTAATAGACACTTATAAATTTTAAAATAATACTGAAGGAGACCTTTGTGGTTGGCTTAATGGATTGCTGTAAAATTATCAATCATAAAGCGGATGGGCGCGTTTCAGTAATTATTTGTAAGATAGTTGGGCAAATGGTTTACATTTAATATGGGGAAATGGACACGAAAAAAGCGAGTGTGAAATCTTGCATAATCTCATGACCCTTCCCTGCTCTCTGCTGCAGCTTACATTTGAGAATGCCTGGTTCGTATCCATTTCCCCGCACTGTGAGAATGTAAACCAAATCCCAAGTTACAAATAACTTAAAATAAATGGCCAGCTTTATTTCTAAGTCCTAACGTGGCGTTCGTTATCATATATTAGCCTTATCGACGCACTGCTAAGCGTATGCCTCTTCTCTATTACGCCATTAGTTCCGGTCCTGCGCTAGTCTATTGCATTTGCCGGCCACTGTCACGATGTCATCGCTCCATCTAGTTGTCTTTGTCCACCACACTGTCACGGCCTTGGCCCATCTGCTGTCTTCCTGCCACATCAAGTGCTTTTTTTAATGAACACTGGTCAGTAATTGACCCCATCTCACCTGATAGAAACTGACGATCAAACCAGATGAAAAGTATGCCACACATCTCCACTTTAACCTTGTGATACGTTTACCAATATCTTGAACTTTGCCATACTCTCCGTTCAGTATTATTTTAATTAGATATCAAAGCATTGTCACTCGACTGCCTACAGTTGTCTACCCTCTCCCCCCTCCAAATAACCTCAATGTTATCGTTAGCGAATGTTGTATAAATGTAAATCTGAATATTTTTAGACGACAGAGTTGTTGTATGTGCTGAATAACAAGTGGTAACTAGTTGTAATGAATGAAATTAAGGAAGATTTGTAATTTTTAGATAATACAGATTAATTAATTATTTAAATTAAATGCAGCGAGAGTGGCAGATTTATTCTTGTGGAACCCAATTTGGTCCGGAACTATAATAATATAATTATTTAAATTTTGTTTGATGTTCTTTTTGTGGAGAGGTCTCACAATAGAAGTTTTAAGTTTTTCACGATATATCCCTTGAACAAATAAAAATAAAATAAAATTGCAGTATCGTTTACACAATTTTTAACAATATAAATATGCATATAGAGTCATAATCCACAGCGTTGGTATTTATAAAACCTTTTATTATTTTTATTACTTGCTCCTTAGAAGTGGGTTTTAGAAATATTGTAGAATCTAAACAGTCAATTTGTGAATATTCGGGATTACTTTCACTTTCTGTATTAGACGCTGCAATATGGTTTACTAAAGGCATTAGCTATTTGTGTGCCCATTGTATTCTATGTTGTCTATGCTGTTACTATTACAGTTTTCGTCCAGTTTATTTTGGTCAAATGTCTTCTCTCGTCTTCTCTTATCAGAAAGTGAGAAAGATTAGGTCATACTTCACTACGCGGACCTAGTGCGGATTGGTGGAGGCAGGTTTCTGGCCACCTGCTGTTGGAACTTATTAAGCCACCTATAAGGCTTCCAGCCTGACTTAATGACTACCACATTAAGTGATAACCGGGATCAACGGCTTAACGTGAAAATGCCACAAATGGTTACCCATCTCTGCCCGTCTGAGTCGAACGCAGCTTAACCTTGGTGATCGCCCATATCAGAGGGGGCGATTTTTCTATCTATCTATATCATCAAGCCAGACCCCCTGCGGGGTAAGCAGATAGCCCCTAGACGATTTGTCTAACTAGCGTTAATTATATAATAACTATTGCATAAAGTACATACTTTTTTTCAAAATTTCAGATAAGTATATAAAGGCGAGACTAGAACCATACGCGAAGTTGGTCCACGACGCTGAGAATGAGCCGGTCGGGGAAACAACCCGCACTATGCGGTTCGACGACTGCGTGTTTGGGGAGTGTACCCTTGGAGACTTGCTGGTCGACGCGTTCTTCGAGTTCGTAAGTATTATTTACTACTGAGTTCTTAGATTAACGCGAATATTACACATACACACGCGATAAAATCCAAACAAAATTGTTTTATTTCAAAACAATTTTGTTTGGATTTTATCGCGGTTTATTTAACTTAACTTAACTTATGTAACTGAAAAATCAAAATAAACCGCGATATAATCCGAAAAAATTGTTTTATTTCATATTATTTACTAGTTACTGCCCGCGACTCTGTCCGCGTTCACTTTAGACAGGACATTTTTCCGGGATAAAAAGTCTCTTATGTGTCAATTTAGTTAATAAATAGACTATCTGTGTGCAACACGATCACACTGTGTGTTCAACACGATTATGCTTCTCACTAGACACTGGCAAAATACACTTGAAACTACTGTGAAGCCATAACTTAAAGAAGAAGAAGGTTTGACAACGACTCTATGTGGAGTTTTGGCGGGAAGTCGAAGAGTGATGTTGTCAATTTGTTTTAATTTTCAAAACTTGTGTTATTTCGACTAATAATGTGTAATGTTGGTGGAATATTAACCGTGTTCTTATATGTGCATGAGTGAAGGTAATTGTAACAAAGTTATAAAACGTGCCTTTTTGTCTTCCCTCAAAACGGCCGTTGCAATTGGTATGTAAAGTATCCACCGCTTTACTATCCAGGGTGGGGCACTTCATTAATTTCATTATCATCGTTGTCATCAAATTCATCGGGGGGTCGTGTTAATTTAAACAAACACGATTATTTATCTCACTGGACACTGGCTAAATACACTTATAATTAGTGTGAAGCCATCACTTAAAGAAGAAGAACGAGTACATATTTTTGTTATGTTTTTGTTACAGGCCAGTACTCACGTGCGATCAAAATATAAACATATGACGTTCATTCAGCGCGGGAACATAAAAGCATCGATAATGGCAGGAAGTACGTATTATTTTTTACTTGCAGTTTCTCGCTTCGACAATAGCGCCATCTATGCTACTTCTGAATAATGGTTCTTTGTAATGTTGAAAGAACTATTAAAATCGGTTCAGTAGTTTTAGGGTTTATCGATTACAAACAGACAAATTTTTCTTCTTTATTTTTTTCAAAATGGAAGTGTTTTATTCATGTAGACCAAAAAACACTTATGAATAGTAAAAAAAAAAATTAATTTCTCGAGACTACCATCCGTTCGGAAAGTTATTCCTGTGGAGAAGAAGGGCAAGAAACTCCATGGTAACGCTTTTTAAAAATGAGAGTTTTACAATTTTTTTTTGTATACATTGCATTCATAGGGTATGGGAGAACAATGCAGAACGAGCTAAATAGATGTGCTTAAGTATAGATTAAACATAAGTGTACTTAGATTCATGGTATCAGTCAGTGTCTACATAGTCCTCTCATTTACAAAATAGAGACGGTAAAGGTATATGATAAACAGTATAATAATATTATACTGTTTATTTGAGAGAAAAAAAGGGTAACTATAAAATATCTAAAGAGTGTGCACAAAACAATTGGTTATAGCTCCAGGGTGATTCCGAACGAGAGACGATTTTCAAACGTAGTCCCAATAATATCAGCCTATACTGCCCACTGCTGGACAAAGGCCTTCTCTCACTAATCGAGGTGAGAGAGATTAGGTCATACTCCACCACGCGGACCCAATGCGGATTGGTGGAGGCAGGTTTGTGGCCACCTGCTGCTGGAACTTATCAAGCCGCCTTTAAGGCTTCCAACTCGGCTTAACGATTACCACATTAAGTGGTAGCCGGGACCAACGGCTTAACGTGCCTTCCGAAGCACGGAGACGCTCGAATAAGAAAATGCCACAAACGGTCACCCATCTCGAGCCAACCGAGTCGAACGGTGCTTAACCTTGGTGATCGGTAAGAACACCGCGGTCGCACAGCGCTACGAGCGCCTCCACATAGTGTGGGACGTAGTCCCACACTATGATTTATTCCTGTGTCGTGGGTGCGTTTACAAACATGAAATTTCACATACACAAATACCCAGACCGAAAGAAATAATTGTGGGTCACACAAAGATTTCTCCCGTGCGAATCGAACTCGAGACTATTCGACCCGGTTGGCGGAGGGGCTTTAGCTCTTAACCACTGCGCCAAATCGTCCGCCAAACATTATTATTATACTGAGATAACAATCGGAGCTTTTATTCGCATTGACCAATTAAGCACGTAACGCGACGCGTTACGATAACTTAGTGAACAAACATACTTCACGCCTTTATTCCCCAATCGAGAGTGGCAGAGGTGTAGTGTGTACTTTCACATTTCGCCGACGAGATTTAGTCCCATTGAATAGGAGGCGAGACTTCCCATTATTCTAGGCACAATGCCATTGATACTGGGATTTTTTCTATAGAAAAATTACTTTTGCCCGATCAAGAACCCAGGTATGTTACATTAAAGAACCAATGTATAGTCTATTCCAATCAGACTTTAAAACTATGTAAAACTTTTTTCACTCAACATAAAAACTTCAATTTCTTGCTAACAGCATTTACATTTTAATGTCTTCGGCAATACTGTTCGTCTTCATATTGCACTTGTTAAAGATTGCGATCACAACTAAAACAACTAAAAATGGTGATGGTTTGTTCACAAAGTTTTAAAGTTTACGTTTATCACTCGAAAAAACAGATTTTACTGTAAAATCATTACATTTTTATGTGCTGCTTAATCCTACTAAACTCTGATCTTCGGAGAAGTTAATAGTTGGGTTTACGCCGTTTTAGCATAAATTGATTTGTCAATAAAATCTCAATTTTTGTCCAAAAAGTACCCTGGCTACTTCAATACCAGGCAGCAGATTTAAAGTGCAGCGCTGGTTTTCCAACAGATGCTATAGCAGAATACCGGACGTCTTTCATCTGAAGAAGCATTTAATTGTATCGATAACGTTTCAGAAATAACTCAAGGGTGCATCTTTGAGCTTCTACCATTCAACGACCGAGTGGAGACGTTTGAGTTGTCAGGCAAGTACGTACGTGAGGCCCTTCAACGGAGCGTCAACGACGCGTGGGAAAACAAGCCTTTTAAAGGACCCTGGCTTCTGCAGGTAGCTGGTACGTACATAAACTCAAACCTCAAAATCCAATAATTTATTTTGTATAAGCCCTGCGGGGGCGCTTACAAATAGTCAATTTACATTTTGTTAAATCCAATTACATATCGTCAGAGGAGTCAATAGTCAGAGGGAGTAGGGAAGAGTGAGAAAGATGGCCAATACATAGACTGGTAATTGTTGGTGGTTACGCTTATTTACTAATACTTCGCCATAATAAAAAGGGACAAAAAGTCATGAGGAAAAAAGGGCGTGAAAGAAAAGTTCACACTCAAACTCAAATAATTTATTTTGTATAAGCCCTGCGGGGGCACTTACAATTAGTCAACTTACATTTTTTTTAAATCTAATTTGACTGCTTTTCTACCACCGGTTCGGAACGCGGCCTCCACTGAGAAGCTCCGGCGAAGAAACTCAGTAGACTTGTCTTTTTTATTTAATTTTCTTTCTCTTTTTTCCTTTTTTATATTTTTAGTCATATTGTGTGGAATGATTAAGTTATAATTAAATGGTTTACGATACATATTATAAATTGTAAATTTTACCATACACCAAACTAGACGCTTAGAGTCTGTCTAATGAAAACTGAGATTTTTTAACGTTTTCATAAACTGGCAACACTGAAATTAATGTCACCCATTGTTCTAGTGAACCATATACATAGACGAACTCGTTTTGATACTCGCTAGATTTATATAGTGCTGTGTTCTATAGTGTGTGTTATAGTGTTGTCTATCAAAAAAAAAATCAAACGATTTAAATTAAACACTTATGGATGTGAAATCTTGTCAAATTCCGTTGCATTGTATCTATATATTCCAACAGATGATGCATTGAGTCTTCAACAATATTTTAATTTAAAAAATGGAATTGTTAAAGGAGATCGATTTAATATCAGAAAGCCAATAAGTATCAGGTTCTCATAGCAGATAACCAAGGACTATAAACCCTTTACACGAAAGAATGTAATAAATTATAATGTTATAATTTCTTTGTAACTCTCTCCCTACTCCTTCTTCTTCCTCGTTCCTGCACTCTCCTGTGTGTATATGTTGTGTTCCTTAAAATCATGAAACTTATTTAGATATTTTTTTACTGAGGTATTAAATCCATTTATTCCCTTATCCGCAATTTATTTAAATTTGCTGCCCTTTTGCACTCTCAGATTTCTTTAAACAGGCTAAAACTCACACCGCACATTTCCTTTATAGACGCCTGCATTATCTTGAGCATTAATTTCTCTGCATTAAATAGCAGAGGTAAAAAAGACAAAGTGCATGAATTAGTTATATTCTACGGTAAAAGGATTTTTTTATATTTATCTTAACTTTATTTTTGACTTGTCGACGCCGCTCAACGATACTCGCGTATGAGACGAACTATGGAAGTGGAGGAAGCTAGAGAGTTCTGTTCAGAAAGAACCTTTTGGAACTACACAGAGAGTACAACCAACTAGGAATGCTCGATATTAGAAAAATATCGATGTTGACATCGATGTTAACATCGATTCAAAAATATCGATGTACGATAAATATCAAAAGGAAAAAATCGATGTTTAAAAACATCGATGTTGTTTGTGTGTGTAAACCTCCACAGATAACATTGATCAGCGATATCTAGATGTTGATTGAGTGCATTATTAATGTCAAAATTTAGTCAGCGAAATCTAGTGTAAACTGAGTAAACTAAGTTCGTATAGATTTTGTGGCGTGGCATAAAACTAATATTAAGTGAACTAGTTGAGTAAGGAAATATAGATGTTCCAATATTATTCTTGTACCATCGATGTGTCGATGTTTAAGGGACCTTAACATCGATGTAAAAACATCGATACGAGGCATGCCTTTTAAGTTTTGTCGTTTCAAAAAAAAATCACAACTAGAACCTTATAGTACTTTTTATTGTTTTTCAAAGTATTCACCACGTAGCTTAATACTTTTCCATTCGCTCAAACCAGTTATTATAACATTTATTCCACTCTAAAGTGGGGGTGTTCAAAATAGCTGACTTGAAAGCGTCGACTGCTTCGTCACCGGACTGGAACCTTTGACCACGAAGACTTTTCTTAATTTTAGGAAATGTAAAGAAATCGTTAGGGCCTGTATACCTTCATACAGTCCTGACCTAAGTCAGGACTGTATGGAGGATGGTCAAGAATTTCTACTTTTCCTGCTTCAAATACTCAATCGTTTGACGAGCGCTGTGTGAGCTTGCGTTGTCGTGGTGCAGGATGAGGCGTCGCTTTAAGTTAGATTTTCGAAGTTCGGCGATGACTTGTGGTAAACAAACTGTGGTATACCACTCTGCGTTAACCGTTCTACGATTTTTAAGTGCAATAGTCGCAACATGGCCGGTTTTTCCAACGAACGTGGCCACCATCTTCTTTGAAGTGTTTCAAGAACGAACAACTTTAGTCGGCTTTGGCTCGTCTTGAAAGACCCAGATTGTAGATTGATGTTTAGAATCAGGATCGTAGGCATAGATCCAAGATTCGTCACCACTGATGATGTCGTAGACGGGATTTGACTCTCCTCGGTTGAACCTTTGCAGAGTTTTCTTACACCATCTGACGCAAACCGCCTTGTGATCGTCGGAAAGCAGATGCTGTATCCAACGGCAAACTAGCTTTCTCACACCAAGCGCTTCATGCAAGAATGGTTGTCCCTGAGATGCCTAATAGAGCCTCTATCTCTCGATACGTCACATGACGATCTTCGAGAATTAGTTGTCTCACAGCAATGATGTTATCTTCAGTGAAGGCGGATTTTGGGCGTCCTTCGCGAGATTTGTCACTAACACTAGTATAGCCACGCTGGAATTCTAAATACCAGCGTTCGACAGTCCGCAGACATGGGGCTTCATCACTGAACACAGATGCTAGCTCTTCAAAACACTGAAGCCGTGTCAGGCCTCTTCTAAAGTTGTAGAAAATTATTGCACGAACATTTTCCTTAGAAAGATTCATTTTCGTACGTAACCTGACAGATTCCAATCGACGCTGTGACTAAACAATAGCATTAATCCTAATACTTTCAACTGTTTTGAGATTTAAAATTTAAACACATTCGAATATAGAACAGTTCCAAATTCAAAATTGCCGGGAAATATGGAAACGACAGAACTTAAAAGGCATGCCTCGTATTTTCTTACAAAACATCGATGTTAACGAATATCAATCATCCCTACAACCAACACCGCAATGGATCTGGCGTGATGATATAGATAGTCCATTCCTCCTTACTTTAACTTCACTTTTTTTCTTTTACAGGTCTTCAAGTGAAATACAACGTGTCACTGCCAGAAGGGCAGCGCATCCTCTCGGTGTTCGTCGGAGAGAAAGGTTCCACTGAACCCTTGGATGATGAAACGATCTACCAGGTTACGGCGCCTTCCTACCTTGCTGATGGAGGAGATGGATTTGCTGTAAGTCAAAATCAATTATTATTTATTTGTTTAGGCCAATACAAGAGCACTTATAAACGTCAAAATTATTACATTTTTTACATCAACGACCGGATTAGAACGCGGCCTCCACTGAGAAGATCCGGCGAGAAACTCAGCGGGCTAGTCTTTTAATTTAATTTGTTTGGCCTTTCCGCTAACCATTTTATTGTTTTTTAAAAATTGTATTATTCATAAAAGTTGCTGATTGAGGAGCTGCTCAAACCCAATCTGTTTTATCGTCAAGATAATCCGAAATTTTATAATACCCTTTCTTACAGAGTCTAGTTTTAATTGCCTTTCTAAACTTATTGATAGGCATGTTTCGGATATCTATGGGTAATTTGTTGTAGAAGCGTATACATAGCGTATACATTGTATACAGCTTCACCGGACAAGAGGGCGAGCGTGCAACCACTACGCTCAAACCAGAAAGGCAAGGGGGCAACTAGCTCAAGGACGCCTCAAGAACGAATGGCCTCGGCATGGACAGCCGCTATAGGGGAAGGCAAATACTAGGTCTCGCCGTGGTGCTCTGCACCGGCCGGCGGGTAAGGAATTCTTCGAGCTCATCGGCGAGGTCGGTGTCTGATCCTGTGTGCGGTATCTGTATCCGAAAGAAGGGATGTAAGGGCGAGAACATGAACGATCGAACGCGGATGGTGGTAGCGGCTGATAGGAGGGGAGTTAGGTTCGTAGTCGGCGGCAACTACGATTAGCGGAATCCTATGATTGGACGCGTTCGCGAAATATCGGGTTGTCGCCATTTTAATAAAGGCGCGAATAAATTCGAGACCGAGATCGGAATGGTCAATATTTCACTTGTTGGAGAGCATTAGTTCTGATTTTGGCCGCGGGCCACAAGATCCATGCATAACCGTACTTCATCAATCAATCAATCAGCCTATCGTAGTCCACTGCTGGACATAGGCCTCTCCTAACACGCGCCATTGCACACGGTCCTCCGCCTTCCGCATCCAGTCTGTCCCAGCGACCTTTTTAAAGTCGTCGGTCCATCTAGCTGGGGGCCGTCCTACCTTACGCTTACCAAATCGCGGTCTCCACTCTAGGACACGCTTGCTCCATCGGCCGTCGGTCCTTCTGCAGATGTGACCAGCCCATTGCCACTTTAGCTTACTGAGTCTGCGAGCTATGTCTGTAACTTTGGTTCTTTGTCGGATTACCTCGTTACGAATTTTATCCTTCAAAGAGACGCCGAGCATAGCTCGCTCCATTGCCCGCTGTGCGACTTTGAATTTGTGGACTAGTCCCACTGTGAGTGTCCACGTCTCGGCCCCGTAAGTCATAACAGGTAGGACGCATTGGTTAAAGACTTTAGTCTTCAGGCATTGCGGTATAGGCGAAGCGAAAACGTGACGTAGTTTGCCAAATGCTGCCCAACCCAATTGGATCCTTTTCTCTAAGTTGGATGATGTGGATTGATTTTTTTCTCTAAGTTAATTCTACCAAATTGGACAACTTGTCCAAGGTAGACATACTCCCGAACAACTTCGAGCATCGAACCACCGACGTAGATCGGTCCCGGCGTGACATGCTCATTAAACATGATCTTGGTTTTATCCAAGTTCATGCCGAGACCGACACCTCGAGAGGCTCCATTTAGGCTATGCAGCATTTCGCTTAACTGTTCCAGTGACTCTGCCACGATGACGATGTAATGCCGCATGGACAAAAGCGTTTTCGACCTCGCACGTCTCAGAGCAAAACGCAAAACAGACTCTGTTTCAGTAATAGATGTTCTGTATGCCGACGATGTCTGCCTTATGGCTGACAGTTTGGACGACCTACAGAGTTTTTTTGGACAAATTTGATGAGTCCTGTCGTAAATTCGGCTTAGTAATCAGTGCTTCTAAGACCCAGATTCTAAAACAACCTGCGAAAGGTAAATCTGCGGTTGATGGTGTTGTTTACCTACGAGGAAAACTACTGCCAGAAGTAGGTACCTTCCGGTACCTTGGAACTATTTTGCGCAGTGATAATCGTCTCGAGTCTGAGATCTATGCGCGAGTCGCCAAAGCAGCTGCAGCTTTCGGTGGTCTTAACCGACGAGTTTGGAAATCACATGACCTGAAACTCCACACAGAACTCGCTGTCTACAGGGCCATAATCTTACCATTGTTGCTCTATGCCTCTGAGACCTGGTGTCTTTACAAGGGAGATATCAGACGCCTTGATACCATCCACATGAAGTGTCTTCGGGCGATTCTTCGGGTGAGATGGCAGGATCATGTGCCAAACTCGGAGGTTCTACGTCGAGCGAAGCTCGCTGGAATGGAGTGTATGCTAATGAAAGGCCAACTACGCTGGTGTGGACACCTTGTACGCATGGAGTCTTCCAGATTACCAAAAAAGGTATTTTACTCTGAGCTTAGCTCAGGTAAACGAAAGCCTGGAGGACAGTTTCTGCGTTACAGGGATGTCTTAAAACGCCACTTGACTGCAATTGGCATGTCTAGTGAGGCATGGGAGGAGCTTGCAACGCAGAGGTCGGAGTGGCGAACTGCTGTCAACACGGGCATAGAAAACTTTGAGCGTTCCCGTCTTGAAGACCTTGACGCCAAACGCCTGATCCGAAAAACTCGACCCAAGCCCTCCTACAACTATACTCGCAATTCAAGTGGGTCTCTTTACTGCGCTTCTTGCAATAGGACCTTCAAAACAAAATTTGGTTTTGCGAGTCATGCTCGCGCTCATGCAAGAGCCCAGGCGAAGACGAGCTAAGGGTGTCGCCGTCGACGGATACGTCTGGGAGGACATCATCCGAAGGTGTGAGATGTATTCGCCGTTGATGTTAATGCCCCGCCCAATCCAGTCCAGCGTCTTGAAGACGTCTTCGAGTGTATTGGTGAAGCTTGGGGATATTACATCCCCCTGTTTTACCCCTTGATGCAGCTCGATCGGGTTGGTCTTTTGGTCCTGGAGCTGGACGGTCATTGTTGCGGTATCATACAGACATCTCAACACCTCGATATAGCGCCAATCGATGCCACATCGCTGCAGAGCATCCAAAACCGCCCAGGTTTCGATGGAGTCGAAGGCTTTCTCGTAGTCCACGAAAGCCATACACAGCGGCTGATTGTACTCTTCGGTCTTCTGTACAATCTGCCGAACAGTATGGATGTGGTCTACGGTGCTGTAGCCTTTTCGAAACCCGGCTTGTTCCGGTGGCTGGAGCTCGTCAAGTCTTCTGGCGAGGCGGTTTGTGAGTACTCTCGAGAACAACTTGTAGACGTGGCTCAGGAGTGAGATGGGTCTGTAGTTCTTCAGCAAGGTTTTGTCACCTTTTTTGAAGAACAGAACCACCGCACTCCCGCTCCACGCTTGAGGTGTTAAGCCTTGGTGGATGACGGAATTAAAGAGACTCGCTAGCTTTTTCAGGATTGGAGTCCCGCCTGCTTTTAAGAGCTTAGTGGTGATTCCGTCATCGCCTGGCGACTTGTTATTCTTGAGCTGCTCGAGAGCCACTCTGACCTCGTCCTGGTTGACATCAGGGATGTCTTCCGTGTCGTGGCGTGCTAGTGGGGCTCTGTGGTCGTCAGCGCTGGGTCTCGAGGGTTTAGCCATCCGTGATGCGTACAGGTCTTTGTAGAAACTCTCAATTTCCTCGAGTATCTCGAACTTGGAGGTCACGGTTTTGCCATCCGCTGTATTAAGTTTCGTCAGATGGGATCTACCTAGCTGGCGAGCGAAGACTTTGGTGCCTCTGTTCTGTTCAATCGCAGCCGCGATGGTGCGGGCGTTGGAACATCGGAGGTCACGTCGCACCAGCTTCCGGATCTTCCGGTTGAGGTTCCTCCCATCCGGCGAAGACGCCAGCGTGGATGACATTTCCCGTCTCTGCCTCATAAGTTCGAGAGTTTCGAGCGAGAGTTTAGACTCTCTGTTACCGCTTTTGCCGGGAAACACCCTTCGAGACACATCCTGTAGCGTTTTAACCACTGTGTCGGTTTTCTCGTCAACATTGCCTTCGGTTTCCAGCAGGTCGAAACGATTTTGAAGCTCCAGTTGGAACTTTTCGGACCCTAAAGCTATTTGTGGCGCGGTAGGTCTGAGAGTAGACCTCATCATGCGTCGTCTTTTGGCCTTGAAGTTTATATTTAGAGCGCCTCGGACAAGTCGGTGATCGCTGCCGGTATTAAACCTGTTGATCACGGAGACATCTCTAAATATAGACTTCCTGTCAGTCATGATGAAGTCTATCTCGTTCCTCGTCACAGTGTCGGGGCTTCGCCATGTCCACTTTCTATGAGGCTTCTTCTTAAAGAACGAATTCATCAAGAAGAGCCCCTGCGACTCCAGAAAGTTGACCAGCATCTGCCCCCTGTGGTTTCGGCGCCCCACGCCGTGGGGTCCGATAATCGATTCGCCGCGTTCTTGTACTCCCACTTTGGCATTGAAGTCCCCCATAACAACGTTATAGTGAGCCTTGGTGGTGCCATGTAATGCCTTGGCTATGTCTTCATACATGGCTTCGGCTATGTCGTCGCAGTATGTCGAGGTCGGCGCATATACCGGTACCAACTTCAGGGTGTACCTGTTGGTGATTTTAATTATGAGGTACGCTACCCGTGTCGACACACTGCTGACTTCCACAACGTTGTTAGTGAGAGCTTTGTTGACCAGGAAACCGACACCGCTCTGAGAGGGCCGATCACCTCCCCGAAAGTAGAACAGGTGGCCCGACTCAAGGGTTATCGTGTCCTCGCCCTGTCTTCGGACTTCGGATAACCCCAATATGTGCCAGTTTATGCGACCTAGTTCTACCTCGAGTTCAGTGAGGTGTTGGTCCAGCCGTAGAGAGCGTCCATTGTACGTAGCCAGGGTCAGGTGTTTTTGGTAGCCTTGTGTCGTAGCCCGGAGATTCTTCGCACCCCCTGCCCCGCTGTTACCGCGACCGCTACCGTGGTAGCGGCCAGCGGGAGTACCGGGAACTGGGGGCCTTTATGTTTGGTGTCTTAACATGTTAAGAGGTTTTTGGCCTACTATACCACGCTGGCCAGACGGGTTGGTATAGGGTTTGTTTCAAATTTTCCCTTTCTAACTGTACTTACTAAGCTTTAAATCTCTGTTCCACAGATGTTCAAGGACCACAAACAACACGTTTCAGTAATAGGTCGCGACGCGCAGATTCTAAAAGAGTACATCAGACAACATTCTCCTTTGAATTTGCAGCCCGACGGGAGAATAGTTATAGAAGAATAAATAGAATAATAGGTGCGTATGCGCAGGGGCTGGACAAATAGTGTGGCCTTTTTAACAGACTTTTATTAAACTTGCTATGTGTGTTAGTTTGTTTAGATTAAATCTTGCATGCTAAATGAGAACTACTCATATCATGGAGTTGAAAGGACATTGTCGAAAATGGCCCCAGAACCAACAAACAATTGACCCACGCTATCATTATTTATCTATTTTATTAAAATAATGGCAAATATCCGTATCTAACGGACAATTTGCAATCTAAAACGAATATTTCAAAGTATTGTTAGTACTTATATCGAAGTCGCCGACATCTTTACTAAATGTCAACACACAATATAACCTCATATGTATTAATGGCAACTGAATTATAACCTCAAAATGTAATACTTTTTGTGCAATATTGCGATTCCCCCGCTTGTCCGTTTAATAATAAATGCCTTAAGATAATTAATGGGTGATTTGAAATCATACAAGTATTTTTTCGTTGCTGTTGGTTCTGGGGCAAATCATGTATCGGCGCAGAACAATGTCATTTCAACTCCATAGGATAAGTAGTTCTCATTTAGCTTGCAAGATTGAAACTAACACAGATTGCAAGTTTAATAAAAGCCTGTAAAAAAGGTGAGAAGGAAGTCCACTTGCAGTGTCAACGCTAAACAAAGCGTTAGACGATTGGCTATACTATACCACTACTCACTCAGACGAGACACGAAACATTGTTTTATTAATACGATTTTAACATTGTCCTTTGAACTTGCAGCCCGATGGGAGAATAGACATAGAATAATAATAGATAGATTAATAGGTGCGTATGCGCGGGAACTGGACAAATAGTGGGGCCTTTTTTGCTATGTTTGTTAGTTTGTTTAGATTCAATCTTGCAAGCTAAATGAGAACTACTCATATCCCATGGAGTTAAAATTTAACAGGTTGGTTCAGTTCTAATGTCAGTGCATTTTTATCATAAGCATTACCTAATTCTGCATTGGCTCCAGACGAAGGAACTCTCTCTCTTCTTAATTTATTTTTCACCTGCAATGTCATCGCTAAATAACGCGTTAGTCGATTGGCTATACTATACCACTATTTACAGAGATGAGACAACACATTGTTTTAATGATACGATTTTTATGGTTACGGTCCCCGCTGTGGTCACTATCTATCTTTCTATATTATCACGCCAGATCCCTTGCGGGGTAGACAGAGAGTACAGAGTTCCAACAGGCTCTTTCCTTACAGACCTCTCTGGCTTCCCCCACTCTCATAGTTCGTCTCATACACGCTCGCCGGTTACGGAGACTCTTAACTTGCCCTTCGGGTAAGATACGGTCTATTTGGTCATACTACACCTAAGTCGGAGGCTTTCGGGCGGCTTAAACAATACTTAAGATAAGCTAGTGGATCTCTCGCTAGTGACTAAACATTATGTGGTTCCGGAACCACAACTTGAGGAAACATAGTTGTGGTTTACACTTAATCTGGGATGTTAATATAGTTAATAATAAAAGTTATATATTGAGAACTCTTATTCGCTATGACCAATCGCGGCGCGTCACGTTATCATAGAGAAATGATTGTGTAATGTTATTCTGAATACCACGAACGATCATATCACGATCGTCAAGAAGGGCGACAGTGATGGTATTACTTTACATAAGAATAATAAGGGATGGGTAAATTGAGCGTGCGCGGAGTTAAACGACGTATGTGCTACAACTATTCGCTATGTTTTTAAGTAAACTAGTGGTCGCCCATTGGTCGAAATTCGACCTACTCTTTCATCGTTTGCTGGTTATGTTTGACATTCAGTAAGACTATAGACAAATAATATTAAAGACAAACAATATTAATCTATTCCCAATTTGACCACAGACTTTAACAATAAACAAAAGTCAAATGTGTGTCAAATACATGGTAGTGTGTGTAATGTTTTTTTATTGATTTAATGTATTTTAAATGCATAATTTAAAAAAGAAATATAAGCATTCTGCACTCCTTCTCTATATAAACTATAAGTATGGGAAATTTCATACTCCTCCGTCCGCGCAGTTTTTGTTTTACGTATTAATATAATGATTCTATTGATTATAGAATTTTCATGAAAGATGGATACTGTGACAATTGTAAGTGTAAAAGAAAAATAAACTTTATTCAATAGCAATAAGAGGCGTGACCCGTCTCTATACTTACGGTTTTATGCCTTAACATCATTGTATAAAATACTAATTTTGTTTGGCACTTAGAACTGTCACTACCCATCTTATGTGAAAAATATTATAATTCTGATGCATTTCGAGATGACCTTAGATGTTTTTCTATCGAGAAAACTTTGTTAGATCGTGTATTCCTCTTACCAGATTATAAAATATTGAACAATCATATCACGAAGTTAACGTAACGCATCGCTTTACGTGCTTAATTGGTCATAGCGAAAAAATCCTGCATTGTAATAGTGTATTTTATTATATAAAAACAGAATTTTGTTATAAAATTGTATAATAATATTATGTACATAATTTTAATGTATTTATATTATAGTACCATCATCAGAACCTAAGTCTTAAAGATTTTTACTAATGAGTGCAGTAAATATGAGGCTATAAATAAACGCTTGTTCTTAAATTATATATTTTTTAATTTCTATTTTGCAAATCGTAACTTCGCTCAAATAAGTGTTACAACCCGTAAAAATATTAATAAAATGTATTTTTTTACACCGTCACGCCTATATTCCCCATGCGGGGGTGGCAGAGGTGTACTGAGTACACCCACGTTTCGCCGACGATGTTAGGTCCCATGTAATTGGCGGCGAGCCTATTGCTATATACCGGACACAATTCCAGACTCCGGACTCATACTGGGAATTTTTCGCTAGAAAAACTACACTTGTCCGACCTGGTATTTGAACCCAGGACCTCGTGATCACAAAGCGATGCGCTTTGCCACCAGACCAACGAGGCAGTCGATATTTTTTAGTTTTCAATAAAGACCCAAAGACGAGACCCTTTTTATTTACCCCAACACAAGTATTCATATTACTTATTGGGGCTGCCTCAATTTACATAAATCTACAATGTATGAGATACCAATAAACCATTTTTTATTTATTTATTTACATACTTTTTATCGATAATGGCTTGGTTTGAGTTACGACACTATTCGAGCAGAAGTGCGATATTGGTCGCTTAATTAAAAGATGTAATATTCACGGAATAAAGATGTTTTGTGTGATTATATGCAATTGTTTAGTGCGACAAGGATATATTGGCCCGTCGATAACATTCACCTTTGGTGTTAGGCAAAATTGTCCTACTTCCAGAGAAATTTCAACAGATGGGTTCGCACCGTTACTAAATAAAAAAAGAACTAGGGTGAATTTGACAGACGATTTAGCGCAGTGGTTAAGATCTTAAGCCGCTCCGCCCACTGCGTCTAATGTCGCGGGTTCGATTCCCGCCCGGGACAAATCTTTGTGTGAACCACAATTATTTGTTCCGGTCTGGGTACTTGTGTATGTCAGTTTTCATGTTTGTAAACGCACCCACGCCACAGGAATAAATGCCAGCAACTCTGCGACTGTCATGAAGTGACATTTCACTTGATGAAAGCGTTAGTTCCGATTTTGGCCGCGGGACAAAACATCCTTGTAAGGCTGTACATGTGAGTTCATTATGTTGACACTTTAGAATTTTGTTATAGTTCAGTAAACATATCAGTGGAACATCTTAGTATTACCGTTCCGAACAAGTCTACTAGGCGGAGTTTTGGCGGAAAGTCGAAGAGAGATGATGTTAATTTGTTTTAATTTCCAAAACTTGTGTTATTTTGACTAATAATGTGTAATGTTGGTGGAATATTAAGCATTATGTGTTCTTATATGTGCATGAGTAAAGGTAATTGTAACAAAAATAATAAAACGTGCCTTTTCGACTTCCCTCAAAACGGCCGTTGCAAATGGTATGTAAAGTATCCACCGCTTTACTGTCCAGGGGTACTTCATTAATTTCATTATCATCGTTGTCATCAAATTCATCGGGGAGAATTAATTCAAACAAACACGATTATATATCTCACTGGACACTGGCAAAATACACTTATAATTAGTGCGAAGCCATAACTAGAAGAAGCAGTCTACTAGGCTTCTCGGCAGCTCTAATAGGGTAGCAACCCTGAGCACTTCCGAGATGCCGAGTAAAGCGCGAATTAAGTGAACGACACCCGAGTTTAAATTAAAAAATATAATTTTATTTGCACGTACATCGAGTTTGCTTAATGCAAATTATGCTATCGATTATACACGGTGTAATTTCAGTCGACCTGGAGCGAAGGTTCAGGTGATGTATCCAATGCCTTCTGTTCACTGGTACTCAAAAAAATTAAAGAAAGCTTCAATAAGTAACACCTCCATAACAGTTTAAAAACACATACTGCGTGTAATAGATTATTTATTATTTATTTAAAGTTTATTACATATATAGGCAGAGTATTTATTTTTATTTATAATATTCAAATAGTAAATCGTAAGAAGTAAATCCATAGCTATCCAGGTGAAGGAAACAGGTAAAGTCTAAATATATTATTTATTTTCAAGGTATTACTGACGTTTATAATAATTTATATAAATACTTAACTTGTATACTCCTTCAGAGTAACCCCCTTGCAAAATTCAGTAACGTTATTTAATTTAATAATTATATTTATAACAAGTAGAACTCCGCTCGTTACGACGGTCGGACACAGAATGAATACTGTCAGTCGATTACATTCCTTTTTATACTACCAACAAACAATGCCGAGAGGCCACGTGTTCACATTCATATTGTCTTATTTATAACAAAGGTCATCAAAAATCCTAAAAGGATTTATTTACTACATAACTATAAAATTCTTGCCATAAAACACCATGTGGTTTCTTATTAAAATAAATTAAACATAACCTATAATTGTGAATATACTTATAGCATGTAGCACAAGTGCAGCCCTCGAAAGAGACCCAATTAAGTGTATATTTACGTATCTAGGCTCAGTAAAAAAAAATTCACACATATTTTCACAGAATCTATCACAAGCAAACTGACATTAACGGGCGGCGCGGCTCATCAGCTGGCCGGTTAATTCCTTCGTTCCGGGTTTTCACCCTAGCTATGATATTCTGATAGGTTAGAAGGTAGGGATTATTTATGGTAGTATCCTTTAAATGCTTTCTTTATTACCATGGAACACTAGTAATTGGATACATTAGACCGGCTTTTACTCTAGGATGACAAAAAATACAGTGTGTATATTAATTTAATTCTATGTTAAGCATTAATCTGCGATGTCGCAAGTCATTGCGTGTTAGTGCTGACGAAGGTGTCTTGGCTTTACGTCAGTGCTAGTGTTGCCCAAATGCAAGACCAAGACGAGACTGACCCTGGTCTCGGGGGTTTTGGCGGGAAGTCGAAGAGTGATGTTGTTAATTTGTTTTAATTTCCAAAACTTGTGCTATTTCGACTAATAATTTGTAATGTTGGTGGAATATTAAGCATTATGTGTTCTTATATGTGCATGAGTAAAGGTAATTGTAACAAAAATAATAAAACGTGCCTTTTCGACTTCCCTCAAAACGGCCGTTGCAAATGGTATGTAAAGTATCCACCGCTTTACTGTCCAGGGGTACTTCATTAATTTCATTATCATCGTTGTCATCAAATTCATCGGGGAGAATTAATTCAAACAAACACGATTATATATCTCACTGGACACTGGCAAAATACACTTATAATTAGTGCGAAACCATAACTTGAAGAAGAAGTCTACTGGGCTTCTCGGCAACTCTAATAGGGTAGCAACCCTGAGCACTTCCGAGATGCCGAGTAAAGCGCGAATTAAGTGAACGACACCCGAGTTTAAATTAAAAAATATAATTTTATTTGCACGTACATCGAGTTTGCTTAATGCAAATTATGCTATCGATTATACACGGTGTAATTTCAGTCGACCTGGAGCGAAGGTTCAGGTGATGTATCCAATGCCTTCTGTTCACTGGTACTCAAAAAAATTAAAGAAAGCTTCAATAAGTAACACCTCCATAACAGTTTGAAAACACATACTGCGTGTAATAGATTATTTATTATTTATTTAAAGTTTATTACATATATAGGCAGAGTATTTATTTTTATTTATAATATTCAAATAGTAAATCGTAAGAAGTAAATCCATAGCTATCCAGGTGAAGGAAACAGGTAAAGTCTAAATATATTATTTATTTTCAAGGTATTACTGACGTTTATAATAATTTATATAAATACTTAACTTGTATACTCCTTCAGAGTAACCCCCTTGCAAAATTCAGTAACGTTATTTAATTTAATAATTATATTTATAACAAGTAGAACTCCGCTCGTTACGACGGTCGGACACAGAATGAATACTGTCAGTCGATTACATTCCTTTTTATACTACCAACAAACAATGCCGAGAGGCCACGTGTTCACATTCATATTGTCTTATTTATAACAAAGGTCATCAAAAATCCTAAAAGGATTTATTTACTACATAACTATAAAATTCTTGCCATAAAACACCATGTGGTTTCTTATTAAAATAAATTAAACATAACCTATAATTGTGAATATACTTATAGCATGTAGCACAAGTACAGCCCTCGAAAGAGACCCAATTAAGTGTATATTTACGTATCTTGGCACAGTAAAAAAAAAATACACACATATTTTCACAGAATCTATCACAAGCAAACTGACATTAACGGGCGGCGCGGCTCATCAGCTGGCCGGTTAATTCCTTCGTTCCGGGTTTTCACCCTAGCTATGATATTCTGATAGGTTAGAAGGTAGGGATTATTTATGGTAGTATCCTTTAAATGCTTTCTTTATTACCATGGAACACTAGTAATTGGATACATTAGACTGGCTTTTACTCTAGGATGACAAAAAATTCAGTGTGTATATTAATTTAATTCTATGTTAAGCATTAATCTGCGATGTCGCAAGTCATTGCGTGTTAGTGCTGACGAAGGTGTCTTGGCTTTACGTCAGTGCTAGTGTTGCCCAAATGCAAGACCAAGACGAGACTGACCCTGGTCTCGGGGGTTTTGGCGGGAAGTCGAAGAGTGATGTTGTCAATTTGTTTTAATTTCCAAAACTTGTGCTATTTCTACTAATAATTTGTAATGTTGGTGGAATATTAACCATTATGTGTTCTTATATGTGCATGAGTGAAGGTTATTGTAACAAAGTGATAAAACATGCCTTTTCGACTTCCCTCAAAACGGCCGTTGCAATTGGTATGTAAAGTATCCACCGCTGTACTATTCAGGGTGGGGTACTTCATTGATTTCATTATCATCGTTGTCATTAAATTTATAGGGGAGTCGAATTAATTTAAACAAACACGATTATATTTCTCACTGGACACCGGTAAAATACACTTATAATTAGTGTGAAGCCATAACTTAAAGAAGAAGACCTTGGTCTTGGTCTTGATCTCGCATCAGTCACCTGGTCTTGGTCTTGAGCAAGATTCTCGCAAGAGTCTTGCATTGACCTAATACTTATCAATGCATACATATGTTCTAACATAAAGTTATAATGAGTGTCGATTCAGATTTTACAGAAGGTGCAATTAGCAACAAAACAAATAAGGATTAATTAGGTAGGTACCTACTTCTACGAACTTACCTACTGTGTCAAATAATTGACCTACATTGATCTCTCTCAATTATTATAAGAAATGTTGGTTATGGGTCAAAAAGGTAAGGAATTTCGAGACCGCAAGAGTCTTTCGGAATCAGTCTTGGTCTCGCGCAAGTCTTACAGGGTCGGTCTTGGTATTTACGCAAATTAGGTGGTCTTGCAAAAGACCAAGACCGCAAGACCTAGCCTGATTTTGGGCAACACTAGTCAGTGTGCGTGATTCTTATTTGAAACGTACTCAGATGCTTAACTGTATACTTAAGTTAGCTGTGATCGTAGTAACCACTGTATTTAACATCGCAGTTAACATTAAATTACTGTGTCAAAGTACTAGCATAATTTAACGCACTCGAACTATGTTTTTACTTGTTTTGTATTCAGCGTGTATGTAATGTAATCATCTCCAAAGATTTTTCGAATAAATAATTTTAATACGATTGAAGTGTATAATTTACTGTCACACATTAATTGGTCTGGTGTCAAAGCGCATCGCTTTGTGATCACGAGGTCCTGGGTTCAAATCCTAGGTCGGAAAAATTTAGTTTTTCTAACGAAAAATTCCCAGTGTGAGTCCGGAGTCTGGAATTGTGCCCGGTATATGGCAATAGGCTCGCCCCCTATTACATGGGACCTAACATCGTCGGCGAATCGTGGGTGTACTCAGTACACCTCTGCCACCCCCGCTTGGGGAATTTGGCGTGACAGTGTCTTTTTTTTATACCACGATAAAACAAACACTCACTTCCTGGCTACCACGCATAGGATCTGGCATGATGATGATATACGTAGATAGATGGATAGAACTATCGCATATTTAAAAAAATCCTGAAAGTACATAGTGTGTGTGACAAGTGTGTGTGTGTGTGTTTGAGTGATATACGCTGTTGGCCGTGAGGCCTTTACAGCTTCACCGGACGCCAGAAGAGCAAGTGGCGACATACTCGAGGGCGCCTCAAGGAGGAACGGCCTCGGTTTGGACAGTCGCTACGGGGGGAGGGGGTGTAATTAGTGCACCGGTCGGCGGGCTAGGGGATCTACGACTTCGTCGTCGTCGTCCGTATCCGAGGCGGAAAGAAGCGATGTCAAGCATCGGGGGGATCGGTGAGAACATGTCGCGGCCGGCGGTAGCGGCAGGGGTCGGGTTCGTAATCGGCGGCGGCTACGATTAGCGGATTCGCATGGAAAGATGCGTTCGCGAAGTGTCGTGTTGTCGCCTTTTTAATATAGGCGCGAATAGATCGAGACTGAGATCGGAGTGGAGGTCGACATTTCGTAAGAACCACGGGGCTCCTACGGCTTTGCGGAGGCAGCGGGACTGAACCGCTTGAAGTCTATCGATGTGAGAGTGGGCTGCATGCCCGAACACCTCACATGCGTACGTCATGATGGGTCGCACGCAAGTTTTGTAAAGTGTCACCTTATTTCTAAGGGACATTTTACTCCGCTTGCAGATTAGTGAATAGAGACGGCCGAGCACAAAGGATGCTCGATGACGGACTCGATGTGTGACAAGTGAAATCTCACTTCATGACCGTTGCAGAGTTGACGTTTGCTATGAAATTTACCCAAATTCTTTATTTAATAAGTAGGAATGTATTAAAAGTTGTTTTTTTATTTTATTTTGTTCTATAATTCAATTTAGTGTATTGCGTCCGTATAATGCAGCTTGATTAAATTCTTTGAACTAGTGCGTCAACTCTCGTTACACCGTGCGGGCCCGCCACTTGACATTTTTCGCTGGAAGTAGGAAAATTATACTAAATGATAATCTTAATTACACACCCACGCCCTCTGTCAATGACATCCACGGGCCAAAATATCCTTGTTACACTATACTTACTATTACGAAGAGAATGCGTGATGGGTTTAGTTCATCATGGTTTTAGCAGAGCAGCTGCAGAGCGTTAGGTGCAGTGATGGAGTAAGAAGTCATGCTTATTCCAGTACCTGTACTCGGAATGTCTGTAAGGGAAGAACCTGTTGGAACTCTGTAGTCCCTGCCTACCCTGCAAGGGATCTGGCGTGGTGATATAGATGGGTTCTACTCTAGGGTAATTAAAATGTGCGTTGAGGAAATAGGTTGTCATGTAAATTTTTACATGCCCACCCAACTAAGCTTCAGTCCACGTCTGTGCTCATTAACGTTTATATTATTACCACTTCATTATACTCCAATATCTCGTGAACCATTTATCGGTGGATGTTAATTTTTAAACGCATTACTCACCTTTAGATCCCCTATCGATCCGTCACGAAAGATTTAGAATCCGCGAGTGTGTGCGAAACGACGTCTAGAAGGTTCCTTCCCTTTTTTAGCCGGCACGCGATCGCGGTTAACAAGTATCTACTTGCTTACATACAAGTAAGTACGTAATAATACCGGTTTGTGGTACGTTTCGGCTTTTGTTTGATGTACCTAGGCTTTTTTATCGATATACTTGGGGGTTTCAGGCTCGGAAGAGGATGATCGGATCAAGTTTTCTCCCTCCGCAACATCGTAAAGAAGCATCTGGCAGTGAGCCGGAACGTTTTCTGCGGTTTTGTGGATCTGGAGAAGGCGTTTGATAGAGTTGTGCGAAAGAGACTTTGGGACATTTTACCTGACTATGGTATAAATGGCACTCTGTTGCGGGCGATCCAGTACACTTATGTAGACAGCCAGGCATGCGTATGAATGGGTGGTAACATGTCACCCTGGTTTGACGTTAAATCGGCGTCAAGCAGGGTTGCGTGTTGTCCGCTAGACTGTTTATAATATATTTGGATAAAAGTCTTCAATGACTGAAAGAGATGAATGAAGGTATACAAATGGGTGATCTAGTGGTAAATCATCTACTATACGCATATATACAAGACGACTGCATGAAAAATGGCTTACATTTGAATGTAAAGAAAACCAAGATTATGGTTTTTGAACGGGAAGAAACCAGAACGAATGCTAGGATTGTGGTTGGTAACGATGTGCTGGAGCAAGTGAATGAGTTTGTATATCTTGGATGCACATTCAGTAAGGATGGATAATACACCGCTATAATACACCGCACACCATTCCATTTCACGCATATTGTATTTAAGAATATTGAAAATATAAGACCCAAAAAATAAACAGGAATATAAAAATACATAAAAAAAACTACTTGAAGTGTAAAGTACATTTAAATCATGTGCTGTTCATAAATTTGCGTAATTATTTAAAAAACTAAATACTTAATAAAACTATAACTCAATTATGTAAATTGTAACGGTTTCCGTTTTAGGGACTGACAACGAAATCGTTTAATCGATATGTTGTTTTTTAAAATGTACAAAACCTTTACCGAGTTTTATACCAATGTATTATTTTATGTATCTGACTGAAATATTTAGGATTTTCATGGTCAAGCAATTATTAAATAAACGTGGATGCGCTACCTTGACATATTAAAAAAGATTTTTATCGATTTTTTATTAATAATACACGTTAGCGACGAATGAAGCAATTTTTTAGACGATTTTTTTGACCAATGGCTTGATTCGTAAATAAATAATAAGATTATTTATTTATTTTATTCTCTTTTCGTTCCTAAATTATTTTTATTAATATCGTTTCATTCCTCGCTATATATTTTCTCGATACGATATTCAATCGATTCTATTTCACACACCACATTCCTAGAAACGTCAAATTCTAAAAGTCAGCGTACCCATGACTGTTGATAAGGACTATAGTCAATAGAACTTATTTTACATAAAGATAATAATTCAAGCGAAGTTCTTGTAAAGCAGTTTGTTCTATTTCATATTGTAGTATTTTTAGAAAATTATAAAATTTGGCCGCGTGGTTCCCGGCTTAGAATAGGACCAACCCATCTCATCCCATCGGGTGTCGTACAAGGCGACTAAGGGAAAACTAGGGAATGGGCAGCAGCGTTCCCTTAACACTTCTACAACCAAAAACTGCGCTCGCCAACCCGCCTGCCAAGCGTGGCGAGTATGGCAAACACCCCCAACCAATATTATGGAAGAAAGTAAGAAAACCAGGCCCCTAGTCCCCGGCGGTCCTGTTCGTCCTGGCCACGGTAGCAGCCATGGTAACGACAGGACAAGGGGTGCTAAGAATCTCCGGCAGAGATTCGGCTACCACCAAAACCGAAAATTGGCCCTGGTGACATACAACGCACGCACATTGAGGACAGATGAGAAGCTAGTTGAGCTGGAAGAAGAGTTAAACAAGTTGCGGTGGAGTATTGTTGGTTTATCGGAGGTCCGAAGAGAGGGCGAGGACACGATAACCTTAAAATCCGGCAACTTGTTTTACTACCGGGAGGGCGAACAGCAGTCCCAAGGTGGTGTCGGATTTATCGTCCACAAGTCACTCATAGACAACATTGTGTCCATCACTAGTGTGTCGAGCAGGGTAGCGTACCTGATACTCAGAATATCCAAAAGATATTCGCTGAAGGTCATACAGGTCTACGCACCGACCTCGGCATACTCAGATGATGAGGTCGAAGTTATGTATGAGGACATTAGTAGAGCCATACATACTTCCAAAGCACACTTTACAGTAGTTATGGGTGACTTCAATGCGCGACTGGGCAAACGGGGCGATGATGAGTTGAGAGTGGGGCAATTTGGATATGGGCAGCGCAACCCCAGGGGTCAGAGGCTGGCCGAATTTCTGGAGAAGGAGGGACTCTTTATGATGAACTCTTTCTTCCAGAAGCCCTCTCATAGGAAATGGACCTGGATGAGCCCTGATGGTTTCACTAAAAATGAGATAGACTTCATCATGAGCACCAAGCGACAAATATTTAATGATGTCTCCGTGATTCACAGGGTAAAAACCGGCAGTGATCACCGAATGGTCAGAGGCACATTAAATATTAATGTCAAAATGGAAAGATCGCGTCTGATGAAGTCTACGCTCCGACCTTCTAATACACATATCCAAAACCCCGAGAACTTTCAACTCGAATTGTCAAACCGCTTCGAATTGCTAGACAGCAGCGCATCAGTGGACGAAATCAACAATATGTTGGTAGAGACTGTCCATACGGTCGGGTCTAAGCATTTTAAGTCCCACCGTAAAAATAGGCCTCAAAAGCTATCTGACTACACCCGAAACCTTATGGCTGAGCGACGTACCATGACACTCCAAACCTCCGATGATGCTAAGTCCTATAGGCAGCTCAATGGACAGATATTGAAGTCCTTGCGACACGATTTACGGTCCTTCAATACAAGACGTATTGAGGAGACCATAGAGCAGAACAAGGGCTCCAAAGTGTTCGCAAGAGACGCGTCTATTGGGCAAAGCCAGTTGACGAAGCTGAAGACGGAGGACGGAAACGTAACGTCGAATAGGTCAGAGGTGCTCAGGGAGATAGAGAGGTTCTATGGGCAGTTGTATACCTCAGTAGCTGAACCTGTTGTTGACTTGGTAAAAGACCCAAGAGCCAAGCTAACCCGACACTACTCTGAAGATATCCCGGACATCAGCCTGTACGAGATTAGGATGGCTCTCAAACAACTTAAAAACAACAAAGCGCCGGGTGAAGACGGAATTACCGCAGAGCTTCTGAAAGCGGGCGGATCGCCGGTACTTAAAGTCCTTCAGAGGCTGTTTAATTCCATCTTGCTCGAAGGAAAAACGCCGGAAGCATGGAACAGGGGTGTGGTGGTACTCTTTTTCAAGAAAGGTAATAACACTTTATTAAAGAACTATAGGCCCATCACACTGCTGAGCCATGTTTACAAGTTGTTTTCGAGAGTCATCACGAATCGTCTCGAACGCAGGCTTGATGATTTCCAGCCTCCCGAACAAGCCGGTTTCCGGAAAGGCTTTAGTACCATAGACCACATACATACGCTGCGGCAGATTATACAGAAGACCGAGGAGTATAATCGGCCACTATGCTTGGCGTTTGTGGACTATGAGAAAGCCTTCGATTCGATCGAGACTTGGGCGGTTCTTAGTTCTCTCCAGCGATGCCGCATTGACTATCGGTACATCGAAGTGTTGAAGTGCTTGTATAATAACGCCACCATGTCAGTCCGAGTACAAGGGCAGTGCACGAAGGCGATCTCCATAAAAAGAGGAGTAAGACAGGGAGACGTCATTTCTCCGAAACTGTTTACGACTACCATAGAGGACGCCTTCAAGCTCTTGGAATGGCGAGGACTTGGCATCAACATCAATGGCGAATACATCACTCACCTTCGATTTGCCGATGACATTGTGGTCATGGCGGAGTCGCTGGAAGATCTAGGACGAATGCTCGGCGACCTCAACAGAGTATCTCAACAAGTGGGTCTTAAAATGAACATGGACAAAACGAAAATAATGTGTAACGTCCATGTCGTACCCACCGCACTCACCGTTGGGAACTCTACTCTTGAAGTTGTCGACGAATACATTTACCTGGGACAGGTAGTCCGGTTAGGTAGGTCCAACTTTGAGAGAGAGGTCAATCGACGAATCCAACTCGGCTGGGCAGCGTTCGGGAAACTGCGCAACATCTTCTCATCCAAAATACCTCAGTGCCTAAAGACTAAAGTTTTTAGTCAATGTGTGTTACCAGTGATGATATATGGATCAGAGACGTGGTCTCTTACTATAGGTCTCATAAAAAAGCTCAGAGTTGCTCAGCGAGCTATGGAGAGAGCTATGCTCGGCGTTTCTCTACGTGATCGAATCAGGAATGAGGAGATTCGTAGAAGAACCAAGGTCACCGACATAGCCGTTAAGATTAGCAAGCTGAAGTGGCAATGGGCGGGCCACATAGCGCGAAGATCGGACGGGCGTTGGGGCAGAAAGATTCTAGAGTGGAGACCACGTATTGGCAAGCGCAGCGTGGGACGACCACCTGCCAGATGGACCGACGATCTTGTGAAAATCGCAGGAAGTCGTTGGATGCAGGTGGCATCGGACCGGTTACGCTGGAAAGCGATTGGGGAGGCCTATGTTCAGCAGTGGACAAGTATAGGCTGAGATGATGATGATGATGATGATGATAAAATTTGCTTTTGCACATACATCGTTCATTTCTAAGCACGCGCTCTTTATATCCTTTCCTTATTATTCATTATCAAAATCAAAATTTTTATATTTATTATGTAGACCAAAAGGCATGAAAGGCATGACCATTATGAATAGTCAAAAATAGAAAATTATTGATTACTTAAGACTCTGCCACCCGTTTGTCAAAATCATTCCAGTGGAGAAGAAGGGCAAGAAGCTCCACGGTTACTCTTTTTAAAAATGAGAGTTTTACAATTCTTTTTGTCTACATTGCATTCATGGGTAATGGGAGAACAGTGAAAACGAGCTAAATAGATGTGCTTAAGTATAGATTAAACATAAGTGTATATAGATTCATGGAAACAGTCAGTGTCTACATAGTGCTCTCATTTATAAAATAGGGACTTTGTAAAGGTTATATACCTTACCTTATAAAAAGTATATTAATAATACTAAGAGAAAGGGTTACTATAAAATATGTAAAGAGTGCGTACATATAATTGGTTATAGCTCCAGTGTGATGCCAAATGAGACAAAATTCAACAGTACTACGGTACATGTTTCATCAGTCAAAGGATAGAGGACGGACCAGTCCTCACCAGCAGCACCCTTTTACGAGTATGACTTCAGAAGCAGTCGTGACAATTAATTGCATTACTGTGACTCTCAATCAGTGAGTGTTCCGGTGATTTATTATTGCGGTATCCCCTTAAAGACTTAGCAGTTTTGTGGCCGTGATATCTTCTTTAGTTGATAAAAGCAATTTAGAGTCCTTGACAATGTATAATTTACTCAGTTCATGCCCGCAAGAGCTCGCTTCTGACTAATTTTTAAATGACATTGATCCACAGTTTATAGAGCCAGGTCACTCTATAGATACCTATGCTTATTTTTATTGAGGACTGGACTTATGTTCACACGAATCAAATCTATCCATATCATTACGCCAAATCTCTTGCAGGATAGGCAGAAAGTACACAGATCCGACAGATTAATTGCTTAGAGACCTCTCCTCCTTTACTTTCTTCATAGTTTGTCTCGAGTCTGTAGACTTGATGTTGACGGAGAATCTTTTCTTTTCTCGCATAAGCTCGCATTATATAAATCAAATCTAACATCGACGGCAAAATGTACACATGAATAAATGAGTAAAGTACTCTCGTTCTATCAACTTATCCCAAAAATGATCTAAAGATTTTCAATAAAACAATGACACCAAAAGTACATAGTTTTAGAGTTTGAATATATAAGGGCGCTTAAGTTTTCTGAATGGCCGTTTCGCATGGTGGCCGAACATAAAAGAAATATTGAAATAACTCTGGGGTCTCGTCCGGCAATTAAATCAAATGGAATGCAGTAAGGTTAGCTGCACCGCGATACGTCCGAGCGCTTGCCCCGTTGCAAAAAGACTCCCAAAGTAGCGCCGTCCACCATGTTACATCGCCTATCTTTCAACGGTGATTCGTTATCTGACAGATGTCATCTGTCATTGCTTTACAATTAAACACACGCGAGCAATCATAGAGTATGTCTTTGACAAGATTTTTAATTTGTTACCTAAATGAAAATAACTGCTCGTCATTCCATTTACTAATTTTCAAATAATAGGATACGACATATATTATATTTATGATATTTAATTTAATGCTTTGTCAATATAAAATTATCTGCCATTGAAACGATAACAAGATTTAAATTATGCTATGTTTACATCCCGTTTACGTCATGCAAAGACAGCCAGCTGTGTAAAGATGAGCTTATGACCTCGCATATTTTTCTGGGATTGTTATTGTATCAACACAAAAGAATTAGAGACATTATATCATTAGACATTATATTATTGCGATCGAATTACATGGCATGATTTTTAGGGTTCCGGGAACCCTTATAGGATCACTTTGTTGTCCGTCTGACCGATGGCTGGTGACGTGTTACCACCCACCCGTATGTGCCTATGTGGACACCTATGTGGACTGCAAGGCATGCGTATGGCTTACATTTGAATGTGAAGAAAATCAAAATTATGGTTTTTGAACGGGAAGAAACCAGAACGAATGCAAGGATTGTGGTTGGGAACGATGTGCTGGAGCAAGTGAATGAGTTTGTATATCTTGGATGCGCATTCAGTAAGGATGGAAAATACACCGCTGACATAGAGAAAGCTACTTGGGAGCCGGCACTAAAGCCGAAAGGCGCAGCTGGCCATACGTAATGGAGTGCTTGTCCCAACGCTGTTATATGGCAGCGAGAGCTGGGTATGTAAGAAGGAGAATGAAAGTAGGATAAATGCGGTGGAAATGCGAGCTCTGCGGAAGATGTGCGGTGTGAAGCTGACCGACCGTATTCGCAACAGCGTAGTAAGAAAGCAAATAGGTATGAAAGAGAATATCGGTGTGAAGATGAGAAAGGGTATGCTCCGTTGGTTCGGGCATATAGAAAGAATGACAAAACTGATATACAATGCGAAAATGGAAGGATGTGGGTAGACGGAAGACCTAGACTATCTTACCATGACCAAATAGACCAGGTCTTATCTGAAGGATAAGTCTGGAGTCTTCGTAACCGGCGAGCGTGTATGAGACGAACTATGAGAGTAGAGGAAGCCAGAGAGGTATGTAAGGAAAGAGCCTGTTGGAACTCTGTACTCTCTGCCTACCCCGTAAGGCATCTGGCGTGATGATATAGATATATATATATATATATATATATATATATATATATATATATATATATATATATATATATATATATATATATATATATATATATATATATATATATATATATGTGTATATATTTCTTCCTTACTGGGCTGGAAGTGAAAGAAAAACTTAGAATGCCCCAGTAGCTTTACTCGTCGGTCGTTGATCGACCAGAAAAGGAAAATTCGGAACAAACCCTATACCAACCGACGGGTTGAGCCAGTCGTGGCCAGCGTGGTATAGTAGGCCAAAACCTCCTAACATGATAAGGCACCTAAACCAAAGGCCCCCAGTTCCCGGTAGTCCCGCTGTCCGCTGCCACGGTAGCGGTCGCGGTAACAGCAGGGCAGAGGGTGCGAAGAATCTCTGGGCTACGACACAAGGCTACCAAAAACACCTGACTCTGGCTACGTACAATGGACGCTCTCTACTGCTGGACCAACACCTCACTGAACTCGAGGTAGAACTAGGTCGCATAAACTGGCACATATTGGTGTTATCCGAAGTCCGAAGACAGGGCGAGGACACGATAACCCTTGAGTCAGGCCACCTGTTCTACTTTCGGAAAGGTGATCGGCCCTCTCAGGGCGGTGTCGGTTTCCTGGTCAACAAAGCTCTCACTAACAACTTTCTGGAGTCGCAGAGGCTCTTCTTGATGAATTCATTCTTTAAGAAGAAGACTTATAGAAAGTGGACATGGCAAAGCCCCGACACTGTGACGAGGAACGAGATAGACTTCATCATGACTGACAGGAAGTCTATATTTAGAGACGTCTCCATGATCAACAGGTTTAATACCAGCAGCGATCACTGACTTGTCCGAGGCGCTCTAAATATAAACTTCAGGGCCGAAAGGCGTCGCATGATGAGGTCTACTCTCAGACCTACTGCGCGTCAAATAGCTTTAGAGTCCAAAAGTTCCAACTGGAGCTTCAAAATCGTTTCGACCTGCTGGAAACCGAAGGCAATGTTGACGAGAAAACCGACACAGTGGTCAAAACGCTACAGGATGTGTCTCGAAGGGTGTTTACCGGAAAAAGCGGTAACAGAGAGTCTAAACTCTCGCTCGAGACTCTTGAACTTATGAGGCAGAGACTGGAATTGTCATCCACGCAGGCGTCTTCGCCGGATGGGAGGAACCTCTACCGGAAGATCCGGAAGCTGGTGCGACGTGACCTCCGATGTTCCAACACCCGCGCCATCGCGGCTGTGATTGAACAGAATAGAGGCACCAAAGTCTTCGCTCGCCAGCTAGGTAGATCCCATCTGACGAAACTTAATACTGCGGGTGGCAAAACCGTGACCTCCAAGTTCGAGATACTCGAGGAAATTGAGAGTTTCTACAAAGACCTGTAGCTCAAAAACAACAAGTCACCAGGCGATGACGGAATCACCACTGAGCTCCTAAAAGCAGGCGGGACTCCAATCCCGAAAAAGCTAGCGAGCCTCTTTAATTCCGTCATCCACCAGGGCTTAACACCTCAAGCGTGGAGCGGGAGTGCGGTGGTTCTGTTCTTCAAACAAGGTGACAAAACGTTACTTAAGAACTACAGACCCATCTCACTCCTGAGTCACGTCTACAAGTTGTTCTCGAGAGTACTCACAAACCGCCTCGCCAGAAAACTCGACGAGTTCCAGCCACCGGAACAAGCCGGGTTTCGAAATGGCTACAGCACCGTAGACCACATTCATACTGTTCGGCAGATTGTACAGAAGACCGAAGAGTACAATCAGCCGCTGTGTATGGCTTTCGTGGACTACGAGAAAGCCTTCGACTCCATCGAAACCTGGGCGGGTTTGGATGCTCTGCAGCGATGCCGCATCGATTGGCGCTATATCGAGGTGTTGAAATGTCTGTATGATACCGCCACAATGACCGTCTAGCTCCAGGACCAAAAGACCAACCCGATCGAGCTGCGTCGAGGGGTAAGACAGGGGATGTAATATCCCCCAAGCTCTTCACCAGTGCACTCGAAGACGCCTTCAAGACGCTGGACTGGACTGGGCGGGGCGGGGCATTAACATCAACGGCGATTACATCTCACACCTTCGGTTTGCCGATGATATCATCATCGTGGCAGAGTCACTGGAACAGTTAAGCGAAATGCTGCATAGCCTAAATGGAGCCTCTCAAAGTGTCGGTCTCGGCATGAACTTGGATAAAACCAAGATCATGTTTAATGAACATGTCACGCCGGGACCGATTTACGTCGGTGGTTCGATGCTCGAAGTTGTTCGGGAGTATGTCTCCCTTGGACAAGTTGACTTCGAGAAAGCAATCAACCGCAGGATCCAATTGGGTTGGGCAGCATTTGGCAAACTACGTCACGTTTTCTCTTCGCCTATACCGCAATGCCTGAACACTAAAGTCTATAACCAATGCATCCTACCTGTTATGACTTACGGAGCCGAGACGTGGCCACTCACAGTGGGACTAGTCCACAAATTCAAAGTCGCACAGCGGGCTATGGAGCGAGCTATGCTCGGCGTCTCTTTGAAGGATAAAATTCGTAACGAGGTAATCCGACAAAAAACCAAAGTTACCAACATAGCTCGCGGACTCAGTAAGCTAAAGTGGCAATGGGCTGGTCACATCTGCAGAAGGACCGACGACCTCAAAAAGGTCACTGGGACAGACTGGATGCGGAAGGCGGAGGACCGTGTGCAATGGCGCGTGTTAGGGGAGGCCTATGACCAGCAGTGGACTGCGATAGGACTGATTGATTGATATATATATATATATATATATATATATATATATATATATATATATATATCCGTTGACCTAGAACCATGAAATTTGGCAAGAAGCAAGTTTTTTAGGTACAAATAAAGAAACACATCCGATAATTCTTAATTAATAACTATAACATTTAAAAAATAATTATCCTCCCTCAAATCTGAAAATCTGATGAAAAATTAAGATGTCTAGTGTCATTTTGTGGTACTATGCTTCTTTATCTTCCCCACAAGGGGTCTGACGTGATAATATATAAAGATACAGAGAATGATGAGAGAGTAAAGGAAAATATACGAAAATTTTTAATTTATAATTATATCATATAAAAAAATATATTTTGTCTCAATGCCGATGAAATATATTACAGCGCTATCTAGTGACATTTTGAGGAAGTATCCCGATTTGTGGTGAATAAATATCTGTGGCGCCATCTGTGTACAGTGTCGGATATAAATTTGATCAGTGTCGTTCGGCATCACACTGGAGCCAGTACCAGTTGTTTTGTACGCACTCTTTACATATTTTATAGTAACACTTTCTCTTACTATTATTATTATGCTTTATATTATATACCTCTACGACATCTCTATTTTGTAAATGAGAGGACTATGTAGACACTGACCAATACCATGAATCTAAGTACACTTATGATTAATCTATACTTAAGCACATCTATTTAGCTCGTTCTGCATTGTTCTCCATAAATGCACTGTATACAAAAAGAATTGTAAAACTCATTTTTAAAAAAAGAGTCACCGTGGAGTTTCTTGCCCTTCTTCTCCACAGGAATAATTTTCCGAACGGGTGGTAGAGTCTTAAGTAATTAATAATTTTCTCTTTTTGACTATTCATAAGTGCCTTTTGGTCTACATGAATAAAAAACTTTTGATTTTAATTTTGTCGATTTCTTCTTTTATCTTAATATAGTTAGAATGAAAAATAAAAGTGCCTCTGCCTACTCTGCAAGGGATCTGGCGTGATGATATAGATAGTAAGATAAACAATTAAATGTAGTCTTACAAATTACTCATAAAATTTATTAAAAAAAAATTACACCTAGAAATACCTGACTGATATTAATTAATTACAAATTATTCAAAATAATAAACGTTGGACACTAATTAATCGTGGGAATCGTGGGTGTGTGTGTGTGTTTGAGTGATATACGCTGTTGGCCGCGAGGCATTTACAGCTTCACCGGACTTAAGGGCGAGCTACGCTACGCTCGAGCCAGAGGGGCAACTAACTCGAGGCGCCTCAAGGAGGAACGGCTTCGGCTTGGGCTGTTGTTATGGGGGGAGGGTGTGTACTAAGCGCACCGGTCGGCGGGCTAGGGGTTCTACGACTTCGTCGTCGTCCGTATCCGGAGCGAAAAGAAGGGATGTAAGAGCATCGGGGGGGGGGGGGGGTAGTGGGAGTGGTTAGGTTCGTAGTCGGCGGCAGCTACGATTAGCGGATTCGCATGGCTAGATGCGTTCGCGAAGTATCAGGTTGTCGCCTTTTTAATATAGGCGCGAATAGGTTCGAGACCGAGATCGAAGTGGAAATGCCCCGATCTGCCTGCTGCGCGCCTTTTTATATTATTCCGCTCGGTCCAGGTTGTGGGTTAGGAGAATTTTCTAGTCAAAAAAGTCAACAGTCGAATATCTTTTATTTGTATAGGCCAATACAATAGCACGTACAAACGTCAATTTATTAAATTTTTTACATCTACCACCGGATCGGAACGCGGCCTCCACTGAGAAGATCCGGCGAGAAACTCAGTGGGCTAGTCTTTTAATTTAATTTGTTTGGCCTTTCTGATAATCATTTTTGTTGTTGTTTTTCAAAATTGTATTATAAATCATTGATTAATGTTGCTGATTGAGGAGCTGCTCAAACTCAATCTGTGTTATCGTCAAGATAATCCGAAATTTTGTAATATCCTTTCTTACACAGTCTAGTTTTAATTGCCTTTTAAAAACTTATAGGCATGACATATCTATGGGATATCTATATATCTTTGTTCTGTGTATTTACATGATAAATGTCGCTATATTTTTCAAAATTACTGATATTCTTTTTAACGTATAGAAGATTTGCATATATAAATTGTGATGTAACAGTTAGAATATTAATTTCTCAAAATTTTTCCTTAAGAGAAGCTCTCGGGGCCAAATTGTAAATTGCTCGAACAGCCCTTTTCTGGAGAAGAAAGATGGTATTCAGTTCTGCAGAGCATCCCCAAAGTGGTATGCCATGTGACATAATACTATGAAAAAAAGCGAAATAGTTTTCTTTACAGCGTATGCCGCTGAGCTTAGTCTACCAGATAATTGATCAATACGGGAGCCCCATTGTAATCTGGCATTAATAATGATACCTAGAAAAACAGTTGATTCTACTAGGTCTAAATCCATGCCATTTATTTATACATTAGTTGCAACCTGTCTTACTTTTGGCGTTGTGAATTTAATACATTTTATCTTTGTCTCATTAAGGAGAAGATTATTCTAACACGGCCGTTCCTGATAGCGAGGCGTCCTCGACCGCCCTGTCATCTGTTGGAGGTTCCACTGTCTGAATATCATCATCTTTTTTTTTTTTTTTTTTTAAAGTAGCCCCACACTAGGATGTATTCCTGTGTCGTGGGTGCGTTTACAAACATGAAAGTTCACACACACAAATACCCAGACCGAAACAAATAATTGTGGATCACACAAAGATTTGTTCCGTGCGGGAATCGAACCCGCGACTATTAGACACAGTGGGCGGAGCGACTTAAGCTCTTAACCACTGCGCTAAATCGTCCGTCGTGTCCATCATCTAGCTCCGGAACACACAAACAAAGCATATCTCTTGAAGTAAATTGCAAAATAGTACCCAGAGTAGTCTGGAGTTAATCACACCTGGCCAAAACCAATAAGTCCCTGCTGCGGACGCACGTGCGCACTCGAACGACCACAACAAAGGACCCTGCTTTTTGATACGCAAAATTATTCCGATCAACTTCAGACGCAAGGAATTATATAATTTCCAATACAGTGTACTACGAACATCGAATGACAGAATCCGGACTACTATCACTTGCGGCACGCTGTCAAAATGTTTATTGAGATAGGCCCAAATGTTATGCGTGTCACGGAACTTCATGGATGCACAGCACCTAAAGCTGAGATCCGAGAACGGTCGAATCTTTACATCAAACTTATCAGAGAGCAGAGGGCCAAAGGTTATGCTTGCTACGAATCTGAGAAAAAATTTAGTCACAGACAGAGGCCCAAATGTTTTGCTTGTCTTGACAAGATGTCAGAGGCCCAAAAGTTCAGCATGACACCTTTCACTCAGCACCTTCGAAGAAAGCTGCGCAGGCCTCCGGCGTCCACTCGCCGCGCCACAGCACCATGTGTTCAGCAGCGACTTGAGTCTTCTTGCCGTAAATCCCAGCCAGTAGCTCAAGCTCGTAGCGGTGGTGGGTGCACGCGGAGGACCTTGTATGGGCCGCGCATGCCGGAGTCCAGTTTTCCAGTCATCTGAGCAGTCTTGCTCACGAACACGAAGACACCGGCGGCGAAGGCACGAGGTTGACGTCGATTTTCATTGACGTAAGCATCCTGATGCCGTTGATACGCCGCGAGTAATTCTGATGTCCGTCGCCTCCTGAGGGTTAACAGAGCCTCACCGTAGATGGACTGCCAAACAATGATACAGTATTTGAAAAGACACGTTTCAACTAATCAGAATCTTGCCTATATATGGGAGACAGTAAACAATATTTCGAAAAAGAGTCAACTACTAGTAAAATATACTTGAATCCATTCGAATCAGGGAGTGGTCCAAGAACATCTCTATGAAGCACAGTAAAAGATACTTCCGGTTTTGTCCATGACTGGATTGGTTGCTCAGAAGCCCTTAGTACCCTTTTATGAGCTAAACACGTAATACAATTACCTATGTACTTCCTTACAAATTGTCGAAGGCCGGGAAACCAGAAATGGCGTAATATTATGTCAGTAGTTCGGTCAGCGTCTATATGATTATGATCGTCATGGAATACCCTCAATAAACTAAGCCTATAACCCTTTGGAATAAAACATAAGTCTCTGATTTTATATATAATAAGTCATTTCTAATTGTATATCGGGTTTGATCCAATTGCCCATCCCTCAATTTAGCCATAAGTTCATGAGTTTCTGCGTCAGCGGTTTGAGCAATTTTCGCCCAGTTATTTGCATTTTGAATATGGGAAACATTCGCTGCAGGGTTCCGACTAAAGAAGTCGGCATGCTGCATTAGACACCCTTTCCTGTATTCTAAAGTAAATGTAAAATCCTATAGGTATACCCACCAGCGTGCGACTCGGGGCACCAGATCTTTTTTACGTTTCGTGAGGTTAAGGGAGTAACAATCAATCCCAGTTAAATACACCATCACGCCTATATTCCCCAGGCGGGGGTGGCAGACGTGTACGAGTACACCCACGTTTCGCCGACGATGTTAGGTCCCATGGAATAGGGGGCGAGCCTATTGCTATATACCGGGCACAATTCCAGACTCCGGACTCGTACTCGTGTAGTTTTTCTAACGAAAGCGTAGTTTTCGTTAGAAAAACTACACTTGTTCGACCTAGGATTTGAACCCAGGACCTCGTGATCACAAAGCGATGCGCTTTGCCACTAGACCAACGAGGCAGTCAATTAAATAATGACGGAAATGCTGTAGAGCCCGCACATTCACACACATACACACAAAGCGACATTCCACATACATACTAAATTCCCTGTCGCTCCGTCTCTTTTCTTCTTAGTGCACCCCGACATACCTCGAGTCGATATGATGGCTCATTTACTGTGCGTGCTGTGCGTCTGTGGAACTCTCTCCCTCACTGTTTTTGTGATAGCCTTACTTTATAGATGTTCAAGAAAAGAATTAGAGATCATTTCCTACCCTGCCAGGGGTCTGGGCTGATAATATTGTTAATTATTAGTTTTATGTTAACTGGATAGACCAGGTATTTTATATTATATTTTAAGGATGTATGTATGTAACACAAATTATTGCACAACCTGCCTGTCTCAGCATTGGTAGGCTGAGATATTATATTTGGAATATTTCCACAATTCTGTTGCTTGTCAATTACAACAGGCATTGTTATAAGTAGAGATTACTTTGGCTCATCTGTTTATAAACCCTGTTCAGGGATAAATATTGCTGGATTTACCGTTTTTAATACAAGTGCTCATAATATTGCACAATTCTTTGTGTAATAAGCTCCACTTTGGGCTATTTCAGGATTATTATACAAGTATGTCTAATAATGAAATCAATGCAAAATATTATGTTTCTGCAAATGAGTGGCTTATGTTATTAATAGTGTATTGTTATTCATAAATTCATAAACAATTCCCCTTTAATTACACTTTCAGAAAGTCTCCTTTAGGAGATATGACATCACAATTTGCTTATAGTTTATGTCTTAGTATACAATAGTCTTTGTATTTACTGTTTAAGGTATGTATGTTGGGTAACATTTTAGATTCTTACCATTGTAGAAATGTGAACTGCACAGGAGCACCTCATGGGTGAAACCTATGAGTAGTATGACCTTCAGCACATATCTCGTATGGGCCCCAAGTCTTGCGGATCACGCCGATGCATCTCGTACACCACTCGTGTCCTTGAATTACCGTCAAGTCTTGCGGACCACGTCGATGCATCTCGTACATCGCCCGTGTCCTTAAATTGCCATCGATCCTTAACAATCATCATTATTGATTAATGTCCCCCTAATTTCTCTCATTGGAGGTATAACATTACCAATTTATAGACGGTTAATAATTGTTCGCAGGTATATTGCGTGTTAAACTGTTTTTACACGAATAGGTACATGAGACTTTGTGAATCTCGGGACAAGCTTTTATGTCATATAAATTGTGTAATGACGTTATAAGTTGATAGTAAGAGTTTTAAAGAAAAAGTTTATTTTATTCCTTTTAGCGCATTTAAAAAATGGCTTGTTTTTAAAAAAAGTTTTTTTACTTTTAATTACTTTACTTTCGTAAACGGTGCGTGTCAATAGTCCAAAGAAATATCCGATTATCTTATAGCAGATAATCTGATATTTCTTTTCGGATGCTGTAAGTAGTTGCTAATTTAACTATTTGTTGTATACAAAAGATTCTTTCTTGCTATTTTTTGTATTGATTTTGCTTGTTTGTTTGCGAATCAACAAACCATTTTGTATAAAATCTTCTAATTTTTAATTCATTACTAGACTACGTTTCTATTCATACAAAAGGAAGGACGGCGTTCTTAATTATTTTCACAAAATATTGATAATATCTATAAATATGTTTGATATCATCGATATCTGATAGGTGTTGATATAAATACTGATATTTTTATAGGCAAGCATTTTGTTTCTATTCTCTCGCCGCAATCGCTAGCACATTGTTCTGATCATGTGACTTTTCGTTGTAAAATGTCACTCCGAACATTTTGTTGTTTCCCATTATCGACTATAGAAATACCACTTGGCTACTTTTTTCTCTATAAAACTAAAATAAATATTCTGTCGTAATAGGTTGATTCAAAATTATCAAAAAAAACTTAGCCTTTTAAAAAACACTGCTTTATTAAAAAGGGTGTACACCTTAAATATGGCCCGAACCGTCACATGAAAACAAAAAATGGAAGAGCCCGAGTGCTACACATATTGAAGGTTCCGTACGTACTGAGTGGATAAAACAAAAATGCACAATTGAGCTACTGGTCAATTACTACAATATACTACTCAATACTTACTGGTAAGATATTCTCCAATGGCTGGAAGATCTGACTCAAAGAAATAAAATTACACCGGTATCGTCACACGTACAATTTCCAATTTTCACAATAATCTTCTATCTCCACACCACATCAAGTAGGTGTATATTGGGTATATTGTGTATAAACACATTTCGCCGACATTGTTATGTGCTATCTAATATTATAGGGAGCGAGTTTATTGCCATTAAACTGACGTGACCGACGGCTTGGTCTAGTGGTTAAGAACTTGAGTCGCTTCGCCCACTGGATTAAGTAGTCATGGGTTAGATTCCCGTACGGAACAACTCTTTGTGTGACCCACAAATAATTGTTTCAGTCTGGGTATTTATGCATGTGAATTTCTTATTTGTAAACACACTCATGACACAGGAATAATTCCTAGTGTAGAGCTACGTTTTTTTTAAACCAAAACTTAGTACAATTTCAAACTCCAGACTGCTACAGAGGTTTTTTCGGTAGATACCCAATAATACCTGATCTGACCTAGGATTCGAAGTCATGACTTTGTAATTAAGGTATACGTAACTAGACGAACAAGGCAAAAATCTATTTTTTGATATGAAACGTAGGTTTCTATAAATAAATTAATGAAATTTCGTTATGAGAATCGAATACTGTATACCATGCTTTGATATTTCACTTTTAGATTAAATATAAAGTTATTCTAAGATTTTGCTGAAACAGGGCATGCTATTTTTGAAGTGAAAACTTCTTTACGCGCGTTGGGCATTTTTGAGGTGGGAAAAAACAATTGAACTCGCGACACTGTTACCGACATCTCTTTGAAGTGAAAACTTCTTTAGGCGCGTTGGCCATTTTTGAGGAGGGAAAAAACCATTGAACTTGCGACACTGTTACCGACACCTCTTTGAAGTGAAAACTTCTTTAGGCGCGTTGGCCATTTTTGAGGAGGGAAAAAACCATTGAACTCGCGATACTGTTATCGTTAGCGACACCTCTGTATATAAGTATGTACATATATTGTGTATGTACGTACATAGATACACATGCACTTTGTTCAAGTTTTCACTTCTGTCGGCACTCCCGGAGTGCCACTGTTTTTTTATTAAAAAATTTAGTCCCTCACTAAAAATCTTCCTGAACCGCGGGTGCGTTTTCAAACAACCAGACATCCAGACCGAAATAAACATATACACAGATTTGGCCTGTGTGTGGATCAACCCTGTGGCTTCTTGATCCAGTGCTAGAACGTACATGCGTGATTCAGCACTAACCCAAATCGTCATTATTGTAAAGAAAACAAGCAATATGATCAGCCAAAAGCCGTCCACCAAAGGCCTCCCCAAAGATCGCCACGACGACCAGCTTTGTGTTGTACGCTTCCAGGTAAAGGCACCTCCTCCTTGCGTCGATATCCTCAATGTTGAGGGTCGTGACCTCCAGGAACAACGATATCGCGGATTATATTTCGCCAAACAGCTCGGTTCTCAGCTGTGTGTATCGCATCAGAAACTGTGGTGCCTAGGGCGGATCTGATCTGATCGGACCAGCGCATAGGGCTACGACCTCTTGGTATCTTTCCTTCTACTTTGCCAGCGACCAGTAGCTTTTCGAGGTTGTCGCCCTTTTTCCTGGCTATGTGGGAGTGCAGATGGTGGAGAGTCTCATGGTGATCTTGAGCTCGGCCAATATGGATGCATTGGTTCTATGCGCAGGCCATGGTACTTGGAGCAGTCTTCTCCAGCACTATCTTTCAAAAGCATCTATACGCAAGCGGTCTGCTTTTTTAAGAGTCCAGGTCTCAGACCCATACAGAAATATAGAAAACACTAATGTGGAGACCAGCCTTTTTTTGGTTTTCATGGAGCCAGGTAAAGCAATGGTCCAATCAAATAGGGATCCCTAAAATATCCCATCACGCAAATGGAGCGAGGAAGGTGTCTCCGGGTGTAACGAGAGTGAAAATTCTGGAGGCAGGTCATCCATATTTGACACCTTCGTTGTTTCGGTTGAAAAGAACAGGTATTGGGAACAAAATGTATCGCTGTACGAGTAGTCTCGTTTATTACGGTTTTTAGAATGGAATAAAATGTACAAAATAACGTAAAAGAAAACTATTTTTCGGGTTCAAAACTATTTTCCCGACGTTTCGAGTGCTTTAAAACTCCCATGGTCACGGGAAGGACTGAGGTGTTTGACGTCCAAAAGTCATTGTAATTCCGAGGCACTTTCAAATTTCTTAATTATTTTAGTAGGTCCGGTTTTCGCAAATCCAAAAATAAACCACGAAAAGACGCAGAATATAGTTTTATTTGTAATATTCGCGTAAACCTAAGAAATCATTTAAAATGAAAAAAGAAGTGTAGAGAGCCAGCCTTTGTTGAGAAGCGGTTACCTGTGGATGCGCTCGAGTTAATTTTATAATTTATCTTTATAATTTATAGTCTCTTAATCTGATGTATAATCTACCTAAATGTAAAGTTAGTTTGTCGTAGTCAGTCCATATATCCATCCATCCTCACAATCGCATTTATACTCGTAATATTAAATCAAAATAATCATTTGAACAGCATTAACTATTGCACGTGCCTCAAGTCTAATTTTTGTTTTTATTACCATAGTACGAGATTTATTTACATAATTCACACTTATTTTAAATTGACAATATTCACAGTTAAATAATTAATTAATTGAAAGAACATTTACATTAAAACAATAACAAGAATGAGACGAACTATGAGAGTAGAGGAAGCCAGAGAGGTATGTAAGGAAAGAACCTGTTGGAACCCTGTACTCTCTGCCTACTCCGTAAGGGATCTGGCGTGATGATATAGATGGATAGATAGAACAAGAAAATTGCATTTAAACCTAAATAAACTAATCCAACAAATCTTGTCCACGTAGAATAGTAACAAGAACGTTGGCTGCATTCCCTCGCTGGATGGCTAAACTATTTTTGGGCAAGGAACAAGCCAGCTTCCTTGTCAGTTATGTTGTTTTTTATGTAATGTCTTTCAATTAATGAATTTTTCAAATATATATTTTATATTGACATTTCACTGCACAATATTTCTTACTTCAGACTCGGGACCGTGGCTGAAAACTCAAACTCAAATAATTTATTTTGTATAAACCCTGCAGGGGGGCGTACAAATTGTCAGTTTACATTCTTTCGATCTAATCTACCACTGGATTGGAACGTAGCCACTGAGAATATCCTCTTTCTCTTTTTTTATTTATTCATATGGTACAGTAAACAGGCAAGAGCCAAACACTAAACTTATATTTATATAATTGGCTTACAACTAGGTTGAGACTCAACTCATGAGTACACATCATGACAAATATACAGGGCAGAAACGCAAACAAGAAAAATGTATAAATAACAAAAACATTGTACCATTACACTATGAATCGTAAGTATTAAAAAATGATAATGATCTATCTATCTATCTATATCATCACGCCAGCTCCCTCGCGGGGTAGGCAGAGAGTACAGAGTTCCAACAGGTTCTTTCCTTACATACCTCTCTAGCTTCCTCCACTCTCATAGTTCGTCTCATACACACTCGCCGGTTACGGAGACTCTTGACTTGCCCTTCAGCTAAGACACGGTCTATTTGGTCATGGTAAGATAGTCTAGGCCTTCCCCGGCACCTACATCCTTCCACTTTCGCATTGTATATCTGTTTTGTTATTCTTTGTTCTGGCATTCTTTCTATATGCCCGAACCAACAGAGCATACCCTTTCTCATCTTTACACCGATACTATCTTTCATACCTACTCGCTTTCTTACTACGCTGTTGCGAATACGGTCGGTCAGCATGACTCCGCACATCTTCCGCAGAGATCGCATTTCGACCGCATTTATCCTGCTTTCGTTCTCCTTCTTACATACCCAACTCTCACTGCCATATAACAGCGTTGGGACAAGCACTCCGTTATGCATGGCCAGCTGCGCCTTTTGGCTTAAGTGCCGGCTCCCAAGTAGCCTTCCCACCGCACCATTCACTCTATTACCTGCATTCACTCTTCTCTCTATATCAGCGGTGCATTTCCCATCCTTACTGAAGGCGCATCCAAGATATACAAACTCATTTACTTGCTCCAGCACACCGTTACCAACCGCAATCCTTGCATTCGTTCTGGTTTCTTCCCGTTCAAAAACCATAATTTTGGTTTTCTTCACATTCAAATGTAAGCCTTTGTTCATGCAGTCGTCTCTCATAACTGTGACTAGTGTTTGCAGATCAGTGGCTGTTGGCGCTATCAAAACCGCGTCATCTGCATACAATAGGTGGTTTATCACTAGATCACCCATTTTTACCCCTTCAGTCATCGCATTCAGTCTTTGAAGACTTTTATCCAGATACACTATAAACAGTCTAGCGGACAACACGCAACCTTGCTTGACGCCGATTTTAACGTCAAACCAAGGTGACATGTTACCACCCACCCGTACGCATGCCTTGCTGTCCACGTAGGTGGACTGGACGGCTCGCAACAGGGTGCCGTTTATACCATACTCTGGCAAAATGTCCCAAAGTCTCTTTCACACGACTCTATCAAACGCCTTCTCCAAGTCCACAAAACCGCAGAAAACCTTCCGGCCTACTGCCAGATGCTTTTCTACGATGTTGCGGAGGGAGAAAACTTGATCCGAACATCCTCTTCCAGACCTAAAATGATAATGATAAAAAAATAAAAGAAAATAATATACTCTCTAAGCTATGATTTGACTCCAGGTCAGGCCACTCGCATTAACTTAGTCAAGCTTAAGGGAAGAGCTGAAAATCAGTTCTTTTTATTCCAATAGAGACACGTCTAAGCGCATAGCGTCGCTAAAAGCATTACCCTCGTACACCGCTTGGCCTTTGTGTGTAGCGGGGTAAATGCAAATGCAGTGTACTACACCATAATGGGGATTAAGTGCAATGCATTATAGTAGGGATAGTGAACCAAAAGTACGCGTGCCATTGATGGGATGTGACAAAAAATTGGGCGCGACGAAAAGGACTTTCGATAGGCAGGTTTTTAAGCTGCCTGGTTAGTTTAGTGGCATCTAAAGCGCGAAGCGATCATGATGGCCTGGCTTGGGCATGATGGTCAGACAAAGTATAATTATGAATAAATTCCCAGTATCTGTCCAGAGGACTGTGTCCGGTACAGTAGCAATAGGTTTGCTCTCTACCTGTGTCCCCCGCTTAGGGAATTTAGGCGTAGCGGTGTTTATTTTTTTTAAGAGAAAATCTTTTTTTAAAAAAAAACGACTTCAAAAAGCAAGAAATAAATATTTGAAGTCGGTGCCAAGTAACCGACTGCACTAACCGGTGCCGAATTTAAATATTTATTTCTTGATTTTTGAAGTCGGTTTTTTTTTAAAAAGATTTTTATTTTACAGTTTTAAGTGACAAGTAAATTAAATAAATAATAATAATAAATTTATTTCCAAAAAATAGACACATGCAAATCCTTAAAAACTAAACATTAGACAAAAGGTACATGAGAAGCTAGTTACTGGTGCCTTCCACACTAGGCAAGGCCTGTCTCGTGGAGGCGAAGGTGTATCAAAATAATGTTATACATGATAAAATTGCCGCGATCGATACAGTCAACAAAACGTGACGTCGTATTATGATGATGTTGTTAGTATATAGAAATACCTTTTAACATAAACTAGTCAACTTTAACAAGCAATAAAGTATGATGGTATTATAAAACATATGTGTCTTACAATCTATTAATCTAATCTATTAAGACTTACAATCTATTAATCTCTTAACTCTAAAAATAACTAAGGAACTCCTGTTAATAAATATAAATATGCTCAAAATTGTGCTCGACGTATACGATCATGTTTGAGTGTGTGTCTTTGTGTGTGTGTGCGTGTTTGAATGTGCGTGTGGGTACTAGTACGCGTTAAAAATTTTGTGTGTACTTATGTGTATATTATATTATTGTTCATGCGATTACTTTCATAAGTTCTTCAGTCTCAAAATAGGATAGGGTAAATAACCATTTACGTACTAATCTTTTAGTTTGCATAATACTACATTCTTTTAAATTGCAATACTTAAGAACCTTGTTGTATAAGTGAGATAGCATAAATTGTTGCATATGTTGTGCAAATGCAGTTATGACTTCGACTTGAGGTGCTCTAAATAAACGCCGTTTTAGTATGAGGGGATATTCAGGTGAGTGCTTAAGTTTCTTGTGTTGTTTAAGTACTATCTTCAGAATGTACAGTTGACGAACATTTAACACCTCTGCCTCAGAGAACAATTCCCGTGTAGGGAATTGGAACGGTTTTTTGAGCATTGTTTTTAGTACAGAGCGTTGAGATCTTTCTACTTCTAACATTTTTGTAACACCAACGCCGCCCCAGACTGAAATGCAGTAACTAAGTACAGATTCACATAATGCCGTGTAAGTTAACATAAGGAGTTTACTATCGGCCGAATTCCGTAGAATTTTCATAATATAAGTGAGTTTACGTGTGCGTTTAGCGACTTCTGTAATATGTAATTGGAATGAAATTATTTACTAATATTTATATACCTATATTATATTATTTTATTGAATTTTAATTTAAACAAACATGATTATATATCTCACTGGACACTGGCAAAATACACTTATAATTAGTGTGAATCCATAACTTGAAGAAGAAGAAGAAGAAGACTGATGTAAGTATTGATGTAGGAGTATAAAGTTTCTTATTTATCATTAAGTTAAAATTATTTGCTAGCACGTTATGGTAACGTTGAAAATTTCTACCCTCCTGATGCCCTTACATCCCTTCTTTCGGATACAGATACCGCACACAGGATCAGGTACCGATCTCGCCGGCGAGGTCGAAGAATCCCTTGCCCTCCGGCTGGTGCAGAGCACCACGGCGAGACATCTAGTATATGCCCTTCCCCATAGTGACTGCTCAAGCGGAGACTGTTTCTTCTTGAGGTGCCCTTGTGCTAGTTGCGCCCTTGCCCTTCTGGCTCGAGCGTAGTGGTTGCACGCTCGCCCTCTTGTCCGGAGAAGCTGTAAAGGCCCCGCGGTCAACAGCGTGAATCATTCACACACACACAAGTTGAAATTTTCTTTAAAAAAGTGGCCCGCGAATGTATGAAGGTTAGTCATACCTACAATATAGGATAAAAACCCAGCTAACAACAATTAGAGGGACGGCTTGTCCAGCGGCTAAGAGTTTAAGCCGCCCTGCCTATTGAATCGGGTAACCGCGAGTTCGTTTTCAACTCGGGCAAATCTTTGTGTGATCCACAATATTTGTTTCGGTCTGGGTGTTTGTGTATGTGAATTTCATTTTTGTAAACGCACCCACGACACAGGAATAATTTTTCATGTGGGGCTACGTATTTTGTAAGAAGAAAAAAACCAGTGGAGTTGACTCAACATGAGATATTATGAGAACTTTTTTAAACTGTGGCTGTTATAATAATAATAATAATATTAGCCCTGTTAAGAAACTGTCCCACTGTTGGGCACGGGCCTCCTCTCAAACTGAGAGGGCTTAGGCCATAGTCCGCCACGCTGGCCCAATGCGGGTTGGCGAACTTCACACACCTTCGAGAAACTCTTAGGCATGCAGGTTTCCTTACGATGTTTTCCTTTACCGTTAAAGCAAGTTATAACAATAATATTTGAGTACGTGGGTAGTTTGCGAACCGATCGCACGCTTATATCGCCGCCTCAGACCTTTAAAACCCGACTGAGTTTCTCAAAGTTTTTAGACCGAACATAATGTTTACTTGCAAAAGTTGTGATGCCGAAGTCAGTGATGGAGTCAAGTGCACGAACTGCTTAGGGCAGTATGATTTCTCATGCGCTGGCATAACGGAAGGTGGATGGAGGAAACTTGGAGATCGGAAACTTACATGGAAGTGCATTAATTGTAAGACCAGGGCTGTTAGCCCCTGTGCCGGTTCGTCGAAAACCCTATCCACGGATACGGAGACTATAATAGCAGAGCTAAAAAGACTATCTGTTCAAATGGAGACATTGCCGTCATTAATGGAGAGTATAAAAGCCGTACATAAGGAGTTGGCCGAGCTGAAATCCTTAAAGAACGAATTTGCAGACGTCAAGACCTCGATTGAGTTTATGCATAGTTCATTTGAAAATCTGACAGCGAAGGTATCCAGCATTGAGAGTGAAATTGAAATTATAAAGAAATCCAAAGAGGACATTTCGTGTCTGAAGGAGCGCTGTAATGCACTGGAACAGCAGGCTCGAGACAATGAGCAGAGATTGCGGATGAATAACGTCGAAATCAAAGGTGTACCGGCATCTCATTCGGAGAATCTCTTCTCCATCGTGTCCAAAATCGGAGATGTAATAGGCTGCCATATTCAGAAGGAACAGATTAATTACGTAGCAAGAGTACCTATGCGTAGAGATAGCCAGTATAAAACAATAATCTGCTCAATTCATAATGCATACCTCAGAAATAATTTTGTATCTGCAGCAAAAAAACACAAAGGACTTAGGGTTTCAGATTTGGGAATGCAAGGTGATTCCAGGATCTATGTCAATGATCATTTGACATACGAGAACAAAATGCTGCTGAATAAAACCAAAACCTTGGCTAAAGAACGTGGTTACGAATTTGTTTGGGTGCTTGGGTGCAAAATTTTTATTCGTAAGAATACAACTTCACCAAAACATCACATCAAGTCTGAGAAAGATTTAAATAAGTTTTTTTAACTAAAATCTTAGATCTGTTACCCGACACCTTGCTGTATATTGTAGTCTCATTTATTTTGAGAAACACTGCCGTCTGTTTTTTCTATGCATTCCATTCTCGCCTGCCTATTGTTCGCTTATCGCTAATGCTTGATCCTTTTGCACACCATCGTTTTTGCAATTATGAACCATTTATTAATAGTCTTAGAGTTAGCCTTACCTTACATATGATAAACTATTCAATTTTAACATTTAATATTCTTTGCACAAATAAAAATTACTGCTACTATTACTTCAGACTTCTAGTGCATATAATTAAAGCTCTTTATTGCATATGCATATCGACTGCTGATCTGTCTTTTGTATACCACATTTTATACTGCAAATTTAATTCAATTATTTTTCTGGGCGACGTGTTTACAGTGTTTATTATGATGATTTATGATGGCGCCTATTAATATCTATTATCAAAACGTTCGGGGACTACGGACAAAGACATCGTCTTTTTATAGAAATGTGAGTTTGAATTGTTTTGATGTAATTTGCCTCACTGAAACCTGGCTTGTAGATGGAATAGCCGACACGGAATTGTTCGATGACAGGTATGTCGTATGGAGACGGGATCGAGATTATTCATTTACTAATCAGGCCCTGGGAGGTGGGGTTTTAATAGCTGTGCGCCGGAAACTTATAGCCGATGTTCGCAGTGATTGGTGTTCGTCTGCAGAAGATATGTGGATAACATTAACGCTGCAACAATGCAAACCTAGGATCTCATATAAAATGCATATATGCGTGGTCTACATTTGTAATCAACATTGCGGTAATAATTTAATGACGCAGTTAAATAATTTTTCTGGTAACTTATTAGACATTGTTTTTAAGCAGCCGGCAGACAAGTTCATAATACTTGGCGATTTTAATCAGCCTAATATTACCTGGTTTCCTGCTGATGATGGGAATCATCTATACGCTAGGAACTTACAGGGTCACAGTCAAACAAGTTTCTACGATGATATTAATGCCTGTAACCTTCTACAGTACAATTCTCATCTCAACAGTAACAATAGGTTGCTCGACCTAGTATTTTCCAATAATGATATTACCGTCACCTGTGGCCAGGACCCTTTGGTACCAGCAGACCTACATCACAGGGCACTTTCTATCTCTGCGGATTTTGTACAATTACATAGCCTGCAGATTCCCCCTTGTATTAAGTTTTTGTACTCCTCAGCGGATTTTGACGCGCTTAATAATCAAATTAACTTAGTGAATTGGACAAGGGAATTCGAACTTAGGACCATGGAGGATGCTGTAACCTTTTTCTATGATACTATTTATAAGCTGCGAGATACTTATATACCTAAGAAAACTTTAGTACCACTTGCCAAGTATCCTCCCTGGTATAAAAGCCCTCTAATTAAAATATTAAAAGAAAAAGCCAAATTTCACGCTAAATTCAAAAAATATAATAATTATTCTGATCACCAGTCTTATGTTACATTACGCCAAAGAGCCAAAGAACTTGAGAAGCAAATGTTTGATGGTTATATACACCAAATTGAATCAGCAATCTCTAAAAACCCATGTGCCTTTTGGCGTTATGTGAAAGCAAAACAACAATCTAACTTTTATCCATCCATCTTTAAATTTGGTGCGGTTGTATCTAATAACGGTGAGGACATTTGCAATATGTTTGGTGACTATTTTTATTCTAATTTCTTAGAACCAACATCTATGAGTAACACTGCATCAATGGAAGGACTAGAGGAACCGTTTGGTGACCTCACCTTGGATATTAGTTCTATCACAGTAGTGGAAGATGAAGTGTACAGGTTACTTAAACAAGTTGACCTAAGGAAGAGTGCTGGTCCAGATGACATTCCACCGGTGTTTATACGCAACTGTGCAAAGACTCTGGCCATTCCACTAACGATATTATTTAATAGATCTCTCACAAAAGGAACGATGCCTGCAATCTGGAAGTCTGTGTATATAACGCCTGTTCATAAAAAAGGACCAAAGGATATCGTGGAAAATTACAGACCGATTTCAAAATTATGCGTGTTTGCTAAAATTTTAGAGAAAATTGTATATAGGCCACTTTCTTTGATGCTTAAGTCGAGTTTCTCTGATAATCAACATGGTTTCTTAAGAGGTCGTTCAACCACATCGAATCTTGTACTCTGTAGTGACTATCTCTCCAAACACATGTCAATGAGGTCTCAAGTTGATGTTGTATACACAGACTACAGTAAGTGTTTTGACCGTATTGACCATCATTTATTATTGCAGAAACTATTGTCAGTGGGTGTAAGAGGCAATTTATTCAGGTGGTTTTCTTCATACGTTAAAAACAGATCCCAGCTCGTTGTGCTTAATGGCTACAGATCTACGAGAGCTATGATAATCCCATCAGGTGTGCCTCAAGGATCATTGCTAGGACCGTTGTTATTCAACGTCTTTGTGAATGATATTGCATCATGTTTTCACAACTCAAAAATTATTTTATATGCGGATGATATGAAAATTCTTAGACATGTAACATCTAATGAGGATGCACTCTCACTCCAGAATGATCTTGATCGTTTTTATAATTATTGCGCATTGAATAAATTAGACCTTAATATATCAAAGTGTTGTGTTTGTACATTTACTCGTAAACCAAACCCAATTAAGTATAATTACAAGCTTTCTAATTGCCCAATCAATAGAGTTAGTGTCATCAAAGACCTTGGTGTTACATTTGACGCGAAACTTCTATTTGATACTCATATTAATGACATTATAAATAAAGCGTCCAAGGTACTAGGTTTTATTTTTAGGTTATCCCATGACTTCAAAAACATCAAAACACTTAAAATTCTATACTGTACCTTTGTCCGTAGTCACCTTGAATATGCTTCTCAAATTTGGAATCCTATTTACGACGTCTACAATGATCGCCTAGAAGGTATACAAAAGAAATTTCTAAGACATTTACAGTATCGCTCCCGTATAATTTTGCCTAATTACATTTCTCGATGTAAAAAATTCCATATTTTACCGCTACATGAACGAAGAAAAATCGCCGATCTCTCGTTCTTACTGAAGATAATGAATGGTTCGATAGATGTGCCAGAACTGGTGGGCTCAGTTGGGTTACGAGTGCCGTCTGCAAGTTTACGGAGAACACCCCTCTTAGATATTCCTTATTCCAGAAGCAATTATAGGCAAAATTCGTACTTAATACGAGCATGTCGTACTTTCAATTCAATGTGTCGGGTAGTAGACTTAGATTTATTCGTGACAAATGTTAATACTTTAAAAAAAAAAGTATGTTCCTACTTTTTCGACTAACTGGTTTATATATAGCTTTATTAGTGTATAACTCTGTTACAACTTTTACTATATGTGAAAACTTTTAATTGGCCTTACTCTGTATAATCACTTTATTTATCATTTATACTAGCTGTAAGTTTTCCAAACATTATAAAAATAAAAAATAAAAATAATTAATTTTTAATACGCACATGCTTTCGAAAAGACAGAGGTGCGTGCCTGGGTTTGAACCCGAGACCTTTGACTTTGCTGTCTAACCACTAGGTTATCACTGTTGCCTGTGGCTGTTAAAGAATGGAAAATCTTAATTTTATATATATTTTAATTTAGTTCACGTTTAGTTGTAGTGACAGTTTAGTTTTGATAATGGCTCGGTCAGTGTCAGAGGTCACCCATCTTAGATTGACTAATTCGACCAATGCTTAACTTTGATAATCGCTTAGAGCACGACGGTCTCGTAGCGCAACAAGCCACTGTAAAAGTGCTTAGCACGGACAGATTTGTTAACGTAACCGTTGATTTGATATACTATCCTTATCACACTATACAAACGTAAACGTGCCAGCACACTTTCTCGACAACGTTACCATTACCTCAAACTATTCGTTCTATGTTAAGATTTTCGGATCCCGTACTAACATATTATCTATCTATATCATCACGCCAGATCCCTTGCGGGGTAGGCAGAGAGTACAAAGTTCCATCTTTCCTTACATATCTCTCTCGCTTCCTCCACTCTCATAGTTCGTCTCATACACGCTCATTACGGATACTCTTGCCTTGCCCTTCTAGCATCTTTACATCGATACTATCTTTCATACCTGCTCGCTTTATTACTACGCTGTTGCGAATACGGTCGGTCAGCTTTATTCCGCACCAATTCCGTACCAATATATTAAATTAAATATTCCTCAGTATCCATCATCATAAGTATCCAAATAACAACGTTAATAAGAGGTATTCGTTACAGTTATTTACGTACGCATACCAACTGACTAATTATACAAAACGTTACGGGCTCCCTCAATTTACGGGGCCATTACGAGGAAGCCGATGGGCTAAATGTTTTATGTCTGTACCTTAGGAATTTTATAATGCGCCTTTTAAATTTCACACCCTACTTGAGGTATAAGGTAGATTTGGGGATTGAGGAAGACGTAATAAAGATCATAGAATGATTTTAGGATATCTAAGAGAAAATCGTTCGGCTGGAAGCGAGACGGGTCGATATCGAACTCGGATAACTTAATTTTCATGAAACCTGTGACGGCACTAACATACCACACACACTTCAACGTACTGTCTTAGTTGTCTGATATTACCAATCAAAACGCAGCTGCCGCTGCTAATATCCGGCGAGAATCTCAGCAGGCTTGTTTTTTTTTACAAGCTTTTATATAGCTTGCAATGGCCGTACGTCTGTTGGTCTTATCGGTTCAAATCTAATGATCCCTTTTTCAAGCACTTGCGGGTAACCGATTCAGCTAAAATTTGACATATGTATGTAAGTTCGGTGACAATGCAATAATATGGTGCTATGACGCTGGTCTGTTGATGGAGTCGGAAGGTGGCCATATGAACATTTGAACTATATAACGTAACCCCCTCGTGTTTAGTCTTGTTAAATTTACATTGACAAGTACTATACAACTAGATGGTGTTCAGAGCCTAATAATGAAGCCGAAAGGTGGCCAATGGAACCATCCAACTACTAAATATAACCCCGTTGTATTTCGGCTCGCTGAATTTGTCTTGAAGATTATTTTAGACCTGGAAGGCGTCCAAAGTCTGATGATGGAGTCAGTAGGAAGGCATAGAAACTTCTCAACTAAGCAAGATATCGTTAATTTTTATAGTGGTGTATATTTATAGATACAATCTTACAAGTTGGTTATATATAGTTTAACGTGAGAAATTCATACTACCTACTGACTCCAAAATCTTGAATTTTAAGGAAGTTGCACGCCACACACTGTTTCTAAGCAGTCTTAAGGCTCCTGCAGAACAAATTGAGGAGGACATGATAGAAAATGGAGGCCTTCTGCTAGCTTCAACAACGTTTCGTTAATCTAGTTGTCGGACAAATTAAGCGCAGTTTAAGCCCATCTGGTAGCGTAAATAATCTCGCTTTAGCCAATTTTAGAACAAATTGGTGAAGACCTAATACTCGTTGGAACCCCTCTGCTAGGTCCAACAAATCTGGTTCAAGCTAGTTGCCAAACATATTGGAAATACAAATAGCAGTTCAAATATTTCTGCACTAGCTTAAACAACTCTGGCTTAAGTTTAACTAGCTAATTATCGGACAAATTGGGAAAGACTTTACAGAAATTGTAATCTTTCTAGCAGATTGAACAACTTTGGCACATCTTCTTCTTAGCGTTTCGACGGTGAATATGCTATATATACATGGAAGCAGCCCAGAATGCGACCATACTGACTGCATTTTCGGAGGCAGCCATCAAGTCCTGTTCCATACAGGTGTTAGGGGATGCGGAGCGAGCACGATATAAGGTGGGGCATCGTTCAGGTTACGCCGAACAAACACCCTAAATTGGTACCGCCTATGAATCCCCACCTGAACATATTTTGGCACTAGATACTACACACCAAACTTAAGAAAGACAGACTGAGAGTATCAGTACGGAGTACATACGCTTGCGTCATTTTTAAAACATGTCTGCTCCGTACACGCAAAAATTCATGCAACATTTTCAGTCTTTCAAACGACGTCGTCGAAAAATGAGCAAAAAATAATAAGCGCACACTAAATGCTGTACTTTATAACTGAATATAATTAAATTTTAGAGCTGAGTGTGAAATTTTACGAGCTTCCGACTCCATGAATGCGCTGAAATGAGAATTCCTAAGAAAATATGCCGGACGGACGCAAGAGCTTGCGACAGATAAAAAGGTTTAAAAGAAAATTAGTTTAATTGAGAAAATGGCTGAAAATTTGCTGAGTAATTCATGAAAGGCTTTTGGTGAAAGTGAGAATTGTGAGGATTATTTTTGGAGGTAAATGTGTATTACCCCTTCATTAGTTTTACTTATCTTGCAAAAAATTCTTAACATGTATACATATCATTCTCTAGAATGACGGTGTTTATTTTATTTATGTGTATCTATTTCATAATTCTTTCTTTGTGCCTTAACTACCAGACTATTTCTTTTAGATATCTAGGGAATCATTGACATTGTAAGAAGCAATACTTCCGAGCTTACTAATTTGGCAAAATCTTTCTGAAATAAAAAGGAAACTATCCACAAACGCCAGTTATCACTGTACTAAATTATATCGAAAACTATGTCTCTATCAGTCACATTGGCATTCATCTCAGTCACCGATTTCGGTCACAATCAAAGGTCGGACGATTTCACATTTTTTCCCTCTTTGCTGATGCACGTGATTTGAAAGCCCAAATAGAATGATTGGTGTTATACCTACTGTAGTGTAGGAAATAGAACTTTATATTGTCGCACTACTGTGTAAAGGCCTTTCACAAATGGAGGTGAGAAAGTATAGGTCATACACTTACACAGGTTTGTGGGCAACTGCTGTTGGAAATTATAAAGCTGTACATAACGCTTCCGTATAAGAACCAGAATCAGAACATTTTTTATTCATGTAATCCATTACAGTATTTATGAAGCGTCAGAAAAGTAACAAAGACTCTACCGCCACTTCGAAATGTAATTCCTATGGAGAAGAAGGCCAAGAAATGTTACTCTTTTAAAATAAAAAAAATACATTTTTTTCATCTACATTTTGTTGTGGGGTATGGGAGAACAATGTAGGTTAGTCATCAGGCGGGTCTAAGTGTTCACGAGAATGGCTACATGGTTTCCTCATTTCCAAAAAAGGAAATAATAAAAAAAATAAAGAAAAATATTATGCTAAATTAATAGAATGAATATTAACTAATAATAGTTGAAAAAGTTATGATTATTTAAGTGGAGCTGGAATAGCATCTATCGAAGCCTTTATATCGTTTAAAAAATCTTCTATTGAATAATAAGCTCGCTTAAAAAGTGTTCGTTTAACACAAGATATCAACTTATTTTCACAAAGTTTAGTGACGTTAATTGGAATTTTATTATAATATCTAACTTTAAAAATGGCAGCCGTATGACCAAATTCCTACTAATACTCGTATTATAAGCGCAAAAGTTTAGAAACACGAATGAATGCATGTATGTTTCCTTTTCATGTGAAAACAACCGAGGGTTTAGTACAAAAAATTTGACGTTCGCGTGATACTAGAGACTAATAGAGCTGTCACGTTCAGGCTCATTTCAATTGTAGTACATATGATAAGGATGGCATATGAACTCGCTAGCGTCACGCCAACGTCAAAATTTCCTTTCTAAACCTTCTCAACGGTTTTTTTTGTAACTTTACAATAATATAGCTTATACATCATAATAACACATAGGCTATAATTTATGAAGATACGCACACGGAGTTGCGGGCGGCCACTAGTACCTCTACAAGATGTAACATAATAAACGCAAGACCTCAGACACCCCGATTAGAGAATTGCTTCATCAATTCAAAACAATAACCACATTTCAAAAATTAAAGGTGGTTTACCCTTTTTTAGTCACTTTTACACCCCAATTACCAATGAAACTCGCACGTATATGTGTCCCGTTTAAGAAATACGTTTTAGGAATGCGTTTCAAATCTCCTTATTGCTCTGAATCAAGAATAAGTTTATTTTTTTATAGCGCAATGAAGGAGTAAAAGAATTTTTTTACAAATTTAAAAAAATTTAAGATACATTAAAAATAGTTGGAATCAATTCAGTTACCGGTTTAGAACAAACTACTTTCAGGTTATTTTCACAAAGTTTAGGCGCGACCGCGGTATTTTTACCGATTACCAAGGTTAAGCAGCGTTCGACTCGGTCGGCCCGAGATGGGTGAACGTTTGTGGCATTTTCATATTCGAGCATCTCCGTGCTTCAGAAGGCACGTTAAGCCGTTGGTCCCGGCTACCTCTTAATGGGGTAGTCGTTAAGCCGAGTTGGAAGCCTTAAAAGGCGGCTTGATAAGTTCCAACAGCAGGTGGCCACAAACCTGCCTCCACCAATCCGCACTGGGTCCGCGTGGTATGACCTAATCTCTCTCACCTCGATTTGTGAGGGAAGGCCTTTGTCCAGCAGTGGGCAGTATAGGCTGACATTATATACTTCCAGGTCTTGCGTTTTTTATGTTACACCTTGTATATAAAATTCAGTGTATTTTGATACCGCCAAAAACTTTGAACATAAACGGGCGGGCGTTAGTGATATTTCATTTGTTTTGTGACAATATCAATCAGAATGAACCCAGAATGTGACCCCTTTAACCCAGTCTGGCGGGACACACCAAATTACCAAATTGAATTTACCAAGAATTTATTATAATTAAACATCCCAGACGTTGGAACAAAGTGATTTATTAGTGAATATTAAACAATACATTGATTTAAAGTAAATCAAATGTCACTTCAATGAAATTGTCATCACTGTTCAAATAAGTGTTTATCTGGATAATGTTACCACAATATTAGTAACGATTCTATGCAAATTCAACTCGTATTTTATTTAAGTCAAACATTATTTCAAATGATGTCTCTGTTTGATCTATTAACTATAAGAAGCTGTTGATTGTCTCTAAATATTTGAAATAGTTCGAAGATACATTCTAGTTTTAGATTAAATGCTTGAATTACTCAAAAACACGAGGGGTAGTTCAAACAGGCTTGCATCTACTTACTTAATATTTTCGAAATCTACGTACAGTTCATATTTTATCTCTGAAGGCTGTGCAAAGAGCAGTAGAGCTATGCTCGGAGTTTCCCTGCATATAAATATGATAATAATGTCAGCCTATATTGCCCACTGCTGGGCAATGGCCTTCTCTCACAATTAGAGGTGAGAGAGATTAGGTTATACTCCACCACGCAGATCCAGTGCGGATTGGCAGAGGCAGGTTTGTGGCTCCCTGCTGTTGGAACTTATCAAGCCGCCTATGAGGCTTCCAACTTGGCTTAACGACTACCACATTAAGTGGTAACCGGGACCAACGGCTTAGCGTGCCTTCCGAAGCACGGACACGCTCGAATATGAAAATGTTACAAACGGTCACCCATCTCAGGCCGACCAAGTCGAACGCTGCTTAACCTTGGTGATTGGTTAGAACATCGCGGTTGCACAGCGCTACGAGCGCCTCAGTCCCTGCATGAAGGAATAAGAAATAAAGAGATGCGCAGGAGAACTAAACTTCTCTTCTTAAAACTCTTTCTCAATATTCGCCAACTCTTTGTGTTTAATACCGTTATTAAAACTCATTTATGCTTAAACTATAATCCCTTAATCAATGATACAAAACGTCGAATAAATGGTATTTGTCCATCCACATTATTTACAACTAGATTTTCACACAGTTTTTTCTGTTTTCTTGGACCGTACTTATATAACAAAATTAACGCTATCCTATCCATTTATACCTTAACCAAGTTTAAACTGAAGAAAGTATTAGCGGAATGGTAACATAGTTTGTCCTATACGGAAACAGAAGACCTCCTTATCCCCATTTGCTAATCTTATACAATCCGCATTACTTTTTGATTCCTAATCCTACTTATGACTGTATTTATAATTAATATATACATAGTACACAATTTCTCCAGAATCGCGCTTACCGTTCTTCTTTCTTTGCACATGTGTGCACAAATACACACACACACAGACACTTAATTTTCGATATATAATGTAATTATCGATCTAACTTTATGATTAGTTCACTCTTATTAAGAGAATGTGCCTTTTAATTTGTTCACGTTTCTACTTATTAATGCAGTACTTGTTTAAGGGATGAGAGCCTGGTTACCTGTAACACAGGTTTACCTAGTGCAGGCACCAGCCTCTCACAAAGGATTTCAGTTTGAGCATGCTGTATGTACTAACTTTTAAGACCTGATAACCTTTGTAAAGACACAAATAAATATTATTATATTATAATCACCAAACTTAAGTGGCAGTGGGCGGAGCAAATCACTCCTATAATTTTTTGGGGTAGAACATCGATATGAGATACACAGTCCCGTTGAAAAGTAACACCTAAAAACGTCCCCAAACCCACGTGATTAGTTATAGCTATGATACAAACATAAATTAGGGCATATTGTGCCTTACTCATATTACTTAAAGTTGTGTTTGTAATTTTTTAGTACCGTCCACTTTTGCCTGCTTTTTAGTGGTGCCAATTTTCGTGGGGCAAGCGTGTGTCTACTTAATATAATTGATCGTTAGAGTGTTGCTACTTGAAAATCGATCCATGGATCAAATATACTAGGTCGATACACCTATCAGATGACGTGGAGTTTTCTAGCAAATGTTGCGGGCAAAAAGACCTTTGTCCTGCTATGAACATGTTTGAGTTTATGATGACAATGAAAAGTAGTTATAATCATAATTTTTATCAATATCACACCAGATTCCTTGCGCGGCAGGCAGAGGTACAGTGTTCCAACTTTCCTTACAGGCCTCTCTGGCTTCCTGCACTCTATAGCTATTATTTTATAATAATATGAATCATAGTAAGGCATATTATAATAATATGAATCATAGTAAGTCTTCGTAACTGGCGAGCGTGTATGAGACGAACTATGAAAGTGGAGGAAGCCTGTAAGGAAAGAACCTCTTGGAACTCTGGGCTCTCTGCCTACCCCGCAAGGGAACTGGTGTGATGGTATAGATAGATAGATAGTAAGGCATATTATGGTACATTCATATATTATGCATTTCTGAGTGATACATCTCTGATAACATCGCTCATTCCAGTGTGAAAGGATAAATACGTCAACACCAATTGTCGCGCGAGTGGGCAGCACCCAGTAACAAAATAGTTTAGACAAGTAAATATACCTACTCGTACGGCTTTAAATTACATCTCGATTTCCATTGACTACTATTTAAAGTGTCTAGTATTTTTTCCACTATTACATCATAATAGAAATCAATTTAACAGTTCACAAAAGTATTATTTGATGACTAAATAAAGAAACAGCTATAAAATTTTTGTCACCGTCGAACTTTTTGTTTCATTTGATCTACTTAATACAAAAATGTGCATTTGTTTTTTTTGTTTCTATCGATAAAAATAATGCATCATTGTTTATGGTTCACTGGCTATGTCATTCCGATTTCTTAATTTAAATTTACTTTTTCGAATCAAGGCTAATATTTTATAATGGCAGGTTTATTAGAGAACGTATTGGCGTTCTATTTTTAAAATTAACTTTTTTTAATAACCAAGGCCTATAGTTTGGTAGCAGTGGTAGTTTCATTTTAATTATATTTTTTTTAATCAATTAAGCACTCAGTTGATCGAAATAAGTAATTTATCAAATTTTTAGGGAATTTAACTATTTGGTTAAATACTACTCAAAGGTCTAAATTCCATTCGAGGTAGGCATTTTTAAAGATGGTACGAATGTCACTAACAAGATGTTAAGAAAACATCGTGCGGAATCTGCAATCTACATATTTAAGTGAATCTTAGAAATATTTAAAATTCCTATTATAATATCCTATACACATCTACTTACCGCTTTGGGGTAAACAGGCGAGTGATAATCCTCATATAAAGTAGATACATAATATTATTATGTTTAAAAGTTTAAACCAAAATAAATCCTGATTTCAAGTTTGGACCTAACTTGAATATTCGCTTAATGCATGATTGATCAAAAATGTTTATTATACAGATAAGTAATTGCTTGTTAACTTGTTAAACATTGTTAGGATAACAAGTTCTGACGCAAAACTTGTAAATCAGATTAAAAAGAAACGAAAAAGAAGTTTGTTTCGTAGCGAGGTCATGGTTGGTCAAATCAATGATAACAGGTGTCATAATTGCGGGGTAATTTTTAAACTCGCGAGTTATATTAATAAAAAAAATAATAGGTGGCGCTATATAAAAAAGTTATGTTCTTACATAAATTTTAAAATGATAATTTACATCATTTAGTTTTTTTTTTGCAAGAAGTTTGCAAGGATTCTTTTTCTAAATTATATCTAATATTTACACTGCCTTTACTCAGCGGGTCCACGGAATATAGAGTTATTGGGACAGTGATTATATACATGTAAAGGAACTGTGTCTGTACATTGGGTTAAAATAAGTATGATTTTCGATTTACTTGTTTAAAAAAATATGAATAAGTAATCTACGTGTCAACGGTAAGACTATACATGAATTTACTTTATGATTGAAGTCCCTAACTATATACATTAAGTAATTGACGAGCAGTAGGTATCTGTTCTGGTTTCGGACACACGTCATAAAGAGAAAGTTGTCACAATGAAAACATAAAAATTAAGTGCGAGTTGCTATGACAAAAAATGGTGTACGTTCTAGGCCTTGCTTAATAAAAGTGACAATTTCACAAATTTTTCTATAAAATAAGCTGCGACTTGGCAAATATATGAATTTGAAAAAAAACTTTACGACATCTAGATACATTTTGAAGCCGGTTTGCCATTTTAGCTCACCTATGTTCTATTGTCAAACGTACCCCGACTCGTTATTGTGATTGAATAAAAAAAAGACCTTCTTACAAGTTTTTATTTGACTTGAAATGTTCGTATGTCTGTCTGCCTGTCTTTCCGGTTCAAATTTTGTGATCGATTTTTCTAAAACTTGCAGCTATCCGATTGAGCTGACATTTGGCATACGCATGTAAGTCCGATGACAATGCAATAATATGGTACCATGGAGTATGAAGGTGGCCATAAGCACATGTGAAGATAGATAGGGTTCAGAGTTTTATGATGAAGCCGGAGGGTGGCCAACGGAAGTACCCAACCATTCAACATTACCCCGCCATGTTTGGGCTCATTGGATTTGTCTTGACGAGTTCTGTAAGTCCGGATTATGTCCAGGTTCTGATGATAGAGCAGGAAGTTGGCCAACGGCACTACCCAACTACTAAAATAACCCCACCGTGTTTGGGCTCATCGGAATTGCCTTGACAAGTTCTGTAGATGATGTGCGGGGTCTGATGATGGAGTTAGTGGGTGGCCAATGAAAATAACCAACTACTCAACATAACCAGATATGTTGGGGCTCGTTAAATTTGTCTTGACAAGTACCATAGTACTTGTCGGTCTCCGTTGTGTTTTTGGTATAAAAGCTTGTTTTTAAAAAGATCTTTTTGAAATAAAGATACCGTCACGCCTAAATTCCCCAAGCGGGGCTGGCAGAGATGTACTGTGTACACCTATTTTTCGCCAACGATGTAAGGTCCCATGTAATAGGGGGCGAGCCTATTGCTATTTTTTTAATTAAGATTTTTAAAAACAAGCTTTTATCGCAAGAACACTACGAAGATATCGTTTTAGGTTATTGCTTGGTTGAGGAGTTCATATGACTTGGAATTGGAGTGTACATAGTGCACTTTGTCATTCCCATTTAGGAAATATAGGCGTGTTGGTAAAACCATCACGCCTATTTTATAGTCGTGTTCACATTTCCACAGCAAATTGACGTTTACAGTGTGGTCAGCATCTGGCAGTTTTTAAATAGTCATAGGCCACAATTTGTTTTTTGTTGATAATAGAAATGCCACGTTGGTCTAGTAGGTCCTGGGTTCAAGTGTAGTTTTTCTAACGAAAACTTCCCAGTACAAATCCGGAGGCTGGAATTATGCCCGGTATATGGCAATAGGCTCTCCCCCTATTACATGGGACCTAACATCGTCGGTGAAACGTGGGTGTACCCAGTACACCTCTGCCACCCCCGCTTGGGGAATATAGGCGTGACGGTGTACATAATAGAAATAAAAATAAAATTAATCTTATACATCTAAAATGTATTTTTAATTCGTTTTTAATGTGTGTAAACACAGATGTAATAAAGACATCAATATTTTATTGAGAACTAGCTGTTTCCCGCAGCTGCGCACGTGTTTATTGTTATTGACATAGGTAGGTAGGTCTTTCCAAAATAGCATTACTCCAAGACCTAAGACACCTCCATTCTAAGTTTCGTATAATACGTACTTTCTTTTTGAGAAGGTACCAGTTTATCTATTTACTATAAAATAATTAGTAAAATGGCTTATTTAAACTCTTTCTATCTAATCTGCTCAAGATGATAAATCTAAGAATAATTACAACATTAAAAAAGGTACGTTGCGAGCTGATAACATTTAAAATAGTTACATTGCGAGCTAATTATGTAACAAAGGTTTGTCAGTACATTTCGTGTCAGTCTTCTCGTAAGAATACACGGTTCATAACGTCAAAATCATGTTTAGATATTTTAAATAAATAAATATACAGTGGTCGTGCCATTCATCGTTAGAGTTCTCTCCAGAAGAGACAATCCTGAATGCATTATCGGTTCATGCACGAAACCATGTTTGAGTGTTAAAATCAAACGTGTATGCACAATTTTAAGTGAGTGCTTTTAACCATCGAAGAGTTTCTTGTGAGGAGACGAACCTAAGAACAATATCAGTTCATGGAGGAATTCACTTGTAGGCAAAATCACACATTTTAACGTAACAAATTGCAGTTCGAGACTAATAAAGTTTTAGGGTTTATCCTGCCATTATCCCAGATTGGTTCTTGTTTACGGAATTAAATGTATTTATTATTTAAAGTTAGGATATAAGTTATTACCAGATTAAATTTCATTGAAATCCGTTCATTAGTTTTTGCGTGATTGAAACACAAAGAGACAGACAGATAGATTAAAATCCAATAAAAATATATCTTTTGGCCCCTATATCAATAAGAGCATGTTACACAATTAACATTAAAAAAAAATATTCAATGTACAGATTCGGCACGATTACAATTTTATTATATGTATCTATCTATATCATCAAGCCAGATTCCTTGCGAAGTAGGCAGAGAGTACTGAGTTTCAACAGGTTCTTTTCTTACAGACCTCTCTGGCTTCCTCCACTCTCATAGTTCGTCTCATACACGCTCGCCGGTTACGGATACTCTTGACTTGTCCTTCAAATAAGACACGGTCTTTTTGGTCATGCTAAGATAGTCTAGGTCTTCCCTGGTACCTACATCCTACCACTTTTGCATTATATATCTGTTTTGTCATTATTTCTTTTCACTATCTTTCTATATGCCCGAACCAACACAGCATACCCTTTCTTATCTTTACACCGATACTATATATAATACCTGCTCGATTTCTTACTACGCTGTTTCGAATACGGTCGGTCAGCTTGACTCCGCACATCTTCCGCAAAGCTCGCATTTCGACCGCATTTATCCTGCTTTCATCCTCCTTCTTACATCTATTATGTACGCCCAGCTGCGCCTTTGGGCTTTATTTATTTTATATTTATAACCTTTTGGCTTTATTTATATATTTATATATGTATAGAGATTTGTATTACTTAAACAATCTTATTTTTATTTTTTTTTATTAAATAATCTTAAGTCTAATTCTTACTAATTTACAAAATAAATTTCTCTACCTCATTATTTATTTTATAAATACACGTTGAGTAAGATTCAATCCTAATTTTATAAAAATAAATTTCATAAATGTCGATTGAATTATATTTTGCTACTTTTAACTGTATTTTTATTTATTTAAAATAGATGATAGTTAGTTTTTTTTTGATATATTACAGTACTCATATTTAAGTTGACTTTATTTAAATTAATTCAGTGTACAACTTAAAATAAATTTATAGTTATTAGTACAATCAAATTCGTTAACATATTGGAATATCGGTTTTTTGGAAATATTATTATTAGTTAGCTCTACACTAGTTGTCTTCAGGTGGCATTTTTTTTGTTTTGACATTTTCACCTGTCATGTTGTCCATGGATTTGTGAACACGATTTTACATGTTTGTCAACACAACTCAATCGTGCCGCTGATAAAAAAAAAAAAAAATATTTTCGTTTATGATTGCATTAAATGTTACTCTAGATCCTTGAATTACAAAACATTATACTTCTTAACCCAAAAACAGCCGCTTTTAAGTTTCTAATTGTAACAGCTATTAGCAAATAATTGCAGAGTTCAGATTAATTTTATACTGTAACAATTGAAATATTGCGACAATACCTACGCTACTGTGCGAATGCAAAATTATTTTATAATCTTTGATTAAACCTTTAAGGACCTCTAAACTTAATGAAAAAAATTAAAAGCTTGTGCTAAACGAACACCGTTTAAGCAACTTTATTATTTAATAGAAGATTATTTAAGAGATAAAAATATTCGGATAGATGCTATTCCAGCTACACTTGAATGGTGATAACTTGTTCAACTGTTATTAGTTAACATTCCCTCTCTTCCTTCTATTAATTTAGTATATTGTCATTTTTTTTGTTTCCTTTCTTGTAAACATGTCTACATGGTTCCTTCACCATGTAGCCATTCTTATGGACAGTATAATTGGCTTAATTTAACTTCGACCGACCTGATGATCAACCTTTATTGTTCTTATACCCTACAACAAAATGTAGATGAAAAGTATGTAAAATATTTATTTTAAAGTAGTTACCGTGGAGCTTTGTGCTCTTATTCTCCACAGGAATGACATTCTGAAGTGGTGGTGGTACGGTCCCACAAGGTGCTTTTGGCCCGCAAAACATCAGAACTAAAGCTGTCATTAAGTGAAATGTCACTTCATGACAGTCGCAGAGGGCCGTTTGCTATGAAATTTACCCAAGATCTTTTTTAATTAGCACCGCGTGGACCGACCTATTGAAATGTTTCGCTGGAAGTAGGAAAATTTCACTAAATGTCAACCCTAATTTCACACCAACTCCCTGTCATCTAAGAGCCAGAAGATCCCTAAAGCATTAAAGTCTTTGTTATTTTTTTGACGATTCATAAATACTATAATGGTTTCCATGTATCAAAAATATTCTGATTCATATTCTTGACATGACGGGCGGCTGGATCCAGTAGTTATGAGTTTAAGCTGCTCGAGAGGGCCTTTAGCTATTATACTTGGTAAAGTTTCTATACCTCTATCCATCTACTATATCATCACATCAGATTTCTTGCGGGATAGGTAGAGAAAACACAGTTCTAACAGGTTCTTTCTTTACAGACCTTTCTGGCTTCCTACTTTCATAGTTTGTCTCATACACGTTCACCGGTTACGGATACTCTTGACTTACCCTGCAGATAAGATACGGCTCAGATTAAATACTAAGGTCCGTATTATAATATCAGCCTATACTGCCCACTGCTGGACAAAGGCCTTCTCTCACAAATCGAGGTGAGAGAGGTCAGGTCTTACTCCACCATGCGGACCCAGTGCGGATTGGTGGAGGCAGGTTTGTGGCCACCTGCTGTTGGAACTTATCAAGCCGCCTTTAAGGCCTCCAACTCGGCTTAACGACTAACACATTAAGATGTAGCCGGGACCAACGGCTTAACGTGCCTTCCGAAGCACGGAGACGCTCGAATATGAAAATGCCACAAACGGTCACCCATCTCAAGACGACCGAGTCGAACGCTGCTTAACCTTGGTGAACGGTAAGAACACCGCGGTCGCACAGCGCTACGAGCGCCTCAGGTCCGTATTATAGAGCGAAAATCAGTCTTGAATCTAGTTTTAAAACTAACGTTTAAGCACAATAAGCAGTTTTTAATACTAGGTTCTGTAATACGGGCCTTAGTCCTATAAAAAATACTGAATGGCTTCAGTTTAATAAATGCCGGATATGCAAACATGTTTGTGGTTTTACTAATACTGAGTTGCAGTTAGCTCACTATTAAAACTACATTATATCCCTGCTTCGCTAACAAACCCCGTATCAGCCGCTACCACCGTCCGCGGCATGTTATCACCGACCCTCCCGATGCCCTTACATCCCTTCTTTCGGATACAGATACCGCACACAGGATCAGACACCGACCTCGCCGGCGAGGTCGAAGAATCCCTTGCCCGCCGGCCGGTGCAGAGCACCACGGCGAGATACCGAGTATACGCCCTCCCCTATAGCGACTGCCCAAGCCGAGGTCGTTCCTCCTTGAGGCGCCCTTGAGCTAGTTGCCCCCTTGCCCTTCTGGCTCGAGCGTAGTAAAGGCCCCGCAGCCAACAGCATAGATTATTCACACGCACACACACACACGCTAACATGGCTAAGTCCATCACGTTTTTTAAAGTTTATAGGTTATTTGACATATATTAAACTAAGAAGATGGGTTAAAATTAATAATATGATAATATCACGTATGGAAACTCATCATTGTAGGAAGTATTTTAATAGTCTAATTAGTTTTTATGAAATTACTCAAAGTTATGTAAATTGGACTTTTCCGCGTTTGTTATTAGGCCCCTGATATAAAGTGGCATTATCACTAATGAATTCATGATTGGAATGTATAAGTTATTCTAATTTTGTTCTTCTTTAAGTTATGGCTTCACACTAAATATAAGTGTATTTTGGCAGTGTCCAGTGAGATATATAATCGTGTTTGTTTAAATTAATTCGGCTCCCCGATGAACTTGATGACAACGATGATAATGTAATTAATGAAGTACCCCACCCTGGATAGTAAAGCGGTGGATACTTTACATACCAATTGCAACGGCCGTTTTGAGGGAAGTCGAAAAGGCACATTTTATCACTTTGTTACAATTTCCTTCACTCATGCACGTATAAGAACACATGATGGTTAATATTCCACCAACATTACACATAATTAGTCGAAATAGCTCAAGTTTTGGAAATTAAAACAAATTGACAACATCACTCTTCGACTTCCCGCCAAAACTCTCCTAATTTTGTTTTGTGCATTGATTTTTTTTAAGTGTAGCCTCGCACTAGGATTTATTCCTGTGTTATAGGTGCGTTTACAAACATGAAGCTTCACATACATAAATACCCAGTCCGAAACAAATAATTGTGGGCCACACAAAAATTTGTCCCATGCGGGGATCGAACCCGCGACTATTGGATCCAGTGGGCGGAACGACTTAAGCTCTTAACCACTGTGTCCAATCGTCTTTCAGATCTATTTAATAATTGCTAATACATGTAATAATAGATAAGCGATTATCGGCATAAACTGTCCCACTGCTGGGCGAAGGCTTTCCTCACAAATCGAGGAGAGAGAGATCATTCTCCACCACGCGGACCCCGAACGGATTCCTCGAGGTAGGTTTGTGGCCAGCTGCTGTTGGAAAACAAGCCGATCAAGCTTCCGATTTCGCTTAAGGACTATTACATTAAGTAGTAACCGACATCAGGGAAATGTGGCCCAAGTCTGCTATTTTATACGTATTTCGTAATTATGGCATGCTACAGCAATTGTTCAATTACAATAAGCTATTTGACAACATTAAAAATAAAGTATAAATTGTGGTCATCCTAATAGATAATAGGGTAAAAACATATTTCACTTCATTAAAAATAAAAAAAAATGTGTATTTTTTGCAAATCACACGAAATAAAAACATAATAATTTAAGAAATTTCACTGTGACAGGAACGCCCTCTGATTGCTTGTAACTCTAGTGACGTCACACGATAGTAAACGTAGCTTCATCGACTGATTATAGTTTGCGTTTTATTTTTTCTGGGTGTTATATTCGATCTTTAGAGTTATTTCTAAAACAGTTTTCTGATAACTTTGGATAAATCGACTAGTGGCATAAATATTCGTTTTGAACTTATAAATGGAGACAAATTTTATGTGAGCTGATAACAACAACTGCCAAAGTTTGACGCATTTATGGTTAAGAATAACGCTGACTACTATGCTGCGGAATTTAAAAATGTAAAAACAGCAGTGTAAGAATTCTTCCTTTCCAATTAAGGTATATTATGAGGTAAAGTATTAAAGATGTTATTTCGTTTTATAAAAACCGACATTTTTAGCTACTATCAAGTATATGTAAAGTTAACTAGTGATCCTTACACATTAAAACATTTAAATGTGATAAAATGCTGTTTTGGTCGCTTCAAGCTAATTATAATGTCATTTTACACTTTTTGGGATTCGTTGGAACAGAAACAGTTTGTGTATACTATTAATAGACGTATTTGTACATTGTGGCATCGAAACACCATTATATCCAATGAGTACGAAGAAAAATTATGAAATTCACTTCAGCTACACTGTTTTAAGGTACCTAATTAACTTGTTTAAGAGCGTTTGACGTCACACATGTCATGGAACCGGCGCCATTACAGAAACAGCGTTTTTGGCGCGTATTTAAATGTTTAAACTTTATCATTGACTTTTATTGATATTAAAGTAGATTTCACGGAAATATTAATGTAGTGTGCTTCTAACGTAATATAGAATAATTTTAAAACGGTTTTCCAGAAACGATAAGAATTTTGAAAGGCACTATATGAATTGAAAAGCATTGAAGTAGAACATTGAAACCTGTCAAAAGTAGCAATTATGATGTCAATGATCAACATTTATTAAAATGGCAACAGTGGACTTGGGGGCCCTGTACTTGTTTCATCTGGTCCTTTAATTCCTGGTCTTTGTGTGTATAGATGACAGAAAAATAGAAAAAAAAACAAATATGATTGCCACAATATGTTTGTATTGATTACGTTGGGCGTTTTTGTCGAAACCGTTTTTGCTTCCGAGTCGTTTCCGAGTACATATTTTTTATTATTACCATTTTTAGTAATAATAAAACAGGATTTTTTTGTGTTTCAAATACAACAATGAGTATAATAATGAAATGAACGAACTTTGATTTGTGAAATACTGTTTAGTTTTTGGTAAAAAACAGGTATTTAAAAAATAAACCAACTATGATGTCATATTATTGGAAACATCTTAGGTTGAAAACCCATGTGCGTGGTGGGACTGGCGTCACCAGTTGCGGGTTAAAAAAAGGTCGTTTAAAAAGTCACTCCTTATTTTAGAAATCACAAATAACGAGTTATCTTTTTTAAATTGATCATGGTTCCTAACATGATGTGATCTTATTCTCTATACTGGGACCTAGTATTTAAGATAAACAATCTGTGATCAATTTATTCTTAGCCTACAAAGGGCCGTAGATAAATACTTTAACCTAGACATATTTGATTTAAGGACAGTTCCACATGGATATGTATAGAATGTTGCTACGCAAGATATATGTGACTGATATTTTCCATATAAACGCATATTTTTCTCTGTTCAGTACCTGAATAGTTCCATTTAGAGATTCTTGGGCCGCTTTGTCCTATAGTCGCGGGTTTGATTAGAGTACGAGACAAATCTTTCTGTGATCCACAAATGTGTATGTGAATTTTATGTTTTTAAACGCATTACCGACACAGGAAATTATTAGTGTGGGGCTTCATTTTAAAAAAAAGAAAAATTGGATGAACAATGTATATTTAACTATAGATGAGCGAATAAAGTTTAAAAACATCGATATTTATCGTATAGATATTTTTAAAATGGTATTGTAAAAAATATTGATATTTTGATACGATATTTTTGTCCAAATCGTGGTTACCTAAAAAAGGTTGAATCAGTCGGATACATGCGACTCATGTATCGGGCTATAAAAAATATCTAATTTCATACGATATTGATACATCTGATCGATATTCAGAATACCACCGATATATCGATATTTTTCTACCTAAGCCTACATTTAATATAGATTAAACACCTGATACCATAATTATAGAAGTAGGTATAGTCCATGAGTACATAAAAATTAGAAACCACGTTTCATTATTACACACGCGTTATGTTAACATTGCACTTGCAGTTAAACAAGTATCCATAATTCAGTAAACAACAGACAATCAAACGGCATTCAATGCGATCTTAATTGCGTAAAAACTGCAGATAACACCGACAAAAATGTTGTAAGTACCGCGAAATAGAATCTTAAAGCAATTTGAACTCTAATTATAAGTAATAGGTGTGATATTTGTGAGTCGATTTCTCGCATCGTGACATGACTTTGGTAGGCATAAAGCCGAGTGGTTTTTAGTTTTAAACGAACTGTCAGTTGGATCCGACCATAGTGATTATTTATTTTTAAAATAAAATTTTTACAGAGTAATTTTAAATCATAAAGAATATTTTATTCGAGAATGCGAAACAGATAAAAGAATATCTTTTCTTTTTGTTTTATTTTGTTTTTAAATAATGTTTTATTCATGGTGTTTTTATTTATTGTGCGTTTCTTTTACGAATGTGTGTGCGAATGTTTTACCGGAAAATGATTTATATCGGTTGGATATAGTGCATTATAATGATTTTCATGATAGGTAAGGTATTTTCGTTATTTGATTTTTAATATATTTCCAGTTTTTGAGTGCAGTTGGACGGTTAGTTCTATCAATTATGGCGGGGTGTATTTGGCGATTAATCGAAAAGTGATGTCGTAAATTTGTTTTAATTTCCAAAACTTGTGTTATTTCGAATTATAATGTGTAATGTTGCCATTACCAAAAAAATATGGCAGGAAACTGACATTTCAAGCGATTTGTTTTCACTATGATTTTCGCTGCTAAACTGGCACTTGAGAATTATGTTTTTAGATTATCGCTATTAATTTTTTGTCTGAATATTGAATAAGTATATAAGATCTAAAGACAAATATTTATCTGTCACGTTAATCTAGCGGCTCGTAGCTGACGATCATGAGGCCGTAGGCACTAGAAAGTGTTATTGTTAACATATATTTCTTATTAACAGTTCAGTAATACCTGGGCTGGAAGCTACCTAGTGCTGATATGTGGACGTATGGAACACGTGTTCTAAAGGTTTCTTCTTTTAATCTTAGTTGAAAAACAGCACTGAACCTTAATTTAGTATAAGTAATACCGGGTTACTGAGGCAGCCATTTACTTTATATATAAAAGAGAGACATGGATAAAGAAATAGGTAGGTACTATAAAATTTATTTCTGAGAGCTTAAGCCTCTCCAACTGTGTCTAATAGTTGCTGGTTCGATTCCCGCACGGAACAAATCGTGTGATCCACTATTACTTGGCCCGGTCTAGGTATTTGTGTATGTGAATAATGTTTGTAAACGCACCCACGACACAGGAATAAATCCTAAGGCTACGTTTAAAAAAAACAGGAAGCTACATTACTCAGAAGTTATAAAGGGGCCTTTTTGGCGGCAAATCGAAGAGTGATGTTGTCAATTTGTTTTAATTTCCAAAACTTGTGTTATTTTGAATTATACTGTGTAATGTTGGTGGAATATTAACCATTATGTATTCCTATATGTGCATGAGTGAAGGTAATTGTAACAAAGTGATAAAACGTGCCTTTTCGATTCCCCTCAAAACAGCCGTCGCAATTGGTATGTAAAGTATCCAACACTTTACTATCCAGGGTTGGGCATCAAGTTCATTAGGGAATTGAATTAATTTAGAAATTAATAATCGTAAACTTTGTACAGTGGCATAATGTAAACGCAATTGCCACGAAAGAAAGAAAAAACGAAAGAAAAAAAGTTATATAGGCTATTTTGTATTTTAGTAATAATAAATGAAGGCGTATGCAGCCTTATATAACAGCTAGTAATAAATTTAAAATATAATTAATTTTAAAAATACAGACAATAATTTACATAATTTCCTTTAAATTACTTAAGTATTTACTTCGCAATATTATATTACCAAACTAAGTTCTAATAAACTAGCTTTTACTCGCGATTTCGTCTGCGTTATTTTTTTCTTCTTCTTCTTCAAGTGCCTCTCCATTACTGGAGGTTGGCCGTCAGCTTTGGGTATGTTTTTTTCTTGAGCCATACGGAACCACTGCTCAACGCGGGCAATTCCGGTCCACTCCCTAATGTTCCGCAGCCATGATTTCTTCCGTCGTCGAACGCGTCTTTTGCCCTCAATTTTGCCTATCTTCATAAATTGAAGCAGGTGATATCTATCGTTGTGCAGCACGTTATGGCTGTTTTGTTAGATATTGTCTAATCCCAGGATACCTTTTTATTTCATGTCAAATTTTATTAAAATCCTTTGTGTAGTTTAGGTGTAAAAGATAATGAATAGAGTTAATTTCACATTTATAATATAAATATAAATAAGAAAGAAAGAAAGAAAAGACATTTATTCAACCACAATCACATAGCAATTGAGATACTAAAATTAATAACGAAAATAATAACAAAGAGAAAAAAACTAGCCAAAACATTTACAGACACCATAGGGTTGTGTGGGGTTGAATAGGATACTGCCTCAGCATATTGCTACACCATAACGATGGATCATGGTGTAGCGCTGGTATTCTGGCAGCACCAATAAGGGTGACGTCAGAGATGCCAACTTGGAATTAAGGGGAATAAATAACAATATACTTATATAAATATCCGTATAGACTTATATTACGTATTTAAATATCTATCAACCACCCACCACAAATAAAAAATGAGCCCATATAATCCGAACACCAGGAAGGACCTTCAGCTACACATCGGTCTATATTGTCCTCTACTGGGCAAAGGCCATGACTCACTAATAAAGGTGATAGATAATAAATCTACTACTACTAAATCACACTATATCGTCCCATCGCTGCACAAAGACCTCTCAAATCGAGGTAAGAGAGATTAGGTCAAACGCGCGAACTCAGTGCGGAGTAGTACCATTCAAATCTCGGTCTCGAAACTATCCGCGGCTTTATTAAAATGGAAACCAATATTTCGCGAACGCGTCCAATCATAGGAATCCGCTAATCGTAGTCGCCGCCGACTATTTCGTGATTGCTACGCGCTTAATTCTCGGCTAGATCAACTAGAGTACCTAATAAACACACACACACCGTCACGCCTATATTCCCCAAGCGGGGGTGGCAGAGGAGTACTTAGTACACCCACGTTTCGTCGTCGATGTTAGGTCCCATGTTATAGGGAGCGAGCCTATTGCCATATACCGGCCACAACTCCAGACTCAGGACTCATACTGGGAATTTTTCGTTAGAAAAACTACATTTGTCCGACCTAGGATTTGAACGCGGCGCTTTGCCAGTAGACCAACGAGGCAGTCTTCCTACCTACTAAATTAAGGTAATAACAATTGAAGGCAATTAAAAATATTATTATTAATCGAAATACGTAATTCCGTAAATACATATCCATAAAACAAGTAATACCTAATATTATTCAATAATTATCATATTAATTAATAATAATCATCGTATATTTTCCCACGGCAATCGTAATTTCCGTATACCAATAACGTTAATTACACATGTATTTATGCAATTAAAGATAATCTATTTCACGGACGTGGCTTTCACGAAGTTGTAATAATGTTTCATCAACCAACACACACGCAAACACAAAAATATACAGCAAGTAATCTAATCATAACACTTCCTATTTTAAATAAAGTAGATTTAATTTTTATTATATTATTTTTTTATATAAAAATGTTGCCTAACACTATTAACAAATCATGTATCGCGTGGAGACGAATTGTACCACTAATAGGAAAGTTGAATTTTTTTTTTTTTGTGTTTGGTTTTATTTTAGTAGATGGAAAAAAATTACAGTTTGTAAGTGGACGTCCACAGGGTTTATACGGTTTATACCATAGACGTTTAAGAAGACGGACGGAGTTTTGGCGGGAAATCGAAGAGTGATGTTGTCAATTTATTTTAATTTCCAAAACTTGTGTTATTTCGAATTATAATGTGTAATGTTGGTGGAATATTAACCATTATATATTCCTATATGTGCGTGAGTGAAGGTAATTGTAACAAAGTGATAAAACGTGCCTTTTCGATTTCCCTCAAAACGGCCATCCATATCAAGGGTGTATCACTTTATCAATTTCATTATCATCTTTGTCATCAAGTTCATTGGGGAGTTCTTCTTCTTCTTCAATTTATGGCTTCACACTAATTATAAGTGTATTTTGCCAGTGTCCAGTGAGATATATAATCGTGTTTGTTTAAATTAATTCGACTCCCCGATGAATTTGATGACAGCGATGATAATGAAATTAATGAAGTACCCCACCCTGGATAGTAAAGCGGTGGATACTTTACATACCAATTGCAACGGCCGTTTTGAGGGAAGTCGAAAAGGCATGTTTTATCACTTTGTTACAATTACCTTCACTCATGCACATATAAGAACACATAATGATTAATATTCCACCAACATTACATATTATTAGTCGAAATAACACAAGTTTTGGAAATTAAAATAAATTGACAACATCACTGTTGTACGGACACTCTCTACTTGTCCTTCAGATAAGACATGATCTATTTGAGTTTGATCTAAGTATTATAGTCGTATTTGGTATTCATACTCATATTTTCGACAATTAAGAGTGCGATGTGGTTGGTGATTGGTCAAACGCGGACGTGCCAACACTTTTGCGCTGAAGGTCACTATTCGGAAGTACGGATTTTCTGTGGTGTTATTTATTTGTTGTGAATACAACGTGAGAACGTTGTAAAGAAGGCATCAAGATTATTGGGTTTTGTTATTCGCAACTGCAAAGACTTTCGAAAACCGTCTACAAAAATTCAACTTTACAACACTCTTGTTCGAAGCGGGCTGGAATATGGCAGTACAGTATGGCGTCCTCACTTTGCCACTCATTCCCTAAGAATAGAACGGATTCAAAAACGGTTCCTTTACCATCTAACGTTTGCCATTGGTAAAGCCAAACAAATAAAATCATACACGAATAGACTAGAATACTTTAAGATCAGCCCGTTATCTAAACGCAGAGATTATCTAGACCTAAAATTTCTATACAAGCTTATGCATAATAAAATTGACGCACCAATACTACTTAGTCTATTCAACTTTAGAATCCCAGCTAGATACCCGCGAGGCGTAATCACTCCGCTTGTTCCGCCCTTTCGACGTACCGTCCTAGGGAGCAATTCACCAATTCCCAGAATCTGCCGACTTTACAATAGCGTCAGCTCATCATGCGACATACATCACCAGTCCTTGGTTCAATTTTGTGAGTGTATCAATTATACTTTTGAACCTGAACGCATGGACAGCACTCATGGTGGCTCCCATGGTATAAGTTAGGTATTTGATTTATTGTTATATCCTGTATTTACTTGGTTATGTCATTGAAAGTTTAGTTTGAAGTTTAGTTTTAAGTATTTTTGTGTCGTTTTTCTATTTTTATTGCAATTTACACTTCTTTTAATGCATGCGGTGTTCGCCTTTGAAAGGTTGCACATCATGTTATAACTTTAACTAGTTTGTTTGAATAAATGTACTGTTGTAGTAACCAATGGTGGACCTAAATAAATAAATAAATAAATAAACGTTCAAAGCCACGAAAGCGTCTGCCTTGGATCAATTAGTTCCGCACGAACGCGCTCTGTGCGCGATCGTACTTGCATTCAGAAAGCGAGATAAATGGCATGTCTTGCTCTCGCCGTGTCGATACTACCAGTCAGAAGGCTTAGCACGAAAATATTGATGTCAGCATGCCGTCATACTAACCGTTTATGAGTAAGCGTGCTGTCACGTTCTCGTTTATTTAGTAAATTTGTAGCGTGACAAGGATGGCATGTCAACCCGATAACGTTAATCTTTTCGAGCTAACGTTCTTCTATTGGCAACATGTTTGATAATGTAACATATGGTAGTAGTTAGTTTAATAATGTGTAAATATATTTTTTAAAGTCTGCTTATTTACCATACCCAAAAAGACGTATGTATTTTTAAAAGTCGAATTTTATATCAAAACATACCGTTCTTAAAAATTGTATGTATATTTAAAAAGTCGTAGGTATGTATTTTTTGGTATTATAATGACATCATATTATTTATTTTTCTACGCGTGCAATTGCTTAAAAAATATAATGTAAGTAATGAAAATTGAATTTTGAAAGGCCCGTCAAAATTGATTTATCAACAGATAAAAATCTAAAAATTTATTTCAATTTACGAGTTTAGTATTTTAGTCTGAATATTGTTTCTCTTAAAAATATATATATCGAGTGTGTGTGTGTGTGAGTGTGTGTGTGTGAGTGTGTGTGTGTGTGTGTGTGTGAGTGTGTGTGTGTGTGTGAGTGTGTGTGTGTGTGAGTGTGTGTGTGTGTGTGTGAGTGTGTGAGTGTGAGAGAGAGTGTGTGTGTGTGTGTGAATGTTCTACGCTGTTGGCCGCGGGGTCTTTACAGCTTCACCGGACAAGAGGGCGAGCGTGCAACCACTACGCTCGAGCCAGAAGGGCAAGGGTGCTTCAAGGAGGAACGGCCTCGGCTTGGGCAGTCGCTATGGGAGAGGGCGTATACTAGGTGTCTCGCCGTGGTGCTCTGTACCTGTTAAGGGATTTTTCGAGCTTGCCGGCGAGGTCGGTGTCTGATCCTGTGTGCAGTATCTGTATCCGAAAGAAGGGATGTAAGGGCATCGAGAGGGTCGGTGAGAACATGCCGCGGACGGCGGCAGCGGCTGATAGGAGGAGAATTATACCCGGTTTATACACTGCTACTGCCGCCACTTCCCGTCTAGAACAATGAGTAGTACCGTGGCACCGTCGACCCTTTACATACTCTTACCGTATTTCAAGCATCGCTCTGTGTTTCTCTTATGTTTGTAATAACTCCCGACATCAGAGTTTCTTTTCGCCGAAATTGTATTTTTTTCATTAAAATATCCTCAAAGCAATTTTAATTGCAAATTTAACATGGTTATTCTTCAGATCGTAAGTTTTTTCCAAAATTCTTTTTTTCCCTATAATTGCAAAAATAATTCTAAGCCGGCCAGACTGAGTGGGCGTGTCCTGTCAGTTTTTTGACTACCGCTCAAATAACCGCCAACGAAGGGAGCGTAAAGCAGGTATAGTGTGGGAAGGGAAGTTTCGTTTAAGGTACAGCCAAACGATATCATCCAGCCACTTCAGGATGGCGTGCACGGTGGCGAACAGCTCCTGCAGTAATATTTGTATGGAAATCTTCACGCCAACGCGTCCTGCGCTCTGCACGCGCTATCTCCTATCGCGCTATCCTCATCTATATGCACACCATTGTAAAAACCCCACAGTTAACACCTGCAATTGTCCTACTATCCAAAACACCAACCATATAAAATACCTCGGAGTTATTATCGACGATACACTCTCCTTTAACCAACACATTGAATGTTTAGTCAGAAGAGTCCGTAAATTAATATATGTATTCAAAATACTCAGAAAAATTGCTAATTCAAAACTAGTGACACAAGTATACTTAACCCTATGTCAGTCCATAATCCAGTACTGTATCACCTCATGGGGAGGAGCCCTAAAAACTGTTTTGCTGCCCCTGAAACGTGCCCAAAGAGCAGTTCGAAAAGTTGCCAATTTCCATCCTTTTCGCTTTCCCACTATCCTGTTATATAAGTCCTGCAAGGTGTTAACAGTCCGCCAACTCTTTATAATGCACCTACTATTAAAACAACACAAAACACTCGCTTATACATCTGAAATTACCATTAATAAGAGACGTAAAGATATAGTCTGCCTTTCAAATTCATCTTCAAAACATATATATGTGGGGTCGCGAGATTGATATAAAACAATTATCCAACTAAATCTTTATTTTGAACAAAGTCCTGCGTCTTTTTTCTTTTGACAACCTCTTGACCATCTCTTATTTTAACGTACGTCATTCTAAACTGACATTAACTGTTGCTATCATTAAAATCTTAAGAAATACTAGACATAAAAATTTAAATTAAAACAACTTATTCCCACATATATACTAACAGATTTTTCACTTGTCTAGGACCTTTTCTGTAAAATAGAATAAATAAAGCACTAAATATATACAAATTAAATTATTTTAGCTATAAACAAATGCTATATAACTATTTACAAAGAATGTCCTACGAACAGACGGAACAATTACTAGCAATATGTAGATAACATATTTTCTCATAGCATATCATAACTTTAATTTTATTATAAAAGTAGAATAAAACATATGTTATTAGTTAAGCTACTTTCTAATCAAATAAGCTATATTATTGTAATTTAAATTATTAGATTTACGATGCTTTAGCATTAATCATGCCTGAAACACAGGTCTCGACCTAGTTCAGGCAAACCGGTAAATATACCTACTTAAATATAAGTTCGAATAAGATTGTAACATGTACTGATCTCTTAAATGAATAAATTATTATTATTATTATTATCTGGGCGGCGTCTACACGTGTAATCATAGGGAGGGATCGTGATCGCCGCCCGGGACACCAACGCAGACGCGGCTGAATGCGTTGGTTTGGCTGTATCTTTGGCCAGTTTATACGACTAAACTTCCCTCACTTCGCACTGAAGTGGGCAGTCTGTAAATCGAGTAGTACACTAGGATCTTAACTTCTCGATTAAACGTCGGCGTTCATTGTACACCTCTGCCGCGCCCGCTTGAATAATATAGATGTGAATGTTTTTTCGTAAGGATATTACCAAAATATTGTGATGTTGGAAATAGAGCGAACATTTCAACGAGCGAATTTCAGTATAAATGAAGGTCAAATGGTGTGCCTAACATCCGTTATTACACATTTGAGGTTATTTAAGTATGTTATAGCATGTTGATTCACGATACTCTGTTTATTCTTGCGTGGGTAATGTTTTTTTAAATACAAACTAGAAATTATTCCTACGTCGTGGGTGCGAATACAAAATTAAATTCACATACACAAACACTCAGACAGAAACAAATATTTGTGGGTCACACGAAGATTTGTCCCTTGCGGTGACCGAACCTACGACTACTCGATCCAGTGGCGGGGCGGCTTAAGTTCTTAATCACTGTACCATGCGGTCCGTCAGTTTTCTAAAATTAAGACTATTGGGATATTAACGAATGAACAAAAAGAATGAATTTATTCATTTTTATCTGCTCAACTGTATTAAAAGCAACGTAAAAAAAATGTACAGACCAATACAAGTGCACTTACAAACGTCAAAATTATTAAATTTCTAAATCTACCACCGGATCTGACCGCGGCCTCCACTGAGAAGATCCAGTGAGAAACTCAGCGGGCTAGTCTTTCTGACTATATTATATTTTTTTTTTTCAAAAGTTGTGGTCATTAACCTTCACGCTATATTTCTTCTTCTTCTTCAAGTTATGGCTTCATACTAGTTTTAAGTATATTTTGCCAGTGTCCTGTGAGATATATAATCGTGTTTGTTTAAATTAATTCGACTCCCCGATGAACTTGATGACAACAATGATTATGAAATTAATGAAGTACCCCACCCTGGATAGTCAAGCGGTGGATACTTTACATACCAATTGCAACGGCCGTTTTGAGGGAAGTCGAAAAGGCACGTTTTATCACTATATGTACAGTGAGTGTTCAATTACCTTCACTCATGCACATATAAGAACACATAATGGTTAATATTCCACCAACATTACACATTATTAGTCGAAATAACACAAGTTTAGGAAACTAAAACAAATTGACAACTTCACTCTTCGACTTCCCGCCAAAACCTCTCCCGCTATATTATTTGTTTGTAAAATTAGCCACTAAAGAAAAAACACAGACATTTACATGCTTATTAGTAATAACATCTTGAAAACGACTTCTGTTAACCATGAAAAATAATGTCTTCTCTGAGAATTATAAAAAAAATAAGCAAAAAACTCAATTGTTAAAACAGACTTCAAAAAACAGAAAAATAACATACCTAAGCTGTTGACTACAAAGTAAAAAATAAATATTTTATACAGCAATTTAACACTTATTTCTTGTTTTGTTTAATGAAATTAGGAAATCATCGTTTATTATTTAATTATTAATTGTTTTATAATTTTAAAGTCGGTGCCAAGTACCTTGTAATTGCACAGCAAGTTTTTAAACAACTTGGCGATCATTGCCAATTAAAAACTAATTTGTGATGCATGCAATGTAAATCGCTATAACTTGTAATTAAAGTTGAACGCTTAATCACGTAATTTAGTCAAAGTTTGATAACTTAACCTGGCAACAAAGCGACCTTTCAACCAACTTGGCATACCACTGCAAATATAGGATGCATAGTGTCTGACCGAACCACGCATACTTTTTCCCGAACCACGTTTCAGTTTCGGCAAGTTTTAGAGCTAATAATAATAATTTCGGTTTCGGCTGAGAACCTGCCGAAACTACGACCGAAACGGAAACTACGTCTGACTGCTCATACGCTTTCCCCACGCTCGTGCTTTTTTGTGGTTTACGGTCAACAATTTGTCGACAATTTTTTATCAAAACTTTAAAAAAATATACAAAATCAAAATGTTGAAGATAGCAAACAGATAAGAGCATTTTAAACGCCCGCCATTTTGGCGCGCTTGGCGTGACGTCAAAATCTATTATAACAATCAATTAGTGAACAGCTGTAGAAGTATTTTATTCTTTTATTTATTTTTATTTTGTATTTTGCGACTATTATACAATGGAACAACACTGTGTTGTGCCTAGGTGTAAATTTACAATAAGAAATGCACCCGATAGGTGCGGACATAAGGAGAAAGTGGTGTAAAATCAGAAAAAGCGACATGGTATCTCCATCAACTTGTTTATATTGCTGTGAAGATCACTTTAACGTAAGAATTAACTTAAATAATTTAAACTAAAATTTTGTCTTTGTGTAAATCGACAACAAAAAATAACAATAAAACTAACTCAATAGCAAACATCCAACAAATATGCACTTGTTAACATTTGTATTGTAGAATTTGACGTCATATTCGATCTGGTGGCGTTCCCGCTACTTTGAATTTCCCTCTCATTTTTTGTACTCTATTTTCTTAATAAAAAAGTAATGTTATTAAAAAAATATTGGTATAGACATTATTCTAATGCGATAAAGTTTGTAAAAAAAATATTTGACCCTTATTAGAATTACACGCATATTCCCTATTATCTAATGACCTTTATTCCTTCCTAGATTTGAAGAAACCTCAGTAACTTATCCGATATGCAAGACTAACGACACAAACTGCCTTGGAGGCTTCGCCAGGCTCTACCAGGAGATCCAGGAGTTGCTGAAGGAGAAACCTAGTGCTCTACTCTTGAATGCTGGAGACACCTTCCAGGGGACGTACTGGTACACACTCCTGAAGTGGAATGTGACTCAACGGTTCATTAATATGCTTCCAAATGATGCTCATGTAAGATTTCATATCATCTATGTATCTCTATCTTTATCATCACACCTGATTCCTTGCGGCGTAAGCAGAGAGTACAGAATTCCAACAGGTTCTTCACTTGCACTTCACTTGACTGCCTCGTTGGTCTGGTGGCAAAGCGCATCGCTTTGTGTATCACGAGGTCCTGGGTTCAAATCCTAGGTCGGACAAATGTAGTTTTTCTAACGAAAAATTCCCAGTATGAGGCCGGAGTCTGGAATTGTGCCTGGTATATGGCAATAGGCTCGCCCCCTATTACATGGGACCTAACATCGTCGGCGAAACTTGGGTGTACTCAGTACACCTCTGCCACCCCCTTTAGGGAATATAGGCGTGACGGTGTGTTCTTCACTTACAGCCCTCTGTGGTTTACTCCACTTTCTTTTTTTTTTTCTTTTAAAGTCGTAGCCCCACACTATGATTTATTCCTGTGTCGTGGGAGCGTTTACAAACATGAACATTCACATACACAAATACCCAGACCGAAACAAATAATTGTGGGTCACACAAAGATTTATACCGTGCAGGAATCGAACCCGCGCCTATTAGACGCAATGGGTGGAGCGGCTTAAACTCTTAACCACTGCGCTAAATCGTCCGTCGTTCGTCTCATACAAACTCTGCAAGGAGGTCTGTAAGGAAAGAACCTGTTGGAAATTTTTACTCTTTGCCTTCCTGCAAGGGATTTGGCCTGGTGATATAGATATAATTTTTTTTATAAGATATTTGAAAAGTGAAATACGGGGCTAACGTTCCATAAAGTCGAATTTTCCTAAATACGTAGCACGATTTGATTTGCAAACGTTTCATTATGTTTGTAAAGTTTAAGTTTAATGGGTCTTATTTTTTGTAAATTAAAGGGAAACTACGGTATTTAGCGGTAAGGGGCCTAATAAGGCACCGGCTAAAGAGGGAGATAATCGGCTACTTTAGTACATTAAGTGACATTTTGTCGCGTTCGCCAGTCGTTGTTTCACCATAATGTACTGGGTGACAGAGACAACGCTCTACGAAGCCGAATGTATCCGATTATCTCTCTTTTTAGCCGATGTGCATTATTTAGCGCCGCTTATAGTACATTAGAAACTCAGCCTTAGAAGACTTGAGGTGTACTAGATGGAGACATATTGTTTTTTAAATTTGAAAGCCTTATAAGCTTGGAAAAAGGCGCTCGTAGTGATGATGTTTTTATTAATCACCAAAGTTAAATAGCGTTCCGCTCGGTCGGTTTAAGATGGGTGACCGTTTATAGCATTTTAATATTCAAACATCTCCGTACTTCATAAGGCAAACCGTTAGTCCTAGTTACCACATAATGTGGTCGTCGTTAAGCCAAGTTGAAAGCCTTATAGGCGGTTTGATAAGTTCCAATAGTACATGGCCGCAAACTTGCCTCTACCGATCCGAACTGGGTCTGCGTGGTGGAGTATGACCTGATTTCTCTCACTTCGATTTGTGGGAAATGGCCTTTCGCCAGGAGGGGGCAGTATAGACTAATATTATTTATTTATTTCGAAGAGCGCTTCAGAGACGTGAGATAAAGTTATTTATTTTAAACGAATTAAAACTTACGTCACCGTCACGCCTATATTCCCCAAGCGGGGGTCGCCGAGGTGTACTGAGTACACCTACTATTCGCTGACGATGATAGGTCGACATATAATAGGGGGAGAGCCTAATGTCATATACCGGGCACAACTCCAGACTCCGGACTCGTTCTGGGAAGTTTTCATTGGAAGAACTTCATTTGTCCGACATAGGATTTGAGCCCTCGTCGTCAGTAAGCGTTGTCCTTTGCCAATAGACCAACGAAGCAGTTAGGAAAACTTACGAAATTATAAAAAAACACAAACCAATCTGCCCTGGGTCTGCATGGTTGAGTATGATATGATATCTCTCACCCACCTCTCACCTCGGTTTGTGGGAGACCTTTTCCCATCAGTGGCACATTATATACTGATTATATATACTGTCCAACTGCTAGGTAAAAACCTCTCATAAATTGTAGTGAGAGAGATTAAATTATGCTCCACTATAGGTGGCAATCTTGTGGCCATTGGAACTTACTAAGTCGCCCATAAAAAATGAGCCTATACCGCTTAGCGAAGAACTTTTCTCGCAATTCGAGTGAGAGAGATTAAGTCATACTGCACGTTGACCCAGTGGTAGAGGCAGGTTTGTGGCCACCTGCTATAGGAACTCATCGAGCCACTTATAAGGTTTCCAACTCGGCTCGAAGTCTAATATTTTTTTTTCTTTTTATTTATTTATTTAATATCTTTCTGTAACTAAATACATATGTTAGGGTATTACCCCACAAAACCATGTTACTGGTTTGACTGTGGGAACGTTCAACTGAGCCTCTTTATAAATTCATCACTTGAGTTGTATCAATACACATTTGTTTTTTAACAATATATTGTGATAAGTTCTAATCGATCTGACATTGTTAGCACTTACTCAGCAGAAACTTGTTTAGTTTTCTTTTAAAAGTTTGTTTATCAGTTTCATGTCTGATCTCATCTGGTAGACTGTTAAGTAAATAAGGCAGACGTTTTTTAAGTGTTCTGTCACCGTACTACTTGCTAACTCTGGGAACAATAAATTTGCCAGAAGTCATAGATCGTGTATTATGGTCGTTGGCCACATGTAAAAGTTTATGCTCTTGACTGCCGTATTGGTTTGTTGCTAGTAAAAATTTATGTTTCAGACTAATTGGTAGAATCTCACATATCTGAAATAGTTTTCTATAATCACATTTGCAACTCATTTTTTTATCTTTTTGCTAACCAAAAGTTTTAGGAATCGGATTTGTAATGATTATAAAGTGGTAACCAATGGTAACGGCTTAATGTGCCTTCTGAAGTACGTAAGACACCACAAAAGGTCACCAGTATCTCACCTATCTCAGACCTATCGTGTCGACTGGTACTGTCGTGGTACAACGCTGTGAGCGCCAGGACGGTATGCAAATTTATTATTATAGCCATTCAAGTTAATTTACTTACAATTCCTTTTTTTAGGCTCTAGGAAACCATGAATTTGATGACGGTCTACCGGGCCTTGTGCCCTACGTGAAGGCACTTAAAGCACCAGTTATAGCAGCCAACCTTTTAGCTGATAAGGACTCACCACTATCCGGTCTGTACCAGTCCCATATAATTGTGGAAAGAGGAGGAAGGAAAATAGGCATAATTGGACTTATTACTAAGAGGACTGAAGTAAGTATTCTGTACTGAACACGGCTTGGTCTTTTAGTTTACTGAATTAAGTAGTGGCGGGTTCAATTTCTATATGGGATAAAACTTTGTGTAATTTAAATGTTTCTTTTGATATTGGTGAAATTTGTGTTTGTAAACTTATCATCGTCACAGGAATAATTTCTAGTGTGACTAAATTTTTTTTTATAGAAAGTCCGATGTCAGAAAGTTAGTTAGTTAGGTAGTTAGGTTAGGTAGTTATCAAAGAGTAGCCTGCTAAGTTTGACGCCGGATCTTCACATTTGGTAGTAGGTGTAAAAAATGTAATAATTTTGACATTTGCAATTGTTTTATTGGCCTATGCAATTAAATGACTTTCGATTTTGTCTTTCCAAGATACTTCTTATGTACGTTAGGTAATTTATCAAGCCAAATCACACATGTTTACCTTATCATTTCCGATTCATTGCTACTTACGTCTTTGGAGCTACTTACTATAAAAATAATATTGTTCCAGTTGCTATCAAACGCAAACGGAGTGACTTTTCTGGAACCAATCCCAGTTGTGCAAAAAGAGGCACAGTTGCTGACTGATCAAGGTGTGGATATCATTATAGTCCTCTCACATTGCGGCCTTGACGTTGACAAGTAAGTAATACTGTTGTAGCGATGTACTGAGTCCAATTTGGCAGGATTTGGCTGAGGGAAGATCTTCAGCCAGACGGATGTTTTGTCTGGCGGGGCCTGACACTCCCCTCCCACTTCCAGAGATGCAGTCTGGGGCCTGTATATTATATAGTCCGAACTGTCATATTTCATATGTCTAGAGATTAGAATGGTGGATCGTCGTTTTATGTTCAGCGCCTTCTATCGGTAGGTAATCGCAACTTAGTAGCGATGAATAAGGTCGCTACAGTGTTAAAGTGCAGAGAGGCTTTAAGAAGCAACGGACTTCTGTACTTCCAACAATATTTAAGGTTCTAGGCCAACGAGATCCCTAAAGGTTATATGAGAGTGTTTAAATGGCCGCATTTTTTGATTGCATTGACTTAGAAGGTTCGATTTCTAATATCACCAAAGGACCGTAGACTTTAGTATTTAGTACAAATTTTAAATGAATGCAACTGTTCCTGAAAAAGGGTCTTCACCGTCAGAAAGACAGACGGATAAATAAGTGATCCTATAAGGATTCTGCTTTATACTGACTGAGATACAGAACCCCAAATAAGAGACATCGTTATAGCCCTTTCACATTTCGGCCTTGATGTTGACCAATACTTCTGTAGAATACTAAGTATGTGCTTGGTAGCAGTGTAGAAGGCTTTCCTTAACATCAAGGTGTCATACAAGGAAAATAATGCTATAAAAACTTATAATATTTGGTTCTCGTGCTTAAAAGGATTGAGAAGGCTTAGAAATTTTTGTGTGACCCACAAATGCTTTTTTTGGTCAGGGTCCTTATTCGTTATGACTAAACGCGGCGCATTACAATACCTTCGTAAATAATATAATTTAATATAAGCCCTGTTAAGAAACTGTTCCGCCGTTGGGCACGGGTCTCCTCTCAAACTGCGAGGGTTTAGGCCATAGTCCACCACGCTGGCCCAGTGCGGATTGGCGAACTTCACACACCTTCGAGAAACTCTAAGGCAAGCAGGTTTCCTCAGGGTTTTTTCCTTCACGTTAAAGCAAGTGCTAGTTAATAACTCATACGCAGATGCTTTCGAAAAGACAGAGGTGTGTGCCTGGGTTTGAATCTGAGATATTTGACTTTGCAGTCCAACGGTCTAGCTACTAGGCGATTACTGGTATTTTCTTAAAATGATTGCTTAATGGTTGCTACCCAAGTGGCAAAGAGGATTCTTTGTTATTACACAATCATTCCACAAGGATCAAGACAAGACAGGGATCTTATGGCCCATGGATGACATTGTCAGGATGTGGGGGAGGGGGGGGGGGGGTGGAGGTGAAATTAGGGTTATCTATATAGTAAAACTTTCCTACTTCCAGAAAAATATTTCAACGGTGGGTATGACTGTATATGCAAACGCGGTCGATTTTTGGCTTTGATTTTGTTCGTGATCTGTAATAAATATAAGTATTACATATACAAATAAAAAATATTAATAAATAATAACTCTAAATAAATAATTACATAACAATAAATTCAAATACTATCTATCTATCTATATCATCACGCCAGATCCCTTGCGGGGTAGGCAGAGAGAGAGTTCCAACAGGTTCTTTCCTTACTTACCTCTCTGGCTTCCTCCACTCTCATAGTCCGTCTCATACACGCTCGCCGGTTACGGAGACTCTTGACTTTTCCTTCAGATAAAACTCGGTTTAATTGGCCGCGGTAAGATAGTCCAGGTCTTCCCCGGTACCTATATCCTTCCACTGGCATTCTTTCTATATGCCCGAACCAACGGAGCATGCCCTTTCTCATCTTTACACCGATCCTATCTTTCATACCTACTCGCTTGCTTCAAATACTAATATATTTAAATTATTATTCTCCTCTCTCCTACTTTGTATCTTTTGCTTTGCTGGGTCCACAACTGTCTCATTTGAAATTTATTTTACCATACCTACGTATTGAGGAATGCAATATAATAATATCGATGAGCTCTAATCTTTGTTCGGACTATGTGAACGGTCCTTAAAGTAGGATAAGCTATTTATTAGGATTATACCAAGACTCAATTACTTACCGCCTTATAGACTATTTAAATGCAAAGATTGCAGCCATCCCCTATATTTTCCAATAAGTTGCAGCGCCATAATATCGGGTGCGGCGTAGGGTGAAATAAACTCGCTTGGATAAATTTATCTTCTTTATTTACATACATTGAGTTATTGTGAGACCTACGAGAGAAGACATCTCGAATATTTTTTTTGTAAGACGCGTTAGAGAGGAATACATTAACACAGGGTTGAGATCACAGAAATCGTAATATTAAAACACTAGACGGGAATTAGCACGCGTTTATACATAGATATATGGCTAAGCGGCGACAATGGTTTCAAATAAAAAAGTTTGAAAATTTTGAAAAACCTAGACTTACATGCACTTACATACAGGGTAAGCTCCGTTGGTTGGGCATATAGAAAGAATGTTAGAAGAAACAATGACAAAACAGATACACAATGCGAAAGTGGAAGGATGTAGGTACCGGGGAAGACCTAGACTATCTTACCATGACCAAATAAACCGTGTCTTATGAAGGATAAGTCAAGAGTCTCCGTAACCGGCGAGCGTGTATAAGACGAACTATGAGAGTAGAGGAAGCCAGAGAGGTATGTAAGGAAAGAACCTGTGGGAACTCTGTACTCTCTGCCTACACCGCAATGAGATCTCTTTTCACTTAAAATGTACAGTATTTTATAATCTATGAAAACTCAAAAATCCCTACTAACGCTGCGAACAAACGAACAAAAATGGCGTACATCTTTAGATATACGCCATTTTTGTTTGAAGTAGAACTCTCTTAGTAGAACTATTATTAGTTAATATTCCCTCTCTTCCTTCTATTAATTTAGCATGACATTTTTTGTTTCTTTCTGTGTAAATGAGGGAACCATCTAGTCTTTCTGAACAGTTAATTTTGTTGATTTAACTTAGACTCGCCGGATAGACCAGTCTGCATTGTTCTCTCATTTCACAAAACAATATGGAGATGGAAAAATGTATTTTCTTCAAGACTAACTGTTGATTTTCTTGCCCTTCTTCTGAAATTCCGCAGTGGTGGCAGAGTGTTTGTTACTTTTCCGACGAATTATAAGTACTTTAATTCTTTACCTAAATAAAAAATATACTGATTCGGATTCTGAGGGAGACTATGTCATATCAAAAATGTCTCATAGTCAGTTTTTTAGGCCCTGCTCTTTAAAATTTAATCTCTTTTCAGAATAATGGCGAAAGAAGTTGGCGACAACATAGACATTATCGTGGGAGGACATACGCATAGTCTACTTTGGAACGGAGAGTCACCGAGTAAGGAGGTCGTTTCTGGACCCTACCCTGTCATGGTTCAGAGTGATGGAAAACCTGGGCATAAGGTTAGTCACAAAATAACAGACTGCTTGGTCCACTGGCCAGAGCTTAAGCTGCTTCTCCAATTGGATCCATCGCACGGCACAATTTATTGTGTGATCCACAAATATTCTTTTCGGACTCGATATTTGCATGTGAATTTCTTGTTTAAATACGCACCCACGTTACAGGAATAAATTCTATTGTGGATGTCAGTTATTTCTTTTCAATAATATAAACACAAATATCGAAATTTAACTTAAATATATATTTAATTTAAATATCTTAATTTTTATCCGTTAGGTAAATAAAAAATGAAATTAAAATATTTAACTATCAGGCGTCGCGGCCCATAGTATGTTAGTACTACAACTTTTATTTTTTAATCCAATTTTTAACACTATTACCTCGATTTAAAGCTCTCTTCAAAAACAGTTGTCGCTAAAAATAGGTGACTTTAAAAGATAAGTCTTGACCGGGAACTTTGAATTAATACCGGTTCAGACTTGATTTTGGCTGTGACACTGACTTTATGATAACGAAATGTCAGCGTCCTTAATTTGATCGATATGATAACTGTGATAACTAAACTACCGGGACTTGAGTGAAATGACCGTCAAGTGCGAATAGGACTCGACCTCTAAGGGTTCCGTAAAATTGCCATTATTTTTACTACCAAACCTTGCTGCTTTCCAATTTGCATGACTCTAGGTCGATGGAAGTGGCTTCAAATGGCAGCATAAAAGAAGCGCACTAAAAGACACTCAGCCCATAAAAATGCTAACTAAGATAAGATTCTCGAAGGTGTGTGAAGTTCGCCAACCCGCACTGGGCCAGCGTGGTGGACTATGGCCTAAAACCCTCTCAGTTTGAGAGGAGGCCTTTGCCCAACGATGAGACAGTTTCTTAACAGGGCTAATATGATAATATTATTATAAGAAGATAAGATAATACGATAAGATAAGATAATCGTCTAATAATAATATGATTATATTATTATTAGAAGATTTATCTTCTATATATATAGAAGATAAATCGTCATATCTTTTACATGAAATGTTTTTTTGGAAATACCAACCCAGAGCCACTACAAGTTTTGGCTTTCGTGTTTGTCTGTCTGTCCAAGGGTATGAATCATCATCATGCAAAAACTACCTGGCGGATTTTGATGAAACCTTTCATATTGTATAGCATTTATTTCGGAAAATGAAAAGGTGTTTCAGGAAAGAAGAAAATAAGCGCAACATTGAATTCCTAAAAGAACACTTTATTCCAAACTGTAGTCTGTTTAAAAGGTGACAACTCTGCCTACTTATATTTTCAAAAAATTGAACAGTGTTTGAGGGAAGAAAAATAAAGTCGTTTTACATAAATCATATATTGATCAAAATCTACTCTTTAGATGTTAGTGAAACTTAGCACAGAGATATTTCATGTGACAGACAATATAGTTCATATTTACGTTTGCAGAAAAACAAAACGTATGTAGGGAAAAGTAAAACATCATCTATACATATAATAAAACTGAAACGAAGTCGTGTCTCCAGTCGTATTATACTATTAATGTAGATAGAAGCCAATACCACAATTCTTTACCCTAATACTTACTTTCATACCTACACGCTTTTTTTACTACGCTGTTGCAAACGCGGTTGGTCAGTTGGAGTCCGGACATCTTCTGCAGAGCTTACTTTTTGTCTGCCTTTATCCTGCTTTCATTGTTTTTTGCACGAAAAGTGACATCGTCTACAAAATGCCTAAACATACCTAAAAATTACGCGAACGACTTCGCGGGTCGAGCTGGTAGGTAATATATTTAGATAACGTGGTAAAAATACAGTATTTCTAACGTTACCAAGGACGCTCAGTTTTTATGTTAACAGTTTCTATTGAATTTGTAATTTAATAAAAGATAACAATAAGTGAAATAAAACTAATTTTTCGGATTTTATCGCGGTTTAATTTTTATTTTTAAGTTCCCGACGTTTCGAGTGCTTTGCAGCACCCATGGTCACGGGAGGGACTGAGGTGTTAGACGTCCAAAAGGCATAGTTGTTCCGGGGTACCCTCAAACTTCTTAATTATTTTTGTTGGTCCGATCTACGCAGAATGAGCTCACGGTGTCTTGAGGTCTTGCAGTGTTATGCTTGGTTTTGGATTTGATTATATTAATTACCGGATCCCAAGTCGATGGAAGCACCCAGCCATCTTCTCTATTAAAATTAGGATGTTTTTTAATTTCAATAGCCTCGCGAACCATCCTTGGTAGGAATCGGTGTTCTTTTACGAGGATTTGTGGTCTATCAAATCTGATGTTATGGCGGGTGCGGTCAAGGACATGTTCACAGACTGCAGACTTCTTTGAGCGACGGTGTTTTAGGTCAGCTATGTGCTCTTTAACCCGAGTTTTTATCGGTCTTTTTGTTTGTCCTATATAAGAGAGACCACATTCACAATCAAGCTTGTATACTCCTGCATCTTGTAGAGGGATGTGACACTTGACAGCTGGTAAAAATTGACTGATCTTCTTCGGCGGCTTATAAAATGTTTTAATTGAAGCACGCTTCAAGATGTAGCCAATCTTGTCCGTGACTCCTCTCATGTAAGGTAGCACAGCAGGGAGACGCTCGACTGTGGCTGGTTTCACTCGGTCACTGTGACGTTGGCGTGGGACTCGAAGCTTATTGTCGTGCAGGACTTGCTTGACATGTTGAAGCTCGGCAGCCAGATGTTTCTTGTCACAGATCCCTTGTGCTCTCTGAAACAAAGATTTACCCACAGTAGCTAACTGTGTTGGATGGTGGTGAGATTCACCGTTTAAGTACCTATCAGTATGGGTCTTCTTTCTATAAACCGTATGGCTTAAGGTGTTGTTGGGGTTACGGATTACTAAGACATCCAGGAAAGCTAGGGAATTGTTTGCCTCCAACTCCATTGTGAACTGAATTTTAGGGTTAATGGAGTTAAGATGATTTAGGAATACAGTTATTTTGTCGGATGGTAATATTGTGAAAGTATCATCTACGTACCGCTTGTAGAAACTTGGGTTTACAGGTGATGTACGAAGGGCTTTCTCCTCAAAGTCTTCCATGAATATATCGGCAACAATGGGGGATACAGGGGAGCCCATCGCCACGCCATCTACTTGCTTGTAGAACTGCTCCTTCCACAGTAAGTAGCCAGATGTAAGGCAGTGTCTCAATAGTTCTGAGTATTCCGCTGGCATGTTATTCTCCGCTAGTTTCCTTTCTACAATTTCGACACAGTCTTGTACAGGTAGGCATGTGAATAGTGACTGGACATCGAAACTGACCATAGTTTCATTGTCAGTAAGATGTAGATTTTTGATCTCACTAACAAAATGGTATGAATCCTTAACATGTGCTCTTGTGTGGCCTCTGAGGGGCGAGAGCACTTTCGCTACGTGCTGAGCCAATCTGTAGGTTGGTGTGTCGATTTGGCTAACAATTGGACGTAGCGGAGCATTCGGTTTATGAATTTTTGGCAGCCCATACAACTGTGGTGGTTTTGCGCACGAAGGTATTAGCGATTTGACGTCCAGATTCAATGTTTCGGAGTACTTCTTTATTAAATCAGTCGTTAGTTTTAATATATTGTTGGTTGGGTCTGTCTTGACCTTATTGTATGTGTTTACGTCCGATAAAAGTGCTTGTATTTTGACATTGTAATCTGACGTATCCATAATGACCGTAGCATTTCCTTTATCCGCGCGGAGAACAGTGATATCCTTTCTATTGCGTAAGGTTTTCAACGCTAAATATTGATTTTTAGGAAGATTTAGTTTGGGCACTGAACTTCGACGTAACATGGATGAGACATCCTGACGTATTGCCTCCGAATCTTCCCTCCCTATACTATTCTTGGATAGGACGTCTTCAACGGCGCTGATAATTTCCTCATACGGTATCCTTCGAGGTGTTAAAAAGACCGATAAAAACTCGGGTTAAAGAGCACATAGCTGACCTAAAACACCGTCGCTCAAAGAAGTCTGCAGTCTGTGAACATGTCCTTGACCGCACCCGCCATACCATCAGATTTGATAGACCACAAATCCTCGTAAAAGAACACCGATTCCTACCAAGGATGGTTCGCGAGGCTATTGAAATTAAAAAACATCCTAATTTTAATAGAGAAGATGGCTGGGTGCTTCCATCGACTTGGGATCCGGTAATTAATATAATCAAATCCAAAACCAAGCATAACACTGCAAGACCTCAAGACACCGTGAGCTCATTCTGCGTAGATCGGACCAACAAAAATAATTAAGAAGTTTGAGGGTACCCCGGAACAACTATGCCTTTTGGACGTCTAACACCTCAGTCCCTCCCGTGACCATGGGTGCTGCAAAGCACTCGAAACGTCGGGAACTTAAAAATAAAAATTAAACCGCGATAAAATCCGAAAAATTAGTTTTATTTCATGTGTAATATTCGCGTAAATCTAAGAACTCAGTATAACAATAAGTGATTTATCCCACAAGCTGGACTTGGTGTTTTTGTTTATGCAGACTATAATCACTGGCTTAAATGCATAGTGGCTTAACCAAGAATAAAATTTATTTGAAAGAAGAAAGAACCTGTTGGAACTCTGTACTCTCTGCCTACCCCGCAAAGGATATGGCGTGATGTTATAGATAGATAGATAGATAGACAATTTATTTGATTATATACTGTAATTACAAAATTTTAAAGCTTCATTTGCTTAATATTGTTTTTTTAGTTGTGTCGACTTTTCATTTGATTAACTATATATAATTAGAAACGGTTACATACATATATCTCTTTTCTGCCTTGTTAATCTATTGGTGTGTAGTGTGACTGGAAATCATGAGGTCCCGCTTCGAATCCTATCTCAGACATAAGATTTTTGTATAGAAAAATAATTTCCTAACTACTACAGTCTAGAATTGAGCCTATTATAGAGGCAATAGGCTCGCCTCCTTAGCCACCTTATCCTAACATTATGCCACCTTAATTAGTGTCACACAAAAAAAAATCTCATATGTATAGTACCTGAAAATATTCAATATAAAGAGAAGAACGGCCGACACTACACTGAAGATATCCCGGACATCAGCCTGTACGAGATTACGATGGCTCTTAAACAACTCAAAAATAACAAAGCACCAGGCGAAGACGGAATTACCGCAGAGCTTCTGAAAGCGGGCGGAACGCCGGTACTTAAAGTCCTTCAGAGGCTGTTTAATTCCGTCTTGCTCGAAGAGAAAACGCCGGAAGCATGGAACAGGGGAGTGGTGGTACTCTTTTTCAAGAAAGGTGATAACACTTTACTGAAGAATTATAGGCCCATCACACTGCTGAGCCATGTTTATAAGTTGTTTTCGAGAGTCATCACGAATCGTCTCGAACGCAGGCTTGATGACTTCCAGCCTCCCGAACAAGCCGGTTTCCGGAAAGGCTTTGGTACCATAGACCACATACATACGCTGCGGCAGATTATACAGAAGACCGAGGAGTATAATCGGCCACTATGCTTGGCGTTTGTGGACTATGAGAAAGCCTTCGATTCGATCGAGACTTGGGCGGTTCTTAGATCTCTCCAGCGATGCCGCATTGACTATCGGTACATTGAAGTGCTTGTATAATAACGCCACCATGTCAGTCCGAGTACAGGGGCATTGCACGAAGGCGATCCCCATAAAAAGAGGAGTAAGGCAGGGAGACGTCATTTCTCCGAAACTATTTACGGCCACCTTAGAGGACGCCTTCAAGCTCTTGGAATGGCAAGGACTTGGCATCAACATCAATGGCGAATACATCACTCACCTTCGATTTGCCGACGACATTGTGGTCGTGGCGGAGTCGCTGGAAGATCTAGGACGAATGCTCGGTGACCTCAACAGAGTATCTCAACAAGTGGGTCTTAAAATGAACATGGACAAAACGAAAATAATGTGTAACGTCCATGTCGTACCCACCGCACTCACCGTTGGGAACTCTAGTCTTGAAGTTGTCGACGAATACATTTACCTGGGACAGGTAGTCCGGTTAGGTAGGTCCAACTTTGAGAGAGAGGTCAATCGACGAATCCAACTCGGCTGGGCAGCGTTCGGGAAACTGCGCAACATCTTCTCATCCAAAATACCTCAGTGCCTTAAGACTAAAGTTTTTAGTCAGTGTGTGTTACCAGTGATGATATATGGATCAGAGACGTGGTCTCTTACTATAGGTCTCATAAAAAAGCTCAGAGTTGCTCAGCGAGCTATGGAGAGAGCTATGCTCGGCGTTTCTCTACGCGATCGAATCAGGAATGAGGAGATTCGTAGAAGAACCAAGGTCACCGACATAGCCGTTAAGATTAGTAAGCTGAAGTGGCAATGGGCGGGCCACATAGCGCGTAGATCGGACGGGCGTTGGGGCAGAAAGATTCTAGAGTGGAGACCACGTATTGGCAAGCGCAGTGTGGGACGAACGCCTGCTAGATGGACCGACGATCTTGTGAAAATCGCAGGAAGTCGTTGGATGCAGGTGGCATCGGACCGGTTACGCTGGAAAGCGATTGGGGAGGCCTATGTTCAGCAGTGGACAAGTATAGGCTGAGATGATGATGATGATGATGAACGGCCTACCCTTAGATCGTTAGACCAAGCCGATGTCCTCCGTCGCTTTTTTCTACTCCTATAAACGCTCTTTTTAAATAAATAACCTTTATCTCTATCTGTCAGTACCACGCCAGATTTTTATCAGCATAGGAAGAGAGTACACAAGATAGGTAAATTCTTGACTTGTTAACGTTTGCGTTGTTTTGGTTGTAGGTACTTATAGTGACTGCATCAGCATTCTCAAAGTACTTGGGTAACATGACGGCTTATTTCGACAAAACTGGAGAGCTACAGGCTTTTGATGGAGAACCAGTTTTCTTGAACAGGTCCATTCCTGAAGGTAAGTTGCACCTGAACGTGACCGCAATACTGTCTTCCTGCTGGGTAAAGGGTCTCACAAATCAAGGTGAACTAGATAAGTGCGGATTGGTGGACGCATGTTTGTGGCCACCTGCTGTTGGAACTTATCAAGTCCAATGAGCTATTTAAATACCATATTAAGTGGTAACCAGGACCAACGGCTTTATGTGCTTTTCGGAGTACAAAGACTCTCGAAAATGGAATTTTCACAAGTCTCAGACCGATTGAATGCTGATTACCCTTGATGATAGCTAAGAACACCGGGGTTTAGCAGGGTTACAAGTTCCGAATTATCATTAAATCGACTTCGAATCCAAGTAGATCGGTGCATTCGATAACTTAGCAAAAAGGGGCATAGCCTTAAGGAATACAGACATTTTTTATATAATAATAATTCGTTCACAGATCCAGAAATAAAGGCTCTTTTAGAACCTTACATGGTGAAACTTCACGGGCTGGTGCAAGAGGTCATAGGTTTCGCCAACGACGACATGGGAATGGAAGCTTGTGGTTCGAAAGAGTGTGCACTTGGCAACCTTGTGGCTGACGCTTATTTGAATGCCGTAAGTCACATTTTTGGTTAAAATATACCATTTTATATCTTTTTTAATTTAGTTAGTAGCCAACCTGGTGTTAAGCTTATTGAAGCTGTCCAAAGGCCTACTACTTGGCTTCATAATGCATTTATATTCTGCCAATTCGCGCGGAAAGCAAGGGATCTCAGTTATATAAAATTTATCACTTGCGGTGTTATTTCCCGCCCGGAATTGTCTTCAATGGCAGTAATTTTAGCAGGAGGCAAAATACTGATAGAGGAGGCACGGTCGGGCAGTTACATAACCCACTCTTGCTCAGTCAGTGATGCCAGGTTTTTGGAAGAAAATATTTATATGGGATAAAATTTTGTAGGAAATATTTTTAATATAAATATAATGTGCAGATGCTGCCTCAAAATAAGCATGGGAAAGTTAGCATAAAAATTGTTTCGGGTATCTTTTTATGTGAAAAGCTAAATCACACACTTTCTCATATCTGAAAAATGTATAGTTTTTTTCATGGAGATTTATCTACCCTAACATATTTTCCGCTCTCGTTAGCATATGCAAGCCAAGAACTCAACCTTTGACATTATAGATAAGATGAAGAATCAATCTATAGAGAAAGAAAGCTATAATTTATTATCTTCATTTACTTTTATTTTGAATAATTTAAGTGATTCTCTTGGATATGAAGAACCTTTACCGTCAACAAATGCCACCAGAGGATTAAACCTTGGCCTTCCAAGCCAAGACAAAGAGTCATCCAGCCAAGCCATCATTGATAACGTTAATTATTTTTCTTTTGTTAATTTATTTTTAGTCTGCTGAGCTATTTCCGTCAAATCTGCCTCGTGTAGCGGTAATACAAAGATGCATGATTAGGAATTCCATTCCTAAAGGAGGTGTGTGAGTAAAACTATTTTTATTTAAATGGTATTACGGTTCAATTTTCTTTATTTGTAAACTGTTTTCACTATAGTCAAGTCAAGAGATATGGGAATAGCGAAATTGTCCTAGCTCCTGATCTAGCTCGGATTAGTTAGGATATGTAGTATAAGATAAGAGAAGCTGAAAATGAGTGTACGATATACCCGTATTTGCGTCATTATAATTAATGTATCTATATCATGACGCCAGATCGCTTGCAGGATAGGCAGAGTACAGAGATCCAACAGATTCTTTCCTTACAGACGTCTGGCTTCCTCCATTCTCATAGTTCGTCTCATATGTTTACTGGTTACGAGGACTCTTGAAACTAATTAATTTAACATTAGCCCTGTTAAGAAACTGTCCCACTGTAGGGGGCACGGGCCTCCTCTCAAATTGAGAGGGTTTAGGCCATAGTCCACCACGCTGGCCCAGTGCGGGTTGGCAAACTTCACACACCTTTGAGAAACTCTTAGGCATGCAGGTTTCCTCACGATGTTTTCCTTCACCGTGATAATTAATTTTTAATACGCACATGCTTTCGAAAAGACAGGTGCGTGCCTGGGTTTGAACCCGAGACCTCTGACTTTGCAGTCCAACGGTCTAACCACTATCACTGCTTCTAATATTTTATTTTTTATTGCCACAATGACCGGCTTTGTTTCACGCAGTTAATATTTCCTTTCATGTTTTTCGATTATATTTTAGAAATCACACGAGGCACAGTGATCAATATGTCGCCGTTTACAAATAAGTTGGATACGTTCGTGATCTCCGGCCAGTACCTGCTGGAGGCTTTGGAGAAATGCGTCACGGACCCTTGGGTGGCTAACCCTTACAATGGACCGTATACGCCGCAGGTTTCAGGTGAGAGCTACATAATTATAATAAGACACTAGAAATCGTAAGACCACGTGGTCTTGTCGACGCACAGGTATAAAAATGCGCTCTAAAAATGTCTCAGATGCGCTTTATGTGATTCGGTACTGCTGTATGTGATACCGTGGTTAAAATTGGTATTTTGTAGCATATCCCAGTACGGAGATTCTTGCAAAATTGTTACAAGTCATCATCATCTCAGCCTATACTTGTCCAGTGCTGAACATAGGTCTCCCCAATCGCTTTCCAGCGTAACCGGTCCGATGCCACCTGCAGCCAACGACTTCCTGCGATTTTCAAAAGATCGTCGGTCCTTCTGGCATGCCGTGTGGTTCCCGGCTTAGAATTGGACCAATCCATCTCATCTTATTGGGTGTTGTACAAGGCGATTAAGGGACAGCTAGGGAATGGGCAACAGCGTTCTTCTAGATATTTCCACGACCACTGAACTGCGCTCGCCAACCCGCCTGCCAAGCGTGGCGAGTAAGGCAAATCCCCCAATCAACATGGTTACAAGTCATCCTACTAATACTATAAATGTAATAGTTTATATGTAGATAGATAGATAGAATACTCTTTATTGTACACACCAAATGCATTATAACATAACAAAGTAGTTGTTGTAAAATAACAAGTACAATTGGCGGTCTTATTGCTTATAGCAATTTCTTCCAGACAACCAAGTCGAAAGAAATACAACAAAAATAAAGGGCAGTTGGTGGCGTACATTTATTCAGAATAAAGTAACTATACATATACAAAATATGACATACATATATAGTAAGAAATTTATACATAGTGCAATAGAAATAAACGTAATGTATAAATAAGGATAGGTAAATACAAAAGGTTAGAAGTTATGACAGCGTCTCACTATTCACAACAGAGAGGAAATGGTTCTTAACCATCATTTTAAAAGTAGCCAATGTCTGTGCACGTCTAATTGACTCAGGTAATGCATTCCACAAGCGGACAGCTTGAACTGAAAAAGATTTGTAATAGAAATTTGTGGAATGCATCGGTGTTTTTAGTCTGAAATTTTCCGATGACCTTAGGAATCTTGAATGTATTTCGTGAAGAAACTCAAATCGTTCTTTGAGATAGGATGGAGATGCTGGATTGAACAGTATGTTGTATAAAAGCGATAGTAAGTGAGTATTCCGGCGAAGACGAATTGGTAGCCACTAAAGCTTAGCACGGAATTCTGAAATATGATCATATTTTCGAAAACCAAATATGGTATTGGGTGCAATGTTCAAGAATGTAATGGTATACTTAATTTGCAGTGTTCAAGAAACGACATAAATGGTACACATACTTTTTCTTCTTAACCTCAACACTAAAAAGATTGTGATTTATTTATAAGTAACTTTGTAATTATCATGTTATAAATGAATTGTATTCTTTTTGAGAAATTGATAAATAAATGCCTGAAACTGTAAAACAAGCTGAACGGATTTGAAAGAAATTTGGCGCACAGAGAGTTTAAGACCAAGATTAACACATAGAATACTTTTACCGCGGAAAAATGTTAGGTTCCCGTCTAAAGTCAACGCGGACGTAGTCACGGGCAGAAACTAGTAATTATTATAACTGCAAAAGTTTGTGAGGATGGATATATGGATTTTTGTTACTCTTTCATGCTAAAACTATTATATAGTCATGAACGTGACAGCACGATTACGCGTTAGCGGCACGCTGATGTCAAAGTTTTCGTGCTGATCCTTTGGCTTAACATTGGTGATCTCTTAAATTTCTACAATCCTGTAGGGCTATAAGCGCCTATTTTCATTTTATCAAATTTAAAATTCTTCAATATCCAGGTCTTGATGATATTGAAGCAGTGATAGCCTAGTGGTTAGACCGTTGGACTGCAAAGTCAGAGGTCTCGGGTTCAAACCCAGGCACGCACCTCTGTCTTTTCGAAAGCATGTGCGTATTAAAAATTAATTATCACTTGCTTTAACGGTGAAGGAAAACATCGTGAGGAAACCTGCATGCCTAAGAGTTTCTCGAAGGTGTGTGGAGTTCGCCAACCCGCGCTGGGCCAGCGTGGTGGACTATGGCCTAAACCCTCTCAGTTTGAGAGGAGGTCCGTGCCCAACAGTGGGACAGTTTCATTACAGGGCTATAATTATTATTATTATCCAGGTCTTCGGATAACATATAACACCACAACGGGCCACGCCATGTCTGTACTTGTAAAAGAAGGCGATGAATACAAACCGCTGGATCTGGACAAAGACTATCAGGTCACTACGTTGGACTTTTTGACTAGGGGCGGAAATGGAGTTACGGTGAGTGAAATATTCTTTAATGCTTACTCTTTTAGGAGCTGGTGAGATTTTTGATCTTTGAAGAGTTAGAATAAGTCTCTTTCTGTACACACACTTTATTTTAGGCTTAATTGTTTGGGGCTAGTTTAATTTTGGATCTTTGAAGAGATAGAGGACATAGGGTACCTTTTGTCTCAAAAAAAGCTTAAGGGTGTGAAATACACTCCTGAAAATAACGCGTATGAAATTGTGGGTAAAGCTAGTGTAAAATATATTCTCCGAATCATGGAGTTTATAGTTCAGTCTCTTCAACATTTTGAGACCGCCATGCCTATATTCCCCAAGCGTCACGACTATGTTAGGTCTCATGTAATAGGGGGCGAGCCTATTGCCATATACTGGGCACAATTCCAGACTCCGGACTCGTACAGGGAAGTTTTTCGTTAAAAAAACTACACTTTTCCGACCTAGGATTTGAACCAAGGACCTCGTGCTCACAAAGCGATGCGCTTTGTCATTAGACCAGACAACGAAAAAAAGGACCCATAGAATAATAATAGTTTTAATTACAGATGTTCAAAGACTACGCCCGCAATCTGACGCACATAGGCAAAGACGCAGATGTTTTGGAGAATTACATAAAACGAGTGTCACCCATCACCCCACAGCTGGACAACCGAATCACCCTGTTGAGCTGATCCAAACAACTGTTTAGTACAAAAATAAAGTATTTTTATGAATTAATGTTACAGGTGGTTTTTATTTTTCTTCTTCTATAAGAAAGCTTACTGCTTCTATAAGAAAGAGTATTAAAAAATTTCGGATTATCTTGACGATAAAACAGATTGGGTTTGAGCAGCTCTTCAATCAGCCACATCAATCAATGATGTATAATACAATTTTGAAAAAGTAAAAGAAATGGTTATCAGAAAGGCCAAACAAATTAAATTAAAAGGCTATCCCGCTGAGTTTCTCGCCGGATCTTCTCAGTTGAGGCCGCGTTCCGATCCGGTGGTAGATGTAAAAAATGTAATAATTTTTGTGTTTGTTAGTACTATTGTATTGGCCTATATAAATAAATGATTTTTGACTTTGACTTTGCCATTGTTCAAAGTTAGGGAAACGAAGGTAAAAAAAGGTTTCTAGGTTAATTCTACTTCCTGAGTAACGATGATAATGAAATTCATCTGGACCTAACATAGTCGGTAAAAAGTGGGTGCACTCAGTACACTTCTTCCACCCCCGATAGGGGAATATAGGCGTGACGGTGTTTTAAGAAATCCCAGTATCAGTCTGGTGTGGTATATGGCCCGGTATATGGTAATTAGCTCGCCCCTTGTTACATGAGAGCTAGCACTGCTAAGGTAAAGTGGCTGTACATAGTACACCTCTGCCACCCTCTTGGGGAATATAGGCGTGGCAGTGTTTACTTTAACATCTATAATAATAATAGTTTCGCTACGAAGTCCAGGTCTCAAATCCTGTCTCACATCATGAAATCAAATCAGTTCGCCATTGCTTATCATTGCTTCATGAAAGACTTTCTGTGTGTTGCTTTGTTTAAAAAGTATGTGTTTTAAAATTCACAACCACTTTATCTCAAAGTCCAAAAACATCAGTAGAATTCTTATTGCAGACGCAATAAAGTTCATAATAGACTAAAAGTACAAACTCGGTTTTACTACGATAAAATATGTCTATTTGCTCCCACCATTTGCTACAAATCCACAGCAGGACACTCGTAAATAAGTATTGGTTAAAGTAAAAGAATGCTTCGTGGAATTCGATTGGCGGGAACATTCCAGACTTTGAGTATTTGGATTAGTTTTTTTTTGTTTTTTATTAAGACTGATTCAGTTCACTAATTCGGTAGTTAGTACAGATGAGCTTAGTATTTAGTACAGCACTGCTTGTGGCCAATTTGACAAGATATAAGGGTAAGGATTGATAAATTTAACTTACTTTTGGAGCGATTCCTTAATGCAATAAGTTCATGATACTGAGAGCACGACCGCTACCTAAATACTACGCGGCTATATTGAGTAGTTGGGGAGTACTTACAGCCGACTTCTAGCTCCATTATCAGATCTTGGACACCATCTAGAGCTACATTTATACTAGAACATATTCAACAACCCCAAGCACAAAATATAAGATACTTTTAGTAGTATTAAGTCTGCGATAAGGTCATAATACCGACGGCACGATTGCTGCCTAAATACTACGGGTCTATGTTGAGTAGTTGGAGAGTGCCCATGGTCATCTTCTAGCTCCATCATAAGATCCCGGACACTACCTAGAAGTATATGGCTATGCAATACATATTCAATACCCCCAAATACGAAATTTAAGTTACTTCGAGCAGTATTAGGACTGCGATACAACGGGGCTATGTGGAGTAGTTGAGATGTTCCTATTCCCTTTCAACTCCATTATCAAATTTTGGACACTACCTAGAGCTATATTGCTACGCAATACATATTCAAATACCCCAAACATGATGAGGCTATAGCCTCAACAACAACCTAACAATATATTGTTAGGTTAAGGTGTTCCTATGACTATCTTTCGGCACACATTAGAGTCTGGATACTACAAGAGCTATAGTACTTTTCAAGATAAATCCAACAAGCCGAGTTATTTTGAGTAGTTAAAGTTCCTAAGGACCAGTCAAGTAGTAGTATATTGCCATGTGGGTTTTCATGCCAAATCTAGTTAGTTGAACTAACGTTACTTAAGTACTATTAAATAAGAACCAGTACTGTTGCAGACCAAACAAACCGTCCACCTAGAAGAAGATGTCTCTATCATCATCACCAGCAAAAGAAGTTCACTGAAGAACAAATGCGTCCCAAAAGATCGTAACGACGATCGTCTGTATTCTGTACTTATCCAGATTTTACCCGCAATCTCACCAGGTCAACAGTCTATCTTATGGGGTATCTGCCCACTCTACGTTTTCGGTACTTGATCGCCACTCACACCTTACTGCTCCAACTGCCGTCCGGAGATGGCTCTGAAATCTTTTCTCCAAATTTGGATATCCCTGAATTATAGGCTCATTGAGAATCAAGTTATATCATCCAGACATTTTCCCGAACACTCCTAAAACGTTCCACAAATTAACGATCCAAAAATTACCATAACATTTAGCTAACAGATGGCGTGACCACTCTAGACGCTCATTAAGTCGCCTTAAATCTTGACGGTCCGTTGAAAATTCTAATTCCTTCTAGTTTTAATAATTAATTTTAATGTATGTTAATGAAATTGCGTTCCTGATGGACCGCCCGGAGCGTGTTGGGCCAGCTGGTTACAATTCTAAAACCCGAACAGGTGAGATTATTGTCGGGATTCCAGATTCATATCTTGCTGGATCCGGTCCCGTATTCATTAAAGCGGAGGTGAGAGTATAGGAGAGGTTCGTATTTTTAGAACATAGTTACCACAGTAGAAATTGTTTTTGTGTCGTGTCACATATACCAACACCTAGACGGGTACAAACATTTATGGGTCACACTAAACCTTGTGAGTGGCGAGGCCCATTTTGTGGATCCTGGCTTACAGGAGTTACAGTGGTGGGATTATTCCCTAAAACGTACGATACAAAAAGGCCTACGCTCTTAACACTAGATCAAGCAGTCTTTCAATAGGGTGTCGTTATTCCCACATCCGTCCACTAAGCTTCAGTACAAATAGAAATGAGAGGAATATCTAATTATTCTCATGAGGCTTTAGAATTTATCATCAATTGAAAGACGTCCACTGCAGGACATAGGCCTCCACAAAGACTGCCACGAGGTCCAGTACTATGTACCCGTGACCTTTTTGTGTGTATGTGTGTTAAGGATCTGCGCTATTGGTTGAAGGGCTCTTACAGCTTTTAGCGAACAAAAGCGGGAGGATGCAACAACTACGCTCCAGCCGGGAAGGCAAGGGGCAGCTAGCTCAAGGTCTCGGCAAGGAGAAACTGTCTCGGCTTGAGCGGTCTTAATTTAAGCAAGGGATTATTTAACCTCACCGGCTAGGTCGGTGTTTGATCCTGTATACAGTATCTGTAGATTGAAGTGCGTAGGAGGATCTGCATAGAAGAAAGTTAGGGGATTGAGAGGATCGGAATCCACGACCTATATTTTTGGTGTTATATGAGGTCAGAAGCCAGAGAGGTCTGTAAGGAAAGAACCTGTTGGAACTCTGTACTCTCTACCTACCCCGCAAGGGATCTGGCATGATGATATAAATAGAAAGATAGCTGGTTGGTTATATATTCAAAACGAACACATCTAGTACCAAATTCTCCGTTGATTTTGAATTTTTATCACGAAACTTCCAACATGTTAATGGGCAAGTTCCTTTTGCCGAGTTCGGATTGTACGGAACCAGCTTTTGTGAAATGTTTCGAGATTTTGTCTGCACAAAGGAAATCTCTGATTTAGTTTGAAAAGTTTGTTGTTTATTTTTTGTTATAATCTTTATTAGAAACTGTTTCAGTCGTTTCATTCCCAAAAATTCGGAGGAATTTTTAAAATGATTGGAAGTTTTTTAAAGAATATATTTATTATTATTAATTCCAAATAGACCGTGTCTTAGCTGAAGGGCAAGTCAAGAGTCTCCGTAACCGGCGAGTGTGTATGAGACGAACTATGAGAGTGGAGGAAGCCAGAGAGGTATGTAAGGAAAGAACCTGCTGGAACTCTGTACTCTCTGCCTACCCCGCGAGGGAGCTGGCGTGATGATATAGATAGATAGATTATTAATTCTTTTGTTGTTGCTTGTTCTGAGTATTGTAGATAATTTTGATGTTTTGCACTGGCTAATTTTCTTTTATAGTTTATGTGCAAAGTTAGGGGTTTACGCTAAAACCTCTGACTTAATTTTGACTGGATCTTAAAAATTGACATAAAAGATACAGCTTAACTTTTTTCTAATGCCCGTCCGTATAAAATACTAAAGCTAAATAGGTATTTCATATATTACTGCCCAATACAACTAAAATTTCCGCTGTGAGGGTATAGGCGCCTAGATGCCGCTATTTTAAGTTATCTTTGATTTCAAATTAATAAATTAAAATTTTCTATATAATCAAAACTTTCTTTTAGTCATATTTCATAATTCTAGGTCAACGGAATATGCCCTACGAATTTGATGAGTAAATACATTGCATCCATATGTTTTGATTGCATTGACTTAGAAGTTTTACATTGCCACGGGATCGAAGTTTTTAGCGTTAGACATAAATTTTGACTTCATACTTCTGGCGGTTACAGAAAAGAAGGATCTTAATTATTAGATAGGCCACGTAGATCGAGTAAGCGTTTCGTTTTTACCGATTGAGGTACAGAACCCTAAAAATCTTATTATCAAGAAAGTCGCAGCAAAGACCGCTAAACTTTTCAAATAATGGCACGTAACAGGCAACTAGAGGAGGACGTGTATCTTGGCTATCACGTACCATCTACTGACCCTCCTATGGGGACGGCCGTGACACTTTTTCATTCCAAACTTAGATTTTCTAAGCTCCTTTGGGAGTCATACCTGGATTAACGAGAAAAGGCTTTGATAGGATTCATATGAAATTGGAAACTGCGCAAAATTTATCACAAAAAGTTCAATGGAAAATTGTTAAGTGAATTTTTTTTCAGACTTTTCAATGACGAACAAAACAAAGGTAGATAGATATAGCACGCCCACACCTGTAAAATGGCAGGCGTGAGAAGTCTTTCAGCAATCATATTGATGAAAAAACATTGATAAATTAATTAAAACTACTTTTTTCGACTGCCTCGTTGGTCTGGTGGCAAAGCGCATCGCTTTGTGATCACGAGGTCCTGGGTTCAAATCCTAGGTCGGACAATTGTAGTTTTTCTAACGAAAAATTCCCAGTATGAGTCCGGAGTCTGGAATTGTGCCCGGTATATGGCAATAGGCTCGCCCCCTATTACATGGGACCTAACATCGTCGGCGAAACGTGGGTGTACTCATTACACCTCTGCCACCCCCTCTGGGGAATATAGGCGTGATGGTGTGTGAAAACTACTTTTTGTAATTTTTTTTTGATAAAACCCGAGAAA